>JAVHNS010000001.1:3188962-3826755 GCA_036872755.1 Orbilia blumenaviensis
GGAGTCGGAACATTCGCATACCCAATGGCGAGAGAAGAATCATCATGCAACTTCTTGATTTTAATCTCATAGTATATGGTCTTGTATGCCTTATCACGAGGGTAATGCCCAAGAGAAGAATAGAGGGGAAGCCCACTCAGAAGAGTGGCATCCTGAGTATCCTTATGAGTGTGGATTTCAAATCGACGGTTAGACTCAGGTGTCAAATGCCCGACAAAGTGACCAGGCATAAAAAGCCCAACCTCACCACGGGAAATGCGGTCCAGGATTTCTGGACTGTAGTGAGTAGGCCGGGCAACGGGGTTTTCACGACAATACTGATGACCAGCCTCAGCATCATCTTCGCTGGCATTCAAGCCCTGAGAATATTTCTTGGAGCGAGACGGCACTGTTGGTGGTGGAATTGCAACGTTGTAGACCGTATAGCCGGGTGGGGGACCCATTGGGATGGTATAGTCATGATATCCAGGGGCGCCGGATGAGCCACCTGCATGGTCCCAGCTTGGAGGAAGTTGAGCTGGGGGGCTGTATAGCCACATGTAGCTGTTAGGGAAGTGATATGATACAATTGGGTATATGGGACTTGCTTACGCATAGTGCTGTTCCGGCGGAGGAGGTCCAGGGGGTGGCATATCATATCCAGGAGGAGCACCTGAAGGTCCGCCAGGAGGTCGGTATACCGGTTGGTATTCATGCTCTGACTTACTGCCTTTTCCCTTATTCTCACCCGAGAGATGGGAAAAATCGTCCTTCTTCTTATCGTTGCTCGAGGAGCCACCCTGTAGGTGGGAGAAGTCCTCCTCTTTATCCTTACCGGTTAGCTTCGACCAGAGACCCATCGTGGCACGATAGCTGTATGCTGGCAGCGCTATTTAAGAGTTCGAGATCAAAAAGGGATGAAACTTTGTGTCAATGACACGGAATCTACTCTTAGGCGACTGTTGTTTAAGTACTTGGTTATACCTGAGGCTTCACTACGCGCGTCGAAGAGGCTGAAGAATCCAAGCGCAATCTGGGCGCGATGTCGGTCAGCTCGGACGACGTGTTGTGGAATGTTGGCATGGTTCGCTCACCAAGTGCAGACTGAAACAAGTCAAAGACGAAGACGCTAAACCCCAGAGAGTGACAACAGCTCGGTCAGCTTGCCGAACCAAACCTAAAGGCGAATCACGGGTCTGCCTTGACTCGATATTTGCACGGAAACAGACGGCAGTCTGCTGCATGTCGTCAACTGCTTCGATGGTTGGTGCATTAGAAGGGTCTTAGGTATTTCATCCCACCAATACGAGCCCACTAGCCGGATCAAGTAGGAACTGAGATGCTCGACGACAGTCGCGGCTCGAGGTTAAATACATGATCGCTGACTGTAGCGGGTCACAGTCATGTTCATTCCCTTTTCGACCTCGAAATTATCTCTATTACAAGGAACACGAATGTCAAATGAGGGGAAACCCGGACGGACTTCGAAGATCGGGAGCCGCTCGAGAGGGGGTTGGAGCACACCGTTTCTAAATTCTTGAGCTTGTGATTTTGATCATCCTTTCGGGAATGGCTTGTTTCTCGATGAGGAGCCCGTAAGGGCAGGGAAGCTTGTCCCATGTGGGCATTCACAACCGAACAGCGTCAATGCTCGACATTTGCGGTCAAGTCAGAAGAAACACTTATCTGACTGCAGAAAACCCGGGGAAACGGAACCAAAGGACAGACGCTGAAACACTTGGGAGATAGGTTGCTGCAAAAGCCGAGGCAGGAAAGGGCAGGTTGACATATTTTGGCTTTTTGTTGTCAGCCACAACGTGACAGTTAGATTTTGAGCCCTGGGTGAAAACCGTTATTTTTTATTTAACGACATCGCCAACTTAGACCAGGGCATTGAAAGTCGAGCAGGGAGCCTGAAAATGCGGGGGAAGACCCGTATTGCACGATTGCACAATCCTTTATGTTTTGCATGTGCCAATCACGCCTGCCGTGGGACAGCAGATGCAAGAAGGATATAATCAGGATCGAGACCGACAGATGCCCCAGCGCCTGGCGCTGCTAGCATCGAACATCAATCAACTCTAGCCTCTTATCCTCCTAAGCCCTCCACGGCTACGACGTTCGGTCTCAGAACGATTGAGACACCAATTCATCGCCACAAACAATCATAAATATTATTCCGTGAATAAACCCCAACGAGACCAAATAAACCTAATCACTTCAATTGTGAAAGATCGAGGCGTTCCTGCAGCAATTGCCATCATTCTGCATTCGAAGCCAATGGCTCAGTCGCCACTCCGCTTGTCCATACCTTTCGCCTTTTAAAATATTTCCACAGACGGAACGTCTGCACAGCAGGGAATACCCGTTTCTCACTAAGGAATATAACCCGTCTTAAGCGTCTTATGATCGAAGCCGACTCCATCCATCTGCATCTTTGCCTCGTTGCATTTCGAAGAAGCTAGCCTAAGATCGTATGGCACCTCGTCTACTGGCCATACAAAAGGCTTCTACAAGCCCTTCGATTTGTCTTCTATACTTCGTTTTGCATAGCTGCATCTCTCAGCTCCGCCAATCTTCGCTGAAGCAGGGAATTGGGCCTGGATCTCAACCAAGTTGAGATATTTGAAGTCCCGTCCACCGCCGGGCCTACCGTGTTACAAAACCCGCCCCTCGAGAAAGGAAGCTCTGTCCGAGGGACATATAGTGATCACCCTATCTTGCTTAGAAGCTTAGGACATTGCATAAATTCTATACTACGCCCGCATTATTATTTTTCGACATTTTTAACCAAGCGGAGCCAATAACTTGGTCCTAACTTGGTTCCTAACGCCTTAGTCGGATTAGTATTGGACCGTTTCTGTCTCTTCGAGTTCTTAGTTGAACCTCGACGCAAAACCCGAGGAGTTGAAAGGAACAGGAATTCAAAAGTGATATTTCCCTTCCGAAGGGATTCAATTCTTTCCTTTCCAAACACTCGACGACAAATATACGGCAACGCCAACGTTGACACTGAGGGAAGACCAGCTATCCTTGTTGTTTCCTAGAGGTCCTTGCCTGCCTTGGCTAGCTCCTGTTTGGGCTTCAGTAGCGTCCACCTCGAACAACTCATAACTACAAGGGTCACAAATATTGTCAGGCAATCGAGATATCGACTGATCAGATTAATAACAGTCCTTCAAAATGGAGAAGAAGGAACTAGAGATTCTGGCTATGGCGTACACCGACCCTCCCCAATACTTCCTCACACCGCCTCACGAACGCGACGTACTAAATGAAATGGCCTTCAGTTCGAACAGGTTTTCTTACATGACCCCGCCAGCTGTCAATTCGCCACCATTAAGGCTCCTATCACTTGGTAAGTGTCTCTGGATTTATAAAATAATTTCTTTAAACAAAATTGCTGAGAATTCATTGTTAACGTCTAAGATTCTACAGATGGAGGAGGGGTTAAAGGCTATTCTTCGCTCCTGCTATTGCAGGAAGTCAGTACGTTCAGGAAACCGAACATTACATGTGTTGTGCGGGATGTCAAGTCTTACTGATTTTTTTCGATACCAGTGTACCGGTTATTCGTAGAACTTAACGGACGACCCCCTCAGATGCATGAAATACCCTTACCTTGCGATCATTTTGACATGGTAAGTTATTCGAATCTTTTTTAAAAAAAGCTATGTTCATGATACTGACATCCTCCAGATTGCTGGTGTTGGAACTGGCGGGTATGCAACCATAACAACACATTCCCACCCAATCATAATCTGACGACTAACCTTTATGGGTGGCGTTTCAATAGTCTTATAGCACTTATGCTTGGACGGTTACGTATGGATGTTGAGAGTTGCAAGGAACATTGGGTCAAAATGGCCAAGAGGGTATTTGAAACCGACAAAACGATTGCAGGCATCCCGTTCAAGACGACTTTTTTCAAGGCATCAAAACTCGAGACTGTTATCAAGGAAATTACAAGAGAATATACCGCTGGTGAAGATGAAGAGGCGAAGAGACAAAAGAAAACGGTTTTGCAACACAGGAAGAACTTTAGCATGGATTCGAAAGATATCAGCGGAAGAGTTAGGGCCAGTAGTTCATCAAGTGGAGAGACAGCATACAGCAGACGAAGCGACGAACTTAGAATGTTGGCCGGGGATGACGATTCGGTATTGCAAGAAAAAGGCATGAGATTCGAATACCTCACCAAACTTAAGTCGTCTTCAGAGGGTGCGTTGGTTGGGCCAAAAATGGAAGGGAATGCGGATACACTGCTATACGATCCGAGAGAGGATAGGTGTAAAACGTATGCTCCCATTCGCTGGTTAAGCCGACATGATATAGTTCTTTCGTACTAACATTTTATATTAGATTTGTTGCCGCGATGTACCAAAATTCTCCAGAAGGTGCATCTCCATGTCTCCTGCGGACATATTTATCTCTATCATCCTTGAATCCTGAGCCCAACTGCAAGATATGGGAAGCGGGCCGAGCAACCTCTGCAACTATGACCGCCTTCAAGCCCATTCAGATCGGCCAGACGGTTTTCTTGGATGAGGGAGCAGGGAAATATAATATAACACCGACACTCATCGAAGAGGCAACATGCAACGAGTGGCCCGGCCGAGCGGTTGGGTGTGTCCTCTCCGTTGGCACTGGTCGACCCCCACCAAAGAAACAGGCTGGTTCTCAACCCTGGTGGGAAAACAAGTTACATACACCTTTCGACAACTTCGTTGAGGCAAAAAAGAAATTGGTGCACAAAACACATTTAAGCGAGGAGATTCACCAGACGTTATTAGGGGGAGGAGCAAACGGTCTCGATAAATGGGGTGTGCAAAAGGACGACTATTTTAGACTTAATGTGGATATGGGAGTTACCGACTTTGCGATGAATGAGTGGCAGAGACTTTCGGATATCAGTACGAGTACTAAGAGATGGCTCAACAGCCCAGAAGGGAAGAAAGTCATTGGCGATTGTGCTATCAAGCTGGCCCATATCTGGAGAGCTAAAAATGTAGGCTAGCAAAATTTGGAACATCTTACATATATGAAAGACGATGCTAATCTCTATTTTAGATCCCACCTCCAAAGAACCCCCTCCGTCAACAAATTCCGACAGTGGTAGACATTCCCATCGAACCTCTGGTCACACGATCCCGTCCAGTCTCATCAACCGACACTGTTCCATCTCCCCCAAATAGGATGAGACCAAGAGCACAGACCCATGAACGCCAACTATCTAACGTCAACACGCCGACTTCAACACCTCCTGCAACGATCTCTCGGGCCCGAACAATCGCTGTCCCCACTCGTAATAATTCTCAAAATCTTCACGAATATTCATATCATAACCCACATCATCATCATAAAAAAAGTTTATCATCGGCGTCCACTTACCGAGATTCATATTATACATCTGAAGACGAGGCCGATGAGATCAAACCGCGACCACTTAGCGTCCGGCAGCGAAGCTTTACCACAAGCAGCGCAAGCAACAGTTCTAGCTCCATAGTTATGGACGGTGGCTTCATGGGTGTTAAGGACAGGAGGTGCACTATACTTAACACAATGCCCACAATGCCGGTCCCACCAATTCCACGGCGAGCTATGACAGAGGCCAGAATCAATGTCAGCCCAACCCTAAACCCAATACCAAACCCCCATCCTCCTTCTCCCGACGCCTAAAATCCTCAAATTCGGGGCGATCGATTTACAATTTTTTATTTTTTTTCCCCTTTTTTACGAGCGACGCATGCACTAATTCGGAGTTTTGGCTCTCTCTCTCTCTCTCTTGTTTTTTTTTTTTTTTACTGATTCATTGTGTGAATATTTTGATGCATTATTTGGTCATTCATTCATCTTTTCAATAGGGCAAGGAGCGGATATTTGATATTTACCACGAGCGACCAACTTTCCATTTGTTTTACAACCAAAAAGCGGTGAATGTATGGGTGGGATTTAATTACTAGTGTCAGAACATATAAGGTGGAGAGTATAACTTCATAAGCAACTACCGGCAACAAAAGACAGTTGTGTATAATAATTACAATTTTTCTCTTCTGTCATGTTTCTTTCTTTCTTTCTTTCTGCGAGTCTTTGTTCATGATTACGACCAAAAACAAAAGATCCTGAGGCCTTCACTTCTGTTTCTTTTCAGACACAAAAAAGCATGAATCTGGAATCATGCTTTTGGTTGAGTGCGGATTGCAAATTTTGAAGTCAGTTTGCATGCATTTGTTTGATGCTCGCTCTCTTTCTCTTGGTGTTATTTTGTTAGTGGGAAGGGGTTTATCTGGTGCCGGTGTACATAGTTTATATCTATATATATAGCGAGGGGATAGTATTTAGGGTAGTGGGGGGGAGTTTTTCAACTAGTGTATTTTCACGAGTTTTTTGGGGAAAATACCGGATTTTGTTAGCACATCCAATATTAATTTGCAGTTTGGGTAGTCTGAAAAGATATGCATTGATATTTTACTGGGAATACCTACGAGGCCAGGCACACTTTACACATGTGCACAGGGATGCCGTACACAGGCGATTCGTCAAAATTAATGATAGATCACATATGCTAGTCTTATCAATAATCTACAGGTCATTCCGTGGAGGCTGATTTGCGAGACCAATAATATGTTAAATTATACATATCTATTACATACCTATTTAAGTACCTGCAATCATTCGAATAAACCATGGCCATGTGCTCTTAATTGAGAATGTATTACTCGGTCTAGATTTCACGGGTAAAACGCCATGCATATATACAGCCACTCGACGAAGAATAAAATCAAAAAGCGATCAATATCGCGATAGCTATCTGGATCTGTCACACGGCATGCGCTAGTCAGCACTGCGCCAATCTATGCTGTAGGAATCTAACGCGGGAAAAAAAAGTCTCTAAATGCCTGAAAGATTTACGTATGCGACTGAGGCAGTTGACCGCAAAAGAAAGGAAAAGAAAAGAAAAGAAAAGAAAAGAAAAGAAAAAAGGTACGAAGGATCCTAGGAGAGAGAGAGGGGTACGAAAACAAAGGGAGTTAATCCGACTAGGTTAGGTCACTAATGTAGTTACAATTGGCCGGGAAAGGATACCTCTTACCGGCACACTTCAAAACCATCAAGTTAAGTCCAAAGGAGCACGAATTTGCACCGCAAAATCTCGGCTCCAATGAACAGCCACGATTTGCGGAAGCTTTGTTGAGGCCGTACTGCGGCACGCACCTATACACTTTTTTTCCCTTTTCCTTTTTCCCTTTTTAGTGTATACCCCATTGATACAAAGCTGATGAAAGTTGGGATGAGAATCCAAAAAATGTTCTTGGCGACCTGACATGAGTGACGCTTCCGTGTGGAGGGTTTATGTTAGTGGGGTATTTAAGCGTCTTAGCTAATGTCTCTTACCAATTCATGAGGTCGGTCCTACCTGTTTAATAACAAACTGGGTCTATTTCTTGATCAGGGGTTTAAAAGCCCCGAGACCTGATAGTAACCCCTTCCAAGATGCGCGATACAGATAGTCTCGGAATGGTCCTCTATAATATGACTAATCTATAATGGTAGTACCTTAAACACTATTTTCTGTCGGGTCAGGTTCGAAGCAGGGCCCGACGCATGCCTCGGACGCATGGGCACAGCATCCGGCGAAAAATCCCTTCTTTGGTACCACGCGCATGGTATGAACTTAATAGTAGTAGCCTCAAGAACGCCCGTCCCGAAACTGGACTTTATAGAGTTGAGTATTTCTGTTCTAGGAAAGGACAACTGTGGTGGTTATGGAGTATACACGTGGGGTGGATTAAACCGGGTTACAACGACCTTACGGGGGAAGTGAAAACTGCCTGTCTAGTCCCCCCCCACTGGAAACTAAACTATTTCTGAGAAAAAGAGGAAACCTTGCTTAGAAAACCATCCATCGAAGGAAGTACTGGAGGGTTACCTTTCTTAGGCCAGTATTAAAGTAGAGGGAAAAAGAGACGTTGATGATGATGTAGACGACTGAATGGACAGTGAGGGAGAGGGAGGGAGGGGGAGAGAGAACAAGCTATGGTACATACAAGTATCACTGAAAGAGAAACAATAAACAACTCCCTTTACCCACCCAAAGCGTCAAAAACGAAACAAAAAAATAAGAAAAACTCCGTTCCAGGCCTATGCATATATTGAGGAGATAAATTGTGCTGTGTTGTGACAATTGATATATAATCCAAGAGAAAAAGTGATTGCTGCCAACCGCGTGGTGTCGTCGGTGATGGGCACACCAATTACCAATTCCAAGTCTTCGCTGCTGCATTAAAGACTGGCGGCTTCCACTTAAGAAGGCTGGAATCGATGGTCCTCTTCCCTTTGACCTTCTGCTTCTCAAGCAGAGCCTCACGCTGGGCAATTACACCAGCTGTCAAGCAAATAACGTGTTGTCCTTTCTGTAAAGCGGGAGATATTAAAGTTAGTAAATCAAAGGCAACCAAAGGTGGGTAACAGAGGGTATAGACTGCAAACTTACAAAGTATTTGATCATGTTCAAATTCTGTAGCGTATGTACCACGTCATTCGCCGTCATCGCCAACCTCGCTGCGATCTCATCCACACTGATTTCTCCTTTGTTTTCCCTAACTTCAACTAGAAGATCTACGATCACTTCTTGCCAAAAGGCTCTGTATCCCAACAACCCCAAGTCACTCAATGGCTTTTCAGGACTGCCCAGCTTTCCTTCTCTCTTCGACAGCTCATAGCTAAAAGCGATCAACAGTCTACCGTACCCCAAGCGTTGATACTGTGGCAGTGTAAGAATACAAGCCACGTTGTAGTTTTCCGCACTCTCCTTCTCTTTTGAGAAGTACCCGATCAGATGGCAGCCGTATTCGTCTCTCGATGTCATGCAGTAGAATAAGAACGGGTCGACGTCGTAGTAAAGCGTTTTATGGTCCAAAAAGCATTTACTCAATAGACACAAGTTTCGACACCATGTTCTCTGCCTCCTTCCATCGATTTCATAGAAACTGACGTTCTCGTCGCGATAAATCTCATTCCCTGGCGGATGAAACAGTTCACACTTCATCCTGTGTCGCTGATACCTCCTTTCCTCCCCAAAATAACTAAGACAAAACTCACAGATGTAGACAACGTCACATTCTGTCAGTTCCGCTGGGTATGGAGAGAAATACCAAGTTTCGACCTCAAATTTCCCAATCTGTAGCTTTGACAAATTTCTGACGCGGGCAACTTCATGAGCGGATTGTGTCATAGACCCCGAAGTACGGAGCTTTTCGATTTCCTTCTCTTTGGAGAAGCCCTCTATTTCGCCATTATTGCCAATTGTAGGGTCGGTTTGCGGGGCAGATACGACGTTTCCTGCTGGTGTTTCAACGAGATCGATGCCATCTTCGTCTGGAGCTGGTGTAGCAGCGAACGACTGCGGGGATGCATGCTCTGCCTCAAAGGTTACTCTGTTACGTTTTAGTGAACGGGCGGCAGAAGCAGATGGAGTTGATGGACCTGCAGTGGGGTCTGGTGTAGATGCTATGCTGTCTCTAGGTGGCTTTTTATCTTTCTTCTGGTTCTTGAGATTTGGGTACGATTGCTCTTTCTTAGGTGGGGCTGGCTTTTCTGGAACAGGGAATTCGACCTCCCGTGATATATCGATACGACTAGCCGCTACCCACTCATCGAGACGCTATGGAAACGCAAAAAGACATAGTTAGAATATAAACTATAACAAGAAGATAATATGAATAAGCGAACTTGGTGAGGGAAAGTACCTTGTTGAAATCCTGATAATGAACATAAAACACAGGCTCTCCTTTCCTTGTAGTCTTCGACAAGATCTCTGCCTTTCTAGGCTCTCCATCCTTTTCAACCCAAGCCTTGACTCCAATCCTGTACCCATGTTAGCGCTAGCCCAATATGTAAAATGTGTTGCCGTGTTGTCTATGAAGTCGAAAGGATCACCATCACGTGATAACTACGACAAACACGTCCCTTTCATCGGGAGTTGTAAAGGGAGGAGAGATGGCTTACGCAAGCGTGGCGATGGTTGCGAAACCAGTGATAACTTCCTTCTCAGCCGTAGGCTCCTGAGACCCGTCTCGGGCTACCATCGCGATCTATCTCGTGAAGTTTTTGTCCCTCCTTTGGTGGGTATCGGATTTTTTTCTCTGGCGCGTTTTTGCGGTGAGTTTTTTTTATATTATTTTTTTAAAAATTTTTTGCTCTTCTCTTTGTGTCCGCTTGGACAAGGTTGGGAAATTTGATATTTTATCGGAGGTGATGCGGTTTGAAAGGGGTTTGTGGTTTGTTTGTTGTAGAAGGAAGGCTATTTGGGGTTGGCGGCAAACATATTTGAGATCACATGTTATTTCAGAGGCAACACGAACTTCTGAATACTTACTAAGTTACTAGTTCGTATTATTATAAAAATATGTTTCACACGGTTTAATAGGTACTGTGGAGTGATAGTGGGAAGACGGAGATCGGTCTAGTGCCATTGTAGTCTTCGAGGTATCTGAATGTCTTAATTCGCAACAAATCTCAGCTCTTAAATTCGAGCTATTGGCTTGCCAGCCAATCCCAGATAGACGCCATATAAACAGAAAGCATGCAAAATCTTGCAAATGAAAAATGAAGAAGAATAAGAAGTGGAAAACAGAATCAGCCAATGAGCTTCGGGGCGCAATTTTGTCGCAAGAAAAAGGAGAGAAAAGAAAAAGGAGAGAAAAACGGAGGGATAAAGAAGAATCGAGAAGAAGCAATAATATGATACAATAGAATCAGGGTAGAAGCGAAGGTATTGAGTAGGTTTGAAAAGATAGAAAAATATATACACCCGAAGTGAAGGTGAAAGATATGAGTAAAAAAAAGGGTATGCTGAAAGAAAGGAAGAAGAAGAGAAAGAATAAAGTCGAATATGAGACAGCATTCAAGCATATCCGCTGAAGAGAAATCAAAAAAAAGAAGAAAAAAAACCAACTCTATTGTCATTAACAAAATGGCGAAGAGGAAAACAAAAAACGAAAAAGACCTCGCTGTATTAAGGATTAGGGGACTCGTCGTTCGTAGCTGGGGAAAGCAGACGCATTTTTTAGACTATCAAAGCAAAAGGTCGTGTCGATACGGTGGAAAATGACGAATTCGTGTCGTAGACGAAAAAGGAAATGATCGAGCTAGCTTGTATAAAAATCGCTGGATCGAATGTTTAGGCGTATAGCGGGATTTCATGCTCCCAGCCGTAGAAAGCGAGCATTTCGCGGAACATCATTCCATACCACTAGTAATCCAGTTAGCTTCCAAAAAAAAAAAAAAAAAAATTTCAGCGTTGGATATAAAGACCTACCTCCATTGGCTCCCATTCATTGCAGCCTTTATGGCAGTGATCCCTCGGGTTGGGCTTTGGTTTCCTGACTGTAAAATGCACGATCACAGCCTCGTCCCACAACAGGTCCCAGTAATATCGGTGGAATTGGTACTATACCCCACGTTCGTTAGTAACTAATATCAAAATACTCTCGAAACAAGCCGGGGAACTCACCATAATAAGGTTGAAATTATACTTATATGGTAACCCAAAGTACCTAAACCGATAGTACGTATTCAAGAAAGCCTGGTCGGCATCGTTCGGCGAGTGGTAGTTTGGATCCGAAACGTGTTTCACCAGTGAGTGAAACTCCTCAGTCGAAGGCCTCAATACCATCAATCCCGAGTTAAATCTGTTGTCTGTGATCACATCCCACCAAACGTCTGGCGCAGCTGCAAAATCCCCCGGCATCTGCCATAGCTCCGCCAAAGACCCTTTACATACTGTGTCCGCGTCCAAAAATATAATTCTTTCGTACTCAGTCCAGCTCCATACGTGAAGTTTGTTGAGATTATGTCGGTGGTGACTCCTGATCTGCGATGTATCCACATTTTCGAACTCCAATTCTTCGGCTTCTTTTACTCTCCAACCAGCCTTCTCCAATCGCGTGATGTTCTCGGCCGAAACACCATCAGTGCCACTGGATCGGACCAGCATGACAAGTTCTGCGTCCATAGCTACTAGGTCGTTGTGCTTCTGGATCGAATAACCAAGCATAAGCCCTAGGGCGGTATATGAGCCCGTTTGTATAGTTGAGGTGATAGCATATCGTGGTTTCCGACGTATCAGTGCCTGTTCCTCCTTAGTGTATAGTTTGCTCGAGCTCCGTCTCGGACTTTGAGCGTGCGATCGGAGAGGGTATTTCCGGCGCGATTCCCAAGGTCTTGTGTCGCCATCATCTAAACGAAGGTTAAGAGGGAAACATGGTCAGCACGTGCTGTCGATCAAAACATGAGGGAAATGAGATGAAGAGTGGGCAAAACAAGAAGCAGAAGGAGACAGGGTGGTTCGAACCTGTTATTCTCAGCAAGAGAAATAATATGACGACAACAATTATTATCGGTAACAGTATGCCTGACCGGTTGAGAGAGAACTGACGAGGTAGCATGGCGTGGGAGATGCCAAGCTCGGCGTGTGGTCCGGGGAGTAGATGATGAAATCAGGGGAACGGAGGGATAAAAGGTAGGAGGGCGACGTGGATGCGGATTCGAAGCTAGATCGCGAAGATCCACACCGGCCCAGCTGGAGTGTACCTGTCTCTCTATCTATGTATCTATCTATATAGCAAGTATTATCCCGCTGCGCGATACCGATTGAAATGACGATATCGAAAGATACTCTTGGTCGAATCCGTGGGGTATGGATAGGTAGGTATTAACGGTCGTTGGCCGGCCTTGTTGATGATGAAAGGGCAATTGATTAATTACGAGATACCGAGACCTCCTGCACGCAAGTTGTGAAACCAGTTTCGAAGAGGCAGGTTTTTGTGGATGAAGTGTTGTTTTCCAGGCTGGGAATTTCCTCCTTTTAATTGAGAACCATTAAGCAAATTCCGTTCAGGAGATTTAAACGACCGGCTGTTTCTCTCTAATCGTTCTATTTTTGCCAGGGAGGAAGAAGAAAACAAGGGAAAATCCCGAGAGAATGAGAGAAGAAAAATTAAAAGTAAAAATACAAAAAAAGGACGTGGCTTTCAGGATGATGTCCACGATGTATAAAAAGGTGCACTTGGGGGCCAGTAAATCCTGAGTCGTGGGGTTTTTCTTTTTGATGCAGTCGCTAGTTCGCAGTTCAATGACTAGCAAAGATCATTGGATGGCTGTTTT
The DNA here is from genome assembly GCA_036872755.1 of Orbilia blumenaviensis. Taxonomy (NCBI): domain Eukaryota; kingdom Fungi; phylum Ascomycota; class Orbiliomycetes; order Orbiliales; family Orbiliaceae; genus Orbilia; species Orbilia blumenaviensis. Next base: position 3,202,109 of record JAVHNS010000001.1, read on the forward strand.
TCGATAGCTGACGTTGGACCAACCTCAAACAAACCAAAAAACAAGAATTCGCTTCTGTGTGCGATGCGATGACAGGCAAACAATATTTTTGTACCTGGCCGGTGCCTGATCGGAATGCCGCTAGTGCTTCAGGAATATGAGAGAGAGCTCGGATATGCCGTGGCGGAAAGAATTATCGAAATCGAACTTTGTTTGTCGTTTATCGTGACGGGTCCAAGAATGACGAATATTCGAACGAACGGCCTTTAATGAATGGATAGATAAATGGATGAACGAACGAACGAACGGGCCACCGACGAAAGAATTGAATTCGGATTGAATTAGACAGAGGTTGAAGTGATCGGATGTGCTTGTTCCAGGCAGACGACGATATCGATGCCGGCTATAATGACTTTTCGGCCTTGTTCGAAAGAGGACGGTGCGTGAGATAAAAGCAGGGAAGCTGCGATTCAGTTTACTGCCGTCTCCTTTCCTTCCAAGATATTTGGCCTCTATCAACTACTCAGACTGAACAGCGTTCGCTCGCTCGTTCGGTCATGTGGGTTTGGATTTCGAACTAATAATTAGTGCCGTGGAAGGAAAGACAGACAGGGCCAGGAGAGGGTGAGAGAGGAAGAGAGGAAGAGAGACAGAGATCCGAGAGAAAGCGAGAGAGAAGATATGGAAAGAGAGAGAGAGAGAGAGATAGCGAGAGAGGATACGAAAATGTTATATTGGATATGATAGGATAGGAAATAACGAGTGACGAATCCACCAAAGTCCGTTGATGGTGCGCTTTCTTCCCCACAAACACTACTGCAGCTATAACCCTACCAAAGACGATGTCAAGAAGGAAAGGGAAAAAAAAGTGGAGAGGAGAGATCAAACATCACGGAAAACCAACGGTCGACATTTCACAGTTAAAGGTATTAATATTAACCAGAAAACTCGCATGCATGGCTATAAAAGCTGTCGACGGCACTAGTTCATGCATGGCGTAACCACCATCGAAGCAGGCACACCTTGAAACTTCGCCAAGCGGGAAGCAACCACCCAACTGCGAACGTCGCCTGTCTCGAATTCTCCAATCAAACGGCCATCCTCCACAGCCTTCCTTTTCCCCCTGCACCAGCTTGATTCCGCAGTGCTTCCCTCATACTAGTACTTAGTGTTTTGTTTTCTCCGCCTGTCAAAAATTTCTTGCAAAGTTCGGTTCGCGAGGAAGGGAAGGGAAAGGAAAGGGAAAGGGGCCCCTCAAAAAAAAAGAATGACAACAGCTAGGCCAGCAGCCGCCCAGACCATATAGCCATGAAGACGAGGGCGCCAATCGCCATCTTGCGCAAGAGCCTTGGGAGGGAGAGAAAAGCTAAATTTGTATCCAAAAGCTGACGACAGCATTGTCACTAATCACTCTCACACGCCTTGGGTCCCCATCCAAGCTTTGCTTCCAGCTTCGACCGCAGGACCCTTTACTGACTGTGATCGTCCACTCATGTGCGAACCTGATGCCGACGACCCGAACGTTGCACCAATTGCCAATGGACTGGAAGCATGACTAGTATTATAAGTACTAGCTCCAAAGAGAACGACAAACTTGGCACGCGGGTGCAAAATGCGACTGCATATGGTAACAAAGATTTACCATTTCATCCCCCCTTCTTTTCGTTCCCTTTCGCAGACATATAATATAAGATATAATATAACATCGATATAACATTTTGCACCCGCAATATCTACGAGATTTGCCATTCAATCTCAAGGGAAGAACATCCACCATCTGCCGGCGGACATCTGTTCTCTTTCCAAAGAGGTCCGGCTAGCCGGTAAGCGTGGTCGCCCGCAGCGGATCCAATCAAAACAAGATTAGTAAGGGGGAAGTACACAGCCACGAACAAAGAAATCAGGTCCGCCAACCCGCCAGGTTTTTAAATTTTCTCGATTCGAAGACCAGCCGATTAAATCCAAATTCGATCCAATCTTCTAACCTAACTACCAGGAAAACTTCAATTTAAAGACAAGGGTCTCCCCCTCACCACCACCACCACCAACAAAATCAAACGATGCAATAGACATCTTGATATTCAACAAGATCTGGAAGATCCACGCGCACTTGCTGCTGAATATCACATGTGCTGTGCAGCTTGATAGCTGGGTATTCCCTTCCTTTTGCAATTGAGTTTATCCCCTGTAAACAGCTGTACCCCAGCAAACGAAATTTCCGGTGTTGCATCCTCCCGCTGCATTGCAGCATTCCCAAATCGGCGGTGGCGCTTTCTTGGATTTTTCCGGCTATTATCGTTTATTGTTACACCAAACCAGCCAAACGAGCGATAAGGTTACAGCAATCCGCTTTGGAAGTATATCTCTACGATCAAGGGATGGGTCCATTCCGAAACCATGGTCATGAATACCATGTTAAAATTTAGATGTGTATTATTTCGAATGGCAAGGAAGGGGAGGAGAATTGACGGGAAGGGCTCAGTAGAAGACGTATATTTTTGAATACAATTAACGGTAGGAAATTTTTAAAACGTGCTTGAACAAATATGTATCGCAGAAGCCAAAGTATAAAAGGGTTTTGGTAAACAAAAAGAAAAGACAGAAACGGAAAACCAGCAAACCGGAAAAGCGTGGAGGGAAAAGAAGAAAAGAAAGGAGTTGTTCGCTTCGGTGTATCATAGAAACTAGCGATCTCGTCATTCGGGCACCGAGGGTTGTGAATAGAGAATTGGAAGGCAGCAGATGGGGGGCCGGAAACAAATGGAAGACATGATTTCGTTTCAGTGCCGCCTTGCAGAAGTATGTAGAGGAAGAAAGCTGTGGCAACCTCGAATCGAACAGCTGTGGCTGCTATTTGTGGCCGGCTTTAAAGATCCATCATATCTGATTCAACGCAGTCAGCTTACATCCTGCCTATCACGAAACGAACGGATAACCATACCTCTGCCGAACAAAGCCCTCTTTGCCCAGTCCATAAATAGCAAGAATCGGGTTCTCAAGCTGACGCTTTGGGCAAAGTACGCGGATCTAAAGAAAGATATTAGCGACCTGTTACTAGGCCTATTGATAAATACCACACTCACCTCCAAAGATAGACAGCAGCAATCCCACCCGCAAAGTTATAACCTTGGACATCAAACACAGCCGCATTACCCACATACGCCAAGCTTCCCAAATGCTTATACTCAAAGGCCTTGTAGTATGTCTCATCCAAATCTCCGTCCAGTAGCCCATTCGCTCTCATCCCTGGTGCAACCTGGGCAAGCTTATTCAGCTTCCTTCCCAAATACTGGCCTTGCTGGTGTGCTCTCTGTGCTGTCGCCGGTAAACTAGTCAGACTATTATCGATCTTTGAAAGCAGTTCTGAGAACTCATTAAAATCGAGGGTGCCAGATTTATCGACATCGTATTGTTGGAAGAGCTTATCGAGACGACGAAGGTGCTGGCCAGCTTGTGGGAAACGTTTCTTCACTCGCTGTGCGACGGTTTGCCAGTCTTTGAAAGTTAGGTGGACCTCCTTAGGGTCCTTACCCTTTTCCCAGGCAATCTCGCGGAGGAAGGTCATAATGTTCTGGGCCAAATTGTATTGAACGGTAGAACAGTCCCCAATTGCATATACATCACCCATTGGGGCACCAATAAGACGGAGATGGGTGTCGGTTTCAAGTGCATGTTTATTGGTTTGTTTGTCGAGTTTCGCAGCAAGGTTTTTGGCAAAATCGGTTTGTGCTAGTTGATTCCTATTAAAATCCATGCTAAAGGGGGGTCAACTAGAATTATCAGGAACTTACAGACACCAGTCGACCACAAGCATAGGCCGTATGGGATTTCCTTGGTAATAACTTTTCCATCTTCGGTTTTTTCCGAGAACACGATCCTGTCCTGTTTGACTTCTTGTACTCGTGCGTTTGTGTAGACCTCGACGTGATCCCGTGCAAACCTATCTTCGGCATACATTGACAGAGCCTCATCGTAGGTGTTCAGAATATGGCTTCGTGACTGGATAACATGGACCGAGACTTCGTTTCTTAAGATTCGAGGATACTATCACTTATGTTAATATCCTTACCCGGACCCCGATATGTCCTGGGTTTGACTTGACTTACGTGACGGATGAGATCCTCGTTCAACATATCGTAAATTTCAGCCGCAAATTCGATACCAGTAGGTCCACCACCGCAAATGACGAACGAGAGGAGTCTCTTCCTCTCCTCATCACTAGTAGTCGGTAGAACAGCCTTTTCGAAATTTCCAATAGCCCTTTTTCTGATTTTCCGTGCATCGTCGATGGTCTTCAAGAATTGACAATGTTCGAGTCCCTCGACACCATGTGTATTGGTTTTTGAACCAACGCCGATAATGAGCTTGTCGTATGGCAGATAGAAGTGTCGCTTTTCACCATCAATGATTTGAGACACTTCAACGAGCTTTTCGCTGAAATCAACGCTTTCGGCTTCGGCTTGGAGGAAGTGACCCTTAATACGTGCAAGGATGGTTCGGATCGGTTCGACAAGGGAACGAAGTTCAAGAGTTCCGACCTATATTCTACTCTTAGCGTTTATATCCTATGTTATCAGAAAATGCGGTGTTTAGCATACGGTGGCACTTGGTAGAAATGGTGTAAACAAGAAGTAGTTAGACGGCGAGACAACGGTGACATGGTACTGATCGGCTTGGAGGGTCTTGAGAATCGCAACGGAACCCCAGCCGCAACCAAGAATCTAAAAGATAGCCATTTCGTGAGTAACCTGGCTTCTCCATGATGAAATTGTAGAGTGTATAATCCATACCACCAACTTTGGCTTGTGTTTGCATGTCCCTTTTCCCTCAGATTCATCATCATCAACCAGAACACGGGCAATAGGTAAGTTTTTCGGTCCTCCACGTTCTGGGTTTAGTGCCAGTTCGGAAACAGGTACATCCATAGCTTCTGGGTCTTCATTGTAGGTTGTGGCGTCGTAGATAAAGAAACAGATCAGTGTGCCACCAAAGACGGCTCCAATAAACCCTAGCGTAGTCAGAGTACGAATAATAGCCTTGAAAATTCGACCACGGGGTTTCTTAATCTTCCCGTTAGCTTTGGTTTCATCGGCATATCTACGGACTTGGTTTAATATAGGGGATTGTCGTCGGATTAGCGGGTTTGAATTACAGGCGAGCGGGGTGCGGGTGGCAGCCGTTGGGCGGACAGTGCGAATGGACCGAATGGCATTGAAACCCGAGGGTTTAGCAAAATTTCTACTAGCTTCCAGTTGCGATAGTATCGGCGACTGCGAAGTTCGAATCGCGCCTCGCAGACATCGTGATGTCGCGTGCGAGAAAATACGAGGTGCGAACATGATTGATAAAGGGGTCGCGGAGGGGTGGAGTGAGGGGTTTCGCGGCTCCGCTTAGGGATTCATGCGACCTGCATGCATGAAGGTCTTTGGGAAGCTCCCAGGGAAAAGAGAGGATATTAAGAAGGGTATACCAATTGGCAATGATATGATGGAATGAGAGAGATGTTTTCTGGTGGTTGATTTGAAGCGCAAGTTGCTCGTGGAGTTTAGCGGAAGGCTAGCTCGGAGCTGATACGTCATTGGCGAAGGTCGTGGTTGCTCGCCAGACCCTGAGGTTGCAACCACAACACAAATCCGTCTAAGATCCAACAACCTCCCACCAAGACAGCCAATTGCCAGCCTTCTCAGGGCCTGGTTGCACTGCAGTAAATTTTGCAGCTGCATGGCAAATCCTGTTAAATGAAGATACCGGAAAGATAGGAGGCAAGTATTTCTACCTTTTTGCTGTAAAACTAGACTCGAGCATACGTTTTGGATTAATTCAGCTTCATGGACATCATATCTTCGACCAAAGGCCCAGCGACCCCGCAGACATATTGTCGTATTAGACCGTGAGAATATGATGTTCGGAAGAATCCCCAGGCAAAAATTCCGTATCGGTTCCATTATTCTTGGTTTAAAGGACATCTCAGTTGTGCCCTATTTTCGACAGCTTGGCCTGCATAAACTCGCAGATAGTCAAGTTTTGCCGAACGAATTTTGAGAACTGACCAATCATGGAATGAAAAGCCATTTTACCCCTGCACCATCCTGATATTCCTCTATTTACGATCCTACCAACTTTAGCACGTTAACACTTGTGCTGACTGCCCTCAGCTGGACATTGGAATATAAAGACGCCGATGGCCCCTTCTAGCCTACAAATATTTCTGTTTTACAATATTTTTTTTAATACCGGGCTTTAGTTAAATACTCCACACATTCGTCCGAAATTCACTATATAAATCGCGACGAACCTCACGCCTTTAAAAATTTAGAACTAAAATCAACCTTGCACTTGAGAATTTACAGCGTAGTCGGCCATAGCGCTCATACGAATGCAAACTCCATGTCCAATGGACCTCAATTCAGCGACAAGACCGGCACCTCTTGTGCCTACTAAACGTAAACGAGCCTCCCCAACCGTTTCCATGGCCATGGAAGATTACAAAGAAGAAATGAGGTTTTACTATATTGGTCTCGGTTACACCATCAAGGAGGTTAGAAACGCTATGGAATCATATCACAACCTCGGCGCATCGTAGGTCCCAATTTCCAAATTCTTACATGTTGTATGAATATATCCATCTAACAAACTTTAACATTCAACCATTGGTAGTCTCGTTCAATATCGTGAACGCCTCAACAAATGGGGGTTCAAAAAGCGAGGGACGAAAAAACAATGGGAAACCATTGCACAATCGGTAGCCGTTCGTGGTATCAAGAAAGAATCGGAAGCTGTTATCAACGGCGAGCATCTGATATCATCGACGAGAGTGAGGAGGGCAATCGCAAGAAAATTCACCCTCAGCGAGATATCCCGGATGGGAAATAATAAAAGTATGGCACCCCAACACTCCTAACACAAAAGACAGATCTCATCTATCTATAGATAGTCCGACTGTCTAGTATTTTATGCATAGAACATATGCTAATCCTCAAACTTCATCTCGTCCCAGTGCATCAAGGAGACTCCACACCAAACTTAGTCTCATCAACACCTAGAGCTGTTGAAGTCCGCAGCCCACTGGCCGACCCGCTATCTTGGTCAATCTTCACTTGGTGCATCCCGAGAGAGCTTCTTAATTCTCTACCAATCAGAATTTCTGACCCAAAAATCATACAAATATGCAAAGGCTCATTCCTAACCCTCCAAAGACAAGGTATTCTAGTAGAGGAAGAGTTCCTTATAAAATCTCGCCGTTTCAAAGACCTAAGACTCCTTCTCTATCGGCTCTCAAATCGACTATTCGACTTCGAAATTATAAGAAGGGTTTTGGGCAGATTAAAATCGGAAGATGGTTACAGGACGCTCAAAGAGCTCATTTCCCTCGATACAATATCAGTCAAAGCAGCATGTAGCAGCCTCCTCCTAATATCTGGAATACAGCTGGACTCACAACTCGTCCAGTTGATATATCAGAAGTATCCTAACTTAACATCGGCCTGGGTTCATAAACTAAATCAGATGGGCCACTACCCAACAGCCGAGGGCATCGATGGTGGACTCAACAACCTAATGGAAACGGCCTTTCTCCGAAATCTGGGTCAAATAAGATCTTTCCCAACTTTGAATGCGAATGCCCTCCGTTTCCTGCGCTGCTGCTTCCGTGACATTGGTACCTGGAAATTACATAGAAATGATATACCGATAGCGCAACAGTTCTGGTCTCTTGGCTCTGGGTTAGACGCGCCACCAATTAGCAATAACGCCTTGCTAGGGGCCCCAGCACGCACATATAGCTTGAACCGATCCCTGCGTTTCGACTGCAGAATCTCTATAAATCTTCTCATCTTACGGGCTCTGGTATTAGGTTGGATTGGGGACGTCAGGTTGTTGCTTTACTCTGTGATACATATCCCGTCTGATAAAATCAAGGGAAAGGCTGCAGGTCTATCAGTTTCGAATACTCGAGATCTGCGGGATTGGTTCTGGGCAGAGCTTTCCCCATTCTTAGATGCTTATCTCGCACCTAGGCATCTTTGTCATTTACTTTGTGCCCTAATATTTACGGGACAGACAAACCTTTCAGGATTACTGTTACAGTATATTCAGAAATGCCGCACTTTGAATGAGAAGGATCAAATGGGAGTAGACATCAAGAACATGGCCTTCGCTGGATACTGGATCACTGGATCCTTCAGGATATATGCCGCGACAGCTCCTATCCGTACTTCAGAAACACTGACTGAGGATTCTCTCACGATATTCTGCTCTAAAAAGCTTGGTCCACCAGGTCTGGACAGTCGAGTAAGAATCTTACGGGCCTTCGGAAACTTTCTCAGCTCTAGAGTCACATTCACTCGTATTTATTTACAGGATAAAATGCCACATCTGGTCGAAAGCTTAGGGAAGCAATACGAATTCACCCGATGTTCAGACCCAAACAGCAGTAGTTTGGAATTAGATGGGTTCGAGTTTCGTGTGGCGCACAACTGCTCAAACCAGAAAGACCCGAATGGCCGCGACGAGCTCGACCTTTTTGATTTACCAATCTTAGTACTCAGTAGCGGGCGTAAAGTTTTGATCTCGCTCTTATCACCCTGGGAAGAAAACAATAACATTTTCGACTCATTATTCTGGCTTTCTACGAAGTCGTGCTACAGGACCTGCAGTGGTTGTTCTTGTAGGTGTAATGTGAAGGCCGACCTTTGGGGCTATGATCAACTAGATTTAAGTCTATCTACAGTACGAATGTTTATGTGCGAGGTATTCGCCGGAGGGCTTCACGATATCAGAAAGCTCGATGGAAAAATAACTCTGTGGGACAGCGCTGGTAGATTACCCGGGCAGAGTTACAGAAGGCGCTGGCCCCTCCACCGCCCTCAGGATCCAGTTATGGGACCAGGCCCAGGGTTCCAGAGGATATTCGAAAGCTTTGGATGGGAAAAAATATTTCGAGATGAGTATGGGAAATCACCTATGATGCTACGATCCAAAAACTATAATATGGAGATCATGAAAAGCCTGTCCTTTCGCAAAAATCTACCCCATATCGATTGGAAAATAGTTATGCATAGAGGTAGTGAGAGAGAACGCGGGATCATGGAGTATCTCTTCGATTTCCTCGAATCTGAAGCACGCGATGTCGATGGCGCCAAACTCTACCCGTCTGAAAATGGAACTAAAGTGATAAAACGTATCCTCCAAGATTTTAAACCCGACATCGACCGTCCAGCAACCGATGATGGCCAAATTCCCAACAGCCGTCGGGGGCGTACCCTCCTACAAGTGGTAGCAGATTGGTTCAATAACGTCAAGGTCCTCCAGATACTTATCAATCACGGTGCAAATGTTAATGCTCCAGGTCCTGGGGATTTTGGAACTGCACTTCAAAGCTGCTGTCGAAGACCAACTGCTACGACAGCTCCAGGGATGACAAGAATAAATAGCGTACGTTTACTCGTCGAAGCTGGTGCATATATCAACCCCCGAAACCTAGATGGTACAAGACCGCAGTTTACTCCTCTTGATGGTGCTGTTCTCACCGGTGACCTCGCAGTGGCCCGTTATCTTTTGGAGAGGGAAGCCACGATAGATATGGATACAATTAGGTACGCGATTATGTATGGGCGGCTAGATATGGTGTCTCTACTAGTTCAATGCGACCCAAAATTTTACGACCCGGCTTTGAATCTTGCAAGGAGGTATGAAGAGGAATTGATTGAAGAATATCTCGAAGGAAGATACCTAGGACAGGAACTCCAAGGTGTTCCTTCAGAATTCGTCAGGTTCAGTCGAATGGATGAGACGGAAGGATAACATAGCCATTCATGTTCAAACATGTTCATATCTCAGTTACAAATTCATTATCCGGATATTCTATATGTTGTGGTCTCGTACGCCAGCCTCCCCGAAGTGGACCAATGTTGTATTTTTTTGATATTCGTATGTCGGTTCCACAGAAACCCACACGTGGACAATACTAATCCTAATACCTCATTCCGGCGATTATCTTAGATACGTTCGGGTAGCCTCGGCCGCGTACGTCTCGTGGTTCCTTGAGCTTAATTTAACTCATTGCCTGCAGGAAGACAACTATTTAGCCGATGATGCCATTGGATATCCAAGGCCTAGAATTTTCGAATCGGGATATCCAAAACCAATCAAGCCTACTAGCTCAGCGGGCGGGTCTATAGATGTAAGCAGAGACGTATGATTAGTTTTCAATAGCCGAGTAGCCGGATAATATGTAAGAAGTAGCTTAATCGGATTTGATTTAAGATCTAGATCGGATTGATCATCCTGCGAAGATATCCGAATGCTTATGTATGCTTATATATACAAACCCGAATGGGAGCGGCTAACAGAGCTCTTCATAAAATAAAAAAATAAAAAATAAAAAGAGAAAAACAACGTCATGCAACAGGGGGAAGGAAATAAACTCCAATGTATGCCGTCATATGATCGAATCCAGAATGTCGGGTTTATCCCTGAATCCACAAAAGGAGTCGTGATCGCATCTGCGCTCGCATCTGGATCATCACCGATCTATCGATCTAGGTATCCTCCAGATATAGACAGCGAATCAGGAGCGAGCTCTAGGCTTCCAAGAAATCTTTCAAAATCTTGGTGACCAAAATAGATCGATACCTCCTAGAACATGAGACATGTATAGATGTACACCTCCCCAAATCATACATGCATAGATCGGCTTGCAGTGGCTACAGCCGAACCAAGATATTTCCCACGTCTCGCCAGGTCTCTCGGACAGCCTCCATGGATAGGGCTAAGACACCGCGTGCGGTCTCGGAAATAGCCCCAGGAATCTGTCCAGTCCTATCCTCGCGATCCCAGCAGCTAGTCCATTGCCTATCGCGATCGAGTTGGTATGAAAGAAGCTTTACAAGTGGGAGTTTCCAACAAATTCGACTTATATCATGTGCGCTTGTGCTCATCTCCGACAGGGTACATATTTGTTATAGGCCTTATCATTGTGTCAGTAGTCAATCCGGAATCTAGGCTATCTATATGCAATGCAGTATGTTCTTTCAACAATATCTATGCACGTAGTATTATTACTAAGAATTCCAATTGAAATTCCTTCCCAAAACGACGTGCAATATGCATATATGTATGTACGCGGCATTTTAAGCTTACGAATTAGCGAAACCATTCCATGAAGACATAATTATCAGCGGACGTGAAAATCCGAAGAAAGAAAAAACCCGACAACTCTACGCAAGGGTCCCTGAAAAGGTTAAACTGAGTTGCATTTTTTTTGGAGCAACGGTGATAGCCATTTTCAGCCCAATTAGCGCCTCAAGAATGTTCTAGGCCGTTCTATTCGGCTCTTTTGTTTCGAATTACTACTTTGCCTTTGCCTCGCGCCAGCACCGGGCGCCGTCTATCAGGCTTTGTCTTGGTATATTCCCGTGGTCGAGAGATAGGGAAGCCTAACAAGGTATGCTAGCCGATAGTAAAAATATTGGAAGACGCCGCAAAACCCGAAGTCTTGGCCGGAAGAAGCCCATCCAATACACTGGTGGTTCGCGATTTCCAATTATAGTAGAAATTTTGCAATATCAGTTATATCGGTCCCGGGAAAGCGTCTAAACCGAGTGGCTTTTCTTGTATATTGGATTCCCCACCTCGGTGCTTTCCAGGCCAGTGATGGTTCCTAGACTTTATAATTGGGTATCAGGTTACCGGATTCCAATTCCCAGGGAGCAATAGGGCTAACGGGGCCTTCGAACCCAAATAATTGCTTATTGGACGGAACACATATAGAAGAGTTCGAAGCAACGTCATAGATATGCACATCCTTTCCCGCTTTCTGGGACAGTCTGCGAGACTAGCAATAAGGGATCATTCACCGGTCCTAATGCAAGAGTCCTAACTTGGAGGATATTAGCCGAGGGTTGAGAAATGATTGATGCATGGTGATGTTGGGGAAATCCCTACCAATGCCAAGGGATTTTTTTTATAAAGTCAAAAAAACAATATGTCTACCGGCATATACGCGTAGGTCAAGACAATCGGAAATGTTTTCCAAGGCGTGGGGTACTGGGGTGTGGATGTTGGGATACCATTACAAATACCGCGGTCCACGATACGGGTTCAACCGCCTTATCAAAAGAGACTATGTTCTTGAAATGGTTAACAATTACCAACATTTTTCCCAGGCACCCGAGCTGACTTTCGATTCGCCATACTTGGGCAAAGAACGAAATGGCAATTGGAGGTAATAAACTCGAGAAGAGCTACATCGATTCAGTGCATCAGAAGCCCCTCCTATGCCAGGCCTTTTGCATTCGCATAGTGACGTGTTCATTAATGTCAGGTGGCACGGGCAGAAGATTTTTATGCAAGTAAGCTTTCGAGAATACGGTGCGGGCTCTTTTTGTCGTGGGTAGTTTGCATGAGCATGCAGGATTTTGGTGGTTAATGCATTGGGAGAAAGACCAGACGAAAATTTCGCCTGTTAGCTAAGTTAGAAGTAGATTAATTTTTCCGAGCCGGCTGATGGGGCTGCTGAAGAGGCAATAAATTTGCATACCTGAACGGGGGAAAGTAGCTGTTGGTATCGGTACTTTCGAGCTTTGATAGCCAACTCAGTCCTGGACGAGCTCGAGCTCCAATAGGTAACTCGTATTGCGGCGGCATCGAATATAACATCTCGTCTTGTAAGCTTGGCGACTAAACCGAAAATCAAGAAAGAGACCAATTGCAACCAGCTGTGATTGGAGATCGAGGGTTGACCTGGCATCTTTCGAGCTTGCAGAGTCCAATGGAGTCTTCTATTTTGAAAAGAAGGGAAAAAAAAGGTTATAATAATAATAATAATGAGATTATCTGGCGGCATGACTAGAGTGAAATCAAGTCTGGAGAACTTCGAAAGTGGGGCTGCTACATGCCAGTGCAGGAGCTTGCACTGCTTGGCATCAAGCTCCCCTCCATCAGAACCATCTGGTTGGCTGGAAGTGCTTTCGCTTTTGAACGAACTGTCACTTTTAACTCGAAAATGGATAAGGTTGATGTGCTCAAGCTCTGGGGTCGATGACCTGCAGTACGTAAACTGCGCCAGCACTTCCTTCTTACAGAAGCTCTGATAATGCCCCTTGACAGAGAGGTCCAAGAGCTACCCGGTCCCTTGGAAGCAAGGGATTGCACATCATCACCGAATTCACCACCCTTCAAGCGTTAGGCAAAGGCCCAGAACGAAAATGGTCGTCATAACTGCGGCGCGAGTGTCGCCAGTTTCGCTTCAAATGTGCAAATTGTCCAGCTGAGCGCTGCACTGTCATAAACTTGGACCCAAGCACGAGTATATCCGATCGGTCAGCTTTGCTAGCCGTGCTTCAACCACTCGTCCTTGTCCTCATCCTCTTGTCGAGCTCGTCTGCGCAGAACCGACAGGCCCGCTCACCCTAGCCACAAAGGCGAGACGCCGACAAGAAAACGCAGAAACTGTTGGGTAATAGCGTCGGCGGTATCTGCCAAGCCGAGACATTGGGCTTGAACAAGGACAAAGAGCTGATGGTCTCCGGACAAACATTCCACTGTATGACCAATTCAAACAACTACAAACAGGAAGAAACTTGCCAGATGTCGGTCGATGAAAACCACCCGGCCGGTTCGCAGTCCCCGGAGAACCCCCACTCCTGGCGTATCTCTCGGCCATTTGGCACCGGTGTCAAACGGAAGCAGATACATTTTGTCCCGGCATCCGCTGAGGAAGAGGATGGAGGCGGATGGGCTCAAGAGGCGGCTCGGGACAGTCAACCAAATCGCGGACCTTCCGTCGCAGAATTTTACCTTTCTCTCGTTTTACCGTCTGGGCCCGGGTTATCAAATGCATCATCTTCCAGCAAGTGCAAGTCGACCCCTTCCAATAAATTCCAGGATGCATCAACCTCAGAAGCGAAGCTTTTACATGGGTCGAGTTCCGTCATGGGCATCTCATCTGAAATCACAAAAAGCATGATGCCATCACAGCGTGATTATACCATAAAAAGCCCGTCCTCGATAGAGAGATTGAGCGTTTCCTCGGGGTCGTCCGACGGTCCAGACGCGCCCGAGGGGGCGAGAATAGACGGCCCAGCCAGCAGCCATTCCGAAGACACCGTTGTGAGACCAGCCGAGGCAGTTGTGGAACCTACGATGGAGACACCGGGGGGAGTCGACGAGATCTGCTCAACATGCAATTCTCGTGTAACGAATTGGGAGTCTCATGTTCGAACGACTGCCCACATGTTCAGCTCAAAACATTCCAAAACCCCTCACCATTGGAACCGTCAATCAGAAGGATACAAACACATGGTGAAGTTAGGCTGGGATCCAGACAGTCGCGATGGTCTCGGTGCGAAAGGGCAAGGGACCCGATACCCTGTCAAAGCCACCCCAAAGAAGGACAACTTGGGAATCGGTGCAAAGCCTTCGAAATCGATAAGGGATAATGCAGACAGCGTTTCAGACACCAATCCTAAGAGACCGCGATTGCTTACAGCAAAGCAAATGCAGCGTCTCGAAAAGGCCGAACGAGCCGCCAGGCAGGATCTGCATGACTATCTCCGACACTAACCTCGTCAGGGCTCTGCTTAAAAACGTCCCCTTCTCGCTAAGGCTGACACATTCCCTCCTGCACTGATTTCTGGGCGGGCGAACTTAAATCAGACTACAAATGTCCTGTAACCGGGAGCCATCTTCCGTTGAGAATCTAGAGCAGTCCGAACCCCACTTCTCATGCAATTCCGTCAGGAAATTCCTGAGTATCGGGGCATGCCAATGACCCCGATGACGTAGTATGAACGGGATGGGCTAGCCGAGCTCTTCTTCTTCGAAGCTATTGTCTTGGCGTCTCTGTGAATATGGGTCTATTTAGCCAGACCAAGCTGTGATTGCTGAATCAGTTCTCCTATCCAGGGTTGGGACAAACGAACCGACATCGATGGCATGCACCGTCTCCTCTGGTGGATTATGCGCCGTGTGCTGCAGACCATATTGCTTTAGATATCGATGCTAACGTTGGCCTAGAATGCTGCTAATCATATCAGACCCTGATCACCCTTTTCAATGAATCCCATTATAGAAATGAAGCTTTGGCTTTATGCATAAATGCAGCCGAATCCGTGAAAACCAATGCTTCCCTGGGCGTCTAACACCGAAAATGGGTTGCACAGTAGTTGTTGCAGATGCCATTTCAGGATAGTTCCGAAAGCCCACCGATGTCATCGCGCAGAAGCATTCCAGGCTGAAACCCTTGCACGGTCTTGCTGATATGAAAAGGGAGCTAAGGCTCCCGTGACTTCAAAGGAACATGGGCGCAACCCAACGGCCTGGGCATACAGCTCTTGCTTGAGTGTTTCATGAGTGATGGCGGAACGGTAATTGTCAGATCCAAAGGCCTCCTCTGATCTGTATAGAAAAGACACCTTGAAGGCGCATATCATGAGTGTTTCGTCCCAACTTTATCCTCCGTTTGCACCATAATTAATCGTTAATATTATTAACGATGGGGAAACCAGTTCCTGTCGCGTCGGTTATCGGTGGACTGTGGGGTCCATCAAACAGTCCCAGGACTCCTGAACAAATCTCCAGTCTCTGATGCCAGCATTGCCTTCTGATTCCTCCTCACAAGCACACGAAGGCAGAAAGAAGTGTTTGAAACCAGTATGATTTGGGCAAAGGCTAGCGAAGCTATCCCGCGGTGGGTATTGATCAAAGGCTTCTAGACTCTCATGGACCTCGCGTCCAACCTCTCGCACATCCCTGGCTGTATTGGCAACCATGGTCGCTAACTGGGCACTCCTGGCCTTCGCCATTGACCTAGCCAACCAACCAACCAACCAACCGCACCAAGGGAAAGACAGCGTCGGCCATGTTTTTCTGTGCCAGTACAGTCGGCCCAGCGTCACGATACATTCGTGAGTTTTTTTTTTTTTTTTTTTTTTTTTTTTTTTCCCTTTCTTTCTTTTCTTTTTTTCCCCCTTCTCGTCCCATTCTTTACTTTTTCCAACGCTCTCGGAATTTCTGTTCTGACTGTTTCCTGCAACCTGAATGCGGTTATTTTGCATCATGAGTGCTGTCTGGCAGCAACCAGAACAAGTTCAGCCGGCTGGCAGTTTCAGAGTTTCGAAGCGGGTGCCCCAGAAAGATGATAGCCATACTGTGAAGTGGGCTTATACGAACCATTGAAGGGTCCCTTTTTCATCTGGCATCCCTCCTTGCCCTCCCTTGAAAAAGCAGGGATGTACCAATAACGGCATGGAACGGCCTGTGAAGGCCGCCCATCTCCTCGATCGTCATAGCAAGTAACGGCCAGTTGTTAGTATTAGTGTTCGGGGACCTTTTCTAACGCAGAAAGCACGCACGAATTAGATGGTTCTTTTTTTTTCGGCGCATGTTGCTTCTTTACTGCCCGTTACTCGTACAAATACAGCAGAGACATGAAATTTTGGAGCTGCTGCTCGCTGCCGCAAAAACAAAAAAAGTTGTTAGCTCATCTGATTAGTCACTGTACCGGACGTCTATTTTAGCTTCGATCTATCCCAGATTCTCAGGTCTCTTTTTGCTATTTACCTGATCCGAATCTGCCGTATACGTGTGGAGACATCCTTATATAACATATAACTACCTCCCACAAGCCCCAGCATTTAGTTCTTACTGATGCAACCTATAAACCACACCTGAACCCCAGCGTCGACGGCCTAACAACGTATTCCCAGACTGCTATAAGCCCGGTCCTTGTCTTACTCGAGGCCATTATAGCAAGCTCAGATATATATATACTTGACGGTATATCTGTCCGCCATTACAACTCCTCCCAAGGACCTGGATTCGTCCTCTATCTGATATATACCATATATATATCACATTAGGGACAGTGCTCCTTTTCCATACACACAAACACAACCGTTTATCTTGGTAGCCCTGAAACCTTAAACACAATCAACAAAGGAATTGATATTGAGTTTATGTTATAAAGCTACCTGATCCAAGATTGCCTTGCCGATTTTCACCCACCTAAACGTTCATATCCAATCGCAGACAAGAACACATTCAGACATCTCTTAATTGCACAAACGGCATCGCCTTCCGAGGAGACACCGTTTATTACCTTATGGTAGCTAAGGTTCCAAAAAACCACCCCGAAAATATTTAGATACTATAGTCCCTGCCGTAATATCCAGGCACCATGCCAATGCCAGCCGGAGCATTGAGACCTCATCCTCAAGTGAGTTTTTGGCTTTTTCTACATCCATTGTTTTTTATATCTCAAGAATAGCACCGAGGTTGCACGACACTGCAACACATCCTGCGGGTTTCGATCAGATTGGACTTCGACAACCTATAATCTAATTTAAGCGTTTCTAAAAAAGTTAAGATTGCTAACTAATCACTTCCGGTCAATAGCATATGAGAGGGCACTACAACAGATACAAAATCGCAAGATTCTCCGATAAAATCATGTCCTTGAAGAATTTCAATCGAGAAGCCCCTCATCATAATGACACATCCAAGAATTCCAGCAAGTTGATCTGTAAGTTGTCCTCTAAACTCTAAACTTAGTAGTAGAGTCAAAAAAATAATCTAACATCGCGACTTTGGTAGTTGCACCGACACGCAAAGATGAACAGTATCTCATTGGGGAACTGGAACGGGAAAACCTGAACAGCAGTCCCTTCCTCCAGTTCCACGAGTGGTTCGAGCAGGCTTCAAACACGCCCGGGTTGACTATGCCCGAAGCTACAACATTGTCCACTGCTCATATGCCATCTGGCAGAGTTAGTGCAAGAATGGTCTACCTGAAGGAACTCGATAACAAAGGTTTTGTCATCTATTCCAATTGGGATACCTCCCGAAAGGCAGATGACCTTAAAACAAACCATCACGCCAGCCTTACATTCTGGTGGAAAGAATTGGAACGACAAGTCAGAGTTGAGGGTATTACCGAAAGACTGACCCAGGAGCAAAGCCAGGAATACTACGATACGAGGTACGCATCGGACGAATTCTCAATTCATACTGAGACATCAGAACTGACAACGAATGCGTAGGATTCGAGGGTCTAGAATTGGCGCTTGGGCATCGAGACAGAGTGCTAAGCTGAAAAGTAGGGAAGAACTTGAAGACCGCGTACGAGATGTTGAGAAGACGTTCGAGGGCGAAGAAAAAATCCCTGTGCCGCCATTCTGGGGTGGTATTCGAATTGTTCCTACGTATATCGAATTCTGGCAAGGGTAAGTCGGAACATCTCCCCGGGATTCGCCTTGCTCCTCCAATTAACCTCGATATTACAATTTAGACGTGATAGCAGGCTACATGACCGCTTTACATTTACTCGCGAATCAATCCACGATGAAGTCTGGCAAATCGACCGAGTCTCACCCTAATCAACCCCTCCGTCATTTTGTCTAGACTGTACACCAAAACGTACTCGCATTTGCATTACCTTGCTCGTGGAGTTGCATTATTACACTTTGCTTTCTGGTTACATCGCGTTCTTGCATTAGAGATACCTTACGACCTGCTTTTTTATTTCACGCAACAATTCTGGCATCCGACACAAAAAACAAAATTAAAAAACTCTTTCCAACCTGGCGGCAAGCGTTTTCTTGCAAAAGAAACTTTTTCCATAAGGGCCGAAAATTTCGATTCCTAACCCGAGGCCTAGCATTGCGCTCTCGCTTACCTTGCTTCTCAGTCTACTCCGGCCACGCACCGGCCCGCGTCGAATTTCTTCTCTTCAGTTTTTCTCTCTCCTTTTGTTAGCCAAAAAATACCTCACCAGGGTAAATTCACGACGATCATGACTCTTCTTCTCACTCGTGTTCTCTTTTCTCAATTAGTTCCTGGGGGGCGTGCTTCTGGAGTTACAACAAGATTTCGGCTTTTGTCCTTGCATGGTTTTCCTGTACTGTCTACGTGGGCTCATTATACCACCTCTCTACCTTTGAAGAGCCCTGTATCACTTCCCTAGTAATCTGGACTGGGATTCCTTTCACTTCATCCTTTCTTCTACCGTTGTCCAACAGAAGGGCTACGCTTAAATTCCCAACACCGTGTTAAATAAAATAACTCTAGAATACTATTCTTTCATATTATTCGTACTGCTGCTGGGCTTGTGAAACTGTTCTCCCTCCATTTTTTTGGTTAACACATCACGAACGAGTGACGTTATACGTTTGCACCCTTGTCAAAACGCTTGGGCAGACAAACGTCGAAAAGGCATTTCTCCCTTCCCAGCTTCCCCTTCTGATATTGGTCCTGCAGCCGTTAATATTCCCAACACCCTGGAACATTCCATGGGTTCAAAAACAAAAAAACGAAGCAAGCAAGGGCAGGCGAGTGAAGGGTTCCCCGTCTTTGCCAGGTCCTTTGACAACAATGCAAGCGCAATATAACCATGTATGTACCTAGCTTGAGAATCGATATCAGTACCATGATTATATGGAGTACATAGCATGCCTTCGGGCGGAAGGTAATGCATGCGAATAGCTTCCGTTTTTTTCGATTCCCAAAAGGTCTAGATCAATCGATTCCCATATATCAGCGCGATGTCAACCTACCCTACCCCGGACACCTCGTCTGTGAAGCATAAAGAATCCAAATTATTGCCTTGGAAGTCACGAGGACGAAGTAGATGCAGTGTGTAAGTAAGATTTGCCTGAATTCATTACTTGGGCGATTGAGGTTTTACCACCGCATCGTGCAGCAAGCCACTCAGGCACCACATTCGATATTTACCTTGAGCTCTTATGCCCCTTTACCGTCCATTCGGCCGTCTATCGCCCCCCTCTGACGGCTCGTCGGCCGGCATTAAGCGAGGAGGGGCGGGGTGTGATCTGTTGTAATTTGTCAAGAAATTTTAAAGTATGTGCGGGTCGTATCGTATCGTGAATGCCCGTGTCGGGATTGAGATCGGACGGTCGACGGAGCCACCTTCTGCCGCGCTCAGTCCAGTCATTATCGGGTCCGGATTGGTATCTCAGAGTTAACTTGGGAGATCTGGGCATTAGAGGGTTGAAGTAGCCTCTAGTTACGTTCGTATGTAAGAAGCATGTCAGCAGCCCTCTCGGAACTGAACAGTACTATCAGGCGATTGAGAGCCCGCATCTGGACGTCAAGTGTTATGCTATCGTCTGGTCAGGATGATATGATACCACCTGCCTTGTGGCATTCTGCGGCAACACAAAGTTAATTCGACCAGGTGCATTCAGAGCGCTAGCACACACGGGTCCCGAGGTCAGCTACCAGCTCAGATCAGATGTCTGGACGCCGACGCGGAATAGCCAAAGGATATGGCACTTGGCCAACGAGACCAGACTTGGCCAGTTTTTGATTTAATTACAACTTGCAACCTTACAACCTTGCAACTTCCTGCAACACGTGCATTGTGAACGGGTACAACATCTAGTTTGGATGACCGAAGAATCACGATTTTTATTTGAGGGTTTTCCTTTGACCTGTTGCATTGGCACTATCCTCGCATTGGTGTGTAACAGCTTGCATTGCGCTTGTTCGTTATGCTGGGCAGGAGTATCAGCCTTCTGCCGAACATCTCCGACCGAATCAACGTCGTCCATTTCGATTTCACCGATCTATAGTGTATATCTATATCTGGGTTATGATGTTATAGGATTTAGGTATACGAAAGAAGATAGAGCAAACTTAACCCTGCCATACAATTTATAATTTAGGGAACCAAAACGAGGCGAACATGAAATGGACATGGGTCTGGCGCTGCAGTGCTCACATAGCTATGCATAGCTACGCGCGGCGTTCGCAACAAACATTATTCATTAGATACACTACCAAGTGATTTGAAAAGCTCGAATGGACATATTTGCTATGCCTAATTAGTTAAGTTATATCACATTAAAATCTGATGCATTGCTGCCCTAAAGACTGCTATTTAAATGAGCTCTTAGTTTCATGAGCTCGGTCCAGGCCCGATTGAAGCACATGTGCAGTGCATGGATTGGAAGCCATTGGATGATGCATGACTAGTTAGAAAGACTTCATATATGCAACATCCTTTATGGATTCACGTCTCGCGGCAGGAATGTTTTGCGTTATAAATCTTTTACGTGCGCTTGATATCATGATCCTTCACTCACATCTGCTTGCTGACCAAGTTCCGCCCTAGCCTGCCCAATTGAAGTCGCGATCGGGCGTTAAATCTAGCCAATAAACCCAGGCCTCTTTACTTTTTTCCCTTCGAGACTCTCTCCAATGGATAACCTCGGTCTTGGACTCCTTTAAGCTTATCTGCCAACGGAATACTCCTCCCTGCATATTCTGGAATGCTGAAATGCGTTTAATGACGTGCTGTGCATACACACATCCCCTAAGCTTCTTATGAATCGCGAATTTCCCCAATAGGAGACCTCGGATAGTCCTTGAATAGAAAATGCGGGAAGTCGAATGCACGGCGGTAAGTATCCTTTACCTTGGTACATTCTTCTACGTATATACCTTATTCTATTTAATTTTTACCAAGCAAGGAGTTGTATGGTTCGGAGAAGATAGGCAAGGATTATGTAGGAATGCCTATGATGATGATGCATTTACAACCCCCCCAACCTAATTCAACAAAAATTGCAACCCAGAATCACCGGAAACTTATTACTCGAGCTCTCGGTTCTTGCCGAATCCAGCACCCTGACGGTTGCATTCCTGCCCCCTTACGTCTCATCGGCTTCTTCCACTTTGACAGCCATAGACTTCCCGAGTGTCCAGCCGATATGCAAAGAAGACCTCGATTCAGGGAAACCCATCCGTTTGATTAAGGAAGCCACATTTTCAATAAACCTGATGCGCGTCTATGCTCATCCGACAAACGGGGGATCCTCATGAGCTCATGGAGGAAATTCTAGACTTCGAATGGATGCGCCCTTGGCGGTGGCCTGAAACGGCTCATGCGGACTGCATGCATGCATAAGGGCCCTATTCGTAGTTGGCCCGAGAATATCGAGAGCATGTGGTAGAGTGTGCCCTAGGGCAGGGCGGACATTGCATTTGCAATAGTTGCATGCAGAGGGTTTCCTGTTGTACTCCGTACGTGCTGCAAGTGGACAGCTTGGGATCGAACGGTTTTGAACGCACGGGCCAGGCGTGTAAGCACGATTACATCCTTGGAATAGAATAGGGGGTCTTATTCGTCTGTGAGCGAAACGAAATTGACGATCCTACTACGTGGGTGACAAAAATACATGGGCAATTTGTATAGAGCTTCCATACAATGCTGCTCATCTTACTTGTCACCCGTGTACCTACATAGATGAAAACTTGCGGCCTTGTTTCTAGTACTCAACCATGGCAGATCCATATTGAAACGATCAAGGATTTCCTAATACTAATGTCGTACCTCACGGAACGAAGCATTGGTCCCCTGCTCAAGGGACTCCTCTGGGACCGACTATGTGGAGCCGTAATATTGACCATTCTCCGAGCAATTACAGGGCTATAGCCAATTGAAAGGGCCACCAGACCAGGATGTTTATCACATGCATCACCGCTTATAGGTTCCGACCAATCCTACTTGATCAGATTGGACTGTGAAGCTCCAAAGCCTGCTCCAAAATGCGCCATGCAGTCACTCCCTGACGCTGATGTCGAAAAATATAATGAATGCGGGCATTGTGGTAGATTTTCGTCGAATATCTTCATCATTTGTAAGATCGATGTCGGTCTAGGCCTATAAGAACCCAGGCTTTTTCATCGTCAAGTTCATAGCGAGAACGGTTCGCATTCTATGTTAGAACCAGTATGCATATACGCTATCGAGATGGACCATATTGGCGGGCTCGGATCAATGCTCTCAGATTGTTCTCGACCCGAGGAGTGGTTTCCCGTGGAGTTTTCCGACGCATCGTCGAGCTAGTGGTCCCACATTTGGAGCCCGAGACTTCCCTAATCTACCCAATTGAATCGCTTTATAAATTTATCATAGCTTACGTATAACTGGGAAGTCTTGGCCCTCGTAAGTTCGGCCTTATACGAGCCCGCGGAAACGGCGACTTATCATCGAAGGATATTAACTTCGGATTTTGGGCCATTATTAATTGCTTCACAAGCACGCGTTAAAGATCTGTAATCTTATATCATCTTCCTTATATGACCATCTATACGTGAGTAGATAATTATATCTTATGTACCCACCGCATGTAAGAACCCTGCATTACCAAATTGCAAATTGTGAAACTTGATACCAACATTTAAGTACATACATCATATATGTATAGGCCCAGCCCGGAGGCCGAGCAGAACCCATTATGTTGGGATCGGGGCGTTTTTCCATGTTGACAATTTAGGAAAAAGTTTGGGTTTCCCGTCCAAGGAAAGCCCCACCGATAAACCCAACAATCAATTAATCTGGAACCAACGGGATGTCAAGACCAGAATCCGATTTGATCGAACCTATAGCTCATTATTGATATATATCCACTTAACGCTCGCCCAGCGGGACCTGGCTACTCCGTGTGACGGTCTAGAACCTCACCCACAACACAAACTCCGCAAAGTGCAAAGATCCCTGTCTGTACTACAGTAATCCTGTAAACGTGCGGGTTTCCCAACTACAGCCTCAGGACCCGCCTGTGTAATCTTTGCTTGGACCGAATACAGCAACCACAAACTCATTCGCAATTCGAGACACCACCGTCCCACTGTCATTCATAATTGGGACAACTGTAACAAGGCTGGAGCATAAGACAAAAACGTCAGCGGGGGCGGAATAGTACGACTAGCAGCCGGTTGATGAGCCGTGCTGGCTTGTTTTATCGGTGTCACATTACACATCACAACAGGGTTCCTTCAATGGGAGGCTGCGATTTCGGGCATATTGATACCCGCGAATTCGGACAGGAACATGAGGGTGACGCCTGTATGCGTTCTGGCCGGAGCTTTAAGAATCTAGATCGCCAGAGGTAGTCTCGATCCTTTATTGTTGCTGCCAGTGCCCATGCCTGATATACAGCTGTTGGGTAGTCGGTAAGGACCCAGTTTTGCTGGATGGGTTTCGTAAATTTTGATCGTTTATAAATCATATATTGAGGGACTAGTAAGCACATAACCGTGCTCGATCCTGTAGAGGCGGATTAATGGGATTCAGAGGATAGTAGCAAATTGTTGCTAAGGTGGTTGATTCAGTGTTACCAGTAAACTCTTCTATGACTAAGCTTGGCACCCGGCCATCGACAAGGATTCCATGCACAGTAACTCGTCACTTTTTTTGGAAAAAACTTGCGATATCCCGCTTGGGGCCGCTATCTCCTGCAGCTTTCTTTCCTTTCTGTGAACTCGGGGCCTGCTTCATAGCAGCAAACGCGTTTGGCTTCGTCGCTGGTTTCGCCGGTACCGGAATATCGTCCTCAGAGTACTCTTCCCATTCAGTAACTTCTCTAGTTACGATGTACCCATGCTCGTCTTTCGTCCGGACCTTCTTTGTTACTTTTCGTTTTGCCTTTCGACGGCCCGGTGCACTTGCCGAAGTAGCAGGAGCAGGGGCAGATGATTTCTCCACAGGGGAGGCTGCTGTCTGCTCTGGGGATCCCGCCTCCTCCTCCTCTTCCTCTTCCTCCTCCTCCTCCTCCTCCATCTTTGTTGGTTCCATAACAACGGGTTCTAATTGAAGTTAGTACAGGGTCTAGACTGCGCTTTTGCTTTTGTTATCCTACCATCGTCATCGTCGTCCATCATCCTACGAAGTTCTTCCTCGTTTTCTTCTCGTTTTCTCCGGATTTCTTCCTGTTTTGCTTTCTCGGCCGCTCTAGCCTCTTCGTCGATTGGCTCTGGCTCTGCCGGTTCGTCATCGTCCACGTCCATAAAATCTTGAAGCTGTTAGTTTCGCAGGTTGGCATGCCCAAATGCAACTAGCAATATCTTACCTGGGGGCGGAGTCTTTTTCTTTTCGGGTTGTTTGGGTTTTTTGGGCTGGGCATTGGAAAATGAGGACATCAAGTCACTTTGCCCACGTTTTAGAGGAACCTTAGCCTTTGAAGATGAAGCAGACTCCGAGGCTTGATTTTGTTTCTGTGTGTCCTTGGCCTTCATGCTACCGAAGAAGTCTTTTTTAATATCCTTCTTAATATCTTTACTCGTAGAAGTTGAAGTTGTTGCGACTGGCGCCGCAGGCGGCGGGGGTTCCTTTTTGACAGGGACAACATATGTGCTGCTTTTTGAAGGTTGCGGCGGAGGCGGCGGAGGCGCAGCACCTTCTCGTTTCTATACTAGTGTTAGAAGGTCAAAAATAATTGATTGAGATTCTAGGATATCGACCTTGACATATTTATTAAGTGTCCTACCGTAAATTTTCAACTTCTTAGATTCTTCTAATGTGGGGAACTTGGAATAGAGCTCCGTGCTTGCATCCGAAATTGCTAAAAGGTCCTATATTCTAAGTCAGTGCTTGGGGGTAGGCTCTGTAGATAGAACTTCTGTTTACCTTGATAGGACCAGGCTCCACACTGTAAATATGTATCGATGTGATTTCTTCTAACGATTCCTTGACCCCTAGGCTGATTTAGCGCTAGAACCTAATACTACTACTGCCTTTCTAACGAACCTTCCAATTCCTCCTCTGTTGTTAATATGACACTTGATGTCTTTACCGTTTCCTCGTCTTCATTCTGCGCCGCTGGGTGAACAGGACTACTTTCCATATACGTATCATCCTCGTTATCGATCTTGGACCTTGACAGTGGGATCAGAGGTTTCGGGACCCCAGTAACAAGATATGTGGCATGGCATGATCCTTGGCGCTTGCGGTTCTCCGATTCGTGAAAAGCGGTGAGGTATCTAGCTCGAAAGGAAGTGGAAAATCGGTGTGAGCCTGGGTAATCTGGCAGGCAAGTTGAGGAGAGGGTTGTATCTACTCTTTGGCCTTGTTGACATGGATTTCGAGCTCCCGGCTTAGGAGGCGGTATGTGACCTAGTTTAGGAGCTGTCATTAGCTTAGCTCCAGGGAATAAGTAGTATGGGAGGTTCTTACAAGCTTATTATCATTGAGAACTCGAGCAGCAAGGAAGGAGCTGTAATCAGTGGCCATGGCGCATATAATTTAGCTTTCAGAGCTGAAAAGGATATCGGGAGGTTGCAGTTACGGGTCGCAATTACTTGGTGAAAGTTCTCTGGAGGGAAGACGCGTTTGACATCGAGATCCACATGGTTCCAGAAACGGTAACCGAGGCCAAAAATAACACACAACACAATACCATGTGTATATCTTTTGAGGTTCCCTCTGGTCTCGTTGGGTTCCCTCCGAATTCCAATCAATCTAAAACTCTTATTTACAGTATTGATTAAAGAAGATTTGCTCGCCCAAGTCTAAAGACAATGCGGCCGAAGCTCCCAAAACATCTCTTTCTCAGGATCAGTGGTTGTAGGCTAGGCACCTGGTCTGCAGTTATTAATATGATTATGACCACTATGCTAGGAAGTAATTTTTTTAGGCTGTAATTAAATGTAGCCAGAGATACTAATATCCAAGGTCTGGTAGCAGTTGGGGTATATGGTTATATCCCTGGCCGCTGGTACCGGTATTAGATCGATTTGTGAGAAATAAGGGGGGCTAAGGGGATCCTGGTAGGTGGGTGAGAGACCCGTACCTCTAAGATCTTTTGCAACATCCTTTTCAGAATACAATTTATTAGAGTGCTGGAAAAACTTCGTTGTAGGGATATAGTGTATAAACGGCTAGATGTATAAGTCGCCTCACGATCACAATACCAAAAAAAAAAAAAAACGCAGTTTTACATTTACGCTATCCATCATCTATCTATAAGTTCCTAGGTATCAAGGTGCCCGGCAACCAACGCTATATGTTTTGATGTGCTCTGTAACTTCCCTTGTGATTGCCTTTTTTTTTATCAAGAAGGGGGAAGTTCAGAGAGGCTCCGTACTAATAATTTCGAATTTATCTTACGTGATAAGATCGAATATCTAAGTGATTACAATTGTGGTTGACAGCGTCTAGGACAGATATTATCAAGCTACTTGAATCGCAACCCCGGTTGAAACCTTTGTATGGGCCTAGGCCCCCTAGGTCAGCCAGTTAAAGCGAGTAACTTGGGTAGTTGTGTTTTGGGGACGAGGGGTCAAAGCTCGCAGGTGTTTAACAATTTAGCTATATATCTTTATACTTGTCTCGTAACTAGACCTTGCCTTTATGGTTCTTGGAAGGCTAATAATGAAAACGGCCGTATGGTCGAAATTGTGGTTTATGTTGATGGATTCGGGAACACTGAAGTCTGTATATGTAGCGTGGGCTGAGCCTGCTTTGGGTCCTTGTAACACAACTAAGGTTAATTGGCTTCGCGATTTAGCTATAGAATCAAGAATGCTTGTGGTTCAGTGGTTGACAGCCGAGTTAGTACGGAATGTATTTCATAGTTAGAAGATTATTTTGCACTCCTTCTAGGGTGAGGAAGGGGCTTTGAACAGAGTTTTTAAGCTTGTGTACACTCGCGCATTTGATAAGAACGATTTTGCGGGACATTCCAATCTTGTTCCAGAGGGAACCAGTTGATGCATTTATTTGATATTTCGATCTATGGTTCTTATCGTCGTATCGTACATTCCAATATTTACAATCCAACCTTAAAGGGCATGAGTCTTCGCACGGGTGCCTATTCAATCTATCTTTCGAGTTACGACTTATTTTGTCCTCCGCTAGCGGCAGTGGCAAAGTCGACGTCTGTGAGTTCATCCTTCGGCGCTTCTGTTGGAGTAGCCTCAGGACCGGCATTCCGCAGTTCCTGAACAGCAAGCGACAACCTTCTCCTAGTCTTTCCATCCGAAATTCTATTCCTACCTCCATCCATAGCCTTTTCACGGGCTTCGTTTCTAAACTTCTCGATATTCTTGTAGAGTTGATTATCGAATCTAGGCGGGCACCTGTTAGCTTCCTGGCGTCCGGTTTTTCGCAAATTAGTACCAGAGGAAAATAAAGTACTTCGTCAGATCCTGTGGCTCCTCTGGCCATACGAATGGCTCCTCCATCTCAATGATCATCCTCTTTTCCGCCTGTTTTCTAACCCACCGCCGTGACCCTCCCCGCTGCTCTACCTCGACCGGCTGCTGCCGTATAGAAGATCTGACACCGAGAACCTTGATACCGTATGCATTTTTAAGGTAGTTTTTCAGGTCGAGTTTGTTTAGACTTAAAGGGACGGCGAACTGTGCGAATGTTGGAGGTAGACGTGGGGTCCTGACGAGGGCTATGACGAAGTTTGGACTACAATTGATTAGCATTGCAGACCCAATCGGTATTCGTGCAGCTTGAACAGAACGTACAGATATATCTGCTTCATCTTGGCCTATGGAACATGGCTCCCCGAGCGCGGCCGTTCCAATTGTGGTAAGAAAGAGGCAGTTAAGGGTGGTAGCGAATCGTCGACGTCGTTTGCTTCGGAGGAAAATTTGGTGGTGGAATTGTTTTTCGGTACCAAATTGTCGGGTCTGCGTTGAAAAGAGCCGGTCTTGGCGTCTGGCTGGCGTGCTTATCGATACAAGTAGCACGCACCCAATCATAGTCACCCAACCAGCAGTTATTCTCTCTCCTGTCACACGACACCTCGGAACTCACAGAAAAGTCGGTGCTATCGACGTTCACCATGGCGTCGCAGCATGTCCTGACGAAAGTGATACCTCCATTGAATTTTGCTTGTGTAAGTGCGTGCTTTTAACCTTATTTTAAATCTTTACGGTACTAATTGCAGGCGGAAATTAGGTGGAAGAAGGCCTATATCGCAGCGCGGGCCCATTGTCCCTCAATTTACCCTTCGTGAGCGATTTAAACTTGGATACGGTGATATGGATGGGTTAGAGTGCTCCGTTCTCTCAAATGATGATTCTAAACGGCATCTTTTGAATGCAAAGCTCGAAAAGGCACGTTCGCATGACCGCTTCCAGATAGGAAGGGCTAACACGAAGCCAAAATAATGCCTCAATTTGCTTTGAGGCATTGCTTTGTTGTGAGGATGCAGCAAGTGAAGACCCATCGCCGGATTTTCTTACATGGATTAGAGCAAACGGTATAAAGTTCTTGAACTTTGGGATTGGCGAAATTACTGCGCCATGGAGCCCAGACGTTGAGATAAATGTCACTGCCGCTCTCCAGGTGAGGCCTTGCCCACAGTTTCCTTGAGGGATATTTTTGGAAGCTGGAGTGTGAGGCTGACCGCTTGATAGGCGTTGGCTGAAGCCTCAAATGGACGGATATTAGTAACTTGTACCATGGGAAGGCATCGGACAGGTACTGTGATCGGATGTCTTCGGCGGTTGCAAAAGTACGTCACCCGGTGGTGTCTCCGGCTATCTGGATAAAGAGCTAACCATCGCCAATTCATTTCTAGTTGGAGCATGACTTCGTTAGTTACCCTAGCCTTAGCCCCACACCCGCTAATAGGCAAATGACCCACACTAACAAAACTATAACAAAAATCCCAGAACCTTCGCAGAATATCGAAGATTTACGGGTGGAAATAGGCATAGGGATAGGGTCATAGAAGAATTGCACAATATCGAGCAATTCGACCGGCGTTCCATACAGTTGCCGGAAATGGATGACAGGCAGCCATGGCTTAAAGAAGCACAAATATGAGGATTTTTTTAAGCTGGTCGGAAAGGAAAACTCGCATTCAAAATTCACAAAATATAGGTAAAAGAGGACCGGAGTTTGCAGATATAAGGCTGGTATATTGTACATTTGGAGTTCCAGGTAAAGCGAGAATATATTTATCTTTTAATCTCATAGACTTTTTTCTTCTTTGTCTCTTCCATTGTTATTGAATGTAGCCAGGCAGAGCGCCCCGCATTGTCAGCTTGGGTGCCCCGCGCCGTGCAGGCTGGTTGCGGGCTCCAGCTTAAGCTGTGCTGTTTGCTAATGTGCCTGAACGCTGGTCTTGGCGTTTGTTTGGAACACGCGAAAGAAAGAAAGCCTTCCAGCCTTGTAACGAACCGCGTAAAGTGCAAAAGTGACTTTACCAGACCTGCTAGACGAGCCGAACTTTATCAACAACTATCCCTTCTCAACCTCACCAGGGCCGCTTTTCTTCCTAACACGACTTCCGAAACCTCGATTTTTATTTGATTGCGACGCTTCTTATTTCCTTTGGGAAGCCTTAATACCTATCCTGTAGTCATGAGTTCGTGCCCCTTGAATCGCTTCGAGGCACCACAAGCATTTTAACTTATGGAGCTTTATAGCGTATTACGATAGCCATGGAGGGGGAGGAGGTTACATGAATGATTCTCAGGGCGGGACCCAAGCAAGTCCTGGCAAGGTAAAATCGTTCATTTCTGGTTTATATCTCGATCATCGTTAACGACAACCTTCTTCCACCAAGTCTTCAAACAAAAACAACACCCTCCGTCCAGTTACCATAAAACAGATCCTCGATGCCCAGGCCCCTGATGACAGCACCTTTATGATCGACGACGCTGAGATCGGAAATGTCACGTTCATTGCCCAAATCCGTAGCTTAGCTGATCAGGACACAAATTCGACCTACAAAATGGAAGATGGGACAGGTGCTATTGATGTCAAACAGTTCAGAGATAAGAGGAATGCCATGGTCGTCGATGATAGCGAAAACGCCGCAATCAGCCGCGAACTTGGCTTGTCTATCAACTCGTACGCGAGGGTAACTGGAAACGTCAAGCAGTTCAACAACAAAAGGAACATCACAACTCAGAGTGTAAAACCGGTCACAGATTTCAACGAGATCCAGTGTCATTTCTTGGAAGCTACTGCCGTACACCTGTATTTTACACGAGGGGCACCCGAGTCCCAGCAAGCAAAACACACAGGCGGTGGAGCGACGTTCCAGCAGAGTACTGCAAGCACATACGCTGAAGATACTGCTATGGGGAATACCGCTGCAGGTGTTGCGGGCGCGTCCATGCTGCCACCGGGGACGACAATGAGTGCCAGGAAAATCTACGCATTCCTTAAGAGTCGCCAGGACAGTAGTGAGGGTATGCATGTCGGGATGATTGCGCAGGCAACTGGCGTCCCGATGGGAGAAACTTACAAGGCTGTTGATGAGCTACTCTCACATGGTGTTTGCTTCACTACTATGGTATATTGACTGCACCTGATTATTGATAAAACCAAACAAAGCTAACGGCAACTGTTAATAGGATGATGAACATATCGCCTGTATGGATTTCTAAGACGGTGGGGATCACTAGGCATCCTCCGGTTATGGGTTCGAATGGACTTAAAATTGGTTGTGTGTATGACCAGATAGGCACAGATACCTAACGGGTAATATAATATGTTTCGAACATTGTCGCGGGGGTTGGAATCTATACTTTCAATTCAAATGCTCGGTGTTCAGAAGGCTGTCTGTCTGTCTGTCTGTCTGTGTGTCGAAACTCCATATATGGTGAACGGACTTGATATGACCCTATCGGCCGAGACTATCATCTCTTCGATCGCGATTTAGCGCATGGTAGCTGACTAATCGAAATTGTGTATGCATGCTAGTTCCGTAGAACTCTAAATTAAAATATCCCTAGAGGTGGTCTCGTACTTAGAGGGCGCAACTTACAATTGTCTAGCGATAAGAAAACCTAGGTGGCCTCACATTATGAGCTGTCAATGATATTTGGAGGGTAAAACCCCGCCCACCACTAGACACGAAGAGTCAGCATATGCATCCAGCTAGCCATCGGCACATCAGCCTATCCTCTAAGTAACTATCATCCCACCACCACAGTACCCGGAAATCATGGAACGCCCCAAGAACAAGCCGAAATCAAGAGCATGCGTTGGTTGTCGTAGCATGAAGATAAAATGTGTCCCAGTACCAAAGTCTAGTAAATGTGAAGCGTGTTTACGACTTGTCCGTCCTTGCGAATCTCCCGGACCCGTGAAACCGCGAATCAAACCTGCGCAAAAGTTTCAAGAGCTGGAGAAAAGGATTGAGATTCTTACGAGTGCTCTTCAAACTGAAAAGACGAGAGGGGACCCCCCCCTGCATAGCCATAATGAAGGTACTAATACTTCATTCACTGACGGAAGTTCTGCGTACTCCGGTGAATTCCTGATGAAGCCTCAATACCAAGCACCATTACAGCCTAATATCGGAACTGGAGATGTTATTGATCAGGGAGTAATGGATATATCTACTGCCTCAAACCTAATTAACTACTGGAAAGAGAATATACGGCCAATATTCCCAATTGTTCAATTTTCGGCAAATGAGGACGTCCACTCCATCCGCAGAAACACACCAGTATTTTTTCTCACCATCCTGACGATATCAAGCGCAGCGATCGATCCTACATTTTTGGACTATCTTCTACCTCAACTGAATGGTTTGTTTGCACAAGAGGTTTTTGTGCTTGGAAATAGGTCCACAGATCTCTTACAGGCCCTTATCATATTCTCACAATATCATGTACAACCTCGAGAAGCGAAGACCTTCCCATTGACTCAGCATGTATACAACGCCATGGCAATGGCATCGGACCTCATGTTGGAAGAGAAGATAAAAGCGACAGCAAGCGAGCCGAATGAAGGCATATTTGCAGCCTGTCGGTTGTTGTTAGGGATATATTTTGCCGCATCAGCGTATGTACCGCCTTTGTTTGACGACTCGATCGCGGGCCGTATTCTCGATCTTGGAGTCTACCGGCTGAATAATTTACGCATAACTTTTAGGTCATCCACGTTGATTCGTCGCTCGCAATTCAATCTATTCCAACCATTGTACCAAAAGTATACCAATATTTTGTTGAATTCAAGAAGAGAGAATCTGGATGATACATGGCTTTGCAAACTCATTGAACTACAACAAATATCAGAAGACGCTTCCTTGTCACTAAACCAGCCTTATAATGTTGAGGTAGATTCTTTCGACGATTCGAAAACTCGTAGTTTATTTAATCTCTTACAACACCGTCTTTCTGAATGGGACCGCGGTAGCGATGGTTTTCTTGATTCGAGTATGTATCCGACCGCAGCACACCTAGTTTCTTAATGTTCTCGGCTAATAGCGAAACCTTCAAATGAAGGGCTCAAGATCATCGCGCGATCTTCGGTCGAACTTCAAACCAACCAGGTTGGGATCCGGGGCTTTAATTATAAAATGGGCTTGGAATATAGAAATTCAAAACCCGGGGGGGTAATCTCTGCTCCATCGATTACAGCTGTCCATTTCCAGTCACTTTCACGATCACTCGAGTTGTGTCGAACTATCCTCAACACTTACATATCTCTAGAAACGCCATTGGCCCGATCCCTTCCCAACATATTTTTCATCTGGCTAATGTACGCCGGAGTGTGTCTTGCGAAGCTATCGGCTTTCATCGAGAAGTTTACTTTCAATCAGTTCGGGGAGACCGACGATAACGACAAATCTTCAATACCAGATTTATTTGACGCCATCCATCGTCGCCTAGCAGCGCATTCACAAAACGGATACCTCCCACAGGCCCGGCCGTTTGAGATAGTGTTTCGAAAACTTAGGACTTGGCATATTCAAAAACAGGCCTTTTGCATAAATCTGCACAGGGGCTGCAGGGAGCCAGCTGGCCCAATAAATGATATTGTGAGCGGCGAGATTGTGGACGAGCTTGGGCAAAAGATATCTGATCAGCCAGACACAACTGGATTTACGTCGACAGGGATCACAGAGGCTCGGGTGGGGTCCGACGCTAATCGAATAATGGGCTTGACACCCCCTCCATCTACCAACGATATCGATATGGCCTCAGAGGGATACGAAACCCAATCAATTTCTGATAATCTTACATATGACCCATTCAGGAGTATGGGAATAGACCCCGGGGATACGATGTCGTTGACTACAGAGGAGATGAAGGATTTCGATATGTCTATGATGTATAATAATTATTTCTGGATGTTTCCGTTCTTGAAATAGCTGCTTTGTGATCGTCATTACACTTATAATTATTGAGACAGAGTCATATTTTATCAATAATTTTTTTTAAAATAAGGAACATACGTATACGCTAGCTATGAACTTGTGATTTCGTTTCAAACCAGCGGGGGGAGACTTGCGGCCGGGCCAAAGTCCGGCCTGCATGTACTATTATGAGGCTATCACCCTTATTCAAGCGAGTTGTCTGTTGGATTCCGCGGATTGATAGGGATCACCCCTGTTACACCGGTGCTCTCTGGCACCGAGACAGGTGCAACAACGCGCCGACGCCGAACACACCAACTCAATTGCCCGTTCAAATTCTCCCTTTCGAAGATTTCGGACAAAAAAGCTTATGACCGTACTAACAAGCCCATGAATCAATTGGCTTAAATGACAAAGCTATCGTCTCAAGGGGATTACAAATGGTTGATGACCAATCTATGATTTTGAAATCAGATCGAATCTTGAGATGTCAAAATGTGCAATATGGTTGGATTAGATAACGTATTCTGAGT
This sequence comes from Orbilia blumenaviensis, assembly GCA_036872755.1. Lineage (NCBI taxonomy): Eukaryota > Fungi > Ascomycota > Orbiliomycetes > Orbiliales > Orbiliaceae > Orbilia > Orbilia blumenaviensis. The sequence continues at coordinate 3,236,484 of JAVHNS010000001.1, forward strand.
ATACTGGATGTATGTCGTCAGCGCTTCGTAGAGTTCAAGTTCCTGAAGGTTAAATAGGCATGAAACCGCCTCTGTGGCTTTACATTTTCATTCTCCACTATCATCATACAAACACATCTAGCCTTCATAAGTATCTATTCTCTAGATAACACTATTCTACTTCCAATCTGCTCCCCAATTCAACCCAATTAATTTCCAAAACGTCCTTTACTTCTATTCAAACGAACCAGAGTTCCCACCATCCTAACCCCCCAGCCATAACTTCAATTCTTGTAACCCGAAAATCACATCCACATACCACAATGTCCAAAGCCATTCTAGTCATCGGTGCGACTGGCAAGCAAGGAGGAGCTGTCATTAGAAGTCTCCTCAAGGCCAACGCAAATGTCGAAATCCTCGCCGTCACACGAGACTCAAAATCGCCTTCTGCACAAAAGCTTGCCGGATTATCTCCAAAGATCAAAATTGTAGTCGGAGATCTCGACCAGCCTGATAACTTGTTTAAAAAGGCAAAAGAAGCCACAAAGTTACCAGTATGGGGTGTCTTTAGCATTCAGGTGAGAATCTACCCCTACCCATGCACACAACATCTAAAACCTACTTGATCAGTTACTAAACTACTTTAAAATAGGTGGCCATCGGAAACAAATCGGAAGAAAAGCAAGGCAAAGATATTATAACCGCAGCGATAAATAACGGCGTCCAGCACTTCATCTATTCGTCCGTCGACCGTGGTGGTGCTGCTTCTGATAATAGCCCGACCAATGTCCCACATTTCATCGCCAAGCATAATATCGAACGATATCTTTTCGAGCAGGCCGCAGAGCATGGCATGGACTGGACAGTCCTTCGGCCCGTTGCATTTTTCGAAAACCTCGTCCCTGGCTTCGTCGGAAAGGTTTTCGCTACCAGTTGGGATTTGGCGCTGAGGAAGGAAAAGAAGTTGCAGTTGATTGCAACTACAGATATTGGATTCTTTGCCGCAGAAGCTTTCATGAAGCCAGAGGAATACAAGGGCCAGAAGATCTCGCTGGCTGGTGACGAATTGACCTACGAGGAATTCGGAAGGATATTTGAGCAAAGAACTGGAGAAAAACTGCCCACAACTTTCAGGCTTATCGGGTCAGCACTCAACTACATGGTCAAGGACTTCGGGTACATGTTTAAGTGGTTCAATGATGTTGGCTATGGCGCCGATATCCCAGCTTTGAAGAAGGTCAACCCGGAACTCAAGGACTTTGCTACCTGGTTAGAGACGGAGAGTTTGTTTAAGAAAAATTAATTGTTGAAACGTTTTCTCCTTTATTCATTTCGCATGATAATAGTTTGATAGATAGATAGATAGTATAATGGTAATGATAGTTTTGTTCTGTTTCATCATTTATCCAAATTTAACCTTACGTAAACGTAGTAGTTAGCAGCATGGTATTCGTTCAAAGTTGAAGGGTATAAACTGAGATATACAAAAGTACTTGAGTGATGTAACCCAGTGTCTAAAAAAAACTAATCCTCACGAAAAGGATTCATGGTTTCATTTACATGATTACGCACAACGCATATTCGTCTAGAGTCAAGCTTGCTCATGACGGGAGGTAATTTGGTAGCTGGTAACTAGATGCCATTTCGTCCCCCAATCTATAGATCTAAACCAAAACATCTAAATATTTTGCCCAACACTAAAATAGGAGCCGGCCAGTTCTTCCCGTGGAACAATTTTGAAAAAGTCCTCCCATGTCGCCGGTTTAACTTGGGGGTATCGCTCATTGTCGTACTGGGGCCCTGCAAGTGTCTGCCCGTTGACCATGTAGTATTGGAAAAATCTATGTTTGCAAATTAGAATAACTGATGAACAGGTGCTATAAGCCTGAGGGCTTCCTTCGATTGGTTTACCCCTTCCCCCTTTCTTGTTGTGAGAGGTGAAGTTGTACTTACAAAAAAAGGTATGAGAAGAAGTTTTCGGGCTGGGTTTTGCGTAGCTCATGCATTTTTGTGTAGAGTTCTTCCTGTGAACCTCTACTCTCTAGCTTTGGTTTCACGCCGTATACCTTCTCAAATGATTCTGCGATTCCATGAAAGGTACAAGCGCTACCGACCACTATTCCGAATATCAGAATTTTGTTAGTGGGCTGTCAAGAAATATTGAAAGTATTGGAATACGACTCACGTCTTACAATCCCATGGGCATCCCCGTCGACACAAACAGCTGCGGTAAACTCAGCAGCATTCTCATATGTAGTGCCCTCCCATATCTCATCCCCAGTACCCCAGTATCTAAAAGTTACAGTAGTCGGATCCCAGATACCAAATGCAGGACTAACAAATGGCTCCATGAATGCGCCGACTAGTATATGGACGCCTTTTACTTTATCCTGAGCGTCAAGGTATGCCTTGATGTGCTTCATCGGGTCCTGAAGAAATAATTGTCCAAATTCGAGTTTCGTGTAATCGAGTGACCAGTCAGAGGCAACATATCGGGGTACACCGTTTTCTGCACATGCATCGATAAGCAGCTTTTGGCCATTCACCATCAATTTATCGTCACCAAGGTAGCAGCAGACTACCACATCACAGCCAGAGACGAAAGAAGTAATTGCAGTAGTATCGAAACCGCCGCCTTTGATCAGTGTGACTTTGGGGTTTGAGGAGAGAGCTGGAGAAACTTTCGGCGGATCGCGGCAGTAACCACGAACCTCGACGTCAGGATACTTGAGAAGAGAAGCGGCCAGTAATCGAGCGAACCTTCCGGTAATTCCGGCAATTCCAACTGTAATAACCATTTTGACTTTACATGTAATTGAAGGCAAAAATAAACGACAAACCGCGGTAGGGTTGGTTTAGTTGTAACGTTGTTTATGATGCTATGATGGCCATTGATGGTACTGGGAACTAAGAATGCACTAAGATGAAGTGGGCAATGTGCACACATCTTATAGCTTTTTTCAGGGGCCCGGTTTTACAATTATATTCGAGCTATATAATCAGGTGTACTGCAGCTGATAATCGATTCTATAGAATGGAAAATAATTAAGCACAAAGGTTGTAGTCTTGCATGTTGTTGCGACTAAATTAACACATCGGGACTATCGGCCGACACTCGAATCCACCACGTTGGTAGCATTAACTGAATTGCAGGTGTCAGCAGAGGCTAATGCTAGCTTTCACCATCGGGTCACGAGATCTCAAGACTGCAGATTTATAAACACATAGCCAGCACCAAGGCCATAGAAGGCCATAGAAGAAATAATACATTTGATACCTGCTCACTAGGGATAGAACTGTTTTGCATGATATGTTGTATAGTTTACAAGATATATTTTCTAGCATAATCAATAGATTCGCCCCCACTTACAGTTGGGCATTGCTTGAGTGTTTGTATACGGCGCGATTTTTGTAATTTGGACTAACTTAGCTGTATTCTGTTTTTCGAGAAGACAAATCACTTTCAATCCTCGGGCTTAGGCATGCTCATTTTTCAAGTGATACCAAAGTCCTTTCCCCTTCCATAATAATAGTGACTTCCGGGAGCATATACCTCGCTTGTCTTGCATTTAAAGGCGTACACCTCGCAACGTCCCGGTCCAACATGTCCTTCTCTCTACGACCAAAATAAATAGAAACTTCTTCGTAGTCTGGCCCCTTTCTGCATGATAACCCTCGGTTTGGCGTACCGAATGCAATTGCTTTAAGCTTTGGTGAAGGTTCACGTTCGTACAGCTTTCCGAATGCGGATTCAGCTAGTCTTTTTATACTATGACCGCAGGTGCAGCGAAAGTGGTGTTCGTTAAGGACCCGTAGGATCTGGAAGTTTTCCCCCTAGGATGAGTAGGCTTTGGTTAGTTGTTGCACCTCAGACTGGGAGTTTAGTTTAACGTCGGACATACAACCAAGCCTTCCTCGACTGAATCAGAATCGAGAGAAACTGCCACCTCCCGCAGCTTAGGAAACCTTTTGGATATTAAAATACTCCAATCTAGGTAAGTTGGGTTGCGTAGAACCGCCAATGGGAGAGTTCTACTCGGATATGCATCATCTGGCTCCAAGTTCTCCAACCACAGGGTTTCAAGGGTCTGGGCATGAGGCATAAGCGCTTTAGGGGCAATGTATATTGCCAAAGAATTCTTCTGTATAATATAAAGTACCTTAAGCTTACACGGAAAGGTTTCAATACAGTCGTTCAAAAACTGCTGTCCTTCCGTATAATAAAGTCGCAGATCAGTTAGGTTTGTGGCCAAAGGGAAGGTAGATACCGCTATAGCTTCCAACTGAACGGGATTGTAGCTTCTCAGTGTCAACTTGCGCAATTGGCCGAGCGACTTGAGAAGTTCTGGACTCAGAGTCTGTTCGGTTTCTACAAAATCGGGGATTTCGGTATCCAATTCTTCGAGATAAAACCCTTTATCCCCAGGGTCTCCGATAAGAGATATCATGCCTTTGGTGCTCCATATGGGAGGTTGGAGATTTTCTTCATAATACTCATCCGGAAGAAGAGATGCGGTTGCCGTGATTCCAATGGGTCGAAGCAGTGAATCCGACTTCTTTGGTTTAATTTCGAATTTGGTTATAGCCATCGGGCCTAAATCTATTTCAAGGTTGGATATAGAGAGCATGCTTGTGGGATCTTTGATGAGATGACGATAGTGATGGAGAATAGTTATAGCCTCCCTCTTAATCTCCGGCGTGAATCTGACTTGGATACTTTTCAAGTTGTTTTGTTCCCCTAGATTCTTTTCATAGAACTCTTCGAAATCACTTGTCCTAAAAATAGTTCAATTTCGTACTCTAGTGAGTTATACGCAGTACTGCAGTTCAGTGGCTGTTTAGGTTCTCTCTTACTCAATACGAAGCGAAGACAACTGATTGGGTCTGATCTTTGACAGTAAGTTCGCAATATCTTCGCGGATTTCTTCCCTGTCTTCCTCATAATCTTCTGAATCATTTGGGCGTGGTCGGCCCTCCGATATCCTTAAATTCCTGATAAACTTAATACCAGGGTGTTCTTCCTCAAGCTCTGATTGCAAGAAGCATCTGAGGATCTCGGAAATGTCATTGAATATCGATACATAGTTCAAATGGACATTATGATAGAGCATAGGCGTCGCAATCTGGTTAAACAGCTTGTTCACACGGCATATGCTTGCAAGATCGGCTATAAAAGGAGCCGGTGCGTCTCCCTAGATTATTTTGTTAGAAGTTTTTCTTGAACGGCCTGGCGGGGTGTATGAGTACAACTTGCCGGGAAGTAGCTGAATATCTCGGTTAGAATCTCAGTGGGTAAGCTGAAAATCGAAGAGTGCATATTCAAATTAATAGGCCCGACACGGAAAATGGTGCTTGAGGGATTGCTTTCCATGGCTGTTGATATTCACTGGAGAAAATATTTTTCATCGATAGTACGAGTTCATGGAGTATCAACGGTTATGGGATTGATCAGTCACACGCGTTAAATACCCGACCTCGTATATCTGGCAGCCTCGCAACGCGACTCCTTGCTAGCATAATATTACAAAGGTTACACAAAGGTGCGATCTGTCTCGTTCGAGATGAGTATTGGCACATAGATGGATTTTGACCACGAGACTAGGTTTCGAAATGGTCTAATTGACAGAGGGTTAGTAATACAATCTACGAATTGATGGGTTTCTGGCATATATTGAGCATCTTGAGTTCATCATGCACTGGCCATGATTATGAATGCCACCCAAGTAAATAAAATATGAATCCAGCCTCAGTGGCTGTCTACTGTCGCTGGTATGTGACTTTGACGATACCACTGCCGTCCGGCCCTAACGACATTCCCTGTGTGTTCTCTTTCGCGCTGATAGCACCTGCTTCATTTTCGTATTCCACGAAAGCAATACCCTTCCTACCAGGCACCAATCTGACTTCCTTGAATCCCTCGAAACTGCCGAATATTCCATTGAGAATATCTGACGTAGCATTGTCGGGCAAGTTTTGTAAAAACAGAATCTTGTTGGGCGGTAGGTACTCGTCGGGAATCTGTGGAGCTGCTGGAGCTGCTGTCGACTTGAGACCACCTGGGGCAGATGGTGCCGATGTTTGAGTCTTCTTTGCTGGACGCGAATCGGCACCGAGGCCTTGCGAGGGACCAGATGCGGCAGGTCTTTTTAGGTGTTTCTGAGCTTCAGCGGCACGGAGTGCTTGTTTCCGTTCTAAAACCACACATTAGATTCTAACCCGCCAGATCAAAGCTGCCATGGCTTTCTGCAGGAGGTGCATACCCTTCTCTGCCAGTCTCCTCCGCTTATGAGCCTCAAACTCAGCCTCCGAACTCTCAGACTGCACTGTCGCATCGCTTTTTGTCTTCGCATACTGTAGGACCATTGGCTTCTCAAATAGATTGAAACCCTGGACTTCCTTTATCGCTCGCTCTGCTGCCTCCGGACTATCGAATACAACGAATGCCTGGCCTCTCGCTCTTAGGTTTTTCTTCGCGACGATCTCAAGGATTGTGCCATACTGCGAGAATAGGGTTTCGAGTGTGGCTGTTAGGACGGGGATTTTAACGGATTCTTCGAGGTTCCGGCACTAATCGAAAGCAAGGTTAGTATGAATGTCGTAGTCAAGATAAGTCCTTTGGTGGTAGTGGTGGACGTACATAAACCCTAGACATCGGCCAGTATGTTAGCGATGGTTCCACATTACGAGGTTTCATTAGGGACACATACGTGCTATTCCGTGCCTCCGCCATCTTGAAAGAATTAAATTATAAACAAACACTCTGGATTCCTGCAATTAATATACTAGGGGTATTTAAGTTCGTAAAGATACTATTCGGGGGATGTTGGTCTCCGGCGCTGGTCGTAGCTGGTGGAGGAGGATGAAGGTCGATGGAGAGTCGCGAGCTTAGTGGCGTCGAGTGCCAAGAAATTCTTAGTGTGGTCGCCAAAATCCACCCAGACAAAAAAAAAATCTGCGACAGAAACCTTTAAAGCTTCGCTATCATAAACCTCTCCCGCTGACCAAATCGACGATTCGATCGCAACATCGGACGACTTAACGGCGTTATAGACAAAGTACTACGGGCTATTGCCCTTCTTACCTATTACTACAATGGCACCAGGTCGACATGCCCGAGCTGCTTCTCCGGCTGCCAGCGAGAATGAGTTCGACATAACCTCTGCCCTCACAGGCACCATTTCGTTTGAGGACGATGATGACTTTGGGTTTTCTGAACCGCCAAAGAAGCGTCTAAAATCACAGAAAACTCTTGATGCTACTTCAATTCTCGACCTAGACAAGCCCTCGGATAACGAATCGGACTCGGCGGACGATGATGATAAGTTTATCAAATCTAAATTGGCATCTGCAAACCGCAAAGCCTCAAATATCAAATCGAAGTCGATTAAAAAGTCGGGAGGCTTCCAGTCGATGGGTTTAAATCTCAACCTTTTAAAAGCGATTCAACGAAAGGGATTCTCCGTACCTACGCCAATTCAGCGAAAAACTATACCTTTACTTTTGGAGGGGCAGGATGTTGTGGGTATGGCGAGGACAGGGTCTGGAAAGACCGCCGCTTTCGTCATCCCGATGATTGAGAAGTTAAAGGCGCATTCTGCAAAGGTAATCGCTGCGCAGGTTCACAGGTTCACATAACAAAACTAACGAGAATGATTCAATTAGGTCGGCGCTCGGGCTCTCGTCATGTCGCCTTCTCGTGAACTCGCCCTACAAACACTCAAAGTCGTCAAGGACCTCTGTCGTGGCACGGATCTAAAGGCCATTCTTCTTGTCGGTGGTGACAGCCTCGAAGACCAATTCTCAATGATGACTACGAACCCGGATATCATAATAGCCACTCCTGGTCGTTTTCTACATTTGAAAGTGGAAATGGAGTTGGATCTCAGTAGCATGCAATATGTGGTATTCGATGAAGCCGATCGCCTGTTTGAAATGGGTTTTGCTGCCCAACTAGGCGAAATTCTCCATGCTTTGCCTGCGAGCCGACTGACTACACTCTTTTCTGCGACGCTGCCGAAAAGTTTAGTGGAATTTGCAAAAGCCGGTTTACACGAGCCATCACTTGTCAGATTGGATGCCGACTCGAAGATCTCAACAGAGTTAGAAAGCGCCTTTTTCACTGTTAAAACGGAGGAAAAAGAAGGCGCCCTCCTTCAGATTCTACAGGACTTAATCCAGGTACCGGTAATATCATCAAGATCTGCTGAGAAACCAACAGATGCCGAAGGAGACGGGAAGAAGAAGCGAAAACGATTCACGAACCTACCGAAGAACGAGTTGTCGAATCCACATTCTACAATTATATTTGCGAGCACAAAACATCATGTGGACTACCTCGCAAGTCTGCTGTCGGCTTTTGGATATGCTGTTTCGTATGTCTACGGAACCTTGGACCAAGTCGCACGAAGAAATCAGGTCGAGAAGTTTAGAACTGGCGAATCTCAGATCCTAGTTGTCACAGATGTTGCAGCTAGAGGTATCGATATCCCAATGTTATCGAATGTAATCAACTTTGACTTCCCACCCCAACCTAAGGTCTTTGTCCATCGTGTTGGTCGAACAGCCCGAGCTGGAAGAAGAGGGTGGGCATACAGCCTTGTAAGGCTCGAGGATATGCCATATTTACTGGATCTCCAGTTGTTCCTCGGTCGAAAATTAGTGACAGATGGTGGATCAACAATTAAACAAGGGAAGAAGAAGGATGAGTTCGATTTTGCCAACGATGTCATTATTGGCGCTCTGAAACGGGATGCCCTTGAAAGATGCACGGAGGCTGTGACACGCGTAGTTGGCGCCAGTCACGATTTGACGGCAATGAAGCAGGTAGCCGGAAGGGGTGAGAAGTTGTACCAGAAGACAAAGGTAGCAGCGAGCACGGAGAGTGTAAAAAGATCAAAGGAGATAGTTGGTGGGAGAGACTGGATGAGTGTTAACCCCATTTTCGCAGATGAGGTTGATAATTTAGAGATCGAAAAAGCGGATATGCTCAAGCGCCTCTCAAACTATAGACCTCCCGAGACGGTTTTCGAGATTGGTCAACGGGGAGTTAATAGGAGTGAGGGTGCGAGTATCATGAAAGCCAGGAGGGAGAAGATCAAGATCAAGCCGAAATACCAGGAGGACACCGAGATGCTCGACGTACCGGCAGCAAAGCCGAGAGCACGGGAAGAAGATGACGAAGATACCGTTGTCGGTGACTGGGAAGACGTGGAAGAAGACGCCCCAGAGCAATCCACAGTCGAGGTTGACATGTCTTCGGCCGACGAAGAGGAGCTCGAAACTGTCTTTAAAACCCAGAAATCCAAAAAGTCAAAATCAAAATCGAAGTCTTTCCAGGATCCTGAGCACTACATGGGCTATACACCTTCTACGTCACTTGCTGAGGATCGTGGCTACAGCATTACAAATTCGTTCGCTGAAGCAGCTCGATCCGCCACAATGGATCTTGTCAATGATGACGGTACTGCATTTGGCGAACCGAGTAAACAAACTACTGGTATGCGCTGGGATCCCAAGACAAAGAAATTCGTCAACCGCAGGAACGATGAAGACGGTTCTCGGGGTGGCTCTAAACTCATTCGCGGCGAATCCGGTCAAAAGATTGCTGCATCGTTCAAGAGTGGCAGATTTGAAGGCTGGAAGAAGGCTAATAAGCTTTCCAGAATGCCTAGGGTCGGCGAGATGGAGAACACTGTTGGCGGTGGCATGGCTACCAAGAATGGATACCCTGTTGCTGGGGGTAAGATTGGTGGAAGGATGTTCCATAAAAAGGTCGCGGCGCCCAAACAGGCGGACAAGGCGCGAGACGACTACCATGTGCGCAAGAAGAGAGTGGAGGAAGCTAAGTCTAAGGGTCTTCATGGCAAGGGCTATGGCAAGAAGTTGAGCAGCGAGGTTAAGAATAACGTACAAATAGCGAAGGACAGGCGGTTGAAAGAAAAGAGAAGGGAGAAGAACGCTAGGCCTAGCCGGAAAGGTAAAGGGCGAAAGTAAACTTAGTTCATGTATATATTCGAAAGCAGCATCTAAACGAAATGATACCATCCGAGTACTTGCATTAGCGCCACGTAGGACGCACTTCCTTCACAAGAAAACTGAAGCTAAGAGTTCGAATGCTTTTAATAGTTTAAGCGCCCACTAAGGTAACCCTTGCTCGGGTCATGGCATTTCGTCGACACAACGCAAAAGGCATACCTGGTTAGGCGCTGTAATACTGTGCCACGAGCAGGCATCCTATGGATTTGAAACGGCCATTCCGAGCAAGGCTGTGAGCTCTCATAGAGGAAACCCAGGAAGCCGGCAACCCATGCCTGGGTTTTCGAGTTACAAATTCAGGGGATTATGTAGAGCCAGCATGAAGGATCCGCTACTTATAGCTGACCCTTCCGGGGCTTCGCCGCAGCAGTTCTGGCCTACAGTAGTAACTTTCCACGATATTAACGACTAACCTCCTTTCGATTCTAATTTTCTCGATAGCTGGACTATCTGTCCCTTCTTCGAATATCTCATTTTGAATCTTAAATTTTTTCGCCTTAGCTTTGGGTTTTATTCGCATTTAGCGGCGTCATTCCGTTATAACCTTAGTTGGGACCGGGTGTATAAATATGGCTGAAATTCTAGGAATCGTCGCAAGCAGTATACAACTTGCTGATGCGGCCCTAAAAATTGGAGACAAGATATACAAATTTGTGGATGACATTAGATCTGCCCCTAAGAAAGTCGCGATCTTTCGCAACGATCTGGATCAAACCCTAGATCTCCTTAAAGATCTCAGGGGCTCATTGGAAATCGCGAAAACAAAATACAACAATCTTGGAGATACAGCAAAATTAGTCGAGAGTACCTTAGAAGATTTCAATCGAGAACTCGCGGAATGTTCAGTTACGGTCGAAACTCTCTACGCTCAATCGAAAAAATGGAAGTACAAGTTAAAGATCGGATTCAAGGGGGAGGGTGAGTGGGTGCGAATTGATTCCAGGATAAAAATCCAATATTCCAGGCTGACTGCAGCTTCTGGGCAGTTGTCGAAGTATGCATGCATTTCTTTTGTTCTTTCCCCCGCTTGGTTTCCCGACAAGTTATTTTAGTATAGCCAGACCTTTGGGAGTATAGATTTAACATCCAGTACTCCGGAAGTTGGCAAAACCTACTCTTAGTTTATAAATTAGTATTGTGTAGCCCATAGCGAAGCGCTGCCGAGCTACATTTTATATTCTAAGTCATAGGTGATTAGAAGATTAATAATAATATGTATCAACCCCCAAGCAGTACTAAAATATGCAGTTATATAGTAAACTTGCCCTGGAAAACGGAGAACGGCTGAGTGAAATTAGAGGGGCTGTTACTGCCATCGATGTGGAAATTACACAGAATGTCTCTGGACCCATCCAGGACCTCAAAAAGGACGTCCAGGATGTGCGCACCACAGGAGACACTAGTATCCTGCTCATCCAAGAATCCATGGCACTCCAGATATCCCACATGAACCGAGTGGAAAGGCTCCATGAAGAACAGTTTGGACAGGTTACCGAAATTCATGAGACAATTAACACGAATCAGAAAGAGACGGTCCGAGCTTTGTCAACAATCGAAAATACCTGCCATATAATTGCCCTTGAACAGGAAAACCAAGCTCATGATATTTTCGATTTGGACGAAAAGATTGGTGATCTTACAAACAGGGTAAAGGACTTGGCGAATGGACTTGAGAACGGCACAGACATAACGGCGGTAGAAATCGCGACACAATCACGAGCTATTCTTGATGGCCTTAAATCTTTGAATATTTCCTCGGGTGCGACAAGCCCAACATCCGGGCCACAGTCTAGGGATGAAAGACTACAGCTTGAAAAGCGAAAGCGAAAATTGTCTTCGGCAGTGAGGTCAATCCTGAGATTATCAGAGGACCCGTCAACGTCGAAGTTAATCAAAGGCGACGATGCTGAGGACTATTTGACTGCAGTACAAGAGCTTCTTGAAATTCTTCAAGACGACTCAGATGGTGGACAGGATCTTAAATATGAGTTGTCTATCATCGCAGCACAACTACTTGGAAACCGGTCTCTGTACATGCAGCGAGCACCTGATGCCGCTATCACTAAGAGAATCAGAAATGCAGAGAATCGTTGTGAAGACATCATGTCTTCTATTGAGGGAGACGAAATGACCACCGAGTACAGTGAAATTCGTAGAACGGAAAGTCTTGACAACGGAACTCTGGTGGTCTCTTCGTCTAGCAAGAAGCGATTTGCAGAGGACCAAACCCAGATCGTGAGCAACAGAACAACGATGACATTCAAACCAAACTTGACTCAAGGAGAATCAAAACCATCATGGATTGTATCCATCTTGAATACATTTGGAACTGAAGGTAACTTTTCTGTACCGTTGGTTATTCGGGTCCACAACCGTCGATTCTACTCAGCAGCGGACAAATCCTCTCCTCGATGGCTAGCTGCATCGGGGGACATCAAGGGCTTACAAAGACTGTTTTCCTCTGGTTTGGCTTCGGTTTACGATATTGATGAGCATGGAAAGAGTCTTCTCCACGTATGTTTAATAACCTCACTCACCCAGATAATTGAATTATGGGCCGCGAGAATTACATTGGAATGCAACTAACGAGAATGAACCTTAGTCGGCTGCAAGTTCACTCAGATTCGGGGACTACCCAGACAAAGAAGAAGACGAAGCCCAGGGCTGCCTTGAAATCTGTGAATTTCTTTTATCACAGGGTTCAGACGCCAACTTCTTGGACGATAAAGACCAAACACCTCTGAATTCTCTCAGTAATACGATTTTCGATATGCCCCTGAGTATTAAATCGCCAGATTTCAATATCGCAAACTCCGCTTTCTATCGAATCTTAGAATCTGGGATCTCAAACCGAACTTCACCTTTTGGACCAGAAAGAGCAATTGCAACTTTAGTCCGGGGTCTAGCGAACGGATCGTCATACGTGAGTGTTTCATTGTCTGCCATCTATATTTTACTTGATTATCTTAATGTTTCTTACCATGTTCGATTATTTAACCATAGTTCTTCGACAAATTTCTCTCTCGGTTGGGTGAGACGGACTTCGATATAAACTGCTACTCTGGGTGTAACAATGCAATAATGCTTGAACTCCCCACAGTTACACTAGCGGACCCAGCTGTATTCTCCAAGAACTGTGATATCGCAATCAAGCATGGCGCAGACATCAACGCTAGGACATGGGACACAGAGGAATCGTGCTTGCATATTCTCTTACGCCCTATCGAACCAGCCCCGAATGACATGTTTGTGAAGTCAGAAAAGTCTTGGCTCAGCTTCAAAAACTACCTACTCCGGAATTTCACGAACAGACTAGAGAAGCTCCTAAGCCTAGGTGCCGATATCTACGCCAAAGATGAGAAGTTTCTTGAGTACTCTGATGGCCGAAACATCAATTTCACTGTTACTAGGGACGCTTACGCCCACGAAGTTCAAGATACCTGGTGGTGTTATCTCGAACAAGCTGGATACCCCAAAGAAGAAGTTATAGCACGAGAGTCCCGAGAGCTCGAAATCTCTAGCATTGAATACGAAAATTATCTCGAGAGCCTATCTATGGCAACTTTCGACAAACGACAAAAGTTATTCTTTTCGAGGACCTAATCTCGGCCCGAGCCAGCTTTACGCAGGTATCCATAGGCTTTGTTTATTCTTGTTTAGTACGCATTTAGCCCCCCATTATATGCATTACGGATTATTAGTTTTCATTATCGTATCGATCTTGTAATTTCTAGAATTCCTTTCAGTTGGGTTTCTTCCGTTGTTTAACTTCTAATATCATGTGTTACAATCGTACGAGGTAACGATCTTAAAAATATGTACTATAACTGCTTAAATATATAGCTGGAGCCCTGGATGAGATCGCTATATATTTAATGTCCTGTCTGGCATCCGTGGTCTCGTTTTCTGAACCTTCAAGATATGTTTGCTCGATACTCGACTCGTACACTCGCTGGGAATCGTCGCAGAATCGATACATACAAGATGTTGATCATATCCTAACCAGGATTTCGTTTACAGGGGTACGACCACATCAAGAATGCCAAGACTTTACGAGCAATAAACAGCTCTAAAAAAGGCAGGGCTCGAAAGACTCTATCTTTCGAATTTCAAGCTATCAGGGTCTAGCAAATAGCGGGATCACGATCCGTTCATTATATAGGCCTGTTCATACTTCGCTCCAACCCTTAGATTGGATATACTTTCCTTATAATATTTATCCCCGGGGTGAAGAGTCAAGATGGGTATGTTTACCTCCAGACCACAGCTAGTTCTATCGGCGCGCGGGCCAAAGCTAACTTACACTGCTTCAACCAGGTTCGATTCTTATTCCACATTTAACAACAGGCTGGCATGTTGACCAGGCCATTATGTCTGAAGAGGAACGTTTAGTGGTCATCCGTTTTGGTAAGGACGGTGATCAGGACTGCATGAAGATGGACGAGACACTTTATAGTATGTTGTTTTCCCTGTCGAATCCCCGACGATCGCTGATAACCTGCTAACGTATCATCTTCAACAGAGGTCGCTGAGCGAGTTAAAAACTATGCTGTCATCTACGTTTGCGATATTGAACAAGTTCCGGACTTCAACACCATGTACGAATTATACGACAATGTTACAGTCATGTTCTTTTTCCGCAACAAGCACATGATGTGCGATTTTGGGACAGGTAACAATAATAAGCTGAACTGGGTACTGGAGGATAAACAGGAGTTGATAGATATCGTAAGTTCTGGTTTCTTTCCCTTTTATTTTCAATGTCGGGAGGGCCGGATGAGGGTAATGAAGAGGACAAAAATTAATAGTTGTATGATTAGATCGAGACAATTTACCGTGGCGCAAAGAAAGGACGTGGTTTGGTGATCAGTCCGAAAGACTACAGTACGCGCCACAGATACTAGGCCATCTGCCCCGCCATTTCCACCCGAATATCTAGGAGGATTGATACCATCTATGGCCATATTTTTCGGATTTTTTTGTGCATTTAGCCTCAGGCGTCTTTTTTTCTTCTTTTCTTCTTTTTTTGATATCATCGGATCTCTTTGATTTTGTCTCTTTTTCATTTTTATTTCGGCTTTGTTCAGAGATTTTATACGCAGCTAGCTGCCACACCGGAATTCAAATTGACACGATCTACGACTATAGTACTAGTTAACCTGCATAGGAATATGCTACAAGATGACGTGTTACCGTGAGGAAAACAGCTTCAATATAAACATATCATGTCTACGTATTATATGTCTCTACGCTATACCGGTATCGTAAACTATCATTCCTAGACTGAACACCACCAGTACCACCACCACCACCACATAGGCCACTCACCATAGAGCACCTTAATACCCATTCAACTTTCCCATAAATCAGAATTATGTTCTTGCGTCACAATATAACATCAGAAGGCAACTTACAATCTTAGCCATCTCCATCCACTCCTCAACGCCCTTAACCACTCCATCTTGGGTCCCATCCACCGCAACCTCGTGACCCCACACCATAATTTCGTTGAAGGAAGCTACAGTAGCCCATTCGTTGCTTTCTTCAATATTTTCGCCCTCTTCGTCGTCATCTTGATATAACATTTCCTTTTTTTGATTTCCTGTGACCAGTGGGGTTGATGATCCCGCATCTAAGACACGTCCTGCAAAAATAAAAAACAAAATGGTAAGTTACTAATATTAACTGAAATGGAATATTATTTTAGGTACCAAGTTTGAAAAAACGCATACCTTGATACCCATCAGGAACAACTAGCTTCGTCCCGGCCAGTTTTCTACCGCGAAAATACGACGTGTGCGTTTCAACGCTCGCGTTGTTGTCCGGGTTAGCGGGCTGGGTTGTGGGATTCCATAGCTGTCGCGAAGAGGATGCAGATCCCGTATATTTTATCCGGCATGGTAGGACATTGGCTTTAGAGGGCGTCCCTGGGGACGTCGGTTTCTTAATCGATATCATGTTTAAATGGTAGCTTCACGAAGGTATGTCAAGCTTGGTTTGGGAACCCGTCTTGGGGGCGTGTCTGTGGGTAGGGGCTCTGTGCAGGGGTTCGGCTTGGTCTTGAATGCAACAAGGCGATAGGTCTACAGCATACCCGCTTTCGAATCCTGACCTCGCATGCAGTTATTATTGTATTTAAAAATTTCAGGATAAATTTAAATTCCATATCTCATTGTTTTCCCCTCCATGATACGCATACCCCCGTGAGAGTACAACAGTTTCCTCTCATGCATATTGCTAAGAATACATAAGCGTAAACCAGGTCATACCCCCAAGCGCTTGTAAAAATGTAATAATGTAAAAAAAAAAAAAAAAGGACGAAGGAGAAAGAAGTAATGTTCCACACAGGAAAATTGAGGATAAAAAATTCCTTCTCAGGAACAGATGGGGACGGAAGCAGAGGTAGTAGAATGTAGAAGGGGTATTTCGGGAACTGTAAACCCACAATGCCCAAAATTAGGACAATCGTTGGCCTGATACTGATGTTACCAAAAACCCGCACATAGCTATTTCGATGGTAGCATATGGGGAAGTTGATAAATCAAAACCACGATATCCGCGAATTAAAATGCAAGTAATATTTTGCGAAGGAAAAAAAGAAACAAAAAAACACAAAAGGCGAAAAGAATTTTCTGTATCCTTAAACCGATAGACCCATCGCCGATAATCAGAAAGAGGAGGAATTAAAGAGCCGGCTAACATAAAATGAAACCATACCGTTGAATACCTAAAGCAGCGAACAGAGCAATGTTAAAGTAAGTAGTAATTGGGTAGAAAAATCCTGCGGCGGTAGAGGGGCGTGGGTAGCAAAAGTTTGGATACACTCCAGCCGACAATAGTGACGAGCCACGTAGTATCCCCTGTTTGTGAGAAGATGGGAATAGTGAAGTAACACAGAGCAAACAGCTGAAGGAAGAGTTGAAGGAAAGTAAGGTTCGGCTGTCGCCAGAATACTAGCTCAGACCTTGCTTGGCCCTGCCTAAGAGCTAAAGCCTCTGAACCCAGCAACAAGCTTATTCTTCTTTTCCTTCTTTTCCTTCTTCTCCTGTTGTTTCTCCTGTTTCTCCTTCTCTCTTTCCTCTCTCTCCTTCTTCCCGATGTTCTGAACGCCACCTAGGAATATAAGGTTAGTATCGATGCTACGTAACAATCAACTTAAATATAGTAAGAGGATATAGGAGATGTATTACGTACCACGTCCGCGAACTCGAACCTCGGACTGAGGTTTGATTTTAGGCCGTTTGTCTTTGCCTGAGCCAGTCGACGTAAAACTATTACTAAGCGAGATCGCATCGTCGTGGCTGGCAGAAGATGACGGCGCAAGTGAAGGTCGTGCCTGACTCGTCAGAGGCGGTGGAGAATAAACGCCGGGACTCATGTCGTCCTGTGAAGACATGGCCGGTGAGTACGGAGCATGCGTTTGAAGAGCTTGGAGATGTCGCTGTTGGCTAGGAGATGGGCGACGGTCGGTTTGAGGAACTGGGAATTGGGAAAGGTTGGGAGAAGCGTATGATTGGTGGTGTGTCGGGGCTTCGTGGTGAGGCTGCAGTGGACCGGCGTTAGGCGAAGGATATTCTTGATAAGTACGAGCGGTCTTGCGGCTGTTCGGTTCCATGATGTGCTTCTGGCCATTGAAATCGCGGTCGGCAACTTGGTTGTCCCGTGGAGGGTAACTGGTTGCATGGTCGGTTTCAAGGTGAAGAACGGGGGCTTGGTCCTGATAGTGGGACTGGGGATGGGACTGAGGATGGGACTGAGGATGGTTGCGAGCAGAAGGGAGCTTATCCAATTCTGTGGCGGCTTGCATTTCAATAAATTTGATCTCTAAATCGGTATAGCGGACCAGTAATTGGTTATATGCCTTCTTCATGGCAGCCAAATGAGATGCATTTGCATGGAGGGCTGAATCTATCATGGCTTGCATCGGGGCCGACGGATTTTGGGCTCTCTCATTTTGTGCGAAAGCCAGCTTATTCTGAAGGTCACCGATACGCTCCTCATATGCTCTAAAAATCAGTTAGCCAAGGAACTATAGGATTAAAACTGGTGAGTTGGTAATACCTCTTCATCTTTTCCCGTTCGGTTTCACGAGCCTTGAGCCTCACTTTGATCTTCTCGACTTGGGCGTTCGCAGCTTTCTCGATCTCCTTATAGACCTCGATGCTCTCTTCCGTATATTTGAACTCCTTGAGCCTTTTGCTCAATTGTTCGTTCTGAAGTTTCAAGTGGTTCAATTCGGCCAAGCTCTGTTCGACTGCTTGCATTCGCTGACGTGACTGTAATTCCTTTGCCTCAGTTTCGACAACGAGTTTTCTGAGCTGAGTAGCCTCGGCGCGAGAATTCATCAGTTGAGTCTTGACTGAGCTCTCTTCTTCTTTCCAAATCTTCTTCTCCTCCCTAAGCTTCTGAATACGACTGTTCAGCTCGGCTTCCCATTTGCGTGAGTCAAGTTTGGTTTTAACACCTTCTTCCCTGAGCTTTTGGTAGGCCTTTTGCACTTCCTCGATCTTGCGCTTGAGATTCTTATTAGTCAAAATGAGGTTATTGGTCTCTGCCTCAATAGATGCATCCTTAATGTGCTTTCGCTGAAGTGAGCCAATATGGGCAAGGTGTTGTTGTTTAATGTATCTTTCGAAATTTAAATCATTCTTTAACAAGATATTCTCTCTGTTAAGATACGCGATTCTACTCTGTGCATCTGTAGCAGCTGGTTGCAGGGCTGGAGATTGGATTTTATCAGTCAGGTTTAGTGATTGCACATAGGCGTTTAGTCGGGGAGAAGACGGATCGCCAGTTGCAAGAGCTCCGGCGAGAGAGGCAGCTGAACCGCTAACCTTTCCACTCTGGAGGGTGCCATGCAATTGCATCATATCTTGCAACCTATCCTCGCTAGAGTTCGGGATCGGAGGAAGGGGCCCAGCTGGCGGTAAGGTTGGGCTATCGAAATCGTGCGGATTGACTGGTTTGACTCCAGGGGTGCTACCCTGAGAAGAGCGCCTGTTGCCGTTGGCTGTGACTCTCAATCTATGACTATCCATGCCGATACCTTCGTCTTCGGAAGTATCACGCTGAGATCCCTCGCCAAGAAGACTTTCGATAGGAATTTCCTCAGTTGGGACAAGAGCACCTGGTATTTCTGAGTGACTAGACGGATCCTCGTAGGTATAAACATTGGGGATAGTAAGCCCGACACATTGTGCAACGACGTCTGACGGCTCGGATTTCATCCACCTAGCTTTGTCCGTGAGCTCCTTTTCCTCAGTAAGGGTAAAGAAGTTGCCATGTAAAAGATGTCGCTGACGATGTAGCTCGCTTCTCTGGCGGATCAAGTGGTCATCTACTTCAATTTTTTCGAACCCTTTGATTCGTTCCCGATCCAATGTCTTGTACGGTTCCTTAATGAACGACATGAAATTCATCGGGTACATCCCATAAAGGAAAGTGAAGAATTCGCTGACATCGGGGGGAGTTGAAGTTGCAGTTGGGAAAGAGCTCTCGCAGATTTGCCACTCATTCTCGCCAAAAGAGATGGTAGACCGGGTGTCGTCCAGATAACCGTCGTCGTCGTCCTTCTCAGAGATGATACCGTAATGGTCCCAGCATAACAAGCGGGCGTAGATTGCGAAAAGGCGAGGAAGATAGGGGGCGAGTGCGTTTGGAATATGTGGCATAAACATTATGAGTGTCGATAAAGCCAGCGATATGACAGTTGTGGATGTATCCATTTGGAGACAGAGAAGGAGATGATCAAGAACCGGTGTTTCAAGAATCTGGTAGAGATGAGGTCCCTGCATTTTAACAAAACTGGAGAGGAGTCCAAGAATTTGGAGGCGTGTTTCTTTATTGACGATATAACCGTCGGCAGCCTGCAAAAACGCCTTTGCTCGCCGTTTTCCGAAACAGAGTAGGATCTCCTCGACGTTGGAACCCATTAGCCTATTCTCATCGCTATTTGGGTTGTTCTCATCCCTCTCAGGGCGGAAATTGGCTGTCGCGATATACTTCTGGAATAGAAGGCCAGTAAAAATGTCAGAGACTTCCTTAAGGTCCCCATGGACGTCCTCGTCGTCATCATATATGAGCATTTTGAGAACGAGTTGCCTAGCATCTGTGACAGCGGTCTTAGTACTGTCCAGATTTTTCATTGTCGGCTCCAGCAAGCAATCCCACCACACCATCATCCTATCGCGACCTCGTAAAGCAGGCTTGAGTTCTCCCAGGATACCAATGAACGTAAGCTGGCGGTCCTTGTGGCCTTGGACCTTTGTCGAGTGGATGGCGAGCAACTCATCGCTAAGGCGCTGCTGATCGTTCTCATCGTCATCAACATGTCGGTCAAGGAAAGCTTGTATCGAGGTAGTTAGGTCGTCTGGAAGGGGATACGGAGACGGCGTGGAGGTTATTGTTGTGGTGATTGAACGTAATAGGTCTTTGAGTGAGCTATACCACGACAAAAAGCTAAGTCAGCCAGTCCAATCCAACCCAATAAATCGCCAAAGATATCCGGATCACCGGCATCAATAAAACCAGGGGTACAAAGAATACAAACCCTGAAGACATGATGAAAACGATCCTCCAGGACCTTGGGGAAGCTCAAGAGCCCCCGGCGGTTTGGTGGAAGCTCGGTTGTCGGTGGTCGGTGCTGCTGATGTGGTTAGCCGCAGTAACCCCCCCCAAACCATCACCGTTCACTACCCATTGCCACCGACGGCCGATCGCGACCGTCGCGACCAGGGTCGCACAAGACCTACCTGCTACCGCAATTCGGAACGAAGAAGGCGAATCGGCCGACAACTATCGATGAATCGGTACTAGACTGCCCCCGCAGGGCCCTTGAAGCTGCAAGATAAATATCTGGGATGGATGAGGATGAGGTTAGCTGGTTGATGTGGCAGAAAATGTTTTGAGCTCGCCTTAGTTTGCAGCTGGACCCTGGTTTCTATGAAGTAATAGAAACGGTGTCGCAGCAGGACCATGCGCCTGAGCTAGCCCAACTGCATGAGCTTCTTCGACGACAATGCAATCACAGTGCAACACGGTTTCAGTGTAACAGTCTTACATATTCAGGAGATGGGACCGTAAGACTGAAGTTTTAGGATATAAAGTCTGCCTGGAAGTACGAGGTTTCATCAGACCAGGCCCGGTGTGGTGCCTGTAGATATCAATATACCGGCCTAAGTGGTCTAATATAATATCAAATCTGGGCGGCGTTAGTAGAGCATACTCGAAGTTGGCGAGCTGTTTGTTCACCGATAATAATCAGAGAAATTAGAAGGTAGACTTACAGAATCGCAAGATATATAGATCGGTGATCTTTCCAATAGGATAGATGTTAGTCTACGAGGCAGAGAATATGAGAGTTAAATAGGAGAGAATTTGAGATCTCGAGAGGTTAAGATTAACAAAAGATAAAACAAAACTATTGCTGGCGTTGGTTCGCGGCCGAGTTCATAAGTTAAGTTTCTGAGGAAAGAGGCATAGCGAGCAGGAGTATACCTACAGTACATGCACTGTACTGCTGGGGCCAAGAGACGCTTTTCTTTATAAGGTGTCTCCCCGCGCGATAACAGACGGACTTACGAGATACCGACCGTCCAATTGGCGAGAAACCGTGAGGGTGTGATATAAATATGATAGATCAAAGAAAGCAAGGGACCGTGATGGTGTCTGTAGATTGTTTCTGGAAGGGAGAAGGTTTTATAGCTTGATATCTAGGCAGCCGGCAGATAATTCTATTTGTCGACGTCTCCTTACTCAACAACAACTTTATAAAACTCAACTAGTCCTTTCGACACTAGTTATCCTCCTTATCCTCTTTTTTTTTTTTGTAAAACACCCCCGATTGCAATTGACTAAAACATGTCGCTGAAGAGCGCATGCAGGTGTGGGAACCTCAACCGTCCCTGGCCTGGGCCGCTCTTACATGTATGAACAGGCATGTTTACATCCCGCTAAGAACGACCGCTATCACTGGTGCTCTTGTGGGCAGCTGGGGTCCATAAACGGCAATTCGCGAGAATCCCATGCCATGGTTGCGAACCAGCCTCAAGGCACGTTGACAGGATTAACCGACGGCCGACTGCAGAACTGTACAGTGGTATCAACTACGAGGGTCCGAGCATATACCCGGACATACATGTCAGTATACGAATATATCCAACAAAATGATCTAAAGTCCTACAGAAGAAGTGCGAAATTTGAAGCCAGGATTCTGATATCGACTTGCATAATTTTTTTACATTCCAGAGGCAGATTACCGCCTATCAGGGTGCATCCAACCCTTTTTCAATTGCATGATATCACTAATTGGCAGCACCAGTCGGCCCCTGGCATTGCCGAAACCCGTCTTGATCTTAATTATTTCCCAAAAACGCAATATCAAACCCCTAGGTTGGATCGTAATCGACAGTCTACTCTCTTCACAGATACGTCTATATCATGATAGATAACTATCAGTATATCTCAGGTCAAAGAGTTTTCAGAAGTCTCTTACGGTGGGTACGTTTATAAGACTTGACGATGCACAAATCCGATTCTTAATTTTACAAAATTACAACTGCATTGCAGCAGCTTTTGGGCGCTGCTGCCGCATCTGCTGATGCTTGATATTAATACGCCGACCTATAATTTCATTTTACTTGTTGGAGCCACGGTTCGCCTAATCTAGCTATCGGCTCGAAAACTGAAATCCAACGGGTGGGGGGTTGTTAAACTCCTTGGCCTGTAAAATGTTATCTCTCTTGACAATTAAAATAATTAAAACCACTGCAGTGTTTGTAAAGAAGCTGTTGGAAATATTCAGACTTCAACCCCTATGAAGGTTGGGACTGGCATAAGCTGATAATGGTTGGTATTTACAAAATGCCGGTTTGGTTGGTCTTGCAGGTCAACTAGCTTCCATAGCTAGGATAGTATCTGCACATGTTGGTAAACGTGCAGCGGTTGACTGCCTAGGTAGTTGCACCTCTCAAATGTCAACGTCAAATAGATTAGAGCACCCAAAACAGGTATTTAGATATAACCCGGGCCACTCTGTGAAGGCTGGTTTACGAGACCAATATAACCTAATTTTCCCTTTTGACTAGCCGATAGACTAAGGAGTGGTTAAAAAGTTGCAATGAGTGTTTTTAAGCTTGGGGTCGCATACATGTGATACCTGCAGATTCTATATTGTAGTACAGCCCCCGCCCGGTTCTAGATAGTCACGTAGTAAACAGTGCTAGATACTTTCGTAAAGACTTAAATACAGTACCAGGTAGGTATTTATACTGCCTTGGTACCTACCTACATACTTTGGTATGTAGGTGGATCCAACAGTCTAAAGCATCCTCCGGCCCTTGCAGGCTACAGTTACACGAAAATCTATCGATCGCGAGCTCTCTATATAATGCGTTAATGCGCATGACAGATCAGAAAGAAACACTTAGGTAGACATGGTAATTTATAAAAACGTCGCATACTCATAAAGAAAGAAAGAAAAAAGCCAACCAAGCTAAATGCTACTCTAAAGAATTCGCAGTAAACCCTACCAACTTAAAAAGGATGGTAACAGTAAGGAAAAAACAAGGAAAAAACAAAGAAAAACACCGACCTATGCAATGGTTTTTAATCTTCGCCAAACTTAAAGAGTACCAGCTCACCTGTCTCTTCCTAACCTTTCTTTCGAATCTGCCTCAAACTCCAACTCGTACGCAGGTCTAAAACATGCCACCAAGCTTTTCCTTCTCTCCTTCGTTGCCTCCTCCTGTAGTGGTGATGTAGCGTCGCCATCCACGATACAATCTCCGTGGCCATGCGATAACCCATCCACAGAGCCTAGAGACGGGCGTCTTTGTAATGCAGGATTTGGGTGAGTATCTGTGGTCCCTCCAAGGCTCGTATAACCCAGATCATAAAGTGGACAGTACGGAATTTCTAGCTCTCTCAAGAACTGCATTTATGTTAGCACCTTTTTTTTTATACAAAAGAAAAGTGGACAAAACTTTAAGATATAACTTACCCCCCAGACATCTGCATAACACCAATCAATCACCGGATGACACCTCATAAACCCCGGCCACCCTCCATCTGTCAGATCAAAATGCTTAAGACTCCCACCATGCGGATCCGTCCTTCGAGTCCCCACAAATATCGCCTTGACCTTGGGATTCTGCGAAAGAAACACCCGAAAAGCATTCTTCATTCCACCTTTTTCGTCGTATCGGAGGAGATCCAAATGATATGATTTGACACATTGAGCAACAAATTCATCGACTTCGACGAATGGATGTGAGGAATGAATATAGACTGTATGGATCTTTTGAGCTGTAGGTACGCCGTTGAGACTGCCGTTAGGGGTGTTATTCCTATTTAATTGAGCGGGAGAGGTATTCTCGTCTTCTTGGTCTAAGCTTTCTGCCGATGATGATAGTGAGGGGTATGTAGATGCTGTGACCAGCGACTCTGGTGTATCTGGGTATACACTTGATGCTATGAAATCTGTAGCCGGTTTTTGTGCGTCCCGGGTAAAATACTCGTCTAGGACGGCGAGAATGAGGATGAGTAGAACAAGACAGTCTTTTCCGCCATTGAAGGATATAGCAACATGGTCGAGCCTACATATGACAATTCCATAGGTTAGTATAAAGGTAATCCTGAGCTAGTAAGGTCCTATATTCGGAGGTTGAATTTGCTTTTGTGGTGAGGGAAAGCAAAAAAAAAAAAAAAAAAGGAAGAAAGAAAAGCAAGCAGCGTACCCATAGACCTCAAGAGCCTTTGCAATCGCCAACAGTGATATCCTGGTATGTTCCTGCACAGATTGTATACGGTCGGTAGTAGCCGGTTTAGAGAGAAAGGCCGTAAGTTTCGAGTTTATGCGTCGGCATACGGTAGGTAGGTCCTCACTGGCGGCAATGCCGTTCGAAAGCGCAGTTGTCATGATTCGACAGGATATTATCCCAATTCGCGAAGGTCGATATGAGAAGGTTTTCCTTCAATCTCAGGTGGACTCAGAAAGCTAGTGAGCTAGGTAGCTAATGCATAAAAGACGTATGCGATTGCAAATGAAGGACTTAAATCGGGGGCTAAGTAGTAATACAAAATGTACTCAAGCAAACGAACGGGTAAGGAAAAGAGAAAGAAACAAAGATGACAAACTGAAGTCGAAGCTACTGCCGAGAATAAAGGATCAGGAACGTTCACGCATCGACCCGGCGCTGTTCGGCACGCCATTCCCAAACCATCGGACCCCATCGGCTATTATCCCGCGGCCTTGGCATGATACAACACACAACCTCCAACATGTAACGTAACAGTCGACAGCCGAATTGCATCTACAATTCATCATACATCATTCAAGCGAATTGCCTAGCTATATAGCTATAATACTATGACTCAGTCATACTACCAGTTAGTCAAGTCTTGCCATATACTATGACGCTAGGTGAATGATAATCTAATGTACATCTAGTCAACAGTACCCCAATAATCCATATATACAGATAAAAATACATATAGTTACAATTGCAACGTCTAAGAGTCAGCAGTACCAGGGACGACAAATTTGCGCCCTGGGGGCCCTTGCAGGCGTGTTTCAGTACGCCTTACCTTCGGAGGCGCTGTGATAGCGCTATGCATTTGGATATTATTTCCCCTGTCTATTGTGTCCAGGTCAACAACCTTTCCCCTCCTTGCATCCTGCCTGAACGGCTTCCTCAATACAACTTTCTTGCTGCTATCCAATTTCTTCATGGCCTCGTCGATTTTCTTCTCCGTTTCGTGTTTTAGCCGTGCTGTAATTCCGTCACCACTGAGTGTATGATGGAAACGTTGACTATATTCCCCGCTAGTTAGGCCTTGATATCCAAATAGAAGAGTTAAAAATCAGGATAATGCTTACGAGCACCAAGAATATAGCATGATAACCGTGTGAAGCTCCTCCAATCGCTTGATCATCAGGGTTGGGTCGTGTGCCTCGATATCAAGTGCCTCAATATCGATAACTTTGGGCGAGATGGTTAATAGTGTGCTCCTTTGTCCATCCGCAATCAGCTTCGCAAACTCTCTGAATGCTTTCACGCAACTTTCGACATTAGTTTTAACCGGCGCTAACGACAAGAGGATTTTTTCGAGGTCCGAAAGATATGACAGAGCTTTTTCGCCCGCATTTATCTCTTGCTCTGTGGGCTCCAAGAGCTTTGCGACTTCAATCATTGGTTTAACGTTCGTGAACTTGAATAAGTCAGAAACCAACGCCTGCGATGCGATCTTCGATAGCATTTCATGGAACGGTGTTCCGCCCTTAAACAAGGCACAATAGCTTTCGAGGACGTTATTTCTAGGCAGAATAATGGCCCCCTCAATTGGTGGTGGCTCAGTTTGCATATTGCGTTGCAAAACTTCTAAATCCCTCTGGACAAATGTAGTTGTGTACCCAGTTTTGCCATCAACTGGCGGGCCTGTTGGTGCAGCTGGGGGCTCAGTGTTAGGCGGTGTGACCCCGACATCAATTGTAGGGTCCCAAGCCTCTCCACCCTCTCCACCCCCTCCGTTTTCTGGAGCGGGTGGAGCAAGAGCCTTCTTCGAATCATCTGCGGACGACCTATAACGGCCTGCACGGCCTGCGATCTGTCGCGTTAATGGAATCGGAATTTCGATATTCTCAGATCCATTGTATTTATACATGGTGCTGAAAATAACACGCTTGATGCTCCTGCATGAAAAAGTTAGTGTATGGCAAGAAAAATGTTGAAACTTCGGGGCGCATTTACAAGTTCAATCCCAAGCCTATCGCATCTGATGCTACGAGAACATCGTAGTCGTTTTGGGGGTCATTGAAGTATTTCGCCTGCGTCGCCCTTGTTTCTGCCGGAAGAGCTCCATACACTATGGCACATTTTAAACCAGTAGCGTGTTCGATAAATCTCTTGAGAGCATGGATATCCTTCCTCGCAAAGCCAACGACACAATCTCCCTTCTCAATCTTCGTAAAGTCACCATTCAAACTCTGATCCATAACTTCTAACTTTCCTAGGCGCTGGTAGCGGTGGATGATTAACTCGTCACCACACAGTCGTGCAAGCTTCTCAACGATACCCACAGCCCGCTCTTCACCACACAAATGCAGTTCCTTAGCCATAATACCAAGCACTGCATGCGTCCATGCCCACCCACGCTCCGTGTCTGCAAGCATCTGGATTTCGTCAATAACTGCCACATCAAAAGGCACCTCCACTTGGGCCATCTCAACGGTCGATGACCAAAGCCTCACGTCTTCGCCTGCCATTCTTGTTTCCTCTCCTGTTTTTAAATTGCACTTAATACCCTTGGCATTCAACCTTGCGTAGACTTCATGGGCTAGTAATCTTAATGGCCCACAGTAAACACCCTTAGTCACCTCCTCCAACCTTTTAAGTGCATTATATGTCTTTCCGCTGTTCGTTGGACCGACGTGTAGATGCCACGTTCGCTTCATTGTTCTAGTTTTCGGAAACCACTCTGCTGGATGCGAAAAGTCCGCCAGGTTTCTCTGTGCAGACACACAGTTGTTGGAATCGTATTTCCGCATAATAAATGTATCCATAAGCACCACGTCTAACGAGGCTATGCCACCTTGTGAATACATCTTTTTGAACCTTTCGATATCCTTCATAGCTTGGGAAACATCTGGGGAAGTACCCTCCGGAGGAGGACTGGTCATGCCGACGGCTTGCCGGATGCTCTCGACGTATTCCCGAAAACGTTGTTTAAATTTGTCAGGATCAGCCTTCCGCATTGCAATGGCTTCCTCACCCCATATTATTCGCATGTTTGGGTCTTCAGAATCCCGCTTAAATACCATTCCTAATCGCTCTTTTAGAAGACCGATTGACCATGGCCGCTCTTCCTCCGGAGGACGTATAGCTGGACGCCAAGCATTCGGTTTAAGAAAATAGGGAACTCGAGATATATTTGGATTTGATGGAGAACCATGGGTTTCCGAAGAATCGAATTTCTTTGTGCCCTTGCCCTTGGCACGCAGGTAGCTAGGACTGCTGGAGAAGTGCCGACGTGTCGGTTGGCAGATACGGCAGAAGAGACATATTGGCGGCCGCGATTGGGTCACCAGGCCAGATGCTGCCCGCCGCATTATTGTTTGGTAGAGTATGGGGCCGTTGTTATTACACTAGAACGTTGGAAGCTATGAGCTGTCGTAGATAGTATTTCATACCCTTTCAGCGGCCTACCAGTGTCGTCAGTCAGTAATTATTCTAATATCCATCTAAGAATTTATGATTAAGCGACGGAGGGAGCGAATACAATAGTAAAAAATAACATGGTATTGAAGTCTTGGGTATTTATTAAGCCGTGCGGAAATTGTAATGATGTCGGGGTGTTCCTCAGATTCGGAGTTGGAGTCGCAAAGCATTGCTTTGTCGCGAATTCAATTTTTTTGTAGTTCCCGGGGCCCGGGGTTGGCCCGGATCCCGGTGACATGCGCTGTGCCACAATTATCCTGCCACACATTTTGTGGCTAGTTACATACTGTAATCGTGAGTGACCCACCAATCCAATTTTTGATACATACCTAGGTACCTAGGTAGCTATTAGTAGTCTCCGTCCCAGACGCTGTCGACCACAACTGTGGGTACCTAGATACCTAGGTAGTTAGCTGATTTATGTTTACGAAATTATGGTTTCTTTATTTTGGCTGTGAAATGGGCTTGAACCGTGAAACCCTCCTACTAAGTCTGCAATTTCCCCCTACGTTAGGTACTGTGCGTCGAAATTGTTCAACAGTTGCTGGCTACAAATGTGTCTCTCCATAGACCCACCAGCGACAGCTCTTCACCACGGTTCAACACACAATAGTACCTCTAGGCTGGGCGGCTTTACTAGCAAAGACAGATTCCAAACTACCTAAGTGCATTAAATACAAATACAACCTAAAAAACTGACATGAAATGTTTTTGGTTTAACATGTAACGGCCTTTCGGAAAAGTGGTGCGTCTTGGACGTCACCCTGCCTATATGGGGCTATATTTGGCTCTTACACCGCCGCCACAAGAATCCAAACTCTGCGTAGTGACTCTCAGCTACATTATAACCTCACTTTCTGAACACTACTACCAGAGCTATGGCCGTAATTACTAGGACCGGGAAAGTTATTATCATAAAAATCAGAACCAGGAGCTCGAGCACCACCATAGATCCTAGGATTATAAAGTTCGGGATAAAGATTAGGGCTGTAGTTGGCAAGATTAGGAGAATGGTGTATTAGATTGGGCTTAAGCTCCCCATCATAGTTATGCTCATCTCTATGAGCACTGAGGCTATCAGGTCCAGACAATGGAAGCGGAGGGTCTTCTGTGGCATCCCCGGAGGCTGGCTCCACCTGCAATACTGAATAAGTCATGTAAGCCTCATTATTCCATAGCATTCTAATAGGTAAAGCTGGATCGAGTTGCCACTCCCAACCGGAATTCATATTATGATACCGAACGCCGGCGGGAATTCGGTTGAGCGCTGCTTGAATTTCTTCGCGGCTTGCCCCAGCTGGTCGTCTAGGCTGTCCTAGACGCGCAGTGCAGTAGCATGCTAAAAACAGCATATTAGCAATTAATTAAATTAAGTTGAAGTCTATCAGCTAAACCTTTGGTCTCATAATGACAATGGTTTATTGAAAATTAGTTGCCTTACCATATAATATAGCGCATCTAAATGCAATAAATATATTTGTGCACCTGTTGGACCTATCACCCCCTCCTCGACTGGTGTAAACGTTATGGTTCCTTCGGGAGTACAGGAGCAGGTCCGACAACGGGCTTGGAGGTTCCGAATACGTTTTAGGAATGGTGAACCACTTCGTGTCACCGGCCCGCTGTCTTGTACCAAAGCGGTTCTATAATTATTTAGTAGATGCTGCCATACATCAAGTGCAATGCCCGATTCTGTCGGGTCAATAGTTCTACTCCCATGCGCGAATTGAGATATAATAGTACGTGCGATTGGAGAACGTCGGCATTCAACTAAAAAGCCCCCGTCATAGAAGAAACTTGGGTCCAAAGCTCGACCATTCAGCGAAGCCTCAAGGGCGCTGGTGGCGGGGCCAGACTCGATGGGTATATCAAGTCCGTAGCGAGGATTAGTAGCTGCACTATAGCTACTGGTCCCGACGTGTTGGGCTGGTTCTGAAGGCAAGGCTAATTGCGTCGTCGCAACTACCAGAAGATCCTCTGTGGCCACCAGGTCCGTGGTCGGGGCCGGTATTACCGGGGATGATAGTACAATTCTTAAATTGGATAGAAGGAAAATTTTTAATAACGATAAAAACTGGCGCACTGCCCAAGTATTCAAGTGGTGTGTTTTCGCCATTTCCTGGAGCTTCAAAGGATGAATTGCGATCCGGACATCAACGTTAAGGCGGTAAAAGTTTATTGCGAATTGAAGCGTGCCTCGATCAAGCTTCAGTAGCAACTGAACCCAGGTTCTATCGTTGAGCCCTCAAAGTTAAAGCGAAATCTTATATATAGCTATAGGTACAATAAATCAACATATGCACGTACTTCCTACTTAGGTATATGCGCCTGGTTGTCTGGCATAAAGTTGAAGCATCTAAATTTATAGATTAATTCGAAGATAGGATTAGACCAAGGAACAAGAAAGTCGTGCAAAGAAAGGACTTATTCCCTATAGCTTGCAAGATACAACTAAAGAGTTTCGCGGAGTATTTACTGTGCTGGACATTGGGGTGACTTTAATAAGTAATTAATCCAGCATAAATGAGGTAACTAAGGCGTATACGCGCGTATTAGAGAGGCCAGCTTTATACAAAAATGTCCCCATATTACGAGACCAGCCCCATATATTTCGTATTATGCATGATGGTATCGAAAAACTGCACCTTTCCCAGTATAGTAAAAACTTCCTCTAGGCCTACCTACCTAAGTAGGTACCTGTTCCGCGCCGTGCGACCATGTTGTAGATAGCACGATCATGTTGCGGGCTCACAGAGCTCAACTAAACCTAGCGCCTGGACTAGAATTCCGCCGTGTATGAACGAAGCTGGGCTTCTGTTGAGACCCATTCTTTACGCATGCGCTTGTATCAACTTGATATATCATGACTAGTTTTAGAGAAAAGCGCCGGAAAAGGCGTGTGTGCACACTAGCCGACACTGAATTTGTGAATTTGGACGTTTCTTTTTCGTTCACTATGTGCGAGTATGTCGATATTAGCTCTAAAGCTCGTAAAGCGTCAACTGAACTACTCACAAGCTAGGTTGCTATGTTGACCATGCATGTCGGTGCAACTGCGGTACTGTTGGCATTGACTCCCATGATATCGTCAACAGCATTCTGTTCTTCAATTTTCTAGCGACTATATTTTGGAAACTAGTGCAGCTCCCGAAGTTTGAGTTGGACGTCGCGTCTAGAAGTAAAACCGAAGGACAAAGGCTTAAAGACCTTCGCCACGAAAGATTCGAAACGAACATTTCTAAGTAGTGTCGAATCCTCCAGCTTGATCATTTCTCAGCAACCCTGGCCTATCTGTATCTGTGACCACGACGTTGGTAGCGTTAGAAATAACGGGAACGTGCCGCATAGCCGACTCGAGACCGGAAAGCCCCATACATACCCAAGTACCTAACCAAGCAGTTAAGTACCCACACAAGTATAATATCATAATGTGTGTGCAACCCACCTATGCGCCTCCATGACTAGAGTTGACCAGACCATGTGCACCTCGTCCGCTCTACCAGGACAGAAAAGGCGTGATGGGAAACCTAGCTCATGGCCTATGAAGGTTTTCGCCGCTATTTCGCTCTTCAAATTACGCTTTCGTCGAGCGCTATAGCACAAAAAAACCAACCTGTAAGAATAGTCAGCCTTACCAACACGCGTGACCCGGATGCTCACATGAAACATCTACATAAGTAGTTCACAGATCCTTAGAATGAATAGGTCTGCCCGTAAATGCATCACCTCATGAGTCTGAACTTTTATATATCGTAAAAGTATTCATTTTGGGTCGCCCGGTACGTAACTCGGAGCTCTCAAGTGGATTTCAAGTCAATTAGAGCCCATCACGAAACACGAAAGCTTCTGAAGGCTAGGTCTCTCTGCATGCTGTCCTCTTAAACCTTCTGTCAGAGATCAGTTTCGAGGCTTCGATACTCGAGTTCACAATCACTACTCACTCTCCAACTACTAGCTATTGGGATACAGGTATGTTTATAATATACTATATTTTCGCTGATATAAGCACCAATGCGTATCCCGCTCGCCAATCTAACAAATCCTCTTCACCAGGACTGAATGTGCGATTTTAGTATTAAATACGTAACGTCGTGTTGATTTCACGCTATTCGCGCTATTGCATTATTTTATACTCTAACTTTGTGTTAAATCTGGACGTATTTGAAGCACAGTATAAGACTACTTTACAACATTAGAAATATATCTACATGAGGGAATTAGAAACACTAGGGATGGTTAAGCCATATACATTCAACATATGGTCTCGATCAGGGGCACAGAGGTCGAGCATCATAATATTGTAATTTCAAGTGCAAGTCATGGCATCCAAAGGATTTGTGAGTAGCAGTAATCTTAAGTAAGGAAGTAGAACATGTGCATACTGAAAGTTGGTGGGACAGCTCATAACTGCGGTGCTTCTTCGATGTTAGCTGGTTCAAGTTCGCTCTCACCCGCCTCGGTCCATCTCCCGTCTTTATTACGCAAAAAACTCAATATCATATCTACATACAAGTAAATACTGCCCGTGAGACCCTGTGGTTAACAGCCTAGCGAGCTACAAGATACCAGGGGAATATTGAGTTAATAACACGGCTAAATGCATTACTGGGTTCACGAATTCATTCTGTTTCTTGGTGTTAGCTTAAAGGCTGCAGCTGTTCGAAGAAAATAAGATTTTGGATTAGCTAATAGACTATTAAACTAAACTATTTCTCAAGAATATTAAAGCCAATCTGAGCAAGCTCAATAGATCTAGCGTCTAGCGGCTCTTTATGATACTGGCACATGTAGGCGTATAACCTGATAATTTCATAGATTTCACAACTAAACAGGGACCACGGGTTTTAGAGTAATATCATCGAATCCCACGCTAATAGACCCGCATTGGTCCCCAGCAGGACACTTACAAGTTACCGCAATAAAAAACCCTATCTGAGTATACCTGGTGTTGAAGATTTTTGAAGATTTCGTCCATGTCAAACCGGTGGTCGCCTCTGAAATAAATATCACAAAGCCGGTATTTACGGTCTCTGGAGTGGCTATATTTGGTAATCCTTCATTACCAGCATCAACAGCAACAGTGCATATTGATTTGTTGTGTCCAAACTGGCGATACCAAAGGCTAAACTCGTAGTCAACACCGGGGAGGATTGGGAGGGCTTTTTTGTTGCCGAAGCGGATGATATGCTCGGTTTGGCCAGCATAGAACGAAGCGCGACTTAGTGTACATATTAATATCTGAGTCCAGATCTGAATACCTGACGTGAGGATACTTACTAGAACCAATTCCCTGAGTGCGCCCTTGCGGGATCCTCATGCTCACCGCAGCCTATGAAGTCGGCAAATCTATCTACCTGGATACTTTTGGTACTGCACCCCCATAGTCGGTCGGGTTCCTCGAAGCCAATAGAGTAGGACGTTGCCGCCTGCGTTGGAGTACTTGTTGTAGTGTATGCATATGTCTCGGTTACAGTGACTGGGTCGAGTGTTTTTGTAACCGTCACTGGATTTGGGGTAATAGTGATAGTATTCGCGCACACCGAGACAGAGCTTGTTGTGGTACTTGTTGTCGTCGAACTAGTAGTTAAGGTCGCCACAATACAATTACATGCACTACTAATAGTCGCAATTGGGGTTGCAGCTATGCTTGAAGGGACTGTAACTGTGGGGTTGGGGACAAGGAGGGCTTCGCAGAAAGCCGATTCTCTCTGAAGACGCTCAAGCGTTCTGTATAGGTTGTTCTTCGAACATGTTCGTTTCTGGAGATCGTAGACGGGCGTATAGGCGAGGGCAGAGACGCCGAAAGAAAGACTGACCAAAAGAGAGGAATTGAATTTCATTTTGACAGTATAGGTTTGAGAATGCCAATTTGAATTTGAACACAGGAAGTTGGATCCAAGTTGTCAACTATGATCATTACTTGTTTAGGGGCGGGGGTCTAGTATAATATATTCATCCCTTTACCTGCAAACCGCATTTGGACCTAGTTTACGATTTCTCATGCATATAGGGCTGAGGGACAACGTTATGTCCCCCCAAAATGAGGGGGGCTTGTGTCGATATCAGTGGCTAGATTCCGAGCACCTCAGCCCAAGAGAGTCGCCCAGTCGCAATTCTTGGTTTCGCCGTCTCCCTTCAATTAGAGTTTGGAATTCCAGGGTATAAGAGCCCTATCAACAATTTGAGACATCGAAAGACATAGGAAGTGGGTCCATTAGCATGGATAACCCAGGCATAGCCTTCCAAGGCATGGAGGAAATACTTCAATACGAGTTATATAAATCTCGCCAAGCTTAATAAGCGGTCTTGTGAGTTGTTTTGACAGTTGTAGGGCGTCAGCCTATATGCAGGTGGAGCCTGGGGCTGAAGTCAGGACGGTCATTTGGCGAAGCGCGGCGAATGGATATTGTCTACCTCACGGAGGATGTCGCAGAACGGGAATTCGACCGTTTTCTTGCAAGCCTACTAACATATAACTGCACCTAGATATTGCATATTGACCCCGTAGACATGCCGAAATTCGAAATGTCGGTTGGCCTATCCGGTAGGTGTTCTGCTGACTCGCGTTGCGGTACCAAAATACCACAGGGAAGCCACATCTAAGGTGCAAGCACATAAACTGTCGTACAACAGCTGGTCGCGAGACTGGCACATGGATTCCAATAAGCCTTAAGTTTCAGACCCCAAAGAACCGGAATAATACTCAATACTATGTGCTTGTATAGCTTCCTGTTCATGCAGCTAAATGCTACCTGGGCTGTATCTATATTTGTCCGTCGACTAGCTCCTGGGCGGCATCGACGCAGGTGCGCGCATACACCTGTTCTTTTGGTCGTAAACCTGCCTGAACTAGCTATTTCCCCGCTCAACTTCATGTATCGCATTAGTACCTCGTAGTATTATCAGACCAAACGAACCTGAACCCGGGAAAACTAGCACCCATTACAGACCAGGGCCATCGCATTGGATCCAGGCCTTCACGAATCCACCCTTTGCAAAGTGAAGCCCTTGAACAAAACACTAACTTGGCCTATGTGTTGCGGTGTTGTTATTGGTAACACAAGTCATCAAACAAAATATGGCTCATGTGATCCGCTACCACGCGGTCCGTTTCCAGACCTGATGGATGGAACCTCCCTTCTCGGCTGTGGGTGAGATATTTCCCGTAATCTGCCAGCTCTCCTCCAGCCCCTCAAACAACATCTAGAACTCAAAACAATCTCAGGCCCCAAGACAAAATCTTCGTTAGCCTTTCTATCAACTTCGAACCGACCAGACTGTTTCGTTTGGAAGACCAGACAGCGCCAAAGTAGCGGGGGAGGAAAGCTCAAGCTTGAAGAAGCGGCCAATAGATCCTGGTTGACAAGATGTCTTCTGATCTCATTAAGCTTCAAAAACGACGTAATTTCTTAGCTATCCCAACTTGAAGTTGGGATTGGAAGCTTACATATTGATTTTAGTGATTCTGGACACGGTGAAACACACCTTTCCAGAGGGACAAGTCAGTAGGATCCTAACATTCTTTCCTCGAGTCATGGACCCCTAATGAACATCGAGAATTAGTGGAGATACGTTATTGCCGACACTGAGGCCCTTGCCCTCATCGATAGCGTCGTAACCAGAGATGAGATTATCAGTCAGAATGTTGCTGGCAAGTCGGATCTCCTAAAGACATTTAGATTGAACGGCGAAGTTAACTGTGGCATTAGGTGTCGAGGAGCTTGAAAGTCGCCGGAACGCCCATCCCGATATGGAAGCCGTCTACTTCCTAACACCGAAACCCCATATTCTCGAGTGTCTTCTCTCGGAGTTCAAACGACAGAGGCCAAGGCATATGGGTGGACATTTGGTGTGGACATCGAGTCAGTACAACAGGTTCCACCTTCGCTAGTTGTTCGATAAAGTAGCTAATTCATGAGCAGGCCCCTCCGATAGCATGAGGAGTCGCCTCGCTCGACAGGCACAAAACAGTCGGAATTGGGTCCTGAGCGAGAGAATCCTGCCAATCAATTTCCATCCCACGGAGAGTCACGTTTTTACATTCCAGGATCCTAAGTCGTTCCACCCTCTGTATAACCCGAAGTGTGATGGTTTGGCCCAAAGAGAATTCTCCGAAACAGCTAAAAAGGTCAGTATCGATATAGCCGCTATGCTGCCTGACAGTGTCTGACAAATGTTTAGATTCTCGGAATCTGCGTTGCCCTCGATGAATTCCCCGTTGTACGATACTTCATGAGCCCCCACCTTGGTCATAGAGCAAGCAAATTACCACAGATGATCGCGATGGAGGTTCAGAGGGAACTAGTGCGTTACCAGCAATACATGGAAGCGTCTCAACAACAATGGCCTCCGCAGGACGACAAGATGAGACCTCGTGGTGTATTGCTGATTGTGGATAGGAGTATGGATCCAATTGCACCATTGTTACACGAATTCACATACCAAGCCATGGCCCACGACCTCCTTCCGATCCAAGAGGAGGATGGAAAAGTTACATACACGCCGCAGTCTTCGGATCCACGACCTATGATTCTCAACGACGAGGACACAGTGTGGACGAAGGTTAGGCACAAGCATATGACAGAGGCGATTCAAACGGTTATGGCGGATTTGGATAAGTTTATCAAGGACCATCCAGAATTCCAAAGCGCGTAAGTTTTACAAAGACCCACACTTCGTTTAACATAGTATTAATAAATTGTTGGTAGGGAGAATGCCAACACTGTATTTGCACTGAAAACGATGTTGGCTGCATTGCCCCAATTTTCGGCTACGAAGGATGCATATGAATTGCATTTGACGATGGCACAAGAGTGTATGAATATCTTCAAAGAGAGAGGATTACCTGATATTGCAGATCTGGAACAGGTATGGTTAAGAATACTGCACGTGTTGTTAACTTTACTAATGATAACTAGAGTCTGGCTACCGGCCTCGATTCTGGGAATGAAAAGCCCAGAGACCTCACAGACCAACTGGTCCAGTTGTTGGATAGCCCCACTACACAGTAAGAAGCAATTTCCCTCGCACTCCACGTCAGAAGCCTAACATTCTACAATTAAGGAATGGAAACGATCGCCTCAGATTAATCATGCTGTATCTCATCTGGCGAGATGGGCTTTTGGGCCCTGATATTGAAAAGCTCTTCCGTCATGGAAAAGTCGGCGGACCCGTTAAGGCGGCCCTTTACAACCTAGACTTGATCGGTGTCCGTGTCTTGCGGCGTCTTAAGGAAACTAACAGGCCAGGTTATAAATATCCACCAGCCAAGCCACCCCCAATTCCAGAGGGAATGGAGCTCTCACGTTATGTCCCAGCGGTCAAGACAATGCTTGAAGACCAGCTCAGAGGGACACTTGACATGGAATCTTATCCTTTCACAGACCCCGATGCCGCGGCTGAGGCAGCTCAGTTATCCGGGCCACAGACTTCGCTTCGAACATCAAAACCGACATGGACGAAGCAGAGAGCTGGTAGCGTCGAAGTGAAGCAGCGAATGATTGTTTTCGTCGCCGGAGGGGCTACATACTCGGAAGCCAGGTCCTGCTATGAAATTTCTCAACAATACCAGAGAGATGTATATCTCGGGAGCTCGCATATGATATCTCCAGATTCATGGCTAGAGCAGTTGGCCTTTGGAAGGGAAGACAGGATGACGCTGATGCTTGATGCGGACCAACCGCCACGCAAGCCACCACCGCATTTGTTTGAGCCCGATCCGGATCCGAAGCGCCCACCACCGAAGCCACAGCCCACAGGCGGGAGCAGCGGACAAGTGCCGCAGGCCGGGAGTTCACAGGGCCGCCCTGGAGCTCACCCACCAGGTGGAAAACCAGGAATGCCGCAGCATCCAGGTCGAAGATAAGCCTGTGTGTACATGTGGTTACGTAGGTTTTACATGGAAGGAGCACTGGGGTTTAACACTTGTTTCCGTAATTCCCGTCGATTTTGAATGGTTTGTGGTATTTACTTTTGCGCGAGCCAACTATGTCTATAATTGTAGCATTTTTGCGAATTGTGTACGGTAGAACTGTGATGTATCGATATTACCTCAATTATTTGCTATGAATTATATTTGTGCATTCCAGTTCGAGCGTATGCTTGTTAAACCCGCGCTCTGGTCGGCGATAATCTAGTTCGGTGTTACCGGGCGGTGTCCTGAGCTGCCCCGCCCCCGGAACATCGCTGCCCCGCGCTCCGGTTTCCAAGCTTCCCTTGCCAATATTTTGTGCCGAACGGAAAGACTCACGAGCTCATCGACCAGACTTTCAACCAAATCCATCGCACATTCACCAACCTCAGCAAGATGGAAACAGTTTCACAGCTCCGAACCGTCCTCTGCGACGAATCCGCCAATCTTGCTCTCCGATTCCGTGCTCTATTCTCTCTAAAACACCTCGGTGTCAACGGCGATCTCAAAGCGATCGATGCCATCGCTGCTGCGTTTTCCTCAGAATCTGCACTTTTGAAGCACGAGTTGGCATACTGTCTTGGTCAAACTAAGAACAATTATGCTATAAAACCGCTAAGGGAGCGACTTGACGACTTGAATGAGGCTGCTATCTGCCGTCATGAGTCTGCCGAGGCTCTCGCCGCGATCGGAGGGGCGGACAGCCTACCGTTGTTGCGAAAGTACTTGGACGACAAGGAAGAGGCTGTAAGACAAACCTGCGAACTAGCAATCGCAAAGATCGAATACGATCTTTCCGAACAGGCAAAGAGCGAGGATCTAGAAAAGAGGTCCGTCCGAGATTTTTATTTTTATCCCACTTAAAAAAAAAAAAAAAAAAAATTAAAATTTTGTGTGATGAGTTTGTTAACTTGATGGATAGTGCTTTCGCTTCAATTGACCCCGCCCCGCCACTCCCACCGACCATAAAATCAATTCTGGAACTACAGAATTCTATGAACGACCAATCCCTCACACTATTTTACCGCTACAGGGCAATGTTCCGTCTCCGTGACATTGGAACCCCAGAAGCTATTGATGCTCTTGCCAGCGGTTTCGCCGACCCCTCGGCTTTATTCCGCCATGAAATCGCTTTCATCTTCGGGCAAATGTCCGACCCACATTCTAAGGATGCTCTCCTCAAG
Organism: Orbilia blumenaviensis; assembly: GCA_036872755.1. NCBI lineage: Eukaryota > Fungi > Ascomycota > Orbiliomycetes > Orbiliales > Orbiliaceae > Orbilia > Orbilia blumenaviensis. The sequence goes on from JAVHNS010000001.1 coordinate 3,275,807, forward strand.
GTTCTTGCGGATACAAAAGAAGACGGGATGGTCCGTCACGAAGCAGCCGAGGCACTCGGAAGCATCGGTCTGCCTGAAATTGACGAAGAATTGAAGAAATATGTTAATGACCCTGAACGACTAGTTAGAGACAGTGCAGTTGTAGCATTAGATATGAGCGAGTTCGAAAAGAGCGGAGAGTTGGAGTATGCTTTGATTCCAGAAGTTAAGGCTTAAGCGGGACCTTGTTGGGATTTTTTTTAAAGCGATTTGGAACCAAATCGAGTATACCCCCCGGATACTGCTTGGAATGACATGTATGCGCAAGATATCATTAAAAGTTTTTGTCTTTTTTTTTTTTTTAATTAGTACACACGAGCAAGTTATGGAGTAAAAGTTCTGTAGATATTTTTTAAGCGTTTTGATCCCACGTTCGCCTAATTAAGAACCACGAGCAGCGATATAACCAAATACCATGCCGCACAAAGACATATTCGGTTGCTATTGCCGGCGAGTTAATGTGGCAGAGGTTCAAATCATCCCAAGTTGATAAAACGTGTAGCCCGCAGATGGGAAAGGTACGACATGAATTCCAAATTAATGGTCTAATACAATACAAGCATATCCCGGCTCGGAATAGATCGAAGGCTCTAATTGAGGTCCTGAACACTTTAAATCTCCTAAACTCCAATACTAAATTGCGCAATTATCATATGGTACAGACAACGCTCATCATAACAGCCTCCCTAATTGTTCGTATTATATCTACAAGCATTATTGTTAGAAACATTCTAACCGCTATGGGGCGCCAGTACTAGAACATACCTGTATCCGCAGTTGGGACAGTTGTAGAAAACTGAGTAAGATCAAAATATTAGAAAGAATGTCCGTCAGGAAAAGTCTATTATACAATGTTTGTAGCATACCAGTAGCCTATTTATCCATTTTCAAATTAGTATCGATCTACTGAAAGTTCAAAAAAGGGAAGGGTTGGGGGTAGAACTTACACCTTCATCAGCACTTCTTAGCTGGACAGTCGTAAATTTCATAACTGGGTGCTCGCATTTAGGACATGGTGTGTCAATCTACAAGCTTGTTAGCTTTGTTGCACTTTGTGCGTTGTCGCTAAAAAAAAGTTTTCTTTGGCAAACGAGGACAGCTTCGTTGATGCAAAAAAAAATTCAGGATGCATTGACAAACCTCAGCCTGGCCGCCAACCTCCTCCGGCGCTAGGTTTTGACCAGTAGTATGCTTCTGCTTGAGAGCCGATGGGAAAGCGTTCGGGTTCGAGACTGTTACCACAGTTTTGGAGCTTGTATCTTTATTTTTTTGGAGTCTCCTTGTTAACATTAATTCCACAGATTGCATCAATTTCTTCACACGCGATACTCGCGACAAGGGAGTTAGAGACCTTTATTAACGCATCCGCAAACATTGCATTTAATCTTATCTTGACCGACAGAGCGGTCGAGAAGGTTGCCGCAGTCGGTGCAGAAGACTAGAGAACCAATTGCTGCCATTATTGTTGTATAGAGTGTTGAAGACTGGTGAAGGAAATAAGAGAAGGTTTGGGTCTGCCTTAAAGCCTCTTGCGATGCGAAAATTTGAAGAATCTGAGACATGCAGATATAGAGCCTAGACTAACGCTAAGATTTTTATATATTTAAACCCAATAGCTTTTCTCACACGCGCGCATACATTATCAATGCTGATTAGCTAACTATGTCAACTACAAACCCAACTAGATCCAACTTTACCTAGAACTCCAAGCAATTTAAGCTACTGTATTACCGTGTGTAGTAGTATTCCTTTTCAAACGTTTTCCCTGTCCCTTAATCCAACCTCCAATCTTGTCTTTGTTGGACCAAACAAGATAAATCACACCCGATGGCGCGGCTAGGAAAAACCCCAATTTAAGGAAATTTTTAATGCTGTGCTGCTCTTTCTCTCCAGTTATTTCTTTCACATTCATCCCGTATATGCCCTGCCGGTAGTAGATTTGCAGGTTTATTTAATTAGCTTGGTGCTGGTACTTATTTAGTCTTGGGAACATCCGAATTCGAATATATATCCCAATAGATAATATCGTAAATTTGATTCATTTTACAGTACGCTTGAAGGGTAGCAACTTACTGCTGCCAATGTGAGTGGCAAATAGCAAAATGTAATTGTCGTAAGTTGCAGGGCTTTGAAAGCAATTACATTTGCTTTTTTGGTTTGTTCAATAGCGGCTTGGGCGTCAAAGATCCCGACAGTTTTAGGGATCTACGGGAGGAATAAGCTTTGGGCTTGTTTAGCTAGGGAGGGCCAAGTAGGTACTGCCTTACTAAGTCAATTAGAAGCTCAGCGTTCTTGATTAATTGCTTAACTTTTAGAAGATTGGCTTTAAGAATCCGGCACACGTTCCTCAACGAGGAACCCATCCTTTCTTGCAGGCCTTCACCAATGATAAAAGGGTGCGATGTGAGGCCCTCACTGAGATAATGGATTTCATGAATTCGGCTGTGCGCTTCCCCAAATAGCTTAAGTAGTTTGTGGAGTGAACGTGTAAATTGTAAGCGCTGGTCAACGGAAGGTATGCTCTCAGTGCTTCCCACATCCTGAATGCATGCTTAATGTTAGTAATTTATACAGTATCCAACCCCGTAAAACTTCGACTACTAATAATGAAATTCCAACGTACGAATTCCTCGAGATAAAGATCCGCTTCCCGGAGAAACATACTCCAGAGGTCAGCGATACTAAACAATACCGAGGCTACGACGGCAAGAATATGGTCGAACTTTCCATTTGGCATCTTATCTTCGTCTCCAATTAGCGAGGCCCTAATTGAAGATGCCAAGGCTGTGTCGAGAGGATCCATGTACAATATAGAATAGTATGCCCCAGATGGGCGTCGGGTTACTAGTAATGCGGTGCGTGAAGTATGCCATGAATTTCCGGGTTCCCGCGACTTGAAAGAGAATGTTGGAAAGTTTTTGAGACATTTCGGTCTCGCGGGCACTACTCTATCTGATATGTATTTGGCCATGAATTGAATGCTAAAGTAAATATCTGCAGGGGTATTAGACACATCCTACAACGGTAAAAATTTAATATCGTGAGTTCAGGGGGTATGCACATACTGTCTTTTGTTCCGGGATCCGTATGTATTTGTGGGTCATTAGGATCAACGTCGAAAAATCGCGGCGGTATTTTCCGATAATACCCCAAAGCTCTGAGCCCTTGTGATGTCATCTGCTCAACCAACCTATAAGATCCGGATCTTTGTATCAGATACTTCCTAGGTGGTATTAATATCATCGAGCGACTGTGATTCAAATACTTACTCAAAACAATGATTCTCATCCTTCTAGGTATCTCCTTGGTTAGGATTCTATATTAATATTCGTAGATATTCGAATACTCGTAGGTCAAGGGACTTGACCTAGTATACGGGCGGGTCTCCATTTCAAGGCTGGTGACATACCTGCTCACTTAAGAATTTTAGGAAAGTATTTGTGCATCTGAAGTTTTTCGAGTTCTCCCAGTTTGACGCCTTCTCAGCAGTTACCGAGAAAACGTTTACCTTACATTCCTTCAAACTCTTCGATTGCTCTAAGAGCTCATCAATGTATGTGAATTTTCCTTCCTGTTTGACGTACGGCCATATGTCATGTTGGCTCTCATTTAGTTCTCCCGTAATCTGGTGTTGTGTGCTCTTCTCAGGATCGTTTTCACGAGTCCCCACCTGTCTAGTCGCCTTTACCCTTATAGGTGTTTCGTAGTTTTCGCCCTGGGCGTTATAGTTGAAGTGGCATCTTACACAGATATTCCCGATTGTGTCCCCCTGGCATCTGCCACCACCTGGGGCCAGCTGCGTGCACACGGCAATGCCGAGTCCAAACCCCATGGCGCGATCGCGATTAACTTTTTAAACAAAAGGTATTTCTAAATGACATCTATTAATCTGAAATAAGCCCGATAGAGAGGAGGTTCCCAGGGCAATACTGTGTCGGGGATAATGTGTCACTTTAGTGACTTGTCGATTGACTTTTTGATGGTTCTCTCGCGGGGTATTTATGTAAGATAAGTCTTGTCGAATCAAGATAGATAACATTATCAGACAACTCACTTCCTTCACATATTCTGGACGCTTGAATTCATGAACTAGCTGTTGCAGGGCACTTAGCCAGCGCGTAGCAGACGCACCCCACACGAAATCCTGGGTGTCGTGTCTATTCATTGGATTCATGGGGCATGCGTTTTTAAGGTCGATATCTTGGATCCTTCAATTTAAATGCTTTTGGCCAATTGACATCGTATGTGCGCTACGGCCACGATTTCATACATATGTACTTACAAACGCACAGCGTTATCGTGGCATTGTATTGAGGATCACGTCTTGCAGCTGAGCGCATTGGATCAAACATGTTGTCGTTAAGTTTTCTCCTCAGGACTAATGGCGATACGAACACTGGGCCGAGTAATATACATAATAGGACATATTAATTAGGCCAGCATCGTTCCCAAGTTCCAGACTGGAGTAAGTATATGATGTTTAGCGATGGCTTTGGAGACTTAGACTCTATTGTAGCTTAAACAAGCCCTAGGGTCGTTTAAGACATTTTTAATATTATGAAGCCCAATTTACGGCGGACTTTATATATATAGTTATCTGATATGAAGTGCAGCTGGCCTGATTATAAGGTTATAGAGGTATCCCGTGCACCCTTCCCCCATACGATAATTCCTAATACTTGGCTGCTCGAGGCAGAATGCAAATAGCAACCTGAGTCCGTAAGAAACATTTCTCCCTTACGTCCGATCCATGGGCCTAAAGGCAAAATAGATAATACCAGTTGATCAATTAATTGCCGTCGCAGCCGGCGCCGCTGCTTGTTTTCGAAATTTGATAAAAAAAAATTGGAAAATAGGCCGATAATCTGTTGGTTTATGGGTATCTGTGAACTAGATCTACTTCCAATTGCAACAGTAAACTTTCCGCCGGGTTTGACCAGTGCATAGCCAACAGCAATGGGGCAGCTGTTAGTGGGCTGTAGATAAAAAACGGGATGGCGTGGGCGCTATACACAGGCTCTTCTGCGCGCATGGGTAGCTATCTCATTTAGTTAATTGATATCACGGTGCATTTCGCGGTTGTTGTTCATGGCCCATAGTTCTCACGAAGTGCCTTTCGTGTGTTGTTCACAGACCAGGGTTCACCAGACCAACCAAGTGCGAATGGAGTACCAGTCTATGGAATTTGGTCAAGTATGGACATTTACGAAAGGGGAGGCCGGCAGCCCGCATGGTCTGGTTTGGGACCGGCTACAAATAAGCTAGCAACCAACAAGTACTAACTAGCCTCTGGCCTTGACCCGAGCCTCAAGTTAGCGTCGCTGGAAGGCTGGCAACTTAATCTAAAACTCATCCAATCGAAAGAGCAAATATGTTTTGAGAGCTTGGTGCCTACTCCGAAGCCCAATTAAGCTTAAGATTCCATAGGCCATACCAACATCGCTGCATCCCAGATATCATAAACCCACCACATTTAACCAAATCCGATGGAACTTCCACTCCAGAGCTCTACTAGCAACTCCTCTCGAAGATCCTATACAGCGACTTCAAGTTCGCCACCTCACTGACCCCTTTCAATAGCTCCTTGGATGGTAGTAATCTCTTCCTAAATTCTGGGAACAGAGTATGCTCCAACGCATATCCAATCTCTTTCCTGCGTGTGTCATACACATTGATCTGTTCTTTAACGTCTGCAGGAATATCTTCATCAATACTAACTGTCTCATCACCACTACCTTGGGTTGGTGGCTCGTATCCCGGGAGATCTATATCGTTTGGGATAACTTCCGGAACATGGAGCATTGCCAGCTCACGAATGATGCAGTCGAAGCACTCGAGTTCATCCTCCCAGTTGACCTTTTTTTACGTTAGTATTAGTTTGTTATTCTATTGGATTGGAGGCTCACCCGCGGGCCCAACCTCAGAAGGAAAGTTGGTAGTTTAGCTAGAGTCGGCATGTAACCCTTTAGCAGCAAAGGTATACTCTCGATTTCGCATTCATCGTTGATATGGATAGAGAAATATTCAGCCAACATTTCCCTTTTTTCGAATACTGTTTCTGTTACTTGCTGTTATGTAATATATCGTTTAGCTTGCCAATCCTCGCACGAAAGGAGAAGTGTGTCACCTACTGCTGCAATTCCCTCATAATCCGTTTGTATTTCACCCTTCTTTTTCATTTCTGAATCTTTCTCCAATTCTACCGCAATATCCATTAAGTCTTTCATAGATAAGGGTTCTTGAAATCGTATCTGGCCAAAATTCCCGAAGTCGGCTAGACCAAGCTGATAGAAGAACTCGTAACTAATATCCCTGTTAGTTTCTGGTAATTTTGGCAGATATTTTGCCTTAGACGTACCAGGCTCTGCCATAGTCCACCAAATACAACCTAATCCCGTTCTGAACCATTGCTAACCTTTGACACTCATCCACGACTCCAACCCAAGTATGGTTTCCAAACAACTCAATAAGCCCTTCGTGAGCCTGGTCTCTAACCTCAGTTTTGAGAGTTCTTATGCTGGCGAGCTTAATAACCCGTCTATTTATATCAATGACCTCATAATCCATTTGCGATTCGACATCAGGCTCCCCATCCGGTGCATCTTTGCTACTTAGCTGTCGTAATCCATCCCCTGACGAAGACTGTGGGGCGATAGGATGTAGCATGGAAGTAATTTTTCTAACTCTTGCATCTGTCCGTACCATTTCGTTTTCATATGGCCGCCTGGGCGTCTGTGTCGCCTTTGCCGGAGTATTTGTAGCTGTTCCTCTAGAACTAGACCCTTCCGAAGTAGGAAGGAGTGATGGCGCGACAGGAATACCGGCGCCAGGAAGCACTGTCTGTGTCATGAACGAACGAGAGGTATCTACTGCCGCCAGTGTTTCCAACATGGTATCTGAGATCTTTTCAATAATCTCATCTTCGTGCAAGAAATTAACCTCTCGTTTTGTGGGGTGGACATTTACATCTACTCGATGAGGTTCAATGTCAACAGTCAAGTAGATATACGGGTGGCCTCCTTTTGGCAGGAAGGCAGTGTACATCTGTTCTAATGACTTTCGAATCGCGGTTGATTCGACGCACCGATCTGTCTGTATCTTTAGTGAATGAAAGTTATGGCCTCAGAGAGGTACACACTTACGATTGATAAACAGCAACATGGTCGTTTTTTTAATGCTATAATTTGCATTAGTGATTAGTCCTTTTGCCTTAAATCCCAGCTTTTGGTCCTCGACTTCGAAAGGGACAAGCTCGTTTGCAACTGCATTGCCATATATTTGTCGCACTCGGTCTATTGTTTTCGCGGTACTTTGGATCGCGATCCCCATTGACGACTCGCCATGCTAGAAAAGTACCATCAGTAGGCAGTTTTGATGTTTGGAGTATTCACTTGCACCCACCTTTTTGCAGCTAAAAGCTATCCCATCGCAATGGATTGCATACTTCCCGACCATATCCAGGACTTTGGAATACTCTTCATTCATATTCCGGAAAGCCCGTCTCCTACTAGGAACATTATAAAACAAATCTTCGACTGTTATCTGGGTCCCCTGTCTTCCGGCAACAGCCTTCGGTTCGGCTGAACCGCCAGGTTTGGGCGGTATCAATGTGCCATCTGAATAAACAGCTCGCCAGGCGCAATCTGAGTCTTTGGTTCTTGTTGTAACACTGAGATGCGCAATGTGACTAATACTCGCGAGAGCTTCGCCCCTAAATCCGTAGGTACCGATACTCGCGAGGTCCTCAAATGTTTTGAGCTTCGAGGTCGTAAATCTCTCACATAAAATCCCCAGATCATCTTTCTATATGGCACAGACTCCAAGTTAGCTTCGCTAAAGGGGCTAGCGATATAACCAGTGCGTCGTACGTTGATGCCGGAACCATTGTCCGTTATTTGTAACATCTTCAAACCGCCATCTTTCACCACAACTTCGACAGAAGTCGACCCTGCATCCACAGCGTTCTCAAGTAGTTCTTTAAGGGCATGCACAGGTGCAACGATAATTTCGCCTGCGGCGATCTTGTTGACAACCGTTTGCGAAAGAGCCTATTTCCCACAATTTTACTTAATACGACCATTTGTAGCTTTCCTAAATCTCGACACTAACCTTAATCCTTCTAGGAGCATTCCCGAGTAAATCTTCAGTAGCTTTCCGCTTCTTCCCTCGCGGTTCGTTGTTCGTGTTCGAATCCGAAGGCACGGCTTCTTCTGGCCCCGGGATATCGGCTGATGTATCCATCTCGTCCGCCATTTCTGCGAGAATCTCAGGGTGAATGATATAAAAGGATATGGCGCAAGTGCACGTATGTGTTATCGGTCAGGAGGCGACACGAGCTGTAACCGCGATGTGCCGAAGAAACCCCTGCTAAGAAGCTTAAGATAGGACGTGAGCTGAACCCGGAGAAGTCGCGGGCACGCGGTCAGATGAACATGGTTGCGTTTGTCAAGTCCACCAGGTGTGTTGCTAACCCATGCAGATGACGATGCTTCTGCCCTCCCTGCCAGCAGCCTTCCCTGCGTCTGCAACTACCCGGACCCGCGACACTATCGATAAACGAATAACCCACTCTATCATTACATGATCACGACGGCTTCATGCTTATGTAACCAGTAAACCTAAAACCTCATAGCCTCTTGGCGAAATAAACTAGCATGATCTTGAAAGTTCGGCAAACTTCAAGTGGTCTGGTTGCTTCTTCCAAACATCAACCACCCTAACCCGGCAAGCCATCCAGCTGCGCAACCCAGCTTCAATATGGCTGAATCTTTCGAGAAACAGGCATACTACCAAGACTCTATACCTCCTACATCAGGTCAGGACGAAGAGGAGAGATCTGATGTCTCCGAAGGCACCTTCATAGAATATTCCGAAGCCGTCGGTGCCCCGATCGAGAAACAAGAGCCATTCGTCCCCTCGCCACACCTACACCCCAGCACTCCAGTCCACTATTCGCATCGTGATGGAGGGGATGAGAAACGACCACCCCAGCAAACTTTGTCAGATACGCCCGATGGCGTCCATCGTATGCAAAAGTTTATGCTTTACGAAACCTCAACAAGATACTATATTGTCGGCTCGGACTCCCAGGACGAGCGATATCGAATGCTGAAAATCGATAGGACTGTTGATCCCGGAGAGCTGTCTATCATCGAGGATGATGTCGTCTATAGTAAAGATCAATTGACACAATTGTTGGCCGCCATCGAGGACGGTAATTTGGCTCATGGCGGACTCAAGACAAAATGTGCAATGTGGGGAATTCTTGGATTCATCCGATTTACGACAAACTACTATATGCTGGTCATCACTAAGAAGAGCATAGTCGCAATGCTTGGTGGTCATTACATATATCAGATCGAGGCTACAGAATTAATTCCTATCATCACCGCTACGTCGACGAAAAAGGCAGACAAGAACCCTGAGGAAGCACGTTTTATGGGTATATTTGGCAACTTGGACTTGACGAAGAACTTCTATTTCAGCTATTCTTATGATATCTCTCGAACGCTGCAGTACAATTTGTCGAAAGCTAGAGAGGCTCTAAAGAAAGGAATGAGGCCTTCTATGACATCAAGTGCTGATTACAACGAGATGTTCGCATGGAACCACTATCTCCTACAGCCTGCCCTCCAGTACATGACGAATACGTTTGATTGGTGCCTTCCTTTGTTGCATGGTTTCCTTGATCAATGCAAAATCTCGGTTTTTGGGCGTCCGGTCTTTGTTACTCTCATTGCTCGAAGATCTAGATATTTTGCAGGAGCAAGGTTTCTCAAGAGAGGTGCAAATGACCTGGGATATGTAGCCAACGATGTGGAGTCGGAGCAGATCGTCTCTGACATGAGAACTACATCTTTCCATGCCCCCGGAGGAATACTTTTTGGGAGTCCAAACTACACATCCTACGTTCAGCACCGTGGAAGCATACCACTATATTGGTCGCAGGAGTCGAGTCCATCCGTCCCAAAACCTCCAATAACGCTCAACCTCGTTGATCCTTTCTTCAGCGCTGCCGCTCTTCACTTTGATCAACTTTTTGACCGGTATGGAGCGCCAATAATAGTTCTGAATCTCATCAAATCGAGGGAAAGGGTTCCTCGAGAATCACTTCTTCTGCATGAGTTCACACAGGCGGTCAACTACCTCAAAAAACTACTTCCCAACAAAGATGACATCATCTATAAAGCTTGGGACATGAGTCGTGTTGCTAAGAGCCACGATCAAGACGTTGTCGAAAAGCTCGAAGAAATTGCAGAAGATGTTCTAAAACAAACAGGCATTTTCCACAATGGATATGGTGATGACTATCCAATTCAACTTCAACGCGGGGTCTGTCGAACCAACTGTATTGACTGCCTTGATCGAACGAATGCCGCACAGTTTGTTATTGGGAAGCGAGCTTTGGGGATACAACTGAAAGCCCTTGGAGTTATTGACGATGGGTATCTTAAATATGATACCGATGTCTCTAATTTGTTTACTCACATGTATCATGATCATGGCGACAGCATCGCCCTCCAATATGGCGGCTCGCATCTAGTTAACACGATGGAGACCTATCGTAAGATCAATCAATGGTCGAGCCAATCGCGAGACATGATTGAGAGCTTCAAACGATATTACAATAATTCTTTCATGGATGCCCAACGACAGGAGGCCATAAATCTGTTCCTAGGAAACTACATCTTTGCAAAGGGCCAGCCAATGCTGTGGGATCTGGAAACAGACTACTATTTGCACCATGCCGACCCAAGATCGGAGAAGAACAAACGCAGCTACATCAAGTGGTGGACGGATGCGCATCTTGAGAAACCGGAGATACCACCTGTCGTTTCGATGGCGGAGCTGAATAATCAAGATATGGCGTTCTTTGATGAATACTGGTCGGAGTATTATAAGCCTAAGGCTCTATCAGCTTTTCAAAAAATCTTTGCCGGCCGAATGGTCTCGACTGCTAAGTATGTAATCCGAAGGACCTCCATCCTATCACGAGACTGATACTAACGACTTTTCTATAGGAGTCTCGGAGCTGCAGGTGGGCCGAACCAAGACCCGTCTCCCTTCGCTGTCCGCGGTGCATCCGGTGATAAGGAACACCGTCGCAAACGCCGTGGCGTCAAGATTCTCGACCCAACCATGGATCTGAGCAAACAGATCAAAAGACTCTCTCTCCAACGTTGGCTTACCGACGCCAATGGTGGGCAATCTCACCATTCCCACGAAAATAATCTAAAATACAGCTTAGACCTCAGTCTAAATGATAGTATCCCCTCAATCCCGGGCAGGGCTTCAAAATCGGACAAGGAAACTCTCCCACCACATCTCTGGACAATGGAACAAATCGTTCAACACTCCCTCAATCCTTCGGTTTCTCGAACTGAAAAGGCGGAATATGAACGCTATGTAACTCACCCATTGAACCTGCCCATGGTACCCCATGACGGTGTTTCAAACCCACCAAGGGTATTCACAGACTATCTTCACAGTGGGAGTCCAAGTGCTGTCACGGATCTGAGGAGCAAAGTTGAGGATGAGGCAGTTTATAAATCATTTGTGGATTCAGCTGATAACTATATCGCTGGAGTGGAGGATATGCCTGCTAAGCTAAGGTATAAGGCTTACGAGGGATATGTTGATGGGAAGGGGTTTAAGCAGATGAGAGCTGGGAGTTTGGTTAAAGGATGATATGCTTTCTTAACAAATTTAGGGATTTGATGTTTTTATATGGAGTGCGAGGGGGTTCATTTAGTACATTCGATATGGGGTTATAAAGCATTGCATTGATGGGGTATGGATTCATAGCATTGCGTGGATGTTTCTTTTCTACTCGTTCCTCTGTCTATGCCTCTTTTTCTATGATATGGTGTTTGCCATGGCTGTCGGGTTGATCTTGTGGTATATTTTAGCGATTGGTCTATTTTCTGGATCGATACTGATGGAATTGCAATTGGTAATGGTAGAAAGGCTCCTATGCCGACGTAAGAAGTCCCCTAGCTCTATCTAGCAAGTTATATTGTAGGGTATAAAAAGTTTTAAAGGCTCGAATGCATGCAAGAGGCATCGATCAGAAGTATAAGAAAAGGATGAGTATTACAAAAGCTCAAGCAACAATACCTGGTCGGTAAAAAATGACATGATCTGTATGCTTGAAAGATTACATAGGCCATGGAAAAATCATGAAAAAACGTCGCTAGCGTTAGATAAGCTTGCAAGAAGTATGGAAATGGAAGACATGACCATGAAGAAAAAGACATCAAACAGCATACATCATACATCATCTGTCATGTCACATGAAATCTAAGAAGAAAAAAATGGAAAATATGGAAGAAGAGAAAAAGATATTACTCGCATATAAATCCGCTGGTTCCTTACCATCCCGTCGAATTCGAATTCTCCGCCGGCGGCATCGGCATCGGCATCGGCGGCGGTGGACTAGCCCTGTCCCCACCCCGTCTAGCACCTAACTTCGGACTCTTCGGCAGCTTTCCAAACCCTCTAGGACTAACCACCCTCTTCTCCTTCTCTGCTGCTTTCAACTCCTTCTCCCTCTCCTTCTCTTCTTTCCTCTCTTCTCTACCTCTTCTTAAATTCCTTACCCCTTCTACACCACTCTTAGCCTTCTGCCCCGCACTTCTTAATAAACTCTCTAATAAGAATGGAGAGTCGTCTTTAGGAGTTGTAGCAGTAGCGTGGTCTTCCAGATCATCGTCGCTAACGTCTTCCTCGTATTCATTATCGCTAGAACTCTCGCTACCACCTGGATGGCGTCTCATATCTTCGTATCCTAACTGTTGAGGCCCACCAGCGCGATTGGGGACCCCTCCTTTTCCAAAAGCAGCGGGCGTCATAGGCGGTGCCGTAAACAAAGTAGGCGTCATAGGTGGCTGATGCTCCCTCGGAAACCCGGGTGGCATACTCAAAGAATCCCCGAATGTATGGTTAAAGCTTGTAACGCTTGGTGATCGTTGGAGCGATCGGTTGAGGATGTGGTAAACACGGTTGTCGTAGGTTTGAGAAGGGGTTTCGTTGACGTCTCCGTCTGTGGTCTGGGTTTGTACGCTATTAAAGGACTCATCTGCGAAGAAGTTGTCGAGTGATTCCAGGCGGACGACCATATCTCCCAATCCGCCTTCGCCACCCACGCCTTCGGAAAGCATAGTAGCAGTCCGGTCTTGGAAACTAGCGTATCCATAGTCTTCCATGATGAACTGCATATCCTGTTCCTCACCAAGCGCATCTTGTGGCGTCTCCGGAATTTGACACGTATAGAACACTGAGTGAACATTATGCCGTGTAGTCTGCGCCTTGATAGCTGGTGAGGGAATAGCCCATCCACTATCCTCTGGAATACCGAAGAGAGTTTCGGTCCTTTCATATTCCTTCTTAAGCGTGCGGTTGCCCATACTCATCCTCATAACCTGTCGATCCATCTTCCCGCCAGATATAGAAATAACTTTGTCAAGAACCTCAAGTGCCTGCTGACAATACTCCGTCTGCAAAAGTCGTAGAAGCGGGGATATCAAATCCGCGCCTAGACCAGTAAACTCCGGTTTCTTGAGGTCGATAATTGGCAGCAACGAATTTAGTAGCTCCATAACCTTCTGCTTCACCCATGGCGTAGCATTAGTGAGCATTCCCACGAGGAAAATCAGCGCGGGACCTTCGTAATCCGGGAAGTAAGCATTTCGAATCGCAGAAACAGCCTGTGACTTGAACCCGTCTTTGTTCCTAAACCTGCCTGCCGCATAGGCGCCCATAATCCTCGCGATATCCGGCTGCGACTCATCATCCGCAATCTGCTTCAAACTCGCCGCACAAGCCAGGATCTCATCCGGAACCGCGTCTTTCTCCGATGCATCCAAAAACCTTGGAAGATTCGATAACATTGCAATAAGTAACCGGTCATCCCCTCCCACAAGCTTGTTACTAGGAAACCTGTTGAGTTTGTCCATAACCTGCAGCGTCTTCGGTAGCGCAACTCCAGATCTTAACCCCTTCACCATCAACGCCTGCAACCCTTCAAAGTTTCCATCCCAGTTACCCGGGAACATGCTAACCAGAATATTCACATTCTCCTCAATCGATAAATCGATCTTAAGCAGATGCTTCTCGAGCAACGACAACACCTCCATAAACTCGTTTTCGTGAATAGTATGCAAACATGCCACCGTCGCCCAGAACATCTGCGGGAAATGCATTAGTTCCTCAGCATCCAAAGCCGCTAGGATCGCATTCAGTGTTATCAAGATCTCCATAGCGAAGGACTGAATATCAGGTGAGTTATCTGCAATTGTATTCGACAATCGAGCAAGCATATCCCCCAACATCGGCTGATCCAGGTCCGCTGCATCAAGTAGACATCTAAACACCTGGAAAGACCGACAAGCCAGATGTCGAACCGGACAATTCGTAGCCCACTGCAACGCCACCCGACTCCACTGGACCTTAAGCAACTTGTGATCCGGCGTAAAAAAGTCGAGAACATCCTCAATCATCTGCCCCATCGACGGCGCGACTCGGTGGCGATCGGTATCTGACCCCGTCTCATCATACGCCCACTGCATCTTCGCCTGCTGCGTCCTAACAGCCTCCACAAATTCCCTAACCCGGTGAAGTTCCTCGATACTCTTGCCCGTCTTGGAAATCACAAGCTCGTGAATAAGGTGCACCAGCATCTCCCTAGCCTGCTCCTGCACCAAAGGCACATAATGATCCCAAAGCACGAACACCACCTGCAACAACAGCGGCAAATTCGGTGCCATCTCAGGTACAGGCCCAACCATTAGATCAACCATAAATATCAATCCCAAATGACCTCTCGAAAACCCATGCTGCTTCCCACCGACGGGTAACGAATCTGATAAGTTCGCCATGTAAGGGAACAAACTCGCATCCGGGACCCCCTGGAGTTCCTGTCCCTTCTGCGGAGATGTCATCAACCGCGGTTGAAGGTATTCCAACAGCGCCTCCACAAGCTTTGACCCGTTAGCTGTTCCTGCCAAAAACACAATAATCTGTTTTCCGACGTTCACGAAATTTTGTTCTTTACGCTCGAGAGACTGTGCGATAATGAAGTCTAGGACGACCTTAACATTTCCAGCATATGGTGCACTTGCCAACGCTTTCCACAATCCTTCAATCTCATTATGGATCTTCCCGCTAAACTTCACAGTGATCTCGAAGAGATTGGCGAGAACCATGTAAGACGACGGACTGGGCCCCCCATTAGGATCCTGCTGCAGTTCAATCATTTGAACCCAAGGAAGCAACACAGCAAGAATGTCTCTCTGCCCCTTCCCATCCACAATATTGAAAAATAGCGTAAACTCCGAGAAGATAAAGAATGCAGCTTCAGGATGTTGTTGCGATAAAGTTCTCGACATCTCGAACTGTGCCTTTTTGAAGACCGCGGCCGTTTTATCCGATATACTGACTTCGTAATCCAGTGTCGTTTGGCTGCCGAAATAGCGTTGCTCCGTCACACGTAGCAGTGTCGCTGCTTTCGACCGTATCTTCTGGTTATCGTCTCCAATCTTGAACAAAGCAAGCGCAAAGGATTTCCAATGGTCACAAGGATCGTCGGCGCTGTTGATAAGGACCTCAGATACCACGTGGAAGTAACTTTCGATACCCTTCGGACTGTTTTTATAGAGATAACACTGCCGTATCGCGAGTGCGAGTATGCTTGGTACTTTTTGATTACACTCAAGGAGATTCTTAAGCGCTTTTCGACCGATACGATGGAGCCTGTCGCTTGATTCGCCAAAGATGGACTCAAGCCAGTGGAAGATGCCCAGGATGTCAAATGTAAGAGTGGACTTATTCTCGATCACTTTCATAACGGGGCCAGCCTAATATAATTCATTAGCAAATTTAAGTTGTTGATACTAGAGAGAAAAGGTCTTACACAAAGTGACGCCATAGCACTCAACGCCGCATTCTTCAAATCGTTCTTCTCAATCTCCACGGCCGCATTAACATGTTGTCTCCACGCTTGATTATTCCCACACCAATCCTCAATCAGCGAAAACAGCGACAACCGCCCGTCAAACGGCAGCCATTTCTCGGGCTCTGGGAGCTTAAGTATCCCCTCATAGAAGTCTTCCGTCAAACCGCAGAAGTAGCGCCTGAGTCGGTGGTATATAATATCGCCCTTAACCTCTGGATCACTCAAGAAATTTTTATTGTCTTTGATCAAATTGATGATATGGCGTAACATCCAGTCATCGTTGTAAACATCCGGCTGGAGGAGGAAATAGGAAGTAAGTTGCATGATATGAGTAATCCCAGTTCTCCACCTATCATGTCGTGTAGACCGCCGCATGATCATTTGTCCATTTTGACCAGGCCGCTGGACTTTCGCCCCGGGCGCATCGTTCCACCGCATGATTATTGGCTGTAAGGTTTCCACAAGAGTTTTGTAGAGGTTCAAGTTGATAGAGCCCAGTCCGGCGATCACCGCTTCGCGGATAGCTTGGTTTTCGGAGTTTATAAATGGGACGACGAGTTGGAAGAGTGAACGGCCGGAGTTTAACCTGTCATAGGGGTTTTGAGAGGCGTTACCCGCGGATTTTGAGGTCTTGCGGGCATGCTGAAGGTTTGGTGTGGGTTGACGGGCGACTTGCTCGTCTGTTAGGGTGAGTGTGGAGCATGCAACGATAAGATAGAGCTTCCACTGTTCAATGGAGATATCAACAACAGAAGGTGACGCCAGTCTGGCAGCGGAACCACCGTGGAATCGAGGTGTCTCAGAAGCATATTGTATCTGCGAATGCATATGGTTTAGTCTTGCGCAGACACTGTCACGGCATTGCACCACCGTTAATGGGAACCTCTCGAAGCAGACCCGGATAAGCTTAGGGAAGAGTTTGAACCATAGCGACGAATCGTACTGATTCTCGCTGGTGGCGAGCTTAACGAGAGCATCTTGAGCACTGTTATCCATGAGCTCACGACGTAGCCTGCTTCTATCAGCAACAGACCACTTTTCATCGTTGACGTTTTGGTTCATGATGTGAAGGGAGTCGTATTCCATGATTTGAATGATTCGGGTAAACCGCTGGGATTCTCTCCGGCTCTTCCTCAGTGCCAAAGAAGCGCTCCCATGCTCTTCTTCATCCAAAGCACAGTCGAATTCTGTGATTAACCTCAACACCATGATCGAAAATTTCCGCACAATACGGGACTGGCTGGACAAGAAGAACAGACCGTGCGACTCTATTTCGTCGACTATAGCGAGGACGTTGGAAATCTCCAGATCATCGGGTTTCATAGATTCGGGCTCAGGAGTCTGCATGCCCATACCCATGCCCATGTTCATGTTGTTCATATTCATCGACAATAGCGATGGGGTCGCGGGAGCCTTTGTCTTCTGCTTGATGGCCTCTATCCAGATCTGTAGGAGTTCCACGTAAAGTTTTAATGTATTTTCAATGTGTGCCGGTCCGAGAAGTCCGCCGTCAGCTGTAGTTGCATACTTTGTGTCGAAGTCGAAAATGAACCGTGCGAAACCAATTATGACCTTTTGTCTTTGCAGTGACTGCCTAGCAATACACTTGAGTGCATTTGCAGACGCCATCGCGACCCGTTGGTCAGAATGCGCTGTTCCATGGCATAGAATCTCAACTATCTTGTTGAAATTGATCAGACTTTCGGGCGGTAAACAGCGTGGTAGAGCTGCGAGAGCCACACACAGCAGTTCGAAGTAGATCTGTTTTTGGTCGACAGGTGGGTGATCCAGGTTGAAGCTGAAGCTGGCTGCAACTGGAGTTTTGGGTGGCGGTGGATTGAATTTCTCATCTATGAGAGCCTTGCCCCCAAAATTCGCATCACAGACTAAGATGATCTGACCAAGGATCTTGCCAAACTTATCAAAGTACTCCCGAGCGACCGCTCCAAGTCTATCCAATTGCACAGGCCGAGACATCCTATCCAGCCGTTTCATAGCCTCCGACCTTTCTTCCACGAACTTGGCTAGCCATGTTGATATTGGGGGCGGTTGTTCTTCGCGGCCAGTTTCGAATTTGACCGGAAACGGAGGCGTGCTATCCTGCTTTTCAAGGTCGTTCATTATTTCAAGGAACGCCCTGATACCAACTATCATCCTTTCGGATGTTAGGCATTCCAACTGCAGATCCGTATGTCTATGCGAAAGCATGACGTCGGCGTTAAGCAGTGGCGTAAGGATATTTCGGAAACAAAAGTCCTGGTGTTTCGACCCAATAAACCGTATTATTTGAACATACACAGCCATGAGATCCGGATCTGCCCCAATTAAAAACGACTTCCTCCCCGGCAAGAAAAGCGCTCGAATAACCACTTCCAACTTCTTTACCGTCGTGTTCAGGGTCTCCGAGCACCTAAAAATATAAACCCAGAGTAACCGTGCCGTCGTTTGAAGAAGCATTGTCCTAACGGATCGGTCCTTGAGTTTTGGAAAGTTTGCTTCGAGAAGTGGTAGCCATGTCGCATTGAATGATTCCCTCGGCATGATACATAAAACCGTTCCAAGAACCGGGAATACAGCAGGCCAGTGGCGTGCTTTCATCAACATTTCCGAAAGCCTAGGGTAAACTTGTTGTATAAAATCGATCCAGCGGGGCATATTGAACTCGCTGTCTCCAGCGGCAGCCACAGGGAGTAATAACTTCATATAGAGATCGCAGTATGCATGCTTGATCCTCTGCACTTGAGATGAGAGGAAGAGCTTTGTAATGAGGTACATAAGCTCAGACCCCTGCTCAAACGCATCTGGTGGATAGAGCTTGATTTTCAGATAGCTCATCCCTTTGATCACCAATTCAATCTTTGGTTCTGACTCCCTGCTGACGAACCCTTTGCCGCTGTCCTCGAGCGCTGAAATGAATAAGTCAGAAACACTGTCGAAATGTAGCTCGCTCATGACGCCTAGAAGCTGTGCGAATAAGGTCCAGTTTGACATTCGTAACGGTGAAGCAACAAGAACATCGGGATCCGCCAGCCGTAGCTGTTGAAAGACAATATTCTCCAATTTGAACGCCATTTCCTTGCTCATGCTCTCCAGCGTAGTCTGCCCTATGACCTCAATCAAAACACGGCATAATATGTATATAGCAATCGTAGATTTGCGATCCGCAATAATCGAAGCTTGGGCTTGGGGTGTAGATATCGAGTTATGGTGACTATGGCCGGGGCTCGTTAAGGGCGTACTGAGATCCGGTGGTACATTTTCGGTATTCCTACGCATCAGCGCTGAGAAGCCGTCCTGGAGTTTTGTGTTAGCACTGGGAGGCGAGGTTGGCTTCGTGTACTGCATTTGCTACAAAAATCATCCGTCAGAACCAAAATATCCGTACCACCCCCTTTGAATAGACTACCCAGCACGGAGATCATACATGCTTAAGCTCCGTCCTAGCACTGTTCGCCGCTTCACTCTTCCCTTTCCTCCAATACATCACGCTATCGATAACGGGCCGCGGTTTATGTCGAGCGATGTAGCCTAAAGATCCAATGAGTTTATCAAAGGCCGGGTCGACGCCGGCTCCACATATAGCTTCGACGTTGGGTTCTACATCCGGTCCGCACTTCATGCACGCATCAATCTTGGCCTCGGCGTGTCGTACAAACTACAAACAGTCATATAATGAGCATCCCTCCGCTTTTTACGCTCTAGTGTTTACGGGTTAAAAAGAAAAAAAGAGAAAGTGTCTACCTGGGTGAAGAGGATATGTAGTGCGTATTCAGCAGGCGTCTTTGGTTCAGAGGAATGGTGAGAGTACGAATGGGAGTGACTATGACCTTCTCTTCTAGATGTCGACGGTCGTCCATGGGGTGTTATGGTCCTCATGGTATCCATTGCAGATGGGGCACGAGACTGATCGCCGGAATTAGCCATGGCGTTGATCGTCGACATGGTCGACAATTGGGACGACATGGCAGATATATCGGATGGCACCAACGTGCCCGTCGGCGAGAGTGGAAGATCTGGGATGGTGATCTGCTCACCAGCTCCCCTAACGGTCCCCATGTTGTTTGGTGATAACGGCGAAGTGGTAGGAGAGTTTACAAAGGAAGGATTCCGTGAATGCTGAATGCCGCCGTTTACGATGGATGCCTGACGGTTATGCGCATGCGGGTAGGACGAGATGGAAGGTTTTCTCTCGACACCTCTCGAGGGAGGAGCGCCGGGTACAGCAGGGCCAGGTCCAGGAGGTCTTGGTGATTGTGATCTGCCAGCGGTGACATGCGCGGCCATAACAATTCCAGTCCTGGAAGTATTCCGAGAGTGATGACCCGTGAGGGAGGCACTCCTTGACGGGGGACGACCGGACATGGCTTCGAAAACCAACAAGGTATCAGACGACGGTTTCCGACGAGAACTGGGGCCAGGCGGGTGTTTCAGCACAGCCCTTTTCGGAACGGCAATGGTATTTTTGAGGGGTTAAGCTTTTTCAAAACTCGACGAACCAGCAGGTGGAAGCTTCCCCTAACCCCCTGAGAGATATATACCACAAGAGGGACAAAAGAGAGGACAGGGATTTTGAACAGACAGGGGATGTCGGAAAGATCGCGTCTAGCGACGAGACAGATATATTCCAAAGGTATCAAGTCGTCATGGTATCTTCTAGTGAAGCTGAAAAGCGACAAAAGCGATTATAAGGTACAAAAACGGCAATTCTTAATATAGAATAAGAAGTATATGCATCGACGAGAGCCGGAGATTTCGGAGCAGATGCAGAAGGCCAAATAGACCTGGGAGGGATCTCTCCGTCCGGAGACACAGAAATCGAAACGAGGTCAGGCCAGGAGGGAGGAGACCCGCCCGACTTTTGCGGATGGCTCGTTTAAGTTACTCTTTGCGGGCGGATGACATGCAGGCTGTCGCGCGTCCGTTCCTCGAATCCCTTCAACCCATGTCCATACCTATCAATATGTAGCAGCGCAGTAGTGGTTGTGGTGGCGGCATGGGATTCGATATGTAGTCAGGATCAGGGTGCATATGAGGGAAAATCAAATGGCATGCTTAGACATTTTTTTTTTTTTTTTTTTTGGGGGGAGGTGAGAATTAGGCATCTCGAGATGAGCATCATCACCCCCGTTATCACTATCATGATGACCGTCGAGCTCGACCGATAGTGATAAGTGTGGATTGAATTGGGGTAGCGGGGTCGACCCCGATTAATGCAACGATACGTACGTACTGCCAGCTGCCTGACCGGGACCGCGTACCGTATGCATACTTCTTAAATGCATACAAGGTATCATCAAGCTCGATCGGACTTAACTTTGGGGGACCCAGCCACCAGGCCAGGCTCATCTCCGTTCGGCAGTCCAATGCGACCCGAGATACTCTCACTGATGCACTTCGGTGGATAGTTGTATATAGATGATGTTGGCCCAGTATATACTGTAACTTCAAGCGTTAAGCGATCAATCCGCGAGCGCCGATATTGCATTAATTCAGCCACGAACTTCGATATTCAATCATAAAACGACTCAGAAACCGATGGTTTCAGCGTAAAATGTCGCATAGTTGAAGCCCATGCAGATGAGGATGTGACCAGACGCGGACCGATGCAATGCACCAACATTGCATCACCTGTCAGCTTAGTAACATTAAGCCGTGGTATGTTTGGGTACACATGTATACGCGTATACGTAAGAGGGCTCGCCCTGACAAACGGATATTGATATCATAAAACATGTCGGCATAGAGCAGCGACCTTTTGTCGCAAGCTGCAAACCAGTTGTTATGCATGTCGGGCGTGTTTTTCACAACGCTCTGCAAAGCGGCATGGAGAAGGCCTTCCCTGCCTGTGATGTAATACCAGTTGGTACTCAAGCATTAGCAGCAGTGGTAAGTCACTATAGCCATCAATATGAAGAGCCACCTAGCGAATTGTATCATTGCATCGGATTGGGCGCCGTATCTCGTTGAAGTCGAACTCCTCCCTCGGGGATAGCTAGAGAATTCGAATATATCTGCATAATGAATGATCAGCATAACACCCGACCTAACTGCTAGACGGGTTTGCTGGGTATATTACCGTATCCGTACTGAATTAAATTTTTTTTTTTTTTTTTTTTTTTTTTTTTTTTTTTGTTGGTGCAGGCGAGGGTGCCAATGAGCCAGCATAATATGCTGGGGTTTTTGAGCTCCGGAGCCCGAAGCGGGCCGAGTTTATCATGAATAGAACATCAGCACTAATAACAACCAGCCATTAATATTAAGTAATCTCGGCCGGGCAAAGTCGAATTAACGAAATTAAGAGCGAACGGAAGTAAAACGAGCGATTTGAGCGATTGAGGATATAGTGGCTTCTAGAAAGGAACGAAAAAACCCGGTGGAATGGGGCTATTCGATCAGAATCCCGGTCCGATTTATATTAGGTTTGATTCCGCGCGAGAAAAATTAAGAAGAGAAACAGAAAGGATGCCATTATCAGGTCAGCTTATCCACGGTAGTTCTTTTTCTGGCTGTGGCGTTCGCAACGGTTGAAGCCTGAGATTGAGTTTATAAACATCGTGAGAACCCGGGCCCGGCTGGTTATCAGCTACCAGTTGACATATATTTTTTTAATTGCAACTGCAACGACACCTTATCACAACAATATACCGCCCTTCTATATAAATATATGCAGACACGGGCCTCCTTGTATACTACCAGGTATATTATATTAGGAAGTATACCGCAGTTGCAGAGATCGCCAGGTCAGATTCGACAGCTCTGACTTAACTCGAGCTCCGGCCAATTCCTTAATTGACGCGAGTATACATATATATATAGGTACTTCCTTACCTACATACATATATCATACTCTAAAGTCGCTAGGGTATATACTTCTCCTGCTCCAATCGAGAATTTCAACTGAACCTGATCGTGTGCGACATTTGTCCCCGAAAAGCACATGCGAAGGCGGCACAGGCACAGGCTTTCTTAGTCAACCTCTGCGACATCTGATTCATCCAGTCGGTCATTCCACCTTCTCGAAGCAATTCTAATTAACAAAACGTTAACATCGCCCAACAGAAACCGTACTAGCTGGACTCATAATTACCTTTCTCATCCTCCTCCTCCTTTGGCTTCTCTGGCTATTCCTTCGGCCCGGCATATTCTCGATCCGTCACTACCCCCTCCTCAGCTCCTCTTATAATTATAACATATCCATCCACCCTGTCCTCTTCTTTTTCTTTTCTTCTTCTTTGCAATATACCCCGGATTTAACTCCAGCTACCAAATCAGGGCTTGAAGTTTCTCCTTCTTTTCCTTCTTCTTCACAGTTTAAATATAATTTATACGGCATTGCATCGGCATCGGCATCGATAGCACCGTCTATTCGTTGATCAGTGCCAGCCAGCTACCTGGGTAGCTCCTGGTAGCATAACCGTTCGGGATCCAACAAAAAAACCCCACGCTTGAACCCACGCCACCCAAAACGTCAACCCGCCACAGCAAAGTCCGACCTTCGCATTGCATTTGCTGCTGTCGCTGGTTCTCGGAGCTACCCCCCTTCGTCTCGATCCTAGCTGCAGCTGCCTCTCACTCACTCAGCTCAACCACTTGGCTTATTTCCACTACCCGGTCAGCTCGTGGAGCTCTAGGAAGTGTCACACCATCCGGCATCTGGCCACGATAGTCAGAAGCACCGTTTTTGCCTTCTCTTCTTCTTCTTCTTCTTCTTCTTCTTTTTTTTTTTTTTTCCTTTTAGGTAAAAACCCTTTTTTTTTTTTTTTTTTTTTCGCTCGAACGCCGGGCATAGATTTGAATTTTTGTTTCATCGGCTGAAAAAAAAAAAAAACTGACCAGCTGTAAATCCTTCCTTAACAGATATCGGCTTCCGGCCACCAAAAAGCATCAGCCATGGGGATCGAATACGATACGGCGGATATCGTCATCCTCACCGCCATATTCGCTGCTACCATCGCGTACTTCACTAAAGGTACTTTCTGGGGGAAACCTAAGGACCTGTTCGCCGATCTCGCTCATACCAATGGAACCGCCAAGGCCGGTAAGACGAGGGACTTCGTCAAGAAGATGGCCGAAACCGATCGCAATGCCATTTTCTTCTATGGTTCACAGACGGGTACTGCCGAAGATTACGCCTCCAGATTGGCCAAGGAAGGTCATGCACGGTTCGGCCTGCGAACAATCGTTGCAGATATAGAGGACTACGACTTCGAAAACCTGGATACTTTCCCGTCAGATCACCTTGCTTTCCTCCTGCTTGCCACTTACGGAGAGGGTGAGCCTACCGATAATGCCGTCGAATTTTACGAATTCTTGTCCGGCGACGAACCTCAGTTTTCTGAAGGTGCTTCTGCCGACGAAAAGCCACTGCAGAACTTGAAATATGTGACTTTCGGACTCGGAAACAATACCTATGAGCACTACAATGCCATGGTTCGTCGTGTGGATGGTTTCCTCACCAAGCTTGGTGCGACTCGTTACGGACCGGCCGGAGAAGGTGATGATGGTGCTGGTACAATGGAAGAAGACTTCCTCGCCTGGAAGGAAGAGATGTGGCAGGTTGTTAGCAAGGAGATGGGCCTGGAAGAACGTGAAGCTGTTTACGAGCCGGTCTTCAAGATCACCGAGGATGAATTACTCTCTCCTGAATCTGACACCGTTTACCTCGGCGAACCTAACAAGAGCCACCTTGAGGGCAAGACCAAGGGTCCTTACAACTCTCACAACCCATTCATTGCACCTATCGCGAAGTCTACTGAGCTGTTCACTGTCAAGGATCGAAACTGTCTGCATATGGAAATCGATATTTCAGGCTCAGGCCTAAGTTACACAACTGGTGATCACATTGCAATCTGGCCTACCAACTCTGGCAAGGAAACTGACAGGATCTTGAACGTCCTCGGCCTTGGTGAGAAACGTCATACTGTTATCCGTGTTGATGCTCTTGATTCTACCTCCAAGGTTCCTTTCCCATCGCCTACCACCTACGATGCCGTCATTAGATACCATGTTGAAATTAATGGCTTGGTTTCCCGTCAATTCGTCGCTTCCCTCGCTCCCTTTGCTCCTTCGGAGAAGGCCAAATCTGAACTCGTCAGGTTGGGAGGTGACAAGGATGCCTTCGCTGAAGAAATCTCCAGCAGGTACTTGAACATCGCCCAGGTTCTCGAAATGCTTGCTCCGGGGCAAACTTGGTCCGCTATCCCATTCTCCTTGATAATCGAAGGCCTTACCCATATTCAACCACGTTATTATTCCATCTCTTCGTCGTCACAAGTCCAGAAGGATCAGATTGCCATAACTGCTGTCGTTGAGAGTATCCGGTTACCAGGATCGAAACACATCCTTAAGGGTGTTACTACCAACTATCTGTTAGCTTTGAAGCAGAAGCAGCACGGCGACCCGAACCCAGATCCTCATGGTTTGACCTACAACATTACCGGACCAAGAAACAAGTATGATGGCATCCACGTTCCAGTTCATGTCCGTCACAGCAACTTCAAGTTGCCATCGAACCCCGAGAAGCCAATCATTATGATCGGACCAGGAACTGGTGTTGCCCCATTCCGCGGATTCATCCAAGAACGCGCTGCCCTCGCAGCAAAGGGAGAAAAGGTTGGAAAGTCGCTTCTGTTCTTCGGATGCAGGAATAGCAATGAGGATTTCCTATACAAGGACGAATGGCCCGTAAGTCATTATTCATAAAATAGAAGGAAAAAATACAAAGAGATCACATTTACCTAACACCGGATTATCTAGGAATACGCTGCAAAACTTGGCGACTCCTTCAAACTTGTCACTGCGTTCTCCCGTGAAGGCCCCAAGAAGGTATATGTTCAGCACCGCCTCCAAGAGCACGCCGACGAGGTCAACGAGCTCCTGAAAGCCGGCGCCTATATCTACGTCTGTGGAGACGCTGCCCACATGGCCCGAGACGTAAACGCTACCTTCGGCAGGATTATCGCTGAGAAGCGGGGTCAAACCGAAGCCCAGGGCGAGGAGGTTGTTAAGAGAATGAGGAGTTCGAACCAGTACCAGGTAAAGGATAGACCCACATTCCTTCATTTCGGCATTTGCGCCGTTCGTATTTCGTCTATGTATATAGGCGAGGTTGTGTATATGAGGCTAACGCGAAATGTTTTTCGGTACCTTGCAGGAGGATGTCTGGTCTTGAAGGGCCACCCTATCATGAACCTCATGACCAGTATAATTATTTCTTATTTTCAAAGGAATACCCTGCTATTCCCCATGACTCGGCATATTTATAAACAATAATTCATTTTTTTTTTAGTCACGAGTTTCATTTGATTCCCCCTCACTTTTTCTGCGGAAGCGAGATTCCTTCAAGTCCTCCCTTACAGCCAAGCTCCTTACGTCGAACTTCTCCATCATACAACATACCCCAAGCAAGTTTTTCCTCCCATATAACTTAACTTCCAGGGCTACCTGACTTCTCCGTTTTGTTTTCGACCGCGGGACGGGCTTAAAATTTTGGCGTCCGCACAAATAAAGATCTTATCATGTCATAGAAATTTGAATAAGAAAAAACCAATCTTTTGTAAAACCGAGTTTTCCGAGTTTCTTCCCGGCCCACTCTCTTTCTTCCCTGTTTTCTCCACTAATCAGTTGGCCTTCTTTTTTCGGCTTTGTTTTTCCTATTCACCATGTAATGCGTAATAATAACTATAGGATGGATGGATTTCTTTACGCCCCGCGCCCGGCCCGGCCACTGGCACTAACCACCGCCAACCCTTATATACGAGCTTCGGCGAGGTTTTGGGGATACTAGCCTACATGCGGATTAGAAGTTGGTAGCAAGGGATTCAGGGGCTGGTCTTTTTTCTTGGGTGTGATTAGCTTGGTATTTCCTAGAGCGAAGAACTGGCGACGGGGAGAAAAGAACTACTACTACGGCATGTTAACTGCTAGTTAATGGTTATATTTAAAAAAAAGCTCGGACGGTTAGGTAGTTACTAGTAAAAAAAACCATTTAGATTAAAAGTTAAGTCGCTAAAAGTGCATATGTAATTTGTATTTTTTTCTAAAGCCTCAATTTCAATAAATTAGTAGTTATATAGCCAGGGTATAACTGTCACGTCATGTCAGGCTACCCAAGAACCAAAAAGAAGAAAAATCCAATTCTCACTAAACCAAGGGTTTCGCATTTTGATTCTTTGATACACCGCGCGTAAGTCAGTAAGTGATAGGTATTATCAGACCCCACTCCTTGCCGTTATCACCAATCGCTGACGTTGGCGATAATGAGAATAAGCGAAAACAGGAGGGGTCTAGAACCCTCCCTTTCCAGCTCATATCTCTCTCGTCTCTCTCCTTCAGGAACACCCAAGAGCTGATGTATCCACATGATATACGGAGTATGGTTACATGCAAAGGGAAAGAATACCACGATACGGCAGCGGTAACAAGCCCTTACTTGTCTGCCAACTAATTCCACGGCAAAAAAAATACAATTATATTCGACACTAGTGTTTTAAGAAATGTATATGTAGGGAATGTGATAAAGTCTTACATATTCGTCCCGTCTTTTAGCTTTCTGCTTTGGCTTTAGTGCTATTACTACTCAGCGAGTAATTTAGTTAATTTTTTCTTTCTCTTCCTTGGTTTTTTTCACGCACACACACACACACACACAGACGCATCACCCACATGATTGATTGGAAGTGTGACTGGGCGGAGCGGGAAGGTCCAAGATTTGGAGGCTGTCTTCTGTTTTGAAGACCCGAGTTCTTGGATAGAGTTACAGTTTTGAAATGTAGAAGAAGCAAATAACGGTGTGTGTGCATAAATTAAGCCCAAGGGAAAAAAAAAGATGAACAAAGGAGCCGAACGGGGCGAGTCCCAGGAGGCGGGAGACGGGGGAAACGAGCTTATCTGACCTGGGTCTGTTTACCCTGGCGCACACCCATTTTCTCACACAACATAAAGTGTCTACCCGGGGTGCTACAACCAGCTGTGGGTCTTGGGTGTTTCGCCCTGTTCGTTAACTATCAGGATATTTGATAACTCCGCCTCGCGAGGCCTCGACGATGAAGGGTTACAGAGGGGAAAGGGGGATGACCTGGCCAACTGGCCAGATATGAACCAGGCAAGGGAAGTGTAATATGTCAGACATAGCAAGATCCGTAGGCCCATGTTCGAATCTTTTTTTGAATCAGAAAGCCCATGCAAAAAGGGCGTCTTGGGACCCTGGCAATTGCAACTGCAAAGCCGCACGAAATCTGAGGGCTTAAGAGCCTAGCCAGGATGACGGCGAAAGACGCCAATATACTCGCTGC
Organism: Orbilia blumenaviensis; assembly: GCA_036872755.1. Classification (NCBI taxonomy): domain Eukaryota; kingdom Fungi; phylum Ascomycota; class Orbiliomycetes; order Orbiliales; family Orbiliaceae; genus Orbilia; species Orbilia blumenaviensis. The sequence goes on from JAVHNS010000001.1 coordinate 3,304,091, forward strand.
CCATGTCTTTGCTCTTTCGTTCTGAATTGATTTGCAGGGTACCCTGGGAGGGCTTGAGTCTTCGGCGAACCTGTCGTCGACGGTTTTTGCATTCCACCCCATGCATAGAGCCACAGCTACATTAGCTTGGGGGGATTGGCACTTTTGCGAAAGGCTGGGGTACGTGACGAAAGGCTCGGAAGGACTGTGATTTGCTGTCCTTGTTGAAGCTGGACTCCACTTTTTTCATCTTTTTTCTTTTTCAGCTGGGTATCCTCGAGAAGAGAGGTAGAAAAATGAAGCTCCCCGGCGCAACTTCAGCTGATCGCCGTGGGTTTGATCCATATTCGTGATAAGTTAGCCCATGGCACGCAGTTTCTACATACCTGCAGAAAAGAAAGGCAAAGGCACAAAAGGCTTGGGAGGAAAAGGTGTTTTGAAAAGCCGTACCGATGAACGCCCATCCGCCAAAAAAACCAGAAAGCCTCTTTCCTGGGAACATCCCATAATTCCTATCCAATGAAACAAGCCCGGATTTTATGGGTTCCCAAATGATCGGTTCCTTCTTCTGACTGACAGCTATAGATCTAAAACAGCACCTATGAAAGAACAGAGACAAGAGAGAAATGGGACCCACTTTTTTTTCTCGTATACATATATATATAGACTTTTTATTTCGTGGTCTAGAATTCCTTATCCATGGCGCGCCGCGCAGACATTGGTCGGCCACGGGTAACTCGGAATTCAATCGGATTGGATAAATGTATGTATATGTACATGCCAGACGTATGTTACGTACATAAAGTACTTGCTTGAATCATACGGTCAAGCTGTGGGGATGAGATGCGCATCCGCGGGCACGTTTTTTTTTGGGGTACCTTCTTAGAACTGTCAGCTAGGTCTTTATTAGCTCGCCCAAGAGTGTAAGAGCTATAGCATAAGGAGATGTAGGTAAACAACCGGATTAGATACTAGACAAAAGTACTAGTACCATCGGTATTCCTGTGAATGTACCTATATACTTCTTGTAGTATATTCCGCAAAACACGTGTATTCACTGACGGAGTTTTCAAGGGTGTACGTCTATTGGAGGGAGCTCAGAGCTCCGATGCAGCCACCGGCCAGTTTGAACAAAACCGTCGAAATCTAGAAAGAAATAAAGAGAAAGAAAAAAAGCTTAAGCCACGAACATAGATACGTTTTTCTCAGTAGTAAATACGTAGACACCCTCGTGACAAGAAGAACAGAGAGCCAAGAATACGGCGAAAATAAAAATATATGATGTATCGAGTCAAACGGCTCGGCTTACCTTTAAAATTTCGACCCACTCTGTTTACTCGGCACGAGAAGTTCTAGACTCCTAAGCTAGCTGGGCGTTCGCATTCAGCCTAAAAACTTCCCGCCCCGAAAAACCAAGTCCTATGATATCATTGCCATATAGTGCCCTCTCTCTGGGTCATGTGCGAAAGTGGGGTTTTTCCCTGTGAAGATCAGTGGGCCCGTTCTAAGCCTGTTTTTGGAGAAGGGGGCTAGTTTTTAAGGTTATAAGCTTAATTAAAAAGAGGATAGTGGAGATAATCAGGCGGGCTGGCGAGTGGTGGCAGTGGTTTGATAGGCTATAGCGCTAGTGATAGTGTGATATGTGCAGCAGTAGCGATAGAGAGGGAGAGAGAGTGGAATTCATAGAATTTAAGCCGTTTTTACTCGTTTGGAAACGAAGCTTGAAGGGATGAAGAGGGCCCGGGGACGGCTGATCTGGGGGCCTATAGACGTGTAAGGGCAGTTGGCATCCCAGGGAACAATAGGACGTCTTCCGACGATGATGAATCCCTTCTTTGAATTGGTGAAATCGTGGATCCTGGTCCGTATCAAATCTTGGACGTTGGGGAAGATAAGCTAGCTACATTTTCTCAAGCTGGCTCCGGAGCTCGAGGCCCTAAGTCGCCTTACAAGTTAATGTTCAAACCAAATCAAATCAAAAGTTAGAATTAGATCATATGCGTGTTTGTGTAGAACGAACCAGAGGTTTGGGGAAACGAACGTATTCTATTAATATTTGGGTATGATATGCGCCTGCTGCCATGTCAGCGCTATGACAAGGGAGAAGTTTGAAGTTGATTAGCTTAACGTTAGAGGATTATTGGATCCCCATAATACTTCAAAATGCTTAACTTTCTTGGGACTCGCCCACTAGATGCAGACAACTTGACTGGCTTATAGGAAGTAAAAAAGAGTAGCTTATTAAGGAGGATAGAAAGAAAATATCAGAAGCATAAAGCTTGGGGCGTCGACGTATATCGGAAAAAATCCGGTCACAGAAATTCCGGCAACATAATTTACATACAATGAGAGCTCCATCAGATCAATTGTCGAAAGAGCTCTTAGAGTGCATTTTCTTCAAGCAGTCAGAGCGGGTAGCAGGGATGTGGCGGACTGTTGGGAAAGCAAAATGAAGACCACGAAAGGTCGTGAAAACAACTTCGAGGAGGACCCTGGGCATGGCCGACGGACATTGAACGAGTCCGCGGCTCGATGCGACTCCCTGCCAGATCGCCGTACAAATTGCAAATTTTCTGAGGATGTTAGATTATTTTAGCTGGTCGAACAAAGAAAGTCCCTTGCAAAAAGGTCGAGCAAACTGGCACGGGATACGTAAATTGCTAGCAAAGTCTTGTAATTTCTCTAGCATAGCAATAATTCATATCCGCCTGGGTTTGAGGCTAAGCATAGCTAAAAAAACTCATGATCTTCGGTTCACGATGCAGGAAGCCGAAATTCGCGCTGGAGTTCAGTTTCTCAAGCACCAATACTTGCGGAAAGAGGCCCTTCAACAAAAAAATAAAATCGCTCTGAGTCTGCATATGCGCAATGATATTTCTAGTACGTACTTCCGAGGATCCTGAATAGCTAAGAGCGAATTTAAATTACAATTCAAATCGAAATTGCATCGATTGGCCCAACGTCAGTTTCACGAAAGGACTAATTCGATTACTACTACTATAGTATATTAGTGGAATCATGAAGCGCTCACCAGTGCTGCGGACACCCGTCGACGAATGCAAGGTGCTCATGTATCTATGTATGCATGCTGCGGAATATAGGCACATATGATATTTCTGGGTGCGTACTTCAGTATATCCTTGCCGATGCTGACTACGGCAATTGAACCACTGCGTCGCGCACAGAACTATTGTATCAATTGGGAATCATGCAATTGCGCAAACGACCAGCTTCAACTGTAGCCATGGCCTCGACGCCGGCCGTGGCAAACATAGGATCTCTACAGTTGGCCTAAGCTGGTTGCTGGCAGGTGTACGTTGTTCGATATAGGCTCCAGACTATCAATACCAGGATTATACGGTGCCGGCTGCGATTGATTGCGTCCAAATCGTGAATCCTGATAAGGCGGGCGACACAACGTTGCCATTTCGAGGAAGCCGATCCGAAACGAATCGTTTTGAGATGTTGCATGCTGCAAGTCAAATGTATTCCAGCTGGCGGAGTGGAAGGGTTGGCAGCCGATTCGATTCGATTCGATTCAAGGCGGTTTGCAAATTTGGTCCCAACTGGTGCCCGACCGCTGGACCTCGACCGTTAACCGTTGATTGTCTTAGCGATGACGCCTACATATGGATGATTCGTGGTTGCCATGGATCATTGCTGTCAATGACAGTGCACAATTCGATCAATTTACTCCTTTGTCTTGACGCTAGATTGCTTGCTTTCAAGGCTGTGCCTGGAGGGTTTTTTTATTTATTTTAATTCCTGGTAGGAGTTACGCTTGGGTAATCGCAGGGCTGGTCGGGCCCGAAAACAATCGATGCAATGCGTTTTAGACTCAAAGGCGCGAAGATATCAATTAATATGAATATCAACTGTGCTTGGCGCCATGACGGTATAACATTCTTCAGATCCCCATCCAGAGTTTCAAAGTTGCAATTGCCCGCGCAAGGCAGACTGGATTTTGTGACCTGTGTAGTCAACTCTGCAGTTTGGTCCGTTTTCGAATCGATTCGAGGCAACATAGCTTACCTTAGAAGGTTTGGTTTTACCGTTGCACAAGCGAGCTCGAAATGATGGCCGACTCCTCAAGCTAACCGGGATAATTAGTAGCAGGTGGCACGCACCTGCAAGGCCCTGTTCCAAATCCTTGGGCCCAGGGGAATTAGACCCTGCAAGTACGGGGCGGGTGCCTCCCGAGACCCCACTACGACACATCCGGCTAGTAAAGACTCCTTGGGAGTGAGATTTGACGACATCCTTGTCAGTTGAGGTTTGACGTACTTCCGGCGAACTGTCGATTGTCGGTCGGAATTTGAAAATCGGATCGCGATCCTGTGAACCCTGCCTTAGACCGGTTCGCGGTAAGGGCCAGCTAACTCTTTCATTCGCGATCGAGGAAGTTCTGCATGCCTCGGGTAGTCGAGTCACATGTTTTGTTCCCTCTTTCGTTTCTTCTCTCGCTTTCTGTTTCTTCGACGACTTTTTTTTTGTTTTAAATTAGCTGTGAGCCCAATCTCGACTTTTCAGGCAACTTTTGCATGGATGTTTTCACATTCTTTCGATGCAGAAGAACAATCAGACAATGCACCCTTTTTCAACTTGGAAAAAAGACACGCCTGTATAATTGGATGTGTTATATGTCTACCGATGGGCTTTGTCTGTTTTTGCCCCCCTTGATATCTTGTTTGCACAGTGTTTTCACCGTTTACAAGGGTCTAGAAGCTCTGACCGGCCTCTCAGTCGAAGGGGGGACAATCAATATGTCAACCATCCGTCCTCGATCTCCACAAACATCAAATTGAATTGCCAAGCTGTTGGAAGCAGATGGCCTCATCCGATGCATTGTCCATTGTATGTACCTCTCGTACTGTACATCTAACGCATGAACAAACAACCTTCCTGCAGGCGCCGTGCTGCAGATCTGGCTATTGAAGCGTGAAGGCTGATACAAATACACTCAGGAAACTCGAGTTTCTCTCTCGTCTACGTTTTACCAATATCTTGGGGAAATGTAACATCCCGTCATAATCACGGCTTTAGTTTTATGTCCCTCAAATGTGATAGCACGATAGGATCTCGCATGGCCATGCCAGGTATACTAGCGAGGTATAACTTGCATTTGGGCACAAGAGGCACGACAGCCTTCCCCAGAATCCATCAGGCCAACGACCCCCACTTGGATGTAATATCCGAACAATCATCTGATTTTACAATTATTCAAGATGCGGGTGAATAGGTTCGCCCACGAAATGTGGACTCCACGATCCAAGTCTAGATCTCTTGACTTTCGCTTGGCATCAATGTGATGCTCTCGGGTCCGAGCAGAGGATGAAACCTTCACACTTGTTAACAAACATACCGCTCGGATGCCTGATGCTGGAGAACACGGAATAGGAATTATCTGTCTGCGAGTGAGTGGCGATGGTGACTATGAATGTTTGCACAATGTCCTGCAAGCTGTTACAGATCTTTTGTATAGTGAACCATCCCGTCCGGATCATTAGTATATCCATCCGAAATGTCTTATGCGTAGAGAGCTGAGCAACCTTTTGTTTCATGGTCTTTACTCCCGTTTCCATTTCCCTATCCAGAACGGGGAAACTAAGCAAATTTGTAGCTAATAGTCCCTGCTCCCGATCCCGGTGTCATTCTATCTATCCGTAGCAGGATAAAAGCTGCCAACGGGCTGCGATCCGTAATTGACACTTCACTGTCTAGCAAACGAGCTCGCACCCTGATCCGAGGTCTAATGAGCTCGAGCAATCTATAGACATATGCAGCCCTTGTTGCATGATCCTAAAGCCTGTCCAACTCCGCGTACCAAAAATGATAATCTCAAGACCATGATCAAGACCAAGCTTTGAGCCATATAATATGGTAGTTTTACACGCACAGCTCTCCTGTCTCGGGAACATACATCAGACCCATATCACTATTTGAATAGGGACCATGAACCGGTAGCCCCCTGCAAGCTAATGGCACCGAAATAAAGCTGGCAGTACCAAATTCAACAATGACACGCCGCCTACAACATAGATATACGTGGAGAGCTACCAATCGGACAGAATTCCTAAAATGGACCATAGCTATTACGTTCTATAGATATATGGCCTCGCTTAACGGACCCTGCAAAGAACGAGAGCTCTAAGGAGTAATACATGGTACAATATACAAGGGCCCCAGTTTCCTAGCGAGTTAGTCAACCACGAGTTTGAGGCTGATGATAACATTGTAAGGTATATCCCTTGTCTAGCCGGTCAGCAATCCCTGACTTCGGCTTCTGATCATCTTGAACCTTACATACATATCTCGGCGTTCGTGTGATATCTATGTTGGGAATGTTTCCAGCGTGTGTGTGTGTGTGTATATTCGCTTTTGGTGTTACACACACTATAGTTCAATTCCTTCCAGGGTTGGTCGGCTGAGGTAACAAAGCCTTGACGTCGAATATTCCCCGAGAACCTTCGCTTCCACATTCCAATTATGGGTACAGAACGAATTCTTTTTTTTTTTTTTCCGGAAAAAGGGACAGTATTCCGATGGGCCTATCCTGGATAGTATTTTTGTTTGTATCTTGAATAATATAATATAAATTCCTTTGTGTTTTTTCTTGGCATTACGATTCCCGTTATAGACGGCTGCAGGTATGTTTCGGCAGGAAGGGTATGGATTCAACTGTATTGAACTCCAAATTTCTTTTGGTTTAGATATCAAACCACGCCTCATACAGGCTGGTTGGTACATCTCGATAGAAATGACCATACATCATGGAGCTGTGGGACAAACAAGGGGTTGAAAGCGAGTTCATGGAACATTGGACCAAGCGAAGAATCGTGAAACGGGAAAAGGAAACTTGACAGGACGACGCCGAACTCTCAATGCCCGGACAAAAGAAAGGGGAATAAAACAACAGGAAGAAGAAAACAATTATTCGCTATTCCCAATAATAGAAGAAGAAAAAAAGACCATTAGACATTCCCATAACAATGTTTTTTTTACTCCGACCAAGACAAACAAGCTATTGACAAAAAAGTACAGGTCATTTTTTAAAAGGTGCAATTGTTTATCCCATGTGTAACGAAAAAGCAATGGCAGTAATGAAAAAAGACGGTAAAAAGTTTAGGTAGCTTAAAAATTCATAGTTTCCAAGGCAAGTTCATTCCGCCCTATTCGAGCTTAGGGTGTCCTCTCCAGCGCCAACAATGCTTCGAGGAGGAGTGGGAGGGAGACTGCTATATTGTTCAAGATGAAAAAGATTAGCATCATAGCTCAAGTGGTATATGCGTATCCCTATATTCTATAGGCTGTATAGAAGTAGAGAGGCAAAGGAGGCGAAGGAATAGAAACGGGTGAATATACCTATTGTTCCGCCAGTTCATATGCATGGGTACCGGTGCTCTCAATTCTCCTTTGCACGCATTCAAGCGCATTCCCTTCTCTAAACTTAGGTGGTGAGACTTAATCACTTTTGGCTTTGGGAAAAGTCCGACTGCTTGCTTCTCCTTCTTCAGCTGCTTTTGCGCAAGGGTGTCCGCGTAGCGGACTTGGAGCTTGAGAGGATGGCCTTCCTGGCCGAGTTCAATGCCAGTGAACTTTTCAATCACTTCATCGCAGACATCTCTGTCTTCGAAGGTCACGAAGGCAACACCTCGAGGGATGTTTTTGGGGCTAAGAAGAAGGCGGCATTTGCTAATCTTGTATCCTTTGAAGATGGCAAGTATTCTCTAGAAGATATTTTCGAGACGTCGTTAGTGTTTCCGTATAGAAGAAAGGACTCCGACACTGGGGAACATACTGCTTCACCCCAGTTAACCGGAAGGTTAGATACATAGAGGTTAGTTGACTTGAGGTCAGCTAGACCTTTCAGTTGCGAGTAAAACGAGTCCTAAAATACCGATTGAAATATTTTAGTTGTATGCTTTGCAAAGCGGGTAATAGACAAATACAAACCTTTGCAAAGCTCGTCTGGTAACTCTTGCTCTTGAGATATTCCATGCATGCCTTTGCGCACTCCGTTTTTTCAAACTTTGCAAATCCGTAGCTATACTACCTGTTAGCTTGTTTCTGCTCAAGATTCTAGACAGCCAAGTAGCCTACCCTTTGCACGCGCCAGACGGCCTGTCGATGATAGCCTTGGAGCTAATAACCTCGCCAAACTGGGTGACCATTTCCCGGAGTTGCTTATCAGTCATGTTCTCCGGAAGGCCCTTTATATATACGTTCTTTGGGTTATCTTCATCGATACTCGAGGAAGATGAACTCATATTGAAGTCGTATCCTTCGTCTTCTTGAACCTGTGGTGTACTAGCAATCACAGGAGACTTTCGTGTTCTGTTATTGGTAGCCGTAGACGAAACAGTTGTCGCAGGACTGGATAGGCCTTTGGAATTGGAGAATCCAGTAGAAGAAGTTGAATGGGCCATGCTAAGAACAGGCGAAGGGATGTTGTCGTATGGCGGATGTTGGGAAGGTTTTACGTATGGGATGAATGTTTGATAATGCGCAGGGTAAAACGGAAACACTGGGGGATATGTAGGGGGGAAATGCTGTGAATGGTAGTACTGGGTATCTCCACTTGGAACTGGATGTAAAGGAAATGAAGGCATTGGTAAAGGGAACGGCATGGAGTTGAAGCTATTATAGGGATAATGGCTCTGCGCATGTATACTCGGGAAATTTATGTTATCGGATTGATGAAAGTTGTTTGGGTGAATGCCCAGCTGGTGAGGCCGCGGGGCAGAATGGTGAAGCCCATATCCATGGGCAGCTGGATTAGGCTGTGTAACTGCAACATACGGAGTGGAGTAAAAGGTTCGACCTTGTTGTGATGGATTGCTAGTCTCCATAACGGAAGGGCAAACTGCCGTGTCGTTTTGAATCATCTTATGCCGGAAACCGGTACAGCCGTTTATTGTTTGCTGCGAGGACGTCGATGTTTTCCTTAGGACTCGGCTTGCTCTATCAAGGACGCCTAATACGTATTTTACGTTAAATATATCTTTCTCTTTCGGGTTCGTGTATGTACGAAATAAATAGTATCAGATTGTGCGACCAAACTCTGTCCTGTTGTTAAATGGGCTCGGGTCGCTATCGGATGTGGGAACGGGAGGGGAGGCACTATCAAAATCGAGTGATCGAAATCGGGAGCAGGTGGGTAAGTTATAGTTTTTTCCCTTCTCTATCAAAATAAGTGTGGGCATATGTTAGAAGATAAATATTAAGATAGATCGATCAAGTGGATCCCGGTGTGGAGAAGGAGGTTGAGCGGGAATCGAGCTAAAAAGATTCTGCAAGGACGAACATTATTTACTTGTCATTAGATCGAGATGCATGTGGAAGCGGAGAGAACTTACAAAGGTACTTGCTGCATGGTTACAGCAGCCAGAGTATGTACCGGCAGCTAACAGAGGACCTCCAAACCACCAGCTTGGAGAACTGCCAGAGTCTGGGGCCTGCGAAGGAGGTTGTGAACCTGGGCTAGCTGCACAGCAAACAAGGATTGGGACCAATAAAATGCAAGGTAGGCAAAATCAACGAGTCAACCGACTATTCCTTTTTTTTTTTTCCCTCTTTTCCTTTCTTTTTTTTGTTTACAAGAAAAAGAAAGGGTGTTCCGTGATGACTGCTTCGGGGTGAGGTCAAGCAAACCCAGGGCACGCATGGGAAAACATTGCATTCATGAACAGCTTGCGATACCCGGGATATCATTTTTATACTTGAGCCCCGAAGTGCTTATTGACTTTTGGCCAAAATTGCTGGGCTGCATTGTTGGTTAAGCCCCCGGGTCGATAGGCAAGTGTGCATACACTGGCTGCTGAGAAAGCTTTGAAAGGGACCCGCTTCTCTTCTTTCCGTTGTCCCGTGCTCGGACTTCACTCCTACGACGATAGAACACGTAATTGCTTCTGCTTCTATCTTCTTCGGGTCGAGTCGAATGACCCCCAGACGGCATTGAAGCTTAACCAAGGGGTTGGGTCTGGGATTGTCCTGCAGGAACTCAACTTGTCTGCTATTTATTACCACCCCGGTGGGCGGCCCGCGTGAAGAGTTGAGGTTGTTGGAATCAGAGTAAAAAGCTAGTTTCGAAAAAAGTTTGAGCTAGCGGTTCAGCGCCACTCGGAGTGCTTGCACGGGAGGAACCCTTCTTTGAATCTCGCCAGGGAGCCGAAGAAAATTGGATAGCAAGCAAAGGGGAGACGGGCCAAGCCTGTAATTATTCCCTTGCTTTAATTCTGATCTCATTTCAAAGTCCCTTCCGAAGCTACATAGTGTTTCTGTTTGCTCGATCCCGACTGCAGCTGCAGGGAATTAATACCATTGGCTTCTATATCCACACCAATTTCTTGTAGGAGCGTTGCATATGCCTTTAAGTCCAGACCATTCCTTGGTGTGGGTGTTGGGGGCAGTTTCTGATCCTGGGAGCCCGGTGCCGCTAGCCAATTGGAGGGGTGCCGAAGTATGTTCATAAACACAGGGGTCGAGATACCGTGCTTGTCAGAAATTTGCGGTAGTGTTGGCTAGCTGGTTCACGAGACGTCTAACTATTCGGCAACGACGGATCCATGGAGCCTCACTAAATGCAATTAACTCAAGCAGGATTTTGGAAGACACACACTGCTAGGCTCACAGTAATTGTAGGCGCCCTTAATGCTGTATCTTGGCTTTTTTGGGGTTTATTTCACCATGACCAGCATTATCTGCTTATGTGATGCAATTTGTGATATTGAACCGTTTGCTCGGGTAGGTGGCTGCCTCAAACCCCGGAACGAGGCGCTCGTGGAGTCTCAGCCTCATTTTTCATTTCATCGCGATTATTTTGGCTAAGATTACTATGTCCCTCTTCTTCTTCCTCTTCCTCGACATTGTCGCTCTGCTCCTGTTCATCATCGTCATCCGTAGATACACCCTGGCTAGCCTCGTCGCCCTCTCGCTGGTCAAGTTGTGTTATCTGTTGGAGATATTTGTCCAATTCTTTGGCTTGTTTCTTGGAAAACCCGCTGGCCTCGACCTCAATATCAAGTTTCCCCGTTCGCTTGACGTCTTCCCAGTTTGGACCCTCGTCGTCGCTTATGAACTTAAATTTGCGTTCAAAAAAAGTTTTAATGCATTGAACGTCCCTGTCAAAGTACTCCTTTGCGTTTGCGTGGTCAATTGAAACCATCTGAGGAAAGTCAATAACAACTGGTTGCTGGGTCTCCTCGTTGACAAGGATGTTGAACTCGTTAAAGTCCCCGTGAATCAAGCCCTGGGATGCAAATCGTAGGATCAGAGCCATAAGGTCAGCATACAATTTAGGGGGGTCTGCTATTGAGGTGACCTGTCGGAGAGGGTAGGAATCAATGAGCTCCATAAGGACACAGTGTCGAGCTTGGTCCAGTGGTGTCGGCACTGGAAACCCATTATCTTTCAGAATCTGTATATAGTGAACATATCAGCAGCCTGAACTATTATCGATCGTCTGAGTGTCCAGCTGGCTTGACGCCGCGCCGAACGCAATCGGTTGCCCGCATACGCCGCACATACCCTCATGAACGCAAATTCTTTCATCGCAGCGAGGCGTGACATATACATCCAGCTCGCGGAATTACGATTCCGTAAATAATCACGATTTGCTTTGACCGTCCTGAAAGATATCCGACCTAGTCTAAATTGTGCATTCCGATCGTTAGGATGGTAACACAGCAGTAGTCGTATTCAAGAAGAGAATATCCAGGCGAGTCCTACCGGTGTATCTTGAGGATGACCTGCTTGCCCGATTCGTCTGCTACCACGTAGATATCAGACTCCTTCCCAACACCAACCTGGTTCCCAATGGAGTAAATCGACTTTCGTTTGATGAATGTGTTCAAAGCGAGGTAATCCAAACCTCCATAGGTGAGTCGGTACCCGTCATCTACAGGTTCCAGAGATAGCACAGGTTTCATGATTAGCTACGCCACGTCAGAGGTTCTAGGGAAATCTTTATGTATAGTTGTCACAAGCCATGGGATAAAAATAGTGAAAATAAGAAAACGAAGAGGGAGAAGTAGGAGAAGATGCAAGGGGGAAGCAGGTGGGGGCAAGGGTATAGAGAGAAGGCCATACACTTTGCATTCTTAACTTTGGCGATAAGCCCAACTTTTGCGAGGTTTGAGATGCACCTGTTGACTCCGCTTGCGCCACGCAGACCAGATATCTGTGATATCAATGGTGTTGGAACGACTTCGTGGTTTTTGCTTCCCATCTCGACCTATATAACGGCACGACAACCAACTTAGCACATTGTATCTTTCAGCGCAGCAAGTTATCGCCACACGCAACCTTCCACGCACGTCAAGATGGCGTGTGAGGGAAAGAGAGAGACCATAAGCATAAATGGCACATTTGGATTTCTTGTTGCTTGCACACATACAGCCGTTAGGACTCGCCAGTCTTCGGCGGTCAGGTACCGAATGGCACGAGTATCCAACTTCATTGTTTAGATGGTTTGAGGGTGTGTCGATAACGGCAGCGCCTAGAAGCTGCAGGGCTGTGGCGCTGGATTCCTATGGCGGCGATGTCCTCGAAATCCCAGCAGGTGGGTACTCTAATTCGAAGTCTCGGTGGGCTTTGACCTTGTCAGGGTGTGGCTAGTTGTGTATATTGGGGTGATTTTTTTTTTGATGGGACGAAGATCGAAGTTGTTCGGTTGGTCGGCGACCGGCGCTGATGCTGTCGAACTTTTTTTTTTTTTTTTCTTTTGGTCGGCACTCAAAACTAAGTTGGGTAGCTTTGGCCACAGTCGTTTGCGGCCCAGCCAGAATCGACCTAATTCTAAGCCAAAAGCCCGGTCAAAAGTCTACAGCTGCCACGGCCTGCCAATGCTAGTTTGGTGAGCTGTCGGTAGTCCCTGAACATGAACCGGCCCGAGCCCGGCTACACTTGATTCGATTCTGATGGTGGTAGAGGAGAGTTCAGGCGAATATAACCGACAGTCCAGGCCTGGGTCCAGTCCTGTTCGTTGAAGCTCCAATGCGTCGAGTCGCACCGATCCGATTACTAAGTCGAAGTAAGTACCGCTCTCAATGGTATTTTTCCGGCCTCCGGGCTTCGAAGGCGGTCTGTGAGAAATGCTTAAGGAGCCATTGTCGTATAAGAGGGGGGTTGGAGGGGCTCTCTGCTCGGGTTGAGATGGAGGAGGTTTTGTTGGTGAACCAGCGGCGGCTTTTAGAGCTTAAATTAATTTAAGGCCTGTTCTGTTGCAGCTCTTCCATTTAACTAACCGTTGTGTCCACCGATCGCAGAACTCTCCAGCAGAGCCATTCATCAACTTAAGCTTCCCGGCCCAAATATATTTCGGGTAGGTGCAGCTTCTCTTGTACTGATTTCGGTCCAAAGAACTATCAATGTAATGCGGGGCCGACGAACGAAGCACGCGAGAGATTGATACCAGGCTACGCGACGATGGCTAACTGGGTGGTTCTAGGGTCCTAGCACACGACCGACGATACTCACGTTACCTCACCGTTATATCCAAAAGCCCGCTACGATGGCTACTACCACGACTACGCAGACTACCTCCCAGACCGTAGGCACGGTACGGATTACCGCTGAGAACATGCAGCGGCTCTTTCCCGAGATCAATACGTCTCTACGTGAATCCGTCGCTAGGAGCTCAGAGTTGGAAGGGTACGACGCAGAGCAAGTCCGTCTCATGGACGAGGTCTGCATTGTTCTGGATGAAGATGACAAGCCAATTGGAAGTGCATCCAAGAAGACTTGTGAGTTTTCCGTGCTTGGGGCAATCTCCCTGGTGGTCAGGCCTGCAGAGACATACTATTGGCCACAATCGCTAACAGAGCCTCCCTTTTCTCTCTCAAGGTCACCTGATGGCCAATATCGACAAAGGCCTACTTCACAGAGCCTTCTCGGTATTTCTGTTTGACCCTGAAGGTCGTCTGCTTCTTCAGCAGCGAGCCGACGAGAAGATCACTTTCCCAAGTACGTCAAAGATCTCATTTGCTATATGAGCACGGACTCTAACTTGACTATTTGCATTAAATTATAGGTTTGTGGACAAATACATGTTGTTCCCATCCATTGGGTATTCCTGGCGAGACTGGGGACACTCTCGAAGCCGCCATTGTTGGCGTCCGTAGAGCTGCACAACGTAAACTAGACCAGGAACTCGGAATTCCAGCGAAGCAAGTCCCGTTGGACGACTTTGAGTTCCTTACGAGAATTCATTACAAAGCGCCTAGCAATGGTATCTGGGGGGAACATGAGAGTAAGTCAATCGTGTACCAGTCAGAGATTCGGATCGGGACATTCCACCCGGACTTCTAGCGATGCAGCTACCCGAGACAAATCAGCAGACCTCCCACCTGCCGAGTCTTTACGTAGATCATCTCTTTTACTAACTTGTCGCACAGTTGATTATATCCTCTTTACCCAGAAAAAGGTCGACCTTGCACCAAATCCGAACGAAGTGAAAGCGACCAGGTATGTCACGGCAGACGAACTCAAGCAAATGTTCCAAGATCCAGCACTGAGCTTCACACCATGGTTCAAATTGATCTGTGAAACCATGCTCTTCGAATGGTGGGGGAGCTTGAAAGATCTTTCCAAGTATGCCAACGAGCAGGATATTCGCCGGATGTAGTGACGTGGCAGTTCGCTTTCTGGTTGTTAGGATGGGGCCCATTGTTCTGTACATCTAGTTTATTGCTGGTATTGGAAGCATGAGGGATTGCATGTTCTATCGGTGCCCAGTTGCCTCCGGATATAACTCTCCACATTGGGACGCATTCCTCGATATCGAGGACCTGGGATTTCTCATACTGAGCATCAAAGTTCTGTTGTTTAGAAGACATATACACAAGGATTTATTTGCGGGGTAACCCCGTATCTAGTGAGAACTCGACTGCTATGGCTATATCTACCAGTAGTTGGTGCGTGCGTGCGCGCGTACTGGCCTGGCCTGGCCTGACCCGCGAACTCCCAAATACGGACCGATTATCTACTTATTAGACTGTAGTAGACTCGCTATTCCGTATACATGAGAAAGAAAATACACTGGTTGACGATAAATTGCCAGCCAGTGCACCAGTGCAGCCGGATCTGACATATTCCCTGTACGACCGATAATAATTAAGTCTCCGCACGATGAATCACATCTGCAGAAGCACCGGTACGTTGCAGGACGGTTTGCCGTTTCCCATCCTGTTTTCTGGCATGTCTGTTCGTAAATTTGTCATGCATATGGCGGCTCCAAGGAATTCCATAGATCACGAAAGGCAGCGCACAAGATCATACGACCTCAACCTTAGGGGGTTAAGAAGGCATCGACGCAGAATTAATGCATCTACACACCCATCCCCACTTTCCTCTAGGCCGCTACTACCCATCTTATTGATAGCTCGTATGTATGTCTCAATGTTCCGGCTAGCTCCCAACGACACAGGAGGCGTGATGTGAAAGTAACCAAATTACTGGCTGGTTTCAAGTGGTTCCATACATTTCCTCGGGCCTCGAAGCAGGTCGTAGAATGCCTGCACATGTACAAGCCGCATCCAGTGGACACTCTTCATCACATCTGCAATTTCTTACATGTTACATGCTCCTCAGCTCAACTTACCATTTGTCCAGATAAACGAAACCTTTCTAAGTCGTCACCGCGCGTGGGGGGTTGAGAAACGTGGAACCCATGGTTCGTCGATTCGACTCGATCCGCTGTTTTACTGATAGGTAAGTAAGGTCTCGGGCAACTCCACTCCTAGCCCACGAAGGCGGTCGTTATCGTCGAAGCTTTTGTTGACTTCGATTCGAAGGCCAGGGGCCCTGCTCTCGATGCAACACCCGTATCGCGAACTCACGATAACAGGTGTCGGAGAAGGTCGAAGCGAGTCAAACTGGGAGCTGGAGCTAAACTTGGAGCTTGAGCTCATGTGTTACGCTAATAATATGGTAATGTGATTAAACATGACTAGGAGTGTCGGAGATATCACGAGGATTTCCTTAGGTAACTAATACTTCCAAACTATGCATTTCTAGAGTAATATACCTATTTTCTAACGTTTCAACAGTTCCCAAACTAAAAGGTTAATTCGAGGCCCGAATATAGCAGTCGGATGGAAGGGTGCTGGGCGTCTTCTCCAGGTCGAGCCTAGCTACCCCACGCCAACGTGATGCAGCTGACCCGCCCATGATCATCGACAGGGATGCCCTGACAACTTGCAGAAGCCTGGCAGCCCTCTCGAATGCACCTACCACCCTTCGCAAATTCATGAAGCCGAATTTACCTTCCATGATGCTTTGTGTCGAAACCGAAGAGGCATTTTAACTTCGACGGCCTTCTTTGACAGATGTATGATTCCGTCACTGTCGCACAAAGAGGCTATCACCTGACGATTTCTGGGGAAGTTCCATTTCGTGGATCTTCGGCATTGGCCTGTTCTCGAATCCGGTGACCAAGGTACGCCGTTGCGTGCTGTGGATACTCCTCTCATGCATGTTTTCTTCCCCAATTGTGCGTCGAGAATCAGACCTGTCAGTTTTAGGAAAGGTTAGTCTCCCTTTCTCAGTTGCATGTTCCTACGGGTCCCGCCATGTACATCAAGCTTCATCGACGGGGACTTTTTTAATTTCTTTTATTTCTATTCTTCTAAATTCATCGGTAATTGATGCCTGTTGCTAACATCAGAGGCTGGTGCCAAGGATTCGAGATCCTTATCTCGAGAACATTCAGGAAGGCAGTCGCAATTCAGCGGATCGCGGCTTTACAACATCAACAGCGATCTTGAACCTGAATATGTTGGCGCGAGTCGAGGTCGTACATGTAGCTGGGAAGGCTGTTGTAAGTACATAGTGTTAGGATCTCAGTATCCAACCTTTAGAATCTGTTATCTGTTGGTATCCTTCAAGGAAGGCCAGTTCCGCGACGACTGACGGAGTATCTTCAGAACCGCGGAGAGCGGCCCCGCGGGAAGGCGAGCCTTCATTGGGACAGGAGCTCTGCGATCAGACACTACTGTATCTTTCTACGTGGGATGCCAGCGATAGGAATACCCGAAGGGACAGGATTGGAATCTCTGGGGTTCTTGGTCACTATCAGTGTACGGAGTACATGTCGCCCGAGATATGCATCCGGAGACATCCCAACTAAGAGGGGGCCAAGCGATTGGCTGTTGCAGCATCAACCAGCTAGCTTGAAGTGGGATGTTAGATGTATGTCCCCGAACAGTTTACGAGAAAACGAATGCCATGACGATGGAAACTTTCTTGTTACGGCAAGGTGAGTCTAAGGGGCGCTCTCCTCACGGTCACATTTCCTTTCCTTTTGTTAGCCTGTTCGGGTTATAAATGGCCCTCCCACACGCCTCTCCTCGACCGCCCTCTCTCTTCACCACCTACCACAGACAACGCAAATCTTCGTTCAACTACAACTGCAACCACGACTTCAACTTTTGCCACGAGGCACAGAAACAAGGCTAACCGATACCAGTTCTTCTCTTTCTGCTTCTCCACTTTTATATTACTAAGGCCGCATCTCAAATACCGGTCGTCTTAACTTTTATACACCAAATATCATAAATACCAACTCTTATCTTCTTTATCTGTCCGGCTCAGCCATACAGAAGGGATATAAAGTTTATTTTAGAGATATCGTACTGCTACATTCAATCAACGTGCAACCAATTCCAAACTTCATAACAAATCGCGAGAAATCAATTCCAATCTATACCTATTCATTGAGAAATACCGCAATCATGGCTTCAAGTATTCTTATGAGTAATTCCAAACAAAATTCTAATTGTGTCCCAGCGTCCCTTGACGCAGGTTTCTTGTCCACAATTACGAATTCGAAACCGAATCCAACTTCGAATTCAAATTGTACTTTGGTGATCGAGAACCAAGCTCTCAAAGTGACAAATTTGACTCCTGATGCTGTCCCTCTTCGCGCCAATGTCAAGCCACTCGCCACCGTTGCGGGTTCACCGCCTCCTCTTCACGTCGTCATCCCACCCTCGAAACCTATGATCCTTGTGAAGGAAGTTTCACTTCCATCTCCCTCGAGTTTTAACTCGAGTGCTTCTTCCGAACTAAGTAGGAAGGAGGCCGCCAAGAACCACCAGGTTCGAGTCTGCGGTTGGAAGGAATGCAAAGCCGTCGCTCGATCGCTCGCCGAAGCGTTCAAGGATGATGAACTGTCTTTCTACTGGCTCAGAACCGATGATGCTACTCATCGATCTGAGGCAGATATATGGAAGCTGCATGTCAAGGTGTGCGAGTATGTTGTTGCGGCCCATTGCATGCATGGGCTTGTCTTAAGTATTGGCGAGAACCACGAGGGTGTCGCCTTATGGTATGCGAAATTCCTTAATGAGACTAGCCCGCCTCATGCCCTATGAATGACACTAATGCAAGGCCCGCTCGCAAAAAAAAAAAAACAGGATGCCACCAGGCAGAGACTACGACGACGTCTGGTCGATCTTCCGGAGCGGTATGTGGAGATTATACTATCAGCTTACCAAAGAAGGCCGAAGAAGATATTTCAAGGAAACTCTGGGCCTCGCCGCTGTTACCAAGTATCTACCACTGGACAGATTGCCACTGAATCTGCTCTGGCACCTTTCCCCATTCCTCTGTCCAACGCTTAGCGTTTCATGTTGGACCGGTATCTAATACATACCGTCAAAAAGAACGAACGAGATCTTTTTATCCTTCCCTTTTTCTATCTCTCTGTGAGCTGTGTTATTCCCCCATTCTTGACATTTGAAAATCCTAATTCACTTATTTGTGACCCTTCGTGGTCCGGGTTTACGAGGACTTATTTAGGGTGGATATTTTGGGTGATAGAGATGCAAGTTCATGGTACTTGACTTTTCTAGGTACACTCCCCGCGGCAAGGGGGCTTGGATATTCGAGAAAACTAGTGGAATACGTTACCAGGATTGTAAGTTCTACCATCCACTTGTCTTCATATTGGTCAAGTCGTTCATAATATTAATGTAACTATGTATTAGGCGGACGAGACGAATGCGGCATGCTACCTCGAAAGCTCTCACCACAGCAATCGAAAAATCTACGAGCGTTTTGGCTTCGAATATAAGCGCACCGTCCACCTCGAGCGGGTCAACAAAGGAGCCAAACCTCTCCCGTGGGAGATTATGGTCAGAGAACCAACAAAACACGTGGTATGTACCTCCGTTCCGACTGGTAAAGAGGCTTAAGTGCATGTTGTGGACGTTAGGAGGGTATGTGGGAAGGATCACTCATTCACATCCTATTTGTGTGGCTTCTGTGATGGTTTAGTATGGAGAGGGAGTCTGGGTTTGAGAAACTGTCATTGGTTCTCGAGGAGTCATATGCCGCAATACCCAACTATCGTATTGTCACCCTTTTTATGTCATTCTTTTTGATACCAACGGTGCTGGACGTCCTAATGGCTTGTCTGGTGCAGCTTGGTTTGAACTGCTGGCATTACTGGGATCAGTATAATTGTAGGGTTGTCCATATCGTCTCTGTCTCGAGCCGTCATGTTTTCTCTATAAAACGGCCGCTCAAAGAGGTCATCGCCTGCTCCTCCTTTTTCTACTATTCTTGATCGTCGCTCGCAATGTCTCCCCCATACCCTCCGCTCCCTACGTCGTAAGCTAAACTTTCATCAATCAACGGATTGTATGGCCATCGTCGACAACAAAAACAAGCAGGGTTTTTTATTATATTCATTGGTACCGAACGACCAGGGAGGGACATATATACCTTCTTTCTATTCTCTTCTTTTTCTCTCAACGTCATACTACACACGCGAAGTTTATCATCAAACTTTCCACTCTTTGTCTCCCTTGTGGAGGCAAATCTTGATCATTGCATACATGAATCAACGAATGTGCATTTCGGTGGGAACACGTTTTTCTTATTTTCTATCACTACGAAACACATTGGGCTGGAGTTTTTTTATATTATTTCCGGGAGGGGTCGGGATTGGAAGGCGCTGTTTTGAACCTTTTTTTTTTTGTTTATCTTTGGATTGGCGATACTTTTCATTTTGGTTTTTGTTCCTTCTGGAGTTCCTTCGATAAGTGTAGCTTTGCATATTCTTCATCATCAGCATCTTTTTTCGAAGCGAATGGTCCGCATCTTGTCCTTCGTCCACTCCCTTCGTGCTACTTTCATGAGATGCATCTGGCGGTTGCTTTTGCCTTGAATCTGAGTCGACGACCTGTTATTTTCGTTTCCTTCATTTAGCCCCGACACGCCCAAGAAATTAATGCATTTGTTAGTTGGTGTTTTTCGGGCTTCACATTTTCCTTCTTTCTTTTTATTTTTATTTGTGATTTAACTAAGACACCAAACAATACCAACAACCGTTTTGATCAAATTTCTCCTTTCCACCAACGTACACATATATATCTAAAAGGAAAAAATAAGGAGAAAGATGAAAAAAATTGTGAAAAATGAACGGCGAAATTAGGTTTTCGTACTGCCATATTGTGCTTCTTCCTTTACTAACCTTTGGCATACTTGGTCATGGTTGGCGTTTGGAAATTGTAGTTGATTTTTTTTTTATATGTTTAAACCTTACATTGTTACTAACCTCCCCCGAGCATGTAACGGTCTGGAGTCCGGTCCTAACGTTACCGCTTTTCGTATCCAAAGCCTACGGTGCACTGTATAGGCTGATAGACATGACCACCATATCATTTCTATTATATATACAGAGTAGATAGACATGCTCTCTCGCTCTCTCTCTCCCTTGCTCACTCATCAGAGTTTTATCATAGACTAGTAAGTATGACCTGGTATTATATAAGCAACACACCAAAATGTTGGAAACATGGTAACATGAGGATTTCCATTGGGCTGTTAGCTAGTGTAGACGTAAGCCTATGACCCACGGTCGAACATTGATTAAGTTCCTGATATTTTGAACTGTTGGTAATGTGAATATCGTTAAAGGTACGACTATATATCATATTACAATATTAGTGGCGATTTCGCTAGAGTGTCTGCAGTGCGGACGTTGCGTTTTTTAGTGATGGATGGAGGGAACCAATAATATATTCCGAAATGTCCAACGAATTACCCAGCAGGTAAGCTTATAGTCAGGAAGTTCTTAAGTACCTATACTTAAGTATAAGTAAATTGATTACATTAGCCATACCGTAGCTGCTTATAGTAAATTCTAGATCTACTTGGGAAAACTTATTTAGTTTACCTCTTATTTAATTCGCCTTTTACTTAACCTGCTTATTAGGCACCTAGGCATATCCTTAAGCTTGCTTATGACTCTACCTGTTCACTGCCTTGGTCTACTGCCCCAGCTATAGCCCCGACTGCCCAATTAGTCTATATATTATCCAATTTGTAGCTTATGTAATAAGTATTAATTGACATATTAACTAGTACTAATTCTATCCAGCCAACTTGTATGGTAAGCAAACTAGGGTAGCGGGTGATAAGTAGAGCAGAAAGCAGAACAGTATTCAGGGCAATAGGCAGACTAATGAGTAGGCAAGTCGAGTAAGAAGCAAACTAGATAACATTTCCAAGTAGAATTTACCATGGGTAGTTACAGTGTGGTTGGTACCATTTATATATAAGTAATTAAGTAGGAGTATTTTCATTTTGCATTTACGTTGGATTTGAGGCACTATACATTCTCCCCATCCCTCTCTCCATTGGATCGTGACTGGTCGGGCCCCGACACACACAAGGTTGCGATGGTGGCAATTTGTAAAGGCCAGCACTAATAGAACAAGGGTGATAAGTGAAAAGAGAAGAGAGGCTGGAGACCTCTGGTAGAATATGGATAGGGATATGGATAGGGATTAGAGAGATGTACAGCTGATTGCTAACAAGCTCGTGGGGCTGTGTTGGGCTTGAACTCCCGATTTATCTCAAATATTGATATAGATCCGCGTAAACTGTTGCTTCTATGACCTAGAGCAACCTTGTTTTTGTGGACATCCACGTTTCTGCCGGGTGATCTATATTCAGGTGGAAGCCAAAGTATATTTCCCCCCCGCCATCTTAACCAATCATGCTTCAGAGTAAGATCGAACTGATCAGACGGTGCTCGGTGAAAAGGTTGATGACTTGGCACTATATTTGCATTTGGACGACTGGGAAAAGATTGTCCATTGATAATAACCGAATGACTGTCCGCTGAGAACGTTATGCTTTCAACCCTCGGTATTCCTGAGAACTCTTGAAGAGCTGTCCAAGTGCTGGTGTCATACACAAGAACGCAACAGGAGCCGCCAAGTCCACCAGGTAAAGTTGCAAGCGCTAGCAACCTACCATCAGGAGAGGTTTCTGCAGCAGAAAAGGGTCGGTACCCCTCTAATGAACCGAGTAGAGCCCCAGTAACTGGATTTAAAACACTGCTAGCCCGACCAGTACCTGGAAAACCTGCTTGTACAATAAGAAACTTGTTGTCGGAGGTGAATAACAGGCTTTCATCAGTTTTCTGCAAGAATTCTTCCCACAAAAGTTCCTTGGCAATAATACTGTAAAGCCTTATAACAGCGTTCGAGTAGATATAGCTGGTAGCGGTCCGGACCGCTAAAGCCTTATTGTCAGGGGAAAATTTTATTTCTCTTATTATGCCCTGGTTTACCTCAAATGTCGCAAGGGTTGTCGATTCGGTAGTTAAGCTGGCTAGGTCCCATAGGAAGATGGTGAGGTTGCCCGTCGAGGACGCAAGATACCTTGAATCTGGGGAAAATGTTATTATGTCCTCTCCTGATAGGTTCTCGGAACAGTGTAACTTTTTCACCAGCGATCCAGTGACCCCATCCCGCAGCATTAAATTTGAGGGCTCGAGACTTGAGAGGCTCACTATAAATCTTCCGTCTCCAAAGAATTTTACAAGTAAGGGACGGTTCTCGTGCGGATATATATGCCCCTCTAGATTTTCCGCCTGCAGACCCTGATATGCTGTAGGTTTCAGTGGATCCGAACCTTCAGATTCCTGTGTTGAATGTATGTATGTTGTCGCCCCGGACGACACCTCAAAGACCTTTATTTCATCCACACCATATCCGGAGGATACCAGAAGCCTGTCGCTCAGGAACATTACATAAGTGCCAAAATTTATGTCTAGTCGAAGCGTCGCTACCAATGCCCGTGTTGATGTGCACCACACTGAAAACGTGGAACCACCAAATGATAACAGGCGCTTACTGCTGGGTGAGAAGGTCGTATAGTACTCTCTCTTTTGGTATGATCCGTCTCTCTCCGGCGCCGTAATGAGTGTTCCCCACAGCTTGCTGCCGGAATATACGTCAATATCCCATAATCGGACTCCAGGTGATGACACAGACGTACACGCGGCGAGTTTGCCGTCTGGAGAGACATCATTTATTCTCCGGAGTATCACATTAATATTATCAATACCAGGATTTTCGCATCTTATGCGGTGCGACTTAACTCCAGCTACCAGGCCCGCTAAGATAATTTCTTGATCGAAACCCCAAGCCAGAACCTTATCCTCAGAAACGAATTTTAAAAAAAAAAGAGAAGTGAGGGAAGAGACAACCGGGGGTATATGGATGGTCCTCTGCAGCTCCCAAGTTGCTACATCCCACAACTTCACTTCGCCATCAAGTGTGAAGATCGCAAGGAATTCGGATGAGAATGCCATAGTTACGACGGTATCTGGAGATTCTACCCTCCGAAGCAACAATCCAGTAGCCAGTTCCAAAACATCAAAGTAGTTCTTGGAGCTTAATGCTAGAAGTCTACCGTCGTGAGAGAGTGCGAAATCCCCATGATGGAATATACCGCCTTGCAACGTCTGTAGTGGTGCTCCGGTAGTCGCATCCCAGACCACGACTTCCGCATTTAGTGACGATGACGCGAGAAATTTTCCATCCCGAGATATAACTAGGTGCGAAAAATCCCTTACTTCTAGTGTTTGTAGCAAAGGACCCCAACCACCAGCGACTTTGGGGGGATTGTGGACCCACTTCACAATGTTTTTAGGATGATATAATTGCTTAACAAGACTATTTTCGGGAATAAAAATGATGGCCGAGGAGTATGTTTGCAATGGCGCCTTGTCAATAATATACCGATTTTTAGTTACGAATCGCCGTATGTCGTAGATGAGGCTGCTTAAGTTATTGCCATTTTCCGCCTGAAGAGTAGAATGGCATTAACCCTATTCAAATATTTATGGATCGGAGAAACTTACGTCGACAATGGAGGCCAAAGCATCAATTGAGCTGAGTGTTTCAATGAGACAACCGCAGAGACTCATGGCTTCGAGCCAATGTAGCAGATGTTCCCGAAGAAATTCATGAGCCGGGCCATCGCTGATCAGACGATCCCCACTTTGTACCAGATGGTGTATCCAATAGCGGCAAGCATATCGAAGCTCCGGTGGGAGGAAACACTCAACAAGTTGGTTATCAATCTTTTTGCGAAGAATGCCTGGATGGTTTAGGCCGCACATATCTTCTTTTAAGGCTTTGGACATCAATTGGAGGCATTTCCCGGCAATCATGGCATGTGATCGCTTTTTATCGACCCAGAACTGACTCTGTCCCTGAAGCTCATCATCAAGGAGAAACTCCCGGAAGGATAGATGAAACAATCTAACCTGAATATCAGTATTGGGGTCATCTGGTATGCTGAGAACAGAGCTAAAGGGCCTGAGCCTAGCAGCGATTATGTTTTTCGATAAAGAAAGTAGACTCGCTAACGCTGGGATGGATAAAGGATTCATGAGATTGACTATGGTTCCAACTGTCTGCTGGAATTCTAAAATCATTCGCTTCGTTTCATCCGGGCTCTGGCCAGTAGTTAGCCGATCCAGAATTGGGAGGTATGTCTTGTGTAGTTGTGAACCCTGCCACTTAGTTCCGGGCTCAAGGATACTCTCGAGACGCTCATAGGGATCCCAATTTTCGTCTCCAATAAAACGACAGAGGGTTGCAGCATAAATAAACAGAGGCGAAGCCATTTCCACCAGCTTTTTAAAGTTATCCTCACTGGGCCAATCCTGAAAAAGCGCACGCATGTCGCGTATTTCGGATAGCCGGTGCCGAAGGAAAAGCCGTATGTCGTATTGAATATCTGGCACTTCATGGAGAATGATACTCTCGTAAGCGCCCTGCGGCATTGTCTTGAAGGTTGGCCGAATCGGTAAATCAGGCCGGCTGGTCAAGAATACCCGCAGGTTCACAGTCTTTATTTCCATTAGTCGAAAGAGTAATCGGATAATAGTTTTCTGATCTGTTGTCTGTTTACACTCGTCCAGTGCGTCAATAACAATAATTGACTTTGTACCACCTGATGCAGCCGTCATTCCGCAGAGTGGGCGAAATATAAGCTTTTCAAACTGTTCGCCTAAAGCTTTCCTAGGGAGGCCGGGGTCTTCCTTGATTGCGGCTTGAATTTCGGGGGCAATACCACGGAAATGATATGCAAGTTGGGAGGCGATTGTTGTAAAAAAAAGAGCACCGTTACTGCGGTCTTCCTCGCTTCTCTTGAAGAAGAAACTGGCTCCTAGTTGACCGTTTTCTTGAAGCCCCTTGGACACTGTCCGCGAAATTGTAGATTTTCCCGTTCCAGCATTGCCGACTAACCAAAATATAATTTGTTCCACCTTTGATGCCTCGGGAGCAGTACCATCTACCCATGTTTGGATTTGGTCAAGGAGAGCTACTCTTGTGCCGGCAAGACACTCTGGCTCGTCCCGGTCGTCGTAACTCCCAAAAGCTGCCCCTTCTGCAATTGGCAGCTTAAGATCAATTTCCGGGGCTTGGTGGCCTCTACCACGAGTTATACGCGCTGAATCTACTGTTATCCATGTTGCCATGTTAGCACCGTATTTATATGTGCATATATATATATTGTTCTCAACGACAGATTGGACCAAGGATTCGGTGATTTAGTTACCTCGGAGCGGTAGTTGAAGCAACAGAGCCTTTGCAAATGCAGCTGCGGCCAGTGCAGCATATGGTTGCCATATTTTAGCCTTGTGACTATCTGAATAGTCACAAACCCCTCTTATCACCAATGACGGAAGCTCATTCATGACTCCAGCGGCCTCCATTTCAAAGCACAAAATTCCCTCCTCTTGAGTTATCTTGTCTCTAGTAATACCATGCTTCATGACTTGATTACCAGATGCAATAAGTCCATAATGAACACACGAACCACCGCCTCCTTGCGAATTCGAACGAGCTGATCTTTCCACCAATTGCTCCAAATCGCATTGATCACAGGATACATAACCGTCCGGGTGATCATAATCTGATTTGAATAAGAGATCAGTGCTGCTATGGGGACGCATGAATTCCTCGAGATTCATAAAGTCATTCTCCATTATCGTATTGATGATATCCCCAATGTGGTCGCGTTTACGAATCATGTGATCCGCTTTGAGTCTGGATACTGCTTTGAGGAAGATATCGGGTGGCATGTTTAGAACCCCTGTCTGAACGAACCGACCTCTTTGTACCGTTTTACCAAAATCATATTGTAAAACCCCTCCAGATCCAGGTCCTGGCTCGCTGACAACCACATCGCCAAGTCTGATATCGTGTTGTGAGGACGGTGCTCCACCTCCAATGCCAACCATCAATCCGGCTGTTACTGACGGAAAACTGCGTCTCATCGAGGTAACGACTCTGGCTGCAGTTGTTAAGCCGTAAATTCCCGAGGGAAGGCAGGCAATTATAATATTATAATTTCCCACACGACCAAACTCGTAGATGTTATTGTCATATTTATCTTGAGGCAGCGGGGGGTTTCGTTCGTCCAAAATGGCGACTGCTGCGGCGAGTTCGACCGGGAGAGCGCATATCCACCCGATAGTATAATCTTCAGCGTCGTAATTCATCTGGCAAAAAAAGGGGTGGGTTAAGTTTTAAAATTTTGAATTCTTAAGCACAAAAGGGGCTTATGGGTGCATTGAGATTTTATGCCCCTACTGCTCTTGCAATTTTCTCTCTATATTTTTGTAAGCTTGAAGGTTTTCGATGGACGGGTGTGAAAACAAACACATACAAAGAGCGGGGTATAGATCCTTATATAAATATCCTGGTCCTATCAAATTTGCGCAAGGCTGTGAGGTTTCGAAAGGCTTGGGTTTTCATACCACCACATGCGAATGTTGATCCAACCTCGATTGTTAGACGACTATCAAAGTGGATGCTAGAAGAACTAGCAATTTACAGTTTTAAGACAAAAGATCTAGGTGGTATATTGATAGTAGTCTTGAACGCTTGTGCATGCGGGAGGTGTCTGAGGTCCAGGTACGAGAGAGGTCTCATATGTGATAGTAAGGAAAATCAAAATAGTATTACTTTATACCAGCTACTTGGCTACTTTATACCTATGAGCATAGGCTACAAGAATTAATTGTGCGCAGGCGTCTACATGCGTACGTAAAAATAAAGCTAACCGATCGATAACGGCATGTTGGCAATTGCGGAGATTTCGCAACACATTTACACTTGACAAATCGAGGTAGATTTGTTGGATAGTGGAATTGCTAGAGACTAGTAAATAGAAGCCGCTTGATCGATCAAATATAATGGAAATCAAATGCATAATCATGATCAATGATCACGACAGGGGTTTCAGATATTTCCATAGCCTTGATAAGCCAACATTGTAACCGGTTGCCAGCTAAGCCTGTTGACTAGTCATAAGGTTGCCATCTAATATAGATTTGCCCAGAATCCGAACTACCTCAGCGAGAAGTCATTAAATTTATATCTTCTTTTAGTTGGGTCACAATTTTTGATGTTTTCGTTTTGTCGCGGGTGAGGCATTGTCGGTGGCTAGAAAGATTTAATCCAAAGATATATTATTGATCGCGAGTATGCTGACGAGGTGGACAATAGAGAATAGGAAGAAGAAACGGTGATGAATGTCCAGTAAAGTCATCAACAACTACTATCAAATATACACTATAGCTACCCACCTAACCTAGGTATGTATCTACTATGAAAATCCATGATCTACGCTGCTAAAGGGTTTATATATCCCATTACCCACGACGGTCCTCCATCACAAGAGAGAATTCTCATCCTTCAAGGCGCTAGTGGTTTAGTGGTAAAATCCATCGTTGCCATCGATGGGCCCTGGGTTCGATTCCCAGCTAGCGCATAAGCGTTTCCATTGCCTTAGGGGTTTAAGAGTTCCTCTCCATATTTTTTTGTCTTTTTTTTTCTGGGGATGGTGGTTTGAGGTTAAATATCCCTAGAATCATTTTTTTTTTTGAATTGGTCGCGTGAAGAATTTTTGTGGTGACAAGGTCTAACTAGGGTGTGCCAGGCTATACTAATTCAGGAAGGGTTCGGATGAATTATGGCTGCTCGGGGAAAATATCCGTCGCCAAATACCTGGACGCACTCTGGACTTAAGCCAAGACGCCTGTTCGAGATAGAAAGGGTGGTGACTCTGCTACGATCCCCCAGATATTTCTGTATCTCGAACCTCCAACCAGTCTTAAAAATCCAACATCCTCATATTTGTGTTGCGATGAGGTCTCTTGGCCAGTTCAGGTGTCACAAGAGTCTAGCTCGAGACAAGTGTGATTCGGCCAGGTGTCACAGCAACTAGTGGATCATTGCAGAATGGGTAAATTCGTGGTTTGAGTTTATCGTAGAAAGTATGTGAACCGAAAGCTGTGCAGGGCACTAAACCACCCAAACACACTCTCTAAGTTCACCCGACCACTACACTGAATAGGGTTAGCTACAACATGGGAATCTGACCTGTATTAAAGAGTGACTTTGTATATATTAAAGAAGGTGGTCTAAATTAATTAATTTATATAAAAATGAATGTGTGTGGAGGTAATAATAGGTGCTATTATTTATATAAAAGTTATTGAAGATTTATAGATTAGGTTTGGAAAAAAAATAGTTTGTAATTTGTGGAGGAATAAAAAAAATTAAAAGTTCTACTAATTAATTATAAAAACAATAATAATTATTAATATACATAGATTTTTAAATCATTTAAAAAGTATTTTTTTTTTTTAATATCTAATAAATTAATTAATTATGTGGAATATTTTTTATATATTAATTTTAAAATTTGGAATAATTTTAATGTACAATTTACTAATTTAGATAAATATTATTTTTTATTTTTAAAAAAAATCATATTCCTAATTTTCAAAAAAACCCTGAATTTCCAATCTGATATATATTGTTATAATTATTAATTGTTCTATAATATAATAAATAATATTTTATTTTATTAATATAAAATTAAATTTAAATAATTTATAATACTAATTTTAATATTAAATTTTGTAATACTCTTTTTTATAACTTTTTTTTTATTGGTTTTTTTAAAAATAATATTTAAAAGATTTTATCTAATATTAAAATTTAAAAATAATTAATATAAAGTAAATCTATATTATTACATAAATTATATATTAATATTATATTAAATTAAATTTTAATATTAATTTTAAATTTACTAATTTTAAAAATTAAAAATATATAATTTTTAAATATAATATAATATTATTTATATTATTTTTTTAATTAATTTTGTAATTTATAAGTATTTAAATAACCTAAAATATTACTTAATTTATTTTAAATAATAAAATTTAAAAAAAAATTTTTTTTTAAAATATTATTTATTATTTAAATATAATATTAATAAAAAACTGAAATAATAATTTATGTTTTATAAAAATTGAATAATATAGTGATTTAAAAGGCTAGGAATTGGTTATAAAAAAATATAATGATTAAAATAATTAATAACAATAAGTATATATAAATTTCCAAATATAGTAATTAAAATTAATTTTATATAATTAATAATTAATAAATTTATGAAAATTAAAATTAATATGGAAATTAAATTATTTTTTAATATTTAATAATTTAAATAATACTAATAAATATTACAAAATTTAATAAAGTTTTTAATATCTTGTTTTTAATTAGGTTAATAATATTGTCCTATTAATTATTTTAATATTAATTTTAAAAAAAAATAATTATAGTGATAAATAATAATAATAATTTAGGATATTTTATTTTTTAATATATAATAATTTTATTTATTGTTAAATTTTAAGAATTTTAAATAATAATTTTATATATTATTTTATATTTAATATTATTTAAATTTTTTTTTTAAATATTTTTATTTGTTGTGGTTTATATAATCCTTTTTAAATTTTATATAGTTACTATTAGAAAATAAATATTATATTATGTTTTAATAATAATTATTTTTAAATTATTATATTTAAATTTATTTAATTTTTTTTAAAATAATAATATTTATTATTTAAAATTTAATTATATTTAAATTTAATATAATTATATTTAATTTATTTGTTATTTATTTTTTGATTGTGGTAGTAAATAATATTTAAGTTTTTTTTAAATTAAAATTTGTATATAAAAAGTTTATTATAAAACATAATTATAAATAATTGTTAATAATTTTATTTTTTTTTTTAGATATATGCTATATTTTATAGTTAAATTTTAAAATAGTTAGTTGTTATTTAGTTAATTATTTAGAAAAATTATTTTTTTTAAATAAATAAATTAAAATTTGGTGATTTGTGTATAAAATTATTAAATATATTAATTTAAAAAAATAATATTTATTTGTATATATAAATTAAATTAGGATTAGAGTTTTTTTTTTTGTGGTTATATATTTTATTTTTGGTGTTGAAAGTTGTTGGCTGTGAAAGGATATATATTTAATATTGTTTTTAGTTTTAGTTGATAATTTGGTTTTAATTAATTATTTTTGTAGTTGAAATAACATATTATTCAAATT
The DNA here is from genome assembly GCA_036872755.1 of Orbilia blumenaviensis. NCBI lineage: Eukaryota > Fungi > Ascomycota > Orbiliomycetes > Orbiliales > Orbiliaceae > Orbilia > Orbilia blumenaviensis. Next base: position 3,334,829 of record JAVHNS010000001.1, read on the forward strand.
AGTTTGGGATATATTGTAGGTTAAATGAAATTAAAAATTTAAATTATTGTCCTAATATTATATAATTATAATTAAATTTATTATTTATTGAAATGTTTTTTTTTATTTATTTATCTAATTAAATCTAACTAGTTTTTTTTTATATTTTAATTAATTTTTGGTATTTTTTTGAGTTGTTAATATGTTTAGTTTTTAGATTAATATTTTTTTAAAAATGTATAGTAAATCATATTTATTTAATATAAATTATTTTAGGTATATTATAAAGTAGTAAAATTGTTTAAATTTTTCTAAATTGGTTGATAATTTGTACTTTAATAATTTAATTATTTTCTTTTAGTTTAGTTTAAGGCTTTTTGGGGTTTGTTATATTTTAATTATGACTAGTTTTTTTATGAAATAAAAAAATTTATCTAGAATTAGGGTTAATATGGCTTAAGTGAGGTGTGGAAAATATTAATTATATAAAAAGTTAACTTGTTTTAGGGTTGAAATGTTTGTACTGTAGTTATTATTAAAAAAGGAATTATAAACTAATTTATTAATAATTATTTTAATTATTTTAAACAAAATTGATTTAGAATTAGGTTTTGGTATATATTTAGTTATAAGATTTTATAATTATATATAAATATATAGTGAGTTATATAAACTTTAATTTATTTTTTTATATGTGAATATTTTTTGGAAAATATTAAAAGCTATTTTGTATATATATTTGAAATATATTAGTATTTTTTAATATTTGTTGGTATTATTATTTTTTTAATATATTTTATATTTTATTTATATTATTTAATCTATTATTAATTCTATTTTTTTAATTAAATAACTAAATTTTAATATAACTTTATTTATAAATTTATAGTTATATATAAGTTATAAGTTACTATTTAACTTATCAATTAAATTAATTTTAAACTTTTAAAAATTAATATAATATATAATAATATTAGTTTTAAATAATTTAAAAATTTTAATAATTAATCATTCTTTTTAATATTGGATATATAACAATTAATTATTATATTATAATATAATATTATATTTAATAAATATAAAATATTAAATTAAATTAATAATTAAAAATTTTATTAATTTAATAATAAATAAATTTTTTTAAATAAATAAAATTTTCTTCATTTATTTATAATTTTATTTTTTTTTATATAAATTTATAATTATTAATGATTTATTAAATTAATTATTTATTTTTGATTATTTTTTTTAATTAAGTAACTTTTGATAATTATAAAATTTTTAGATAATTAGAAAGTTGTAAATGTTATTTTATATTATATTTAAATAATTATTTTCTATTTTTTTTAAAGATATATATAAAATAAATTATTATTTTAATAATTATTTTCTTTATTTTATTAATATTTATACTATATTTATATTTAATTTTTTTTATATAAATTCCCTATTTTTACCTTAAGTTTTTTTTGTTATAATTTTTTTATTTAAATTTTTATATCTTTTTTAACTATTATTTATGTTTGGATTTTGTTACACCTGTCCCGGGTATTTCCCAAATAAAAAATTTCTAAAATAATCTAATATTTTTTGGCTAATTGTATTTTCAATTTAAAATATTTAGATTATTTTTTTAAAATAAACTAAATTAAATATAAAAATATTAAATAATATAATTTTTAGTATGGGAGTATTAAATTTAATAAATAAAAATAGTAAATAAAATATATTAAATATTAATAAATTAATTAATGGAGTTTAAGAAAAAATTTTAAAATTATTATTATTTAAAAGTTTTTATATATATGAGTGTTGTTTATATAAATATAAATTGTTTATAAACTTAAATGTTATATATTTTAGAAAGTGTTATATATATATAATGTGTTAAATTATATATAATATTTTTTATATAATTTATTTTAGGAGTTGTATTGTTAGTATAATATAATTTAATTTATTTTTTTTTGATATGGTTTTTTTTTATTAAATATTTATAATAAAAATTATTTTAATATAAAAAATAATTTATAAAAATAAATTTATATTTAATATATTAAAATATATTTAATATAATTAATTATAATATTATTTTTTTTTTTAAAAAAAATTTTTAAAAAAAAAATTTTTATATAAAATTTTTTTATATATAAAAAATATAATAAAATTGGGTAAAGGGTTTTTATATAAAATTTATTTACAAAATTTTATTATATAAAAAAATTGTTTAAAAAAAATTTGTGTATAAGAATTTTTATATTTAAAAATTTAATTTTTATGATTATGTTACATAATTATATAATTAAAATTAAATATAAATAATTATAATTTATATTATAATTAAATTTTAAAATTTAAATTATAAAATATTTTTTTATATATATAAAATAATATTAAATTTTTTATTTTAATTATATAATGGAATATTATTTAAAAATTTAAAAAAAAATTAAAAAATTACATTTAAATAAAATAAAAAAAAATTATTTTTTTTAAATAATTTAAATTAAAAAATTTAAAATTTATAATTTTATATTCATACTATGTTATAAATGATTATATTTATATTATATTAAAAAAAAATATTAAATATAAAATTTATTATAAATAAAATAAAATAAAAAAATATAATATAATTTTTTATAAATAATTTTTATTTTTTTTTATTCTATAAAATATTTTTAATTTAAAATTTTTAATAAATTATATTATAAAAATTTAAAATAAAAAATTTAAAAAATTAAAAAGAATTTTTATTTAATATAAAATAATATATTAAAAAGTTATTAAAAATTAAATAAAATTTATAAAATTTTTAATTAAATTTAATATTATTATAATTAAATTAAAATATTAATTTATTAAAATTTTAATAATTATATAAAAATATTAAAAATTTTTTTTTTATAAAAAATAAAAAATTATAAAAAATAATATAATATTTAAAAATAATTTAATTATTAAAAAAAAAACTAATAAAAATTTATTAATATTTAATAAAATATTTAATTTTTTTTATAATATTTTAGTAAATATAATAGATTTTTTTATTAAATAAAATAAAAATTATTTTATATTTTTTATAAAAAATTTTTTTTAAAATATTATTTAAAATTTAATTAATTTTTTATTATATATTTATAATTTTTTATTTTTAAATTAAATTATATTTTATTATTTTGTTATAATTTATATTAAATTATTAATTTTAATAATTTATAATATTGTTTTTTTAATATAATTACTACATAATCATTTATTAATATTATTAAAATATAAAATTTTATTAATTAAAAAAATAAAATATTTAAAAAAAATTAAAAAATAATTAAATAAATAATATTATAAATATTTATTTAAATTATATATTTATAAAAATAAATATTTATAAAAAAAATTTATAAATATAAAAATTAATTAAATAAAAAAATTATATTTTTATAAATTAAAAATTTATAAAATATATTAATTTTTATTTTTCTTAAATTTTTTTTATTTTTGTTTAAATATAAAAATATTAAATTAATAAAACAAATTTTTATTTTTAAAATAATCCTATATAATTTATAATAAAATATTTTTTTTTAATTATTAAAAATTGTTTTTTAGGTTATAAAAAATAATTTAACAAATAAAATATTTATTATTATTATTAAATTTATTAAAAATTTTTTTAATTTTATATTTTATATAATCATCATATTTAATTTTAATTTTATTTAAATTTTTTTTAAATTTTAAAAAAATTTTTTCTAAAACTAAAATATAAAATATTTTATATATTTATATTAATCCAAATATATTAAATTTAAAATAATATTTTTTAAATTTTTTTTTAATTATATATAAATTAAATTTTTAAAAATTAAATTTTTTATTAAATCACTTAATTTTTAAATTTTATGCAAATAAATATATTTTATTTTTTTTTTTAAAATTTAAAATTTTTTTTTATTATTTATCATAATAATAATTTATTTTTTTTTATAAAAATTAAAAATTTTTTATAAAAATATTATAAACATTTTTTATTAATTTCATATATTTTTTAATTTTAAAAATAATTTTTTTTAGTATAAAAAAAGGAAGAATAATTTTAGGTATTTATTTTTTAATATTTTATATAAAATATATTTAATAATTAAATATTAAAAAATATTATAAGTAAATTTTGTTATAAATAAAAAAAATATTTAATTATTTTAAACATAATTAAAAAAATTTCAAAAATAAATTTTAAAAATTTAGATAAGTTTTTTAAAAATTTTGTTTATTTAAGTATGATTTTTAATTATAATATTTAATTTAATATTAATTTAATTTATAATTAATTATTAATATTTGTTTATAAAAAAAAAATTATAATTAGAAATATATTTTTATTAAATTTTATATTTAAAAAAAATATAGTTATAGTAAATTTATTATAATTTTTTAATTTTCTATTAATTATTTTATGGGATAAAAATAATAATTTTTATTAATTTGTTTATAATAATTAATATTTTATTATATAACTTATTAATAAAAAAATCTCATACTAAAAATATTCCTTATATAAAATTATAAATAATAATTTTAAAAAATATATTCAATACATCATATAATTAAAAAATTCCATAAAATTTATATCAATTAAATTTATTCCTACAATAAAAATCATAAATTTTAATATATTTTTTAATTTACTTTCTTATTTAAAATTAAAAATAAATCTTTATAATAAATTTCTAAATATAATTAATTCCAAAATAACTATAAACTAAATAATTATAATATAAAAAAATAAATTTTTTTTAAAATTTCTTAATCAAAATATAAAACAAATCTTAAAACATAATAATTCCATCAACTAATTCAAAATAAAAAAATATATCTTTTTTTTTTAAAATCTATTATATAATAAAATTTTATTCATAAATTTTAAAAATTTTCTATTAAAAATCATCTTTAATATTATATTCTATTAAATTCAAAAATTTATTAATAAAAATTTAATTTTTAATATTATTATATTTAAAAATTATTTTTTTATTAAATTTAATATTTTTAATAAAATTTAATTTCCTACTTATTATATTTATAAAAATATTTTTTTTTTTTTTAAAATATATTATTTTTATATTATATTTATTAAAAAATTTTTATTATTAAATTTATTATTTATTAAATTTTTTTATAATTAAAAAATAAATAAAATTTTTATAATTAAATAAAATTATAAAAAGTTTTTTATTTTAAAAATAAATACATTATTTTTAATATATTTTTATAATAATTATTAATTTTTTATTATAAATAATATATTATAATTATATAATATTAAATTTATAAAAAATATAAATAATAAAATATTATTATTTATTTTTATAAAATTAAAATAAATAAATTTTTAATATTATTATAAAAATATTAATTTTAATTTTAATAAATAATTTTAAATTATAAAATTTAAAAATAAAAATAGAAATAAAAAATTTTTTAAAAATTTTAAAAATTTAAATTTTTTTAAATATTATTTTAAATTTTAGTTATTTTTTAATAAATTTAAAAAATGTTATTAATATAAAATTATATTTTTAAATAAATTATTAATAATAATTGTAAAATTTAAAAAATAATTATATTTTTTTAACATTTTTAAAAAAAAACCAATTTTAAATAACTTAAATTTTCTTTAAATTTATCTTAATTTTATTTAAAATAATTATAATTCTTAAAAATTCACATTTAATAATAATAAATTTTAATTTATTTAATATTATATATAGATTATAATTTTAAAAGAATTTTAAGATTGTGTTAATGTTTTTTTTATATTTTTTTAATATCTTATTAAAAATTAAAATATTATTTAAATAAATAATATAAATAATATTTATATATTTTTAAAATATATAATTTATAAAAACTTAAAAAAAAATTAATATATTAATTAATTTAAATAATATAATTAAATATTTAAATAAATTATAATAATATTAAAAAATTATTTTTTATTTTTTTTTTAAATTTATTTTAATATTATAATAAATATTAATAATATCCAATTTAATAAAATAATTTACCCCTATTAAATAATTAAAAAATTTATTTATTAATAATAAAAATCCAATATCTTTAATTATAATATTATTTAAATTTTTATAATTAATATATATTTACAGTTTTTTATTAAATTTTAATATAAATAATATAAAATATCCTACAAATAAATTAAAAAATCATATAAATTTATTATAAAAATTTTTATTAATATATTTATATAAAATTATAATTTCTTTTTTATACATATATATATAAATAAAGATTTTAATTAAATTCCTTTCTTTAAAAAAATATAATATATAAATTAATTAATTTTTAATAAAAAGTTTTTTTTGTTTAGGAGTTAAAAAACCAATTTATTATTTTTAAAAATTTAATTTAGAATTTTTTTTTTTTTTTTATTAATTTTTTATATTTTAAAAAAAATATATTTTATAAAATAAAATTTATTTTAAAAATAATTATTAATTTTTTTTTATAATATATATTAAATAAATTAATAATAAATTTTTTTTAAAAATTGATTATTTAATTAAATTTTAAAATAAATTTTTTTATAATTATATTTTAAAAATTTAAAATATTAAATTTTCCAATTAATATTTAAATTATATTTTTTTAATTAAAAAAATTTAAAAATTAATTTATAAAAAATTTCTAAAATATTTATTATAATTATTTTTAAATATTTATTTATAAAAAATATAAAAATAATTTTATAAATAATTATTTTAAAAAAGTTATTATCAAAAATAATAATATATATTTTTTAAAATTTTTAAATATAAAATAATTTAAATTATTTAATAATTTCAAAATAAATAAATAAATCTTTTACTTTACAATTTAATAAAAACATATTAAAATTTCCGTTAATATTAATTAATAAAAAAAAATAATTTTTAATTAATTATAAAAAAAATTGTTTAAATAATTTATTTTTAACAATATATAACTTAAATTTTTTAAACAACATTAAATTTTAAAATTTTCTTAATTTTTTTTTTTCATATTTATTTTTCTATAAACATTAATAAATTTAATTTTATTAATATAAAAAAATCTATTAAATCTCAATTCAAAATAACTTCATTTAAAATTAATAATTTTAAATTAATAATAAAATAAAATAAAATCATTTTATTTATAATTAAAATAATTTTCTTAAAAATAATATTTAAAATTAAATTAAATATTAAAAATAAAATTTTAGCAATATATATATCATTATTTTACATTTTAAACATTTAATTTAATTTTTAAAACATAAAAATTTCCAATAAAAATAACATATTTTTAAATATAATTAATATAAAAATCATATTTTTTATAAAATAAATAAATAACTAATTTTTTATAAAATCAATATTAATAATTTTTCTTTTTTATTAAATTATATTTAATAATATATTTAATATTAATTATATAATAATATTTATTCTTTTTATAATATTCTATAATTTTTTCTTTATAATTAATATTAAATTAAATAATATAAATATCTTAATAAATTAAAAATTAAATAATAATTTAAAAAAAATATTAATAAAAATATTTTTTGTAATTAAAAAAAATATTAAAATCATAAAAAATAAATTAAATAAAATTAAAATATTTAATATATAAATTCCATTTATTATAATAAAAATTGTAAAAATAAAAAGCATAATTATAAAATTTTACATCTAAAAATTAATTTTTGTATAAATAATAATTGGAAGTAATTTTTTAATATTTTAAAATAATATATTTAATTTTATTAATTTATTTATAAATAAAAAAAAAATTAACATTTTTAATTTTTTTATAATAGATTTTTTAATTTTTTATAAAGTTGATTTTATAAAAATTATTATTAATATAAAAAAAAACATTTTAATATTTTTTAAAAAAAAATTATTTCCAATTTTTAATATATTTATATCTAACACATTTAATAATAAAAATAATATAATAATTTAAATATTTATAATTTAATTAACTTTAAATTATACAATTATAATTTTTGTGTTAATTGTAAATTCCTTTCTAACAATCCATACATTAAATTTATTTTTTTTTAAATTTCATAAAAATTATATTATCAATATAAATCTCAGAAATAAAAGCTTCATCATCATCCCAACTTTTATAAAACATAATTAAAAAATTAAAAAAAACTTCTTTATAAACTTCCTCTTTATCATTTAAATATTCCATAAAAAAATCTTTCCATCTATAAAAAATTTAATTATAAACAAATAATAAATTTATTTTAATAAAAAAATTTTTTATTACATTAATAAATTATAAATAAATTTTAAAATTTCATAATATAAAATTAATATAAATTAAACAAATATAATAAATTTTTTTAAATATATATTCTTAAAAAAATTCTTTATTAAAACATTTTTTATAATTTAAATAAATTTTAAGTATTAAATTATTTTAAAATTAATAATATTTTTAAAAAATTAAATTATAAATAATTAAAGTAACTTTAAATCCAATTTTTTTTTTTTAAATAATAAATTTAAAAATATTTATAAATTAATTAAAAATAATTAAACAATTTAAAATTTATTTAAGAATTTATTATTAAAATTATTTAATTTTTTAAAAAATAAATTAATATATTATTTAAATCTTTTTTATAACAAATAATAATAAAAAATTAATATTTATAAATTTAATATTTTTATATTATTAAAATATATTATTTTATTATAATTCTTTATAATTTTTAGTAATATATTTTAATTTATTATAATTATAACAAATAAAATTATTAAATTTTAATCCCTTAAATTTTTTATTATATAAATAATTATATCAAATTATATTAAAATCCATAAAAATTAAACCAAAAATTTTATTTAAAATAAAATTTCCATCCTTATTTTTACATTAATTTTTATTTTCTTTATTATTCTAATTTTAAAATATTTTTCTTTTATTCTTATCCTTTTTAAAATTATAATCATAAAAATTTTTTTTTTTTTAATTATACTTATTTCATTAATAAATATTATTAATTTTAATAACTATTTTTTATATTTTTATATATTTAAAAAATTTTTTAAATTATTATTTTTTAAAAAAAATTTAAATTTTTAATTTTAATTTTAATTTTTTTTAAATTTAATAAATAATATTAAATTTATTTTATTTAATAAAAAAAACAATTTAATTAAATTTATAAAAATATTTACAAATTAAATTAATTTATTTAAATTTTTTAAAATTTTTATAAATTTTATTAATTTTATTATCTTTTTTATATTATTATTTAAAAAATATAATAAATTTTTTAAAATTTATTATAATTTTAAAAATATAAATATTAAAAACAATTTTATTCTTAATATAATAATTATTATAATTAATAAATATTTAAAAAATCAAATTTTTTAAATACATTCTTACAAAAATAATTTTAAATTTATTATTTAAAAATTTATTATTCTATATTTTAAAATAAATTAAAAATTAATAAAAAAAATAATTAATTTTCTTAAATTTATTAAAATATTTTATTAAATTTTTAATTTTAAATATTTTATTAATATTGATTTTAATTTTTTTCTTATTATAATTTATTTTAAAAATTTTATATTTTAATTGTTTTTATAAGAATATTTCTTTTTTATTTATAACAATTTACTTATATTTTATTTCTAAAATAATTATTTTTATTATAAAATTTTTTATAATTAATAAAATCTATTTATTTAAAAATTTTTCTATGTTGATTATTGTGTTAAGTAAGTTTAATATTATATTAAATAATTATTTATATTTTTAAAAATAATTTAGTATTAATTATATTCTAATTATAACACTAATATATTCAATATTTTTATATTATTCAAATAAAATATTAATTTATATTAATTTTAAATCTTTATTATTAATAATTAATTTTAAAAAAAATAATTTAATTTATTCTACAGATGATTTTTTTGTTTATATTTGTTAATTTTAAATTATAATTAATAAACATATTACTCTATTAAAAAAATTATTTTCTATTTTATAAATAATATTATAAAAATTATAATATTCAATATCATTACTATTATTTAATATATAATTCTTATTTTATTATTAAAAATTAAATCAATCAAAATATTATACCTATTTTAAATATTTTTTAAATAAAAAATTCCTAAAATAATTTAATATTTTTTAATTAATTATATTTTTAATTTAAAATATTTAAATTATTTTTTTAAAATAAATTAAATTAAATATAAAAATATTAAATAATATAATTTCTAATATAAAAATATTAAATTCAATAAATAAAAATAGTAAATAAAATATATTAAATATTAATAAATTAACTAATAAAATTTAAAAAAAAATTTTAAAATTGTTATTATTTAAAAATTTTTATATATATAAACATTATTTATATAAATATAAATTATTTATAAATTTAGATATTATATATTTTAAAAAATATTATATATATATAATATACTAAGTTACATATAATGTTTTCTATATAATTTATTTTAAAAATTATGTTGTTGGTATAATATAGTTTAACCTGTTTTTTTCTGGTATGGTTTTCTTTTGTTAAATATTTATAATAAAAATCATTTTGGTGTGAGAAATAGTTTATAAAAACAGACTCATGTTTAACACGCCAAGATATACCTAGTATGGCTGGCTGTGACAGATTTATATTTATTTTTAAGTTTATTAATTTAATTATTTTTAAAAATTTAATTTTTTTTTTAGGTTTTTTTATTTTGATTTTTTTAAGGTTAATAGTAACTGAAATAAATTTATGATTTAAATTTTATAATTTTTTTTTTTTTTTTAGGTTAAATATTTTTAAAATATGTTTATAATTTTTTAAACATATTTGGTTTCTTTTTTTGAATTTGATTTTTTTGATTTTTTTTTTTCTGATTTTTTTTCTAAGTTTTTTTGTTTTTATTTTAGAAATTTTTTATAGTTTTAATTAATTATATTAATGTTGTTGATGTTGTTATTGTTGGTAAAATTTTCATTAATATTTTTATTATTTAAAAATTTTATTAAATTATTTAAATTAATTAATATTGATAAATTTATTTTTAAAATATTATATTTATTGTTTTAATTATTTTAAAATATATATTAATTTATATTATATTTTTTAATAATTTAAATTTATATTATTTATTTTTTAGAAAGAAGTAAATAGTATATAATTTTGTATAATATAATATATATTTTAATATAAAAGTTTATATTGGTTATTTTTAATTAAAAACAGATATAATGTTATAAAGTTATTATATAATTGATTGTATTATGGTATTTTATTGGTTTACTATTTAATAACTTTAGATTTAGGATTTAAATAATTTTAATTGATATAAGATTTATTATGGTGTTTTTATTAAGTAAAATATGATGTAGTAGGTAGCAATTATTTTTTGTATAATAAATTGAAATTATATAAAATAATGAAATTAAAATTATGAATTTAATATAATTTTATAATCTATTATTTAATTCATTATTAATTTTGTTTTAAAAATTTAATTTAATTAAATTTAAATTTAATATGTTGATTAAAAGTATTAAATTTTTTAAAATTGTTATAATATTGTTTTTATTGAAATATATTAATTTCTATAAATCCTTAATAAACAATTCCAAATTTTATAAAATTATTTTTAATATTAATATATTATTATCACTAATTAAAATTTTCTTTTTTTTTTCTTATATAAACTAATATATTAATTTTTATCAAAAATTGAAAACTTTGTTTAATAAATTTGTTAAACTAATTGTAACATTTAATTTTTCTAAAATCTGCATAATATTTTATATTGGTTTAAAAGTAGTATTCAAATAATTTTTCTAATATATATTATATATTGGATTTATTGTTATTTTACGGTATAGTATTGACTTTTTGGTTTTAGAAAAAAAATTTATTTTTTTTTTTTATAATTTTGGGGGTTATCCCTTTAGTTGTTAATTAATATTTTTTTTTTTATACTAATATTTATATTTTATATTTTTGCTTTTTTTAAAATGATATTAATATTTATCAAATATTTTTTGTTAAAGTTGTAGTTTATATTATCATTTAGATTTTATTGTTATTAATTAATTAATTATTAACTTAATTTATATTTTAATTACTTTAAATCCATAAAATTAATTTTTTATATATAAACATTTTTTTTAGTTATTTTGGTTTAAATAATTAAAATAACTTAATTAATAATTACTTATATAAATAATATTATTACTATAGTTTAATTTATTTATTCCTTTTATTTTTTTTTATTTATATATATTTTATATTTATTATGAATTTTTTTTTTTAAGTATTTAGAAATAGGAGGATTTAAATAGTTTTTAATTAAATAATTTTTTATTATGTAATTAAGATATTTCCAACTTTTTAACCATAACTTATTAATTAAATGTATTAACAATAAATGTTTGTAATTATTTATTAAATAATTATAATTATAATCTTTTACATAGTTGTGGGTTATTAGGAAAATTAATTATTCAATCAACAAATTAAATAAATTTTTGTAAATTGTAAAGTATTATTAAAATATATTTAAATTAAATACTAAAATTATTTAATTTAAAAATTTTAAATTAGAATTTTGTTTTAGAATTTTAGCAACTATCTCTCATTTTTTTCCCTCCAATAAAAAGTTTAATTTATTATATAATTAAAATATTAGATTTTCAATATTTTAAATATTTTATTATTTTTAATATATTTTTGATTTTTTAAAATTGGTTAAACCTTTAAATTGTTTTATAATTTTTTGGAATGATTATTGTTTTTATTTAATTTTAATTATTATGATTAAATTTTATAATATTTGGTAATTATTATTTAGTTTATTCAGGATTTTATCTTTAAAATAATTTTGTTTAAGTTTATTATAGTCTAAAATTTTATAAATATTAATTATTTTTTCAATATATTTTAATAAAATTATAAATTTTTGTTTTAAATTAATTAAATGGTTTTAAGTGTTTGTTTTTTTGTTATTAAAGAATTTGAATTTTTTTCTAATTTTTTTACAAATTTTATAAAAATTTTTTTTAGTTTTAGATTTTTAGATATTGTAGTATTTGAGGGTTTTGCTTTTTAAATAATTCTTTAACATAAATAGTTGAAATTATCTCTAAGTAAGAGATTTTAATAAATTTTGATAAATTTTGATATTAAATATTAGTATTTTATAAAAATTTTTAAATTTAAAATTGTCTTTTTTTGTAAATTTAAATAAATGTATATGTAAATTGGAGCTATGAATTAAGTTTAAATTAATTATTATAAAATAAATTAAAAACTTTCTGGAAAATATTTAAAATATATTTTCTTATGGTGAATTATTGTTGGTTTTATAATTAAAATCTAACAAATAATTATTAAAAAAAAAATTAATTAATTTAAAATTAAAATTTGATAAATTTAAATTTAAACTTAATTTACTAAAATTTAAACCCTTATTAAATTTAATATTAATATAATATTTTTTATTTTTATAATTTTTTTTTTTTTTATTTTTTTTTTTGGATTATTTTAATTTTTTAGATTTTTTATTTTTGTTTTGATTGTTATTTGTTTGATTATTGTTTTATTTTATGTTGTTATTTGTAATTGTTTAGAAAATTTGAAATTTGTATTCAAATTGTTTTTGTTTATGGTTTGATTTTTTAAATGTTTAGTTTTTAAATTTTGGTAATTTTAATTTAAAGTAAAAAGATGGTGTTTTTAGATTTATAATAATTTTATTTATAAAAATAATTCTGTTTTTACTGTAACTTAAAGTGAATTAATATTGTTGTATGTTTTATTTAAAGATTTGTAAATTTTAATTATAGTTATTTTAAAATTTATAAAATTAATTTATAATAATTAATTTAGATTTTTTTTTTTTTTTTTTTTAAAAAGGTTTGTTTGCTATTTTGTTTTTAAAATTATTAGTTTTTAATATTGGTTATAACTGGTTTATAGTTCCCAATTCCAATCCAGATTTAGAATTTAATTTTAATTTTGCTAAAAACAGCTACTTGGGTTTGGGGATTTCAGAATCAGCTATTTTCTTCTTTTTTTAAAAATACAAGTATTCTTTAATTTTATAATTTTTTCGTTGGCACCCAGTTGGATTCCATAATTTATTCCAAATTTTTGCAAAGGTTTTTGTTTTAAAAAACATCTTAAACATACCTAAGGATTTTCAAAAAATATTTAATAAATTGTTTATTTAATGTTGATTTATACACAAATTTAATTTAATATTATGCAATACTTTGAAAATAAAATTTTTAATAAATATAATTATTATTACTATATAGTTTTTTTTTTTTTTTAATAATTACAGATAAGAAAAGAAAAAAAAGAAAATTAAGTAAAGATTAAAAAATAAATTTTTGGGAAATATCAATTGTAAAAATTTTTTAAAATTTATTTTTAATAAATTTTTAATTTTGTTTATTTTTTTATATTCTGAGATTTTTTAAAAATTTTTTCTTTATTATATATCCAAAATACTAAATTTTGAACATTCACCATTACCAATACTGTTCATAGCTATAACTTCCCTAAATCCCACCCACAAAATTTTAGTTCCACCATCATTATAAACTAGTTTAGGTAAAACTTTAAATTCCACCCTCACCACATCAATTATAAACCAAAAGTTATACAAGATATTAAACCACCCAAACACACTTTTTAAATTCACCCAACCACTACACCAAATAAAATTAGTTATAACATAAAAATCTAACCTATACTAAAAAATAACTTCATATATATTAAAAAAGATGATCTAAATTAACTAATTTACATAAGAATAAACATACATAAGGATAATAACAGATGCTACTATTTATGTGAAGGTTACCGAGGGCTTGTGGGTTGGGTTTGGGGAGAAAACAGTTTGCAAAGTACTTGCATACCTAGGTCACTATAACCTTGCGCATGCATTCGCTTTTTTTAGGGTCAAGAGCGACGCATCAATTCCCCACGTTTTAGCCAGAGATAGGACTAGATCATAATCCAGTGGCCATCTAGCTATAGTGCTGTTCCTAGCAATTCACGTAACTCTACGACGCCAACTTTTCAGCATCAAGGGGGAAACAGCTGCGTCAATACAGAATCGATTTGAATTCATTTCATCCCGTGGTATAATATGCTATGAAGGAAAGCGCATCAGAGTGTGATCGAACCAGAGTGCAATCGCATGCAAGGTCACGCATATTTGCACTCTAAAAAAGAACTAAGAAGGGATTGAAAGCCAAAAATGAAAAATGAAAACGCCCATAAACGCCAATTTGCAGTATTATTTTTCTTTTCACTCCCCTCATGGAACTGCTTTTTGCCCAGGCCCTCTAAACTGACCTCCAATCATAAGTCTTCCATCAAACCTTTCCTTTTGCTTTTGCTTTTGCTTTCTCCCCCTTCACGTTAACGCTCTCGCCATTTATCTCAACGGGAACATTGTCGAGATCATCCAGGGATACTATTTTGTTGGGAATAACCTTCGGTACCCCGCCTTTTGACCCAGTAGGGGCGGTTTCCCGCCCGATAACCCGTTCCGATTTTGCTGTTTGATCACCAACACGTTCCTGCTTCGCTTTCTCCAGTTTATTTTGCTCCTTTTCTCTGTTGACCTTTTCGGATTCAGAAACCTTTTCCTGGTCATCCTTTAGCTTCTTTTTCTCTTCTTCTTTTGCCCGCTGATCAGCTTCCTCCCGCTCAGCCCTCGCCTCCTTCAACCTATTCAACTTCTGTTTTTCTCTAACTCCTTCATCCCCATCACAAAACAAATCATCGACTGAATCTTCCATTCCATCATCTTTCTTCAGACCACCGCACTTTCCCAAAATCTTCTTCTTGTAATCTATCGCTGTGGTTAACAAACCATCGAGATCGGTCTTAACTCCATCCATCCCAATCATCGTTATCGTATTCCAAAGCGGCAATGCCCCACCAGGAAGGTGATTAAGAATATTATTGACCCCCATAACACCCTTTTCCTTTGTTCTGGCTGATACCTCAGCCTCGGCTTCGGTGTGATATACTGCCAAGGAGTCCGAGGGATCGAAGTTGGGGTATAGCATCACATATCCACCTGCTGTTAATAGTTCAATGAAGTGCTTTTTCCAACTCGCGGTGGATTTTGAAAGTGTGGCTGGTGTTGTGTAGTCTACTCCTTCGGTATAAGCTTTATCTAATCGTCTTGTCAGGTAGAGGTGCAAAAGACGCCAGTGGCTGCCGAAGAAGAGAGTTGCATGAGTTGTCGGTGCGGCATATAGATACGGAATTTTCTGGTTTCCCTTTGAATATATTGAGGCCTCGTCAAATGGCTTGCCATCGACACGAGAGAGCGGTGCATCAAGGGAAATTCCATAGATCAAGCTGGAGTCAAGGGCGAATTGAGAACTCGAATGTTTGTATTCTAAGATAGAGTAGAAAAGGAAGTGGTAATAGAAGGGAGAGAGTTCAATGTTAGATGAGAGGATTAAAGCGGCTGAATCTTTGCTGTTTGGGTAGAAGGATTCGACGAGTGCAATCGGGTCGTCGTCTAGAGACGTAGATCTGGGTGATATACGATGTCGAACGAACAATCGGTCTTTCGAAGGCCAGGTGAAGCCGTTTATGAAATTGCGAATTGTTTCGTCGGTGTCAGGGCTCAGATCAATATATAACCGAGGGAGGGGAGCGGTGAAGTAATCAGCATTTTTTAGTGACTTTAACAACCGAATTAATTGACCGCTGTGGGAATCAGCATGGATGATAATATCGATCAAAGGCTTGTCCCAAGCAGCCAGGGCAACAGCATCCAATTTTTGGAACCAGGGTATCGTGCTGACATCGTGGGGCAATTTGATATGTGTGATACTGAGCTCTTTTGTCTTCTGAACAATTGCCTTCTGAAACCATAGGTCCTCCCGGTCCATATCGGATACGAATACTGTTGGACCGACATATTCCTTGATATATTTCAGCCCAGACCTGAGAGATATCCCCATACGCTCGTCAGTAGATATGCTTGCGTAGTCCGGCCTGGCGTCATGTACTATCACACCACACCCCTCACTATTCATCCCATTTGCCTTCTTGAAGAATTCGATTGAGACTTCGTTCCTCCCCGCCAGAGCTAAATGAACCACATTTTTCTTAAGAACAGACATTTCGCAGGCTACGCCAGCAAGTATAGAAGCCGTGTTCATATTGGCAGCGACGAAGACCACATGCTTATTCCGGAGCTTCGTGCTAAATCCCTGGATTTTAGCCAGTGTCTCATATAATCCTAGAAAGCGAACGGGACCGCTGTAAATGAACTTGGAGGCATTTGGATCCGTCGATTTCATCGAAGGATCTATTGGCACGGCATTATGCGACGGAGGGGCAGACGAGAATTTGTTGTCCTTTGGAGGGGTATTTGGACTAGTCGCGTGGTCCGTGCCATCCGCGAGCAGGACATCATTCCACCATTTAGAGTGGAGAAATAAGTATACAATCGTGCATATTGCGAGGAAAAAGAAGATTTGCCGTCGCTTTCGGCGAAATCTGATCGCCGACCGCCAATTATCGGTCTGGAGGGAGAGGGGTTTGGGACGACCGAAGTCGTCTTTGTCTCGATACGAAGGCGGAGTTCGGGTGGCCATTGCGACAACGGGAGGAAGGAAAGAAGTGAGGATAGCAGCGAGAAGGCTACACCGATGCCTGGCAGGAAGGCATGAATACTGTGGACAGATGCCTTTTCGGTCGGTAGCCTGCTGTAAAGAAATCTAGAGAGGATCTGGCAGTGGTGGTGGATTGAAGTCCGGGGAACGTTAACCAATGCAAATACTGTAGGTAATCCTGGGGTTGAAATTGTCCCGCCAAAAACTCAAGGAGGCCCTCGAATTCGTGGAAATTAATAACAGTTGGCCGGCCCGTCGAGACTGTGTCGGTTTAACGTCAACTATAATTAATATATGCAATGTTAGTCAACATGACACAGGACAAGTAAGTATGTATAGAACCAACGTCAACTTTCTTCTCAACCATCCATCGCGCCGGGTACCAGTCAGTTGATAATTAACTCTCCAACGGAAAGGCAGCTAGCTGTTTGCTGGCGGCAAGCGTTCTGAACCGTCCAGTTCATTTCAGCCTGGTCCAACGTTGGAGCTTCCGTTTTGATATTAAGCCGGCCTAGTTCAGACGGGTGCCTGTGGGTCGAGGATGAGACTAGTTCCGATTGGGTCGGCTGCAGCATCTTCTTCGCCAAAAATCTCCACTGAAACCTTCCTTCGACATCAAACCCGCCCGGCCACCGACGACATCTCCAGTCGGGCAGCGATTCCTTGTTAGTGTTAACGGGGACGCTGTTCGTCGCATAACTTATCGGCTTTTGCTTACGGACTCGCACTGGTGTTCCGACCGGCGATAATAGCCTCGATGTCCAATCCTCCAGCATCGCTCTCCAGTAACTGGAAGGCCCTCCAAAAGTCTCTGAAGCGCAAGAGTCCAGCAGACGAAGAATCTGGGAAGTCGAAGAAATCGCCACCATCTTCCTCAATACCGGCTAAGCGGCCGAAGACCTCCGATACCACCTCTACACTCAAGAAGACTATGGCCTCAACCCCTCCAAATGGCGTCAAAAACGGCGCTAAGCTTGTTCTTAGGACCACTGCTGTCGCAAAAGCTCAAAAATCTGCAGCCTCTGGTGGATCCGTTCCCTCTATTACTACTGTATCCACTACAGTGGCAACGGCGACAGATCTTACGTCTCGGAAATCGGCAATAGCATGGGCGAAGGACAATGACTTGGATCCAGACGCTGTAGCCGAAGCCTTCTCGTCGACACCAGCCGGTACATCTCTCAATTCCGCAAAATCCACGGAAGCAGGACGATATATCGCTATTGACTGCGAAATGGTTGGGGTGGGACCTCCAGACCATGAATTATCGGCACTTGCCAGGGTCTCGCTTGTCAACTACAACGGCCATTGTGTTCTGGACACGTTTGTTAGGCCAAAGGAAAGAGTAACCGACTGGCGGACGTGGGTGAGCGGCGTCAGTGCAAAAGACATGGCTAAAGGTGGGTTTTCTTCCCAATAATATTGTTTTTTTCGGCTTTATCTCACATATTTTACGAATTTATAGCAATCACACTGGAAGAAGCTCAGAAAAAAGTGCACGATATCATTGACGGGAAGATTCTTATTGGGCATGCCATTCATAATGACCTAGAGGCTCTATTCCTCTCACATCCAAAACGGGACATCAGAGATACCGCCCGACATCAACCATTCCGGAAGATAGCGAAACAGAAGAATCCAGGGTTGAAAAGACTAGCGAAGGAAATTCTGGGGTTAGACATTCAAGGCGCTGCGCACAGCAGTGTGGAAGACGCTCGGGTCACAATGATGCTTTACAAAAAGGACAAAAAGGAGTTTGAAAAACTGGCAGCAGAAAAATACGGAATTTTGCAGAAGGGCAAGCAAAAGCAGATGCCCCGAGGGAATAAGAAGAAGAAGAAAAAGAAGAAAAAGCAAGCAGAGGGCAAAGAAGGATCATCTTGCGCGACAAACGCGGCAGATATCAAGACAGATGAAAGCGCCAGCGAAGGAGACGATGATGAAGAAGACGACGATTTTGACGACTGGTTAGCGTGAGGATGATGATATAGTTGACGGTTCCCTTTTTTCTTCATTATTTTATATTAAGAACCGCTGTTGCTGTGTTTGACTAGTGAGGACGAACTTGAGACCGCGCGGAAGAGGCTAAGGTTTCGGAACTTTATAGCGGCATGATACCCATATTATATTAATTAGCGACCGACCCTTGCAACTGCATCTGTTCATAACATCTTGTACTATTATAGTCGAAACATAACACTCAATACGTGCGCCCCAGTTGGTGGATGCGCATGTGCGTACGCAATTATTTCAGCTAGTTAGCCAACAGTCTACGCCGTCTACAGACAGCCAAGTCGGCACAGCGTGGTCTTTAAATGTATAAGAGTGCATGAACGGGCGCCATTAATCTCCTTCAGAACTCGCTGTTCTAGGCGCTGACTGTGGACCTTCCGTTTTCCTCGAATCGAGCCCACATTGCATTGCATTGCATTGGCTGGCTATCGTTCTGGCCGGTTCAGTTCGGCCCCCGTTCGAGTTTCTTGCTTGTTCAGGAGCCCTGGTCTTCCCTTCCCTCTCTTCTGAGTGTGTGAGTGCGTTGCTGGGCCGGACTCTCCACAGCCTGAATATCCCACCCTTCTCTTACCCTCAACCTCAGTCGCATCTCATCTCCAACTTCCATCTCATCTCCAACTTCGCTCCGAAAACCACCGCCCGTTCGCTCGCTAGTTAGCTTACCTGTTCGTTCGTTATTTTGTCCAAGCGATATGGCGACTCCAGCCGGCGGGACGGTCGAAGTCCCGCCCTTAAATGATGGCTTCAAGGACAAACCGACCACTGTGGAGTCTCTCCTGCAAGGGCTCTCCTTCTCCATCTCCAAACCTGCATCGACATCATTACCCTTATCCCGTCCTCGAAAGGAAACTGCAGTCATCCCGTACCTCCCGACCGAAATTATCCAGGAGATTCTCTTCTATCTCTCGCCTCACGACTTCGACTCTGCTCGGCTTATCTGTCGGGACTGGTTCCAGGCATCCAGTTGTCGCGCCTTACTTCAGCGAAACATCGATGCCCTGCATTCCCCTTCCGGTGCAACCTCCCGTTCCAACCAATGGTCCGCCCAACAGATACAAACATTCTCCGTACTCCATCTTCGAAGATACTTCACCACTCTCGTCACAGAATGGCCTGGCAGTCGCCACCGTGTCCCTTGCCTAAAGACTCGACTTGACGCTCGCGCTCTCCTGGATATTTCGAACCCTACCAACACTCCGACCAATAATGCCAACAATAGTAATACTACAACACCCAACCAGAATGGCTATTCTCCTACCGAATCCTTTGAATGTGTCGGCTTCTCTCGTCAGACTGGCTCCTTTGCCGCCATGGTCGTCGGCCGCCGTGCGACCCGTAAACTCTACATCTGCCGGCTTTTTTCGAAGACACATCTAACCCTTGAATTCCGACCACACCGACACTCTTGCTGCCCCTGTATCCCCGAACCAGGCCCACTATACATGATCTTCGATGTTAAAACGGCTCTCAATCTACGAATCGTCAAAGTTGATATGGAAGAAGTGGAATCACCGTCAAGCGTTAGGGAACTATCGATTACATTCGAAAATGGCATTGTGGAAACATACACGTTTGAAGGACTGGCGCCTCACAGAATATACCAACTCAACATCAAGGACAAAACGGTTAAAACAGCGGCTATAGCGCATAATCACGGGCCGAACCAGAGCTGTGGGAATGCGCAATGCAAGGCTGGGGTTAGTTACGCCTTAACGAATCCGAGATATCCGAATCCATCTAGTCAGCCAGGAAATAAGATCAGAGGATTCTTGCAGGGCTTCCTACACCGCTTTCATAAGCACCCCAATGTGGGGCTTCCTACCGGTCTAGGGTGGCAACAGCAAGCGAGGGGGAATCCGGCGCTATTGGAAGTCAAGGCCGCCATGCAGCCATCCGTACCCAAGACTATGAGAGTCAAAGTTATGGATAGGGAAGAATTATGTTATGCACTCTGTGTCCCACTCGATGTCCAGGGTAGTAACATTGCGGTCCTAGCCGTGTCGAAGAGCTCGGGCATGGTTTACGTCTGTGGGACGTCCCCGGGACTGTCTCAGTCAAAGAAAGGAAAGGACGAAACAACGGCGTATTTGCACCACTGGTTATCTGTACCTCCCAGAAAGGGCGGGAGAGGCGAGATAACCCATATTTCAATTGCCCCTCTGATGCATTATGACGTTGGGCAGAATGACGCTTACATGGGTGTGCTGATTGGTTATGCGAATGGAGAAATATGGCTGTGGCGTATGAATCGAGAGTGGCGCCACCTCGTTCCTGAGAGTGAACGGGGTAGGATAGATGGAGAGCAGGCGAAAACCCTTGAGAGGCCGCAGCAGACGCCATGTGTCAGTACGGCTATACCACCTCCCTTGGAAGTTCCTGTTGCTAAAGGCCAGGAACAATCTTTACCGGTGCTAAATATAGTTGCACCTGAAGGTAGGAAGGTTGAGGTGGGAGACTCAAACGAGAAAGCATGGAAGCTTGCATATCTACCTGGACTAAAAGCATTGAATTTCGTGGCTCGGGGTGTAGTTATCCTCGCAGCAGATGGGAAGTTCGTCTGGGGATTCGATCTCAGAGAGCTGCATGGCTTCGACAAAAATACTGTCCATGTTCCCGGTGGCGGGGTGGGTATGTATGGAGCCTGGGGCGATGGCGGAGAGGTGTCTGGTTTTTTGAATTGGGGGCGCGTATGGT
This sequence comes from Orbilia blumenaviensis, assembly GCA_036872755.1. NCBI lineage: Eukaryota > Fungi > Ascomycota > Orbiliomycetes > Orbiliales > Orbiliaceae > Orbilia > Orbilia blumenaviensis. The sequence goes on from JAVHNS010000001.1 coordinate 3,357,233, forward strand.
GAATTCGTGATACTAACGTTTCATATTTTTTTTCTCACGTCGGCATGGCAGTTATTCTCTCGGTTCATGCATGATTCTCTTTTTTTTTTTTCTTCTTCTCCTTTCGATTCATGTCCTTGATGGTATTTCCTTATGTTTATGATACCCTGGGATGATTTACTTTTTGCGCTATCATTTGGTCCGGTGTCATTGAAAAGTCATTTTTTTTTTATTTTTTTTTTATTTTTTTTAATTCCTTCTTGATGATTAGCAAGACGGTTGCGAGATAATGTAATATAATACAGGTACGACTAATTCACCACCACCATTACTATAGACAACTATTCAATGATATGGCTTCATATCATTCCTTTTTCAATGCCTCACATATTCATTCATGATAAGACAATTAAATACAAGAACGCCCCCCATTGTGACCGAAAAGCTTTTGCCCTAGAGAAATAGAAGACAAGACTAAGTTCCCAGATCAAGCCCATACCCTATCCGCCATAAAAAAAAAACAAAATGAGAAAGCCCGCCCGAAGAAATTCCGTATCGTCATGAGAAATAGCAAAAGGCAAATAAACGGCGAAAATAGTAGTAGAAAAAGAAGAAGGAATAGAAAGAGAAATATGCATGCAGAATTACTGCCAATGCCGCCGCCTCCCGGCTGTACTTGCGCCAGCACTTCTAGATCGAGCCTGACTACTCCCTCCGATTCCCATATCGTGGTCACTCAACCCATTCCTTGGATCGCTCTTCTTTTTATACTCAATATCCTCGGCCTCATCTTCAGCACTGCTCCCCACCAGCAACTCCAGCACTTTAAACACCCTATCGTTCAAAATCCCACCAACTTTCATCTCCTCCTCCGGCGGCCTCCCAATAGCAGTCCATCCTGCCGTCTTAGCCCTCCACTCCCTCTCCTTCCGTCTCCTAAGCGCCAATTCAATCCTAACCGGAATCGCCAACGTCGTCCTAACCAGCTGCATGGTAACTCTAACCCTCCCCCTAACATCCAAATACCCCAACGCCATCAACCGTTTCTGAACCCTATGTATCCTCCCCAACTCAATCGATATCAAAAACGCATAAACCCTCGTCGTGATAACCAACTGCCTGATCCTAAAAAACGCAGATTCAATCCCATCGATTACATCGTTACTAACAAGGTTTGGATAACTACGGTTGAGGGTTTCGAGAAGCTGTCGGACGTGAGCGAAGTCGCCGTCCATGAATTCGGCGAAGATGCTTTCTACGGCGGAACGGAAGGATATTTCACCATCCAGAAAGGGGGCGGGTCCTCTGTCTGAGGCGAATTTGGAGGCGAGGATTGGGTCGCGGGAGGCGCGGTCGTAGGTTCGACGGGAGGAAGGGGATTTTAGGACGTCGAAGGCGAAGCCTAGACGTTGGAAGGCGCTAGATGTTTTTAAAAGCTTGTTAGTAACTTTTGTGATAATAAGATATAGAAGTATCGGATGAAGGGGTAGTAGTTACCTTGTAGAGTCAGGGTGGTATGGAATCTTATCTGGGTGACATATCTTTCCACGTTCGAGATAGCACCGTCGAATTTCGGCGGGCGACGCATTTCTGGGCGCCCCTAGGACTTTGTACAACTGTTACACAAAGAATTGTTAGTTAACTATAATTCGTACGTAGTATGATATTTGAGCGCTAAGAATCCCTGCATTTTTGTGTGAAGATGTATGGAAGGGATTTGCGAAAGCCACGGCGAGGAAAAGGACAACGTCGTGGCCAGTAGACTCATTGAATACATGAAAATATATATATATATATTTGAGGGATAGTAAGATGAAATTGAAAATGAAAAGACAAAGATAGGAAGCGGGGAATACCTACATCATCCTCATTCAAGATCTCTATAATCGGTTACATAAACCGTCGTTAGCATTCTAAGATCATCATGCAGAACTGAAAGACACCAACGGTTTGTAGTTAAACGCCTCAGAAAACAAGAAGATAGTAGAAAGGAAAACCCAACGACATTTTGGCAAAAAAAATATTAATAAAAGAATTAATAAAAATACCTTCAATCAGCGACGCTTTCGCAATCGCTCGAGGTGAAAGAGGCTCCTCCTGCCCTGCCCTTTCGGCGCTCATTCAGGCGGGAGGTTAAACTTAACAAAATCCGTGTTGCGTGATTTTTTTGTTGGATGGTCGTTGTAGGAATATCTGACGACGAAAAAAGTATCTCGAATTTCCCTTAATCCGATCAGATCGATAACTGATAAAATCGGGTATGGCTTGAAAAGATAAATTCTTATATCACTCCGAAACCGATCGGAAGTCTCGGGTATATAATATAAAAAGTCGGATGTGTATATAAAATCTTCGATCAAAAGAGAAATCCCAAGTATCAGATCCTCCACTTGCCTGTCACAAGGAAAAAACCCAACATTCACACACACACACAGGACAAAAAGCTAAATTATATTTGACGTTCCCGAGTTTGAAGAAGGAGGGAAGGATAGATAAAAATTCGGGAACGGCGAATTTTCGGGAACCGGGCCTAGTTTTTGTAATCCTTTTCTTGTGTGTGTCTTGCTTGTTTAAAACTAAAAGTGAAAATCCCGTATATCGGTATATTCCCTAGGGAAGGAATAGAAGGCGGGCCGGGTAGGGGGCGTGCACGGCCAAGGATGCGTCTGTCCGTCGTATTCAAGAGTTTCGGGAAGACTGTCCCGTCCGAGTGAGTTAAAAACGAAAAAAAAACCAACGGTCGGTACGTACTTACGTATATGTATCGATGGTGTGATAGTATAGCAAATATCAGGCGGGGAAAGGAAGGGCACGAAAACTGCTCGTGAAGATTCAACTGTTCCTAGGTATTTCGTACCAGCTATCACGCTAACCAGGGGTAAAAGAGTAGGTAGCTTGATAGAAGATGCTTTTTTAGATATAAACGATTCCCTCTCCCCTTTTTGGATATTTCTTCCTATGTTTAAACAAGCTTTTAGAACGTTCTCTGCTGCAATTAACGTTGAATTCTTTTTAGTAATCTGATTGCTTGTTCTGGTAGGCACGGGTATCTAGATCCTTGGTCGCCTGGCGATTACTCAAAGCTATGTAAGCCGCAACAGCAGGTCGTGGAGGAGAACTAGTTAAGTTGTGTAAACGTAAAGGGGGGGAACGATTGATAGGCAAGAAACGCTTGATATGTATTTCAATGCCCGTTCGGCGTATAGTTGATGCTTTAGTGGAAGGTGGTATAAACGTTTGCGTAGAAACGGGTAATTAACGGATGCGCGATACGAAATTGATAGCGCTCACGCTCAGGCTGAACTTCTGCATACAAGGGTCTTCTGTTTTTTTTTGACAGCTTGTAATAAACGTCTACTGGTAGCTTTTCTGTTTCCCTTGGAGCCAGAATACGTCAAGAAATTAAGTGGTATTGTATATGCTATTTATTTTCCGGGGTATCATATGATCCGACAAGCTCGAGAAGAGGCGTACGTCGGCGGCGCGTCAAGGGAAAAAGAGGAAAAAGGGCGACCGACGTCGTTTGAGTTCTATCCTGCAGGGAATTCGAAGAGGAAAGAAAAGCTAAGAATTTTTTTTCAACCGTCTCAAAACCTTTTGACAATCCGAAAAGAAAAAACAAAGAGACTTTTGGATTCAAGAATCATGCAACTTCATGCCAACCATTATGATGGCGAATGGTGGTGTGTGTGGGCAAACGGTTTTCGCCAATTCGCTGAAAATCCTCGATGCAATGAGACCCCCATGTCTCAATGAGAAGGGGTGGACTTTTAAGCATGTGAAAACGACCATTTTTTCCAACCTCAAGAAAGTACAAGCAAAAGTGGAACCAGGGTGCCAGGATAAGCTCTAAGCTGCAGCCCAGTTGAGTAACAAACTATGTGTTGAAAGGAAGAGGTGGAGAAATCTGGACGAAAGGGCACATCGAAGCACATTTGAATTGCTGTGGTGTGGTTTTTAGCATGTGAAGCTTGTGATTATCGGCATAGACCCCTGCACAAGAATCTATGGTTCAAGATAACACTAAAGGGACAGCCAACTGGACGGGTTTACATCGGATTGACATGGTGGGAATGTGGCAAGGCCTGTGACAGGGAGAAACAGGAACGTCGTATGCGGCATATGCGGCAGGAGAGCCCCATATACTGAGGAGTTCTTGTCAGCTGGGCATATGTACATAATATAATATGTTATAATATATTATAATAAATTTACCAGTCGCAGATTAGTAGATCTGATTATACCTCTGAGTCAACTTGAATTGCCTATGGAGAAGAACAAAAGGCTCCCATTTTAATAGCTTGGTAAAGGAACCCTTTAGTTTAAGTACCAGTCAAACGAATGCAAAGGTTATAAAACAACCAAGCCTCCGTCTCGTGTAACCTTTGACCCAGTCTACCTCACTTCCTGCAGGAGCCTTTGTGGTATTTCCAATCCTTCTTCTGGCAATTCTTACTACAATATTCAATCTTTTTGCAAGCTGAACATTTCATCAAGGCCTGATCAGCCCCTCCTTTCTTCCCGCAAACAGCGCACATTCCCGATTTCAATGTACGGTTCTCCGATATATTGAGCTCTTCCTCCATCTTTTCGGTCAAACCATCAAAAGTCTGTAACTGTTTAGAGTAAGGTGGTGGAAATAGCGGACCGATAGCAGCTCGTGTCGCGTAGGGCACCCAGGGTCCAATCCTGGGGTCATCGTGGAACTGTTTCGGAAATATACCCTTCCCACAGGCGCAAATCGGAGAGAATCCGACATCAAGATCAGGCGCAGATAGTGGAACCTTTCCTGTTTTGATGTACTCACAACCTGGCTTATGCTTCCAAGTCCTACACCTTTCTACCAAGCTAACACAAATCTGTAGCCACGCCTGTACTTCTTTAGCAGAATTCTTAACACAGACCGGTGGGTATTCACCCTGCATTTTACCGATTAGAGGCGCGATACGGTGCATTATATGATGTTCAAGTGGGATTATGGCACAATCAGCGATCACACCGTGACCGGAGAGATCCATGCGAATATCTTTGACAAATATAAGCATGTAACCTCCACCGACTGGGGCTGTCAAGGAAAAGAAAGAGCACTGTTGCCCTTGAATTCCGGTATGATGCATAATTATGGCGTGGATTGATTGCTTCATCTCCGCCAAAACATCACCTGTGTATAATTCATTGCTCCCGCAGCTTTCCACACCTACTCTCTCATGCTTGGACCACGAGAGGGAGAGTACAGTGTTGATCCACTCATACTCCTTTTTCTTATGTTTCTTGAAATTGATTAGGATCGCTGGCGATTTATCAAGGTTGATTCGATGTAGACTCCAAGCGTAGATACTGCGAAGGGAAGCATCTGCTATTCCAACTGGGAAGTGGAGGTACATTGGAGTGTTCATCCCGTGATAAATGAGAGCATTCAGCTATAAGGAGTTAGCACATACACAGTTCGTGGCCTTTGAGAAGGAGGTAGCGTACCTCAATATATTTAGACTTTCTAGCTATGGAGACTTTTGTAGCCTCTTGAACTAGGTAAGGGAAGGTTACCTGCTTAGATTCAGGTCCCAGATGGATATTGAAAATAGAAGTGCCTAGTTTTTTAGTCGATATTTCCGCCTTATCTTCCAGTAGTTTGACCAGATTTTGATCTGATTCGACCCCCCAACGGTAGATAATTCGAGTGACCTTTGCACGAGGTCCGGTAGAAATAAGGAGTTTGTGGTAGTATTCCAAGTCGGACTCTCCCGGCTCAGCCTTCATGCTTACGCCACCCTCACCGAGACCGGTCTTTCCACCAGTGATGCCCCTCTCAGAAGCAAGGTTTGGAGAGTTTGGTACCTCATTGACTGAACCCGGTAAAGGAAAATTCAAAGATAGCCGCACTCTCTTTGTATCATCGAGCGTTGTTTCAAAGACCCTTAAATTTATCCCAAACTCACCTATGAGTTGAACGGTTCCGGGAGTAGAAACAATATCTAAAGATATTTTGAGGCCTTTGAAAAGTAGTGTCCAAGTAGGAACCATGCAGCTAAAGAGAACATCTGACTTTCCTTCCCAGTATTCTGTAGATTCATCAAAGACTGGGAAAGTTCTTTGAACTGTAATTCCGGAATAGTATGTAGTGTCTGCAGGCCTAAGATGGCCGAATCTACGTCGGAGGGACCCAAAAAGATTCACGGACAAGCTAGAGAAGAATGCGATCTGAAATTGAGGTGAGCCGGTCTTGGTTGGGTCCTTTGCCATAAGGCTCTGGAAGGCTTTCATAGGAACTGAAAGGGTAACACAGGTAAGTGCTTCGTGTACCCCTTTCCTTACCGATAAGGTATTAACTCCCCCTTGGTATTCCACGGCTACTGCTGCGGGGTCTTCTTCAAGACATTCAACTGTGTCAACGCCATGAAGATAATTTAAGGCAATATGTTCTTGGAAATAGCAGTTGGCGACTAAACTCCCATGGAATATATATGGGCTCAATTTCTCCATGAAAACCCCCCAGTCAACCGTTCGGGAGGTGCACTGTCGAATTCTGTACAACAGAAGAGAGAATGTTGCCCGAGTATTGTATTGCAAACTTTTGAGTTTTGTACCGGAGCCCGACATAAGGGTACGAAGGGCCAGGGAAGCATCTTCAGTTTCGAACATCTTCTTGTATACAGCGGTTAGTATTGCAATCATGCCGTCTATTTCGTAAGCAAACTTTGGCCAATTTATCTTCGAGGCATCATAGGCATTGATGCCTTCAGGTTGAAATGGGTAGAGCCACTTCCATACAAGGCGGCCATGCCTCTGCTTATTTCCACTGGAGTTCATCAGTTCGAATAGAACTTCGCCCACTTGCGATGTGGTGGTCTGGCCACATAGAAAGTCAACTGGTACAATTCCGAAGAGCGTGGAGAATGAAGCGGGTTCGATTCCAAGAACTTTGTATAAGCCATCCTCACCATTGCTGGAGTCAAATTCCTGATCGAGAAGTGTCTCAGTATGCAAGTAGCTGAGGGGCCCTTTTCGAAGAAGAGGGAGAACCGAGAGCAAGATATTGTAGGTTCCGAGGTGGTCGATTAGATTGGAAATATCGATGACATTGAACTGGATGGGATGATTAAAGAAATATTCTTTCGGAATTTTATTGGCCTCAATAATCTTCTTCATTCCAACGGGGAAGGACGAGGGCGAAGCTTCAAGACCGAAGCTGCCGCACATTTCTATGGCATCATCGACGAAAAAGCAGATCGTGCATTTGGTGACACGCTGGGCTTCGCGGAAGGATTGGCACCATAACCCAAACTCCTTTTTTGAACTACTAACCAATGGTGCGAAATCTTCGGCCTGGCGCATAGGCTTGAAATTCTGATAGTAATCATTTCGTGATGGAAAAGGCACGATTGCCATTGATAGATGAAATCCATGTAGAGGATCCGTTCCTAAATCACATATCTTTCAGCTTCATGTTTACGATCTGTAAAAAACGGAGCTCATCTGAACAAACCATAATGGAAGCTGAACTTTCGTCCATATTTCGAAAAGGCGAATGTAGGATTAGGCATAGAGACCTTCTCCGGGTTGACACCGGCGGTACCGGTTTTCCAATAATGGCTAAAATGTGCGCCCGATGCTAGGAGAGTCGAAGCAATCAAAGGGCCACCAGAGCGCGCCGACCCTGCCACAAATCCACCTCCAAATCTCAATTTGAAAACTCTGGCTAGCTCTCTCTTGTAGAATCCTCGCATCTGCTCTATAACGTCTTTGTTTTGGAGACTCTCCATCCAAGCGGTCCAAAATCGCCGAACCGTAGTAAGAGTTTGCTTAGACCCAATGCTAAGAATCTTGCCAACATCTGATTTTATCCATAGCTCTATATCAGCCGAGATAGAGAGTAAATCCTTTAAATGGATCTCGAGGGTCTCGGAGCATCTCTCTGGCATAAAAAGGTCGTAGTAGATTGGCCATAAAGTTTCGGTTTCCGCCCCCTTGAGTATCATCGCCAGCAGGAGGATATTTCGAGCTATTTTCGTTAGCAAGGTATCGCGTTTGTGTTTACTGAAGTAGGCTTACCAATTACTGCTCCTTCGATATCGCAGCATGTGAAATGGTAATTACGTTTGACTAGACATCAGTTAGATGATAGGCCTATATAAGCTTCGTAGGTAACACATACCCGAATTCGGTGCTTCAGACGATTCCGTGAAAATTGTGAAAAGAATATTGCGAACATCACCACATCCTAGAAGAAGAACTTCAGCATCGATCTCTGGCGAGAGGTGTCCAAGGAGGTTGATGGCTGGTGTATTTCCTATAGGATAGTAGAATCCATGGGCGTCGAAGAGGGTGGGTAGCAGCATCTTTGCAAGATAAGCATGCCTTTCATGGGCAAATACACAGTTGACCAAGGAAGTCCGAATCTGTCTTAACGAATTTCTTCTTGCGATCAAGGTGTTATTAAGGAGGAGATGTCCCGGAAAAGAGAAGCAGCCTGACTTGCAAGTGTAATTGTAGTTGCACATAATCATGCCTGAAGTCTTTGGCAAACAGCATTCATGCTGGCGTGTGGCAACGACAGAACACAAGTTGATAAGCAGGTTTATCACCATTCAATGCTCAGTATCTAGGTAAACCATTCAAACTCCTTCTAATACCACGATTTCGATACTCCGGGGCTTTTGTTAATCAAACCCCTAGCTACCTACTCTGCAGAGATGAGATATTCGGCAGGAATAGCGCTAGTATGTAGGGCAGGCAACCGTTTTACCAAAGTGATATTTTCTGCATTCGCCCTATCGTGGGAGATGTTAAGAGCTTACTTTAGCAGAACCATAGACCTGGAGGTGACACTGCCGGCCAAAGTCGACCTGTATCATTGCTTTGCTGATGATGACATCACCTAGGATGCGGCAAGACGCTTGCCGCCTATATACTAATGCTATGAAGTTAGACCTTTGGAAGGGGTTTTCTCGCACCAAGAAAAGGTAGACAAATCTAGGCAAGAGGGCTATGGTAACCAAAATGTGTTAAAAGGAGATATAATACAAAACCATCCAAAATATATATTACAACTTCACAAAAAAAAAAAACATATATAATAACTTAAACAAGGCCAACAAGACCAAACAAAACATAATTGTATTAATTTTCAAAGTTATATTCAGCTACCAGTTTGTCCACAATCAAAAACTAAAAAAAAGCTAACCAACCAACCAACCAACCAGACAACCAGCCAGACAATTAACCAGCCGGACAACCAGCTAGTCAGACAGCCAGCCAGCCAGCTAACTGATCAGACAGTTAGACAGTCAAACAACTAGACAGCCAGACAGCCAGTTGGCTACACAGCCAGGCAATCGGACAATCAAACAGCTAAACAACTAAATAACAAAAAATTCAGTGGTTATTTCTTTTATATTAATAAATATAACTATAGTTATTAACATACGTATTTTAAATGCCAGTGGGGTATATAAAATAATTATGAATTAGTATATTAGCTGTCTGGCTGTCTGGCTATCTGACCATCTAACTATCTGATCGGTTAACTAGCTGGCTGGCCGTCTGGCTAACTGATTGTCTAGCTGGCTGGTTGGTTGGCCGTCTGGCTGGTTGACTAGCTAGCTGTCTGGCTTTTCTCCAGCTCCTGACGGCTAGGCAGGCTAACTAGCATATTTCTTTACTGGTGCTATGGCTTTGTTAGCCACAAATAAGGAATTAAATTAATACTTTATATGCACAGTTGTGGTCAATGGCTTCAGCGAAGAAGGTCATCTTTGCATTATATGCATTGAGAAAGCATATATTCCTTTCCTCAGTCAAAGCATTTTTAAATATGTACTCTGCTTTGGTTGATCACCATTTCTCATTTGCGGCTGTGGATATATCGTCTGGAGTTATTCAAGGAGATCCTTTATCACCGTTATTATTCATAATATATATTTATGATATGATATCTGGTGATGTAGATGATCCAAAACTTCATGGAGTACCTATTCCTCAATTGGCGCTGGCAGATGACATTATTATTTTTTCAACTACAAGAGAGGGGATAAACTATTTACAGAATCAATCAACTTCAAACCTCCAAAATTGCTTTAGCCATTTTAAAAATAAAAACAATTACCCAAAACAGAGACTACTTTATACGTAAACAAACAAACAAAAGCTGCTAAAGTTATAATATATATATTTTAAACGGTCTTGTAGGATATATCATTTTGACACGTTTTGGCCGCCATAGTATGGTTTAAAGCATATGTCCATTATGTTAGGCTAAGCTGATATCACAATTCAAGCGCCAAATACGTAGCTCTATAGAACCATTTTCTGGTGATTCTCCAGCCTGGTTTTATCCTACATTATGAACCCTTCTTCTATGTGCTCTGAAGTCATTGGGCGTGGTGTGTCACCACTCGTTTAGACAGGTAGACCATCAGCATCTACCGATCTACGGGCCACAGGAGCAGCAACACTGATAGGGGCGGCTGATTGGGTCAATGAGAAGAGTTCTATTTCAATATGACCTGCTGAGGCTTGGACACCCGGGGCTTGGATACACGGGGCCTGGATACACGGGTCTTGGCCACCCGAGGCCTGTATACCGGGGGCATGTATACCCGGGGCCTGTACACCGGGGGCACCGGGGGCCGCCGTCACTACGACCACCACGCCACATATCTCTATCATGAAAAGGACTGAGGATTTTCCTGGAGGGCTGGAGTGGTCTAAGATCACTTTCAACGAGCTCAAGGGACTCATACAGGTCCGCAAGAGAATTTTTATAAGATTTCAGTAAGTTGCGAATTGATAAATCTGGGGAGATATCTAAGCACCCTGCCGATTTAAGTTGGCGGTGCACCTTGATTACCTCATGATACAATTCATCACTTTTTTTTCGGACATCATGACGTACTGCGTCGTCAATTTTGTGCGAGAAAAGGTATTCATGATCGTCAAGTTTGTCGAAGAGATTATGTGCAATCAAATTTCGAATTTGATTGTGACATTTCCGAACGGAGCCCTGGATAGAGGAAAACTGATGTGGAGATATACGTGCTTGATGTCCATGATTGTTGAATATTTTGAACATGGACCAAACAATATCTCCTAGACCTTTGATCAAAGAACAGAGTGGTTTTGAAGAAATCACAACCTGGAAATCCACCCTGGTGAATCTCTCAAGTTCGTGGTCGTATGCTGGGGCTGAGTCACTGCCTCTCTGTTCCTTCCTGCCCTGCGAATTGTGTTGCCGTAGAGATTCCCCGTCGCCAGTGGCATCTTGTTCTAATCGTTCGTCAACCTGCATAATCAAAGGCCTCGGGCTTTCAGCTCTAATATTGCTAGTATTAAGCGGCTTCCCATCCCGATCCCCATCGTCCAGATTCGAGTAAATTAACCCGCAGCTAGAGCTACTCTATATTAGCTAATATAAGGAAAGTATTTAAATGTTTAAGTATCACCGCATACCATATAGTGTTCGTCATTGAATTTGTGCCATAGTCCACTTTGAAACAGCGGGGGCATGAGTTCCGATCGAACAGCCTATCAATGATTATTGACATAACAACTTTCGAATTTGGGACTAGTTCATGCCATCGTCGGGACAGCAATTTAGAATTTTGGTAGTCATAGAGTAGAAATTGACCGGAATCTACGTAACGCTGGCCGGGTCTGTCCTTGAACCGAATTTTCAGGAAGTTGTTGAATTTCTCCCAATGTCGATATTTTCTGTATGGCAAGCGCATTTCCTGCCCTAACACATCCTCCAAGACAATGTCGGCCCCGGAAAGGAGCTTTGGTACTTTGGAACCGTAGTCCCATATGATATGAAGTAAAATGATGAATTTAATCCCAAGGAGGCAGCTAGGGACTTAAATTAGATATGGATACTACTACTACCATGAGCCACATCAATAGTTCAGATAAAAGAGAACTTACATCAACTCCTTGAATAATAGTTGAAAACATAGCGTAGCTATGTCCGCGCTAGATTTACTTAGCAGGGCCTCTTGTATAGAAGCAAGGTTATCTTTCACTTACTGTCGGGTATGCCGATCGCGATATTGTGCATAGCTCTCAGCTGCTGGGGCCGAGTCTGAGCCGACATTTGGGTTCAGGGAACCGACCTTAACCAGCTGAAGTAGGTATAGAAACCCAAGTAAGTCCTCGTATACCTGTGGGCCCCAACCATTTTCCCTGAGTATCTTGGTTATGTCGCTGATAATTTTGATTGTAACTGGGCTATCGAGCGCCCAGAGCTCTAGAACCTTCGAGTTAGACGAGTGCCTGAGGTTATAATTGATGTCTTCTTGCAGTGCCCTAACTTGCTCAGGGAGAACTGAATCTATAAGAAATATCAGCCAAATTTTGATTTAGGTAATGCCATACGGGGCCCGAGGGTATCAGTACCATCAAAAACCGTGTGATTTTTAGGGGGTGCAGCGATGTTGTCCAGCGAAATCGTCGCCTTTGGCGGCTTTGTCGCACACCTCCACACCTCGAGGACCGCCTTTGTACAGGCTGCTGCACTTATGGCCGAATATCCTTGCCAGTCTTTGTTTTTGTGGCTATCCGCATAGTCGCACACACTCTTGACAATAATAGTAGGAAGGTAGTCCCATGCACCAGCGCCTTCCATCTCAAATGCAATTACTTCCTCTTCGGCCACGATTTTATCGCGATGTTCGCCACTCTTCATAACACTATCTTCAGACGCAATACGCCCGTAGTGAATTGAGAGTTTTCGTGGCTCTTGGGTTTCCCCCGAGTGGGAGGCCGGCGCCTTTCTTACTGGGTCATATCTTATCGACAAACCATCATCACAGCCTAGTTCTGCACAGGAGGAGGCCAGTGCGGTTTCACAGGCTTCATCTTGGCCTTGACATTTCAGGCATATAGGGCTGGAACCCAAGTTGTGGTGCCTGTGCTGATAATTCGCCGGGTAGAGTTTGTCGTTCTGCGCACCAGGATACTTAAAATTCTGGAATCGATTGTTTTTCTGGAATTCCCTTAAGTAAAGGGCGGTTTTGTCCGCTAACCTTTGACAACTTCGCAGGCCTGATATCTTCCCTATAAACGCACGAATCTCTGGATTTGCTCGGGCCAAGTTATCTTCTATGGTATCCTTCCTCCTAAACCCGCTAGGATTCTGCCTGCCAAAGTCGGCCTGTATCACGGCTTTGCTGATGATGACATCACCTAGAAAGATTTCGGTTCCATCGGCTGTTCTTGGTGCGCCTCCACATATCCCAACAAGGAAACAGATTTTGATCCCTTCGAAGCTAGTGCGAATACCAAATGCCGCAGCTGCGGAAATAATTTTACCCATACCAGGCATGTATGTTAGTACAATGTGTTGATTGCCTATTCTTCCTATCGTGTAGGCATTGCAGTCGCCGGGGGCTTTTCCATATGAAAAGCCATCGGTCTCATATTCCTCATCTAAGAAGGCCTCGACAGCGTCGCGTTCTACCGGCAAAGCACATATGATGGCGATCTCAAAGCCTTCCCGTTTGTCGGGACGAGAGGGTTGCGCCATATGGCAGAGTGGAAGGCTGAGCCGGAGCAGTTAATATAGAATCGACAGCTGTTTCGGCTGAATATAAGGAGCTGATTACGTTGAAGTGATATATAGATAAGACGAACGGCATCACAGGGGACGAGAACGGTGAAAGAGGGACTAGAATGATTCGGAGATAGCTATTTCTTAGATCTCTGGGAGTATATTATATAGTATACAATCCGATCGCTGAGGACATTAGAAGGCTGCACGCCAAGCTATGCGCGACGTGGCTGAAGCATATGCTAGCATTAGGTGTATTCTTTCGCACGATTATATAACGATCACGTGTCTATCTACGTTTGGTCTTTAACTGCATGATAATGATCTAAAGGTTGACTTGAATTCAATTGTGATTTGACGGATCAAAAATTCGATTGAACTCTCGATAGAGGAATGGTTTAGTATTTAGGTATTTTGGGTGGTTGACAGTGTGGGAATGCGGCGAGGCGCTTGCCGCCTCTACTAACGCCATGAAGTTAGACCTTCGAAACTTATATATGAAAGGTTTGGTCTGACGTTTTTGTAGGCTTCTTACTAGTCGCATCCAATATTAATAGACATGGAATAAACGAATGATTATTTTACATTTAACTTTATGACTTCCGCACGCTCGAGACGCGTAAAAACCTCGCAATGAAGCAATTTTCGGGAGAGGAAAGAGAAAAGACGAAACCGAAACATCCCAGTGGTATCATGTATGTAAATGCATATGCTTTCCAAAACCCAACAAAGCGAAAGAAACTCGGGTAAAAAAAAAAAAACAGGCAGCCTGAAACTGCTAAAGGTATACCTTGTCCCCTATTAGGGGGGAAACTCCCCAAGGAGACTCAAATTTCGTAAGGCGTAGCCCCAGCACCGAATATCAAATGTGGTTTCCTCTTTGCCAAATCCAAAATAGTTTGCGCAAACACTGAGTTCGCCCATGCAAACCAGCTTCCTATAGTATACTTAGTCAGGCACTAAAACTTCAACCGAGGATACGGGACAAAAAAGACTTACTTGTATAATCGCCTTGCCTGTTGACATTCACACTCTCATTAATCAGCCCAAATCGACTGACAGTCTTAACAACGTCTAAAGCTCCCATGATTTCCTTATCGTTGTCGCTTGTCATGGCCTGCATCAACAAACTCATCGGCCATGCATGTTTCAACCCGATATGAGGGCCTCCGATACCCTTGAACACTGGTCCTTCCAAAAAGAACGGGTTTCCCTGCCTGGACAAAATCATTTTCCTGGTGTTTTGATAGACTGGATCGTCAACCGTCGTCCATCCTAACTTGGGAAGCGAAAGAAGAGACGGCAGATTCGCATCATCCATCATGATTCTAGAACCATAGCCATCAACCTCATATGCGTAAACTTTGCCGAATACCGGATCTTCAACAATACCATGGGCTTTAACACCATCAGCGATCTTTTTTGACCAGTCGCTCGCGTAACGTGAATACTCAGACTTCTTAGCATCGGCAAGCAGTTTCGAGAGCCGACCGAGTTCAACCGACATGAAGGCGTTTCCGGGTATGAAGTATTGCAAAATGCAAGCATCATCGGAAGGTCGGAAAGCAGATCGAATCAGTGAGCTATTACCGCTCACAGGATTGCCTCTACCCGATAGCGCCAGTGTTTCCGTCTAAAATGGTTATAGGTCAGGACTAAACTACATTATTGACAGCTGGGAAGAAATACATACCCCTGTATTCGTACTCCTCTGGAAGGTATAGCCCGGGAACTGTAATACGCCAGAATCGGTGAATGTTCCCTGTGCTTGCTCTTCAAGTACATTGAACACAGACTCTACAGCCGACAGGAACCTCTCAGTAACAAAAGAGAGGTCGCTCGTATGCTTATAATATTGATTTGCGAGCGAGAAGAAATTGGCCAAGCTATCGATCTCGTACTTGCACTCAAAGACTGCTCTGAAGTCATAAGCGGGGTGTACATTGTCATCTTGTCCATTGTTGGCACTATGAAACCTATGTTAGGAGGGCGTATCGATAAGAATCTAAGTGGGACGAACGTACGGGTTGATATGACTTCCTCGTGGTGCCTGAAAAGCATTGCAATACGGACTTTCGATAACATATCCGGCCTGCGTATTGATAGCCCCTAGAACCAACTTCTTTAACTTCTCATCCTTGCGCAACAATGGCATGTATCCTGCCAGCTGGTTCGTAGAATCCCGTAGCCATTCTGCATTGATGTCGCCGGTAACAATAAAGCTCTGGGGACCCTTAACCTTTGCCACACCGAAAATACTTTTGACATTGTTGGTATCATCATCTTCGGTTTCCTCGCCATCTACGTGCCATCTAACGGTTGTATCTAATGTGCTCGGATAACAGTTTTCGAATAGTCGCGCGAGATCTTTATCAACGAGGCGTGTTGTCATTTCTCGAATGACGTTCTCTACCGCCTTTGATCGAAAACTCCTACACTCTGGAACAGGTCGCTGAAATGGTAGTTGTAAA
This sequence comes from Orbilia blumenaviensis, assembly GCA_036872755.1. Lineage (NCBI taxonomy): Eukaryota > Fungi > Ascomycota > Orbiliomycetes > Orbiliales > Orbiliaceae > Orbilia > Orbilia blumenaviensis. The sequence goes on from JAVHNS010000001.1 coordinate 3,373,223, forward strand.
GGTCCATCACTAAGTGGGAGATGTCGACGGGAGGAGTAGTCTTTGTAATCAGGGCACGAATCACCCCACGGGTCACCGTCGAAGTCATTAAGATACATGACTTGTGAGCGCCCGGGAGTTTGGAAGAAGAGGAGAACAAGGATTATCGCCGTGAGGAGGAACATCATGATATTAGAGGGGGATGACCAGCTACTTTTGTCGGAGTCCGAGGAGTAGTTGTATGTGGGTTTACTATCAGGATGCTTAGAAGGAGAGGGGGGACGATATGTGGAAGGCCCGCGACGAGGAGGCGGCTGGAATGGAAAAGGAGCAGCACCCTGCTCGGGAACCTGGAGATGGTGTCCTGAAGCTTCCGAGCCGTCGGTTGGGCTATACGGCGGCTGTTGGAAGAATTGGTTCTCCGGAGGGAGGTCGCTGGACGGAGTATCTGGCACCGGGCGGGGTGTTCGGTGGTACATTGGAAGCTGCGATGTTAATTGCGCTCACTGTACAAGTGCTAACAATAGCAGCAACTTTTATTACCAAAAAATGCCGCTCAAGATAACGATGAGGCTGGAAAAGACGGGCGCATAACTGATTTGGCACCCGGCGATGGTATATTATATCCCTGCCGTTATAGACACGCCTGGACGAAACAACGTGAAAGAGGACTACTTGTCGTTGTGCCTGAGTGTATTTTTTTGTAGGCGAGCTTGCAGGCAATAGTTAAGCCTTTCGCTCGATTTGCGGGGCGGTTTAAGCCGAAAAGCGAAATCCCAGCCTAATTCCCCTGCAAGCGGTTGCCCCAAGACCTGCAGCCTGGTCTGGTCTTAGCCTTTGAGGGACATGGAAGCTTCGAAATCCGATAGTAAACGGTGCATGATAAGCTTTTTTTGTTCGTATCGTTACATCCATAAGAGGATATGCTGTTATCATGGCTCTGCGGTTGGCTTGCAGATATCTATATTGCTAATATCTAATATCTAATATCAATAGATCGTGTAATATGCTATACATGCATGTATACGTATGCACGAGCGGAATTTCCCTCTTTCTGTCCCCCCCTCAATTACAAGCTTGATTCTATGCTGCACAGGACGGCTCAAACAGCCCTTTCAGCCTTGTATCTTTTGATACCACGGCATCCTTTGCCTCTTGGAACCACGTTGTCCCGGTATTTACTTTCTCCAGCAATGCCATGATAAGTTTCAGCTGACCTCGTAACTGCTGTACGGTTCCCTCTGCTGGTTCTTCAAATATTCTGATCCAGCAAAATACTGCTGCCTTCAATATTTCATTATTGTAACCCGGTACCCTTGGCCAACAATGTCTCGTGACATCCACTAGGGTCCCAGCCGCAGCTAACGCAGCTTCCGGATACGTCGTGATGAACGGAGATGTCATGGGTTCGATGCAAAATGGTATCAATTTCTAATCAAAACACCGGTCGGATTGGCTTTTTATCAGTATCAACCCCAGAAAATACGTTTTGTAAGGGGGGAGAGAGGACATGTGATATTTACCAAAAGATGCTTCACACTGCTAACTCCTAGAACACCGACGATAATGCCGGTTTCCTGCAAAAACACCTCTACCATTCTGATGTTCTCCCCAGCATATGTCATTCCATGGAATACTCCATCCCGTAGTATCTTATCAATGGCTTTATACCACATGTTGTCATCCACACCCGCATATCGATGCGTCGCTAATCCCATAAGCGCTGCGACCCCAGCTCGAAAGCTTCTGATAGCATGGTTCACTGGTGTCAAAGGCGGTAGAAAGTGGAGACACGGAGATATTGCCTCTTCGAATACTGATCCAAGGCCTGTTCGAGATAGGAAATCATGGCCGACGGAACGTATTACCCGGTCAAGGATGTCGCAAGCATGTGCTTTGCTAAGGACGTCGCCTTCGTCCAACGTCGTAAGAATCGGTGGGATGACAAGATGCCAATTTTGTTCCAGGGATTCAGGCTAGTCGTTGTTTAGTACATATTTCTTCATGCAGAGTGGAAGATATATACGGAGTAAACTTTTCGTACCTTGAGGTTTGTGACCGAATAGCTAAGCAGACATAACGCATCGGGACGATCCTTCCTCCACGGCTTCTCGTCCGAAAACGAGAATACTGCTGGTTTTGCTTGGGGTACTCTCATGGCTTTTCTGCCTTTTTCAGTGATCGTACCTGGGCCCTTGCCGAATAGCGGCTTAATAGTGGTCTTCAGCATGAACTCTATTAGCACATCATCAGATGTCAATATAGAGCCATGTCTTTCGATGATGTTATCGCAAACTTGAGCACTTTCTTCAGTTACCCAATCCACCACTCGAAGTGCATGTGTGGCTATAGCTGAGGCGACATTATTTCTAACGACAGAATCCGAGTTTAATAGATCATCCGTCAGAAGTTCACGAAGGATCAATAAAGATATCCTTGAGGTTGTTTTGAAAACGACCAGATTCGGAGTTGGTTGCGGCTCTAAGCTCAGGTTAGCGGCATGAGGCTCTCTATGAGCTATGAATCGCATGGTATGAATATACCTTTGAAGGGATCTTGTTCCAAATCAATCTCGCTGACTACCGCCTGGTTTGGACGTAAGATTTTACACAGAGAGAGCACAAAGTCCTCAGAATTATATGACACCTCTGTTTCACCTCTGGATTCTTCGGCTACCTGTAGTGATTTTATATGATCGTATATATATAGTTTTGCTAGCAGCTATAAGGATCCAGCAGTTAGTAAGCTAAAATGCAAAGTACGCAAGCAACCGAGATGCCAAACACTGTGTGCACCTTTCTGCTATTCTCGAGCGTGCCATCTGCAGATTTCTGAAGCTCAATAATATCTTGTGCTATGACCTTGAGGTCTGGTATAGCTCTGTGGTTCATGAATTCAATAGTCAGCAAAGCTATTTGCATCAGATTTGCGTTTGGCACGTACTCTATATCAATGACTCCAGAAACTTGGAGCGCCTCGGGAGGACTACTACTTCTCGCCGCATCCCTTGCCGCACTTTTTATTGAATCCATAGTGATAGCGTTGAATAAACACACCGGTCCACGCGTTCTCGAAGCCCTAGGTCATTTAGTAGTTGGTTTGGGATGGTAGAACTAAGCTGCGGCTTTGTAACTTTGCAAGCAAAAAGAGACACTTTGTTGCATTTTGAGCTGCCAACACAAATTTAGCGACAGAGGGAAGCTCAACCTTAAAGGATACTTCAGAGCTAGGCTACATATGGGTTCTAAGCTTTGGGATAAACGGGTGGTCTATTCCGGTTTAGTATGCATTAAGTGATCTTTCTTTAGTTCTTCTGATTAATAAGTGATGCTACATATACTATGTATAGTAAGAAACGTAAATTTGAAACCTATTTCACGAGACGATGCAAAGACCCCCCCCCCCCTAGACTTGAAAGTGCTGATATCTAATATACAAAAGTTGAAATCAGGTAACAAAAATCTTTGTCATGATGAGTATGCACTGATTCAATTTACCAGAGCTAGTGACAGTCCAGTAGTCTGAGAGCAGTTTTAGGTGTTTCAACGAGTTCCTCCAACCTGTAGGCCTCTTTAAACAGTAACGGTATTCTTCTTTTGGCCAGTGGTCAACAGCGTCTGGGACCGAGACTAGCCTCGCCTGAGCTCAGCAGACCTTCTTTTGTGTTCGGCCACAAGGGCCGAGACTAGGTACTTGCTAAGAAGATACAAACACATGCTGTATAAAATACATACATCATCTCATCACACCCACATCATCACATAACCATACCACCATACCACCTTATCACCCCGCCTCATTGATCAATACAGACCTATCAAAGATACCTGCAATGGCTAGATCACGACCCCAGCCCAATAAACCGGCCAAATCCAGCCATATCGCCAAACTGAGAAAAACCCTCGACACCCTTCTCTCCCCTCAGAAGAAGAAAGGCATCACTAAGACGCATTCCCCCAGAACTGCCAAAACCGGGCAGAAATCTGAATGCCCGAACCTCGTTCTTCTGGGGTTTCAGCAGAACCGCCCGTTCAAAGACCTCTACAAGGCATTTTTACGCCATGAAGTTACAGACCACAATGATATAATCATTAAGATGGAGGAGCAGTGGGGGAGTTGTCCGAGTCATAGAGCTAGTATTTGTACATACTGGGAGAATTTGAAGATTGAGAGGAAGGTTAGTGGATTTTTTATTTTTCTTTTTCTTTTAGCATATTTTAGTTGGGTATGGCGGAGAGCCAACGTGGGGTTGGAGAATTAGAGAGTGGAATGGCGGTTTTATATTAATTGGTTCAATTGATACGATAGGTTCACTTCAACATGCTCAAAAAGGCACGATTGGGGATTCGTCGCGGAGATAAAATCATGGCAAACCCTCCGGCAGGCAAACCAATTAGCCCAGTCAAACAAAAAGAAAATGCCGACAAATCCTCGATGCATCAGATCAGTAACTCTGCTGATCCTGAGCCCAGTCCCAAAAAGAGAGTCTTAAAATCACCGCCTCCGAAGTTTCCGAAAGGGAGCATCAGGTTGTTAATAAATGGAGATTCGGAGACTGCTCTGAAAGCCTTCAAACCTAAGGATGAGGATAGGGCTCCGTTGAAGGTTAAACAATCTAAACTACCTGTTTCTGTCGTTTCTAAGAGGAGAATGAGTATTGGAGAGCTGCTATCCGTTGCAGAGGGGAAGAAGAAGGAGGAAGATAAGAAGAAAGAAGAGAGGGAGGAAAGAGGGAGGGAGAGGAAGGAGAGGGGATGGAGGGAGAGGGAGAAGCAAAGACTGGTGGAGAATAAGAAGAGAATGGAGATGGAGAAGGAAAGGGAACGGGAGAAGGAAAGAGAGTTGGAAAAACAAAAGGAGAGGGAGAGAGAACTGGAGGTAGAGAAGAAAAAGGAGGTGGATAAGAGAAAGATGAGAGAGCAGGAAAGAGAGAAGAGACGAGAGCAAAGGAAAGAGAAGAGAAAGAACAAAAGAAAGAAGCACATGGCTAAGGGTAAGAAATAGGGCAACGAGACTACTAAGAAGTTATTAGAGTTGGGGATAGGCCCCGAGGGACGTGCTTTTTGTATTGGCCGTCGAGAGTTGTGACATTAGAACCAGACTAACCTTAGAACTTATTTGAAGGTGGTTTTATTGATTCCTGTCAATTTTGAGGACTTCGCTTCTTCTTCTTCTTCTTCTTCTTCTTCTTCTTCTTCTTCTTCTTCTTCTTCTTCTTCTTCTTCTTTTGCATGAATAGTTATCACACGAAGTCGGGCCACTTTGTGGAGGCTGGTTCACGAGATCAGCTAACCGCATCTCGAAATTAAGTCTGGCGCTGAGATTATAGATGGCTGTGCATTGTGCTTGAATCTTGGTTTGAGTGGTAAAGGGCGGACACACCAATCGGTATCCCTCTTTCATGAATATCGCAATTTAAGATATATCGATAATGTTAGTGCAATGAGGCCAATAATGGGTAGGTTAAATCACTATATCATGAGATAACATTAGCAGTGTATAACGTTACTCGAAACCTAGTCTCGTAGTATCTCGAAGCCGAACTGGACAATCAGCGTTGTATTTTTTGCGTTGAGCAAGGTTGCCGCACAAGCTCGACCAAGACGTCGAAAGTGCGCCGGAACGAAATGATACCCTCGAAGCTTCCCACCCCGGACTATAATTCTGTCGCAAGACTCTCAAAAACCACACCCCTCCCCCTCCCCCTTCCTCCCGTCTTTAATTCTCCTACACATGATCCGCCCCTGCGCTTTCAACTGCCGGCTGCGACTCTCACTGCTCCAGCGTCCCCCTACCTCTGAGTCACCCCACCACCACCGCCAGTTCTGCGCCATTGTAATAAACAGACGTATATCAACCCTCCCACGCCAATCTTCTTCTCCAACATCACGCAGCATCTACCACTCCCACTGCCGTACCCGTTTATTATCACTACTCCCAACTCCGCGTCTAGCACAATTCTCAACAACAGCTTCTACACAAGCAAAAAAGAAGAAAATGGCGACACAACCATTACCGACTATAACATTAACTCCAGAGGAGGAAAAAGTGCGCTCTTTGCTGGTTGATGTTGCAAGTTCAATAGATTCCACAGCAGCGCAGTCCGAACCCACGGTATTGCGTATAACCGGCGGATGGGTACGAGATAAGCTCCTGAATGGAAAATCGCACGACATAGACGTTGGTATCAACAACATGACTGGGTTTGAGTTCGCATCGCATTTAAATGGGTTTTTGACAAGTAATGTGGAGAAATATGGAATTCCGGCGAAATCGATCCATAAGATTGAAAGTAATCCGGAGAAGAGCAAGCATTTGGAAACGGCGACGACAAAGATTTTGGGATTGGATATTGATTTTGTGAATTTGAGGAGTGAGAGTTACTCTGAGGAGAGTAGGATTCCGAAAATGGTAAGAACTCTTTTTTCCTCTTCCTTGCTTCCCTCCTTTTTCTCTTTTTTTCTTTCTGGGTTCGGGGTGTTATAGTTATATCTTAGAGGAGGGGTTTGCAGCTGATATCTATGACGGTGGAATTCTTTCTTGAGGAAAAGGAATTTGGAACTCCAAAGGAAGATGCCCTGCGCCGCGACGCCTGCGTGAACGCTCTATTTTACAACTTGATGACCCAACAAGTCGAAGATTTCACCGAACGCGGCCTTTCGGATCTCAAGGCTCGCATCCTACGAACACCCTTACCACCCTTACAAACCTTCAAAGACGATCCTCTACGAGTTCTACGGCTTATACGGTTCGCCAGCCGGCTTGACTTTACTATCGACCCAAAATCTGAACAGGCGATGCAGAATCCCGAAATTAAAGCTGCGCTGAAATTGAAAATCAGTAGGGAAAGGGTAGGGGTGGAGGTTGAGAAGATGCTATACGGAGAACGCCCCTATGAAGCGCTGGATCTCATCGAGAGGTTAGGCTTGGTGGATGCCGTCTTCGACGTACCAAAGATGACTGAAGAACAACTGGAAGAAGTTAAATACGAATACGCCAGACTTGGTATCGATGGTGTTAAATGGCTTTTTGGAGGATTTCAAAATGTGAATGGGTGTGATGGAGTTAAGAAACTGGCGTCAACAGAGAGGGACCGGTATCTTATGTGGTTATTCGCGGCTACGTTACCTTGGAGTAGGGTCATTGTAGCCGTCGGCGACAAGAAGAAAATAAGAATAGCAGCAGGTGTAGCGGCAGCAAGAGACGGATTGAAGCTTAGTAATAAGGACACTGACAGTCTGGATAAGATGGTAAAGTCATACCGGCAGGTCAAAGCCACCATATCGAATTTTGGGGCGTTGTCAAGAAGCATTTTAGGGAAGTATATCAGGTTGCTAGGCGCCGAGTGGAGGGTTTACATACTTGCTAGCTTATTGATTGAAATGGTTGAAGCGAGGTCTTCTTTGGAGCATGAGGAGTTTGGGTCACAGCAAGATTTGGAGCTTATTGCCCGGTATGAATCGTTTTTGGATAGGATCTATAGTGAGGACCTAGGCGAGGCGTGGGATTTGAAGTATTTGTTGACGGTGAGTTGAAGCGGCTTTTTTTCCCTAACAATATTGGAAGTGAAGGTGTTGATATTCTTTTCATATAGGGCAATGAGCTAAAAGACGCTATGGGCAAGAAACCCGGGAAATGGATGGCAGCGGCGTTGGAGCAAGTTATGGAATGGCAGCTGGATAACCCGCAGGCAACGAAAGAAGAGGCGCTGGAAAACATCAAGGAAATTGTGGTACTCGAGAATTATCACTAGCTGTGTGTAGTATTCTATGAAGACTTTACACTGCCCAAGCTCGCCCGTTCCTGACATCATAGCTATCATTACAAATTTGAGCTTTTGCCCTTTTGTTCGGGTCATGGAGCATGATGCATACATATTTTCGCTGCGTATGATCGTATATGGCATCCGCGATCGGACAACCTACACCGTAAGCTCTATTTAATCAGTGGATACCCTCTCCAGAATAGCATCCTGGCTGATATATTGTAAGTTAAAAATATCTATGATTTACAAGTATGGTATACTGTTAGTAGCATATCGGTTCTTAGGCACATACATCACATATCTCTGTTCTTGAATAATTGAGGAAATGAAGGATTTTGATTTTAAAAAAAGCTATCCATTACATGATGTATATCGAATCTTTTAAGAAAACCGAATGACAAAGCGAATGAAATGGTTGTTTATCCTTTTCTCTCATCTATGCTCTTTCATATTCCGTCAAAGAAAAAAATTATAAAAAAAAGTCGGTGAAGATCCCCTTAGCTCACCACCCCCCATCCTAGAGAATTGACGAGGAGGAAAAGAGGCATGGCGCTTATAAAAGAGACTCCAGCAGGTCCATCGAGTTTGTTATCGGGATTGTCGAGGTGAGGGCAACATGTCGTTGGTTTTTTGGGTATTAAAAAGAGATTATTTGAAGATGAGGTGGGGTATATTGGAGATTTATTTAGAAAACGACATGTTGGTCGAAGACAGTCGATGGAATGGCCTGGGAGGAGGGATCGTGGATGCTAATGCATCATATCTAGCAGTGGGAATTTACTTGGAGTGCTATTGGGTAACCATGTTAGTATCATATTCATGATGATTATAGATATTGATTATTGGACATACCTTTGGGCATCCAGCGCACTTGCAGTCAGTGCAGGAGCAGTCGTCACCGCATCGGTCAACCATGGTGATTTGAGCGACTAGATTTCCAAAATGTTAGCATAGATCTAGACGATTGCCGAGAAGATGTGTATGATTGGTGTCGTACTCATTTTGATAGATTTCTAAGCTTTTAAGAAAAGACTTAAATAAAGAAGTGTATTGTAGTGTATAGTTGGATTTATTATTGTAGAATGCTTTGGTTTACTGGAGAACGAAAAAAGAAGAGGGTCTACGGGAGGCAGGAGGAGGGGTATTTATAAACTTTTCCGGTGGAAGTTGTTACCTGTTCCTCCCCAACGTCACCAACCAGCTTAGCTGGCTAGAAAACCCAAAAAAGTTACCTAAGAAGGGTAAAGGAAGTTAACTTTCGGCTTGCTTGCTACCGTCATAGGCGGTGTCGCCCTGATTCCTTTTTTCGACCTATTATCATTCACCGCTAGTGTGCTATTTTTCTTTTTGCTTGTCCAACAGGAAGCCCTGCCAGCTGGAAGATCTAACGGAGGGGGGCCAATTGCAACAGGAAGCCTCGCCTGCACTACACCCCACCTTTTGGGACGCATGTCTCTGAACGAGGCAAGCGAGCGAAAAGGCACCCCTCTCTTCCACTCTTCTATCCGTTTTTTCCCTTGCACAGGAGAGCGCATGTCACTGTTGCAGAATCGAACCTATCTACTATCTCTCTTTTTTTAAAATTTTTTATCTTTTTTAATTTTTGTTTTCTTGTTCGAACTTGGCAAGTCCGTGTCCACGCGGAACATGTCATGGATATTTTTTTTTTACTTTTCGCCAGATATGATAACCGATCTCCCTATCTCTAGCTCCCTACGACATACAAGGTGTAATCGTTGCTTCTAGAAAGACGTTGCTTTTTTTTCTATCTCTTCTCTTTCTCTTTCTAGTATTTCAAGGTCGCTTTACTTGATTGGACTTTTCTTAAACTGCATTATTGGAATGCTGGCGAAATCGATCGGACTAGGCCACAGACGTCCCACTTTCGACGTCAAAACCAAATCCTAGGCGTCCGCGCTAAACTACGCACAAATGGCTCTTTGTCCCCCCGATTCATTTTTTCACAACAGATGTCATTATCTTAAAGCAAAATAAAGAATAAAAAACAAAAAAGGAGTACGTTCGCAAGAGCTCCCCCCGGACCTTGTGCATCTTGAGATTTTGATCCTGCTGCTACCATACGTATGATGCTGTGCTATACCACGCCAGCTGCTATAGCTGGCCACATGAAAGCACAGACCGGACGGACAAGACCGGTATGCGGGGGGAAGAATCAAAGAATGTCGTTTCGTCAAGGTTGAAATTAATAACGGTTTTGATATTTCATGGGGAAAAGCCGCTGAAAGGGGTTTTGGATTAACAAATCGATGACCGATAAGCATGACTGATAGATTAGATCCTCTCTCCTTTTTTTCCAATACGTTCTTTGTTATTAATAAGTTGAGTTTACGGGTTCGCAGATGGTTTTGTGCTTTTTTTTTTTTACTCCACATTATAATAGTGCAGGCTTTGATATAGCTAGAGAGCTGCTACCTGTGTATGTATGGCTGACAAGCTTGCATACGTCTGCAGTATGGTCCTTCTTCTTCTTCCTTTCTCTCGACTCGAGCTTGAGCTCCCCAGGATTTTTATTATTTCTTCCAGGCCAGATCAGAATCCCGCCCTTCGGGCCAAAGTGGCGTCCCGATTACCTTATCGAAAACCCCACATTTTTAATAAAAATTTTCTTTTAGTTCTTAGCTTACTTAGCTTTTACTCAGTTTTTTTGTACGTAGCTAAGTAGCTTAGCGTTTTTCTCGAAGGAATACCCAGTAACTGTACTAACAGTAAATAGTATGGAGATATGATATGAAAGCCTGTACTTGCATACGGATCATCTTTTGTCCCACATCCCCCCCCCATGCCATGCATTGCAGTGTGCGAAGCAAAACGTATGGGGATGTGGATATGGGTATGGGTATTGTAGGGTATGGGGCGGCCATGACCATGTTAGACTTGCCGCGCTTACCTTACCTTACTTTTACCTTACCAGCCCAAATTTCTTTTCCTTTGCTTTCTGTTGGCCCTCGGATGGGTGGATAAAACGTAAAAAGACCGAAGGGAAGGGGGGGCCTGCACGACGGCATGTATGTAATGTACGTCGACACGAAGGAACGTGGGTGGGTTGTGGCCGATAAGTCTCCAGCTCCGCGGCCGCAATTACTCTCCAAAAACGAACCGAAAACCGGGATTCTTTTTTTTTTTTTTTTTTTTAGGGAAAGGTTAGGCGTTTGCTTTTTTTAACGCACAAATATCGCAGACCGTCGAGTCTTTGCCTGGATTGAGTAGTTATGAGCTAAGCCTGGCGCAACCTGTGACCTTTACCGTATTGAATTCTTGGGGGGAGATTTGTTTGTTCGATCCAAGTTCAGGGTCTTCCTCGGTTTAGCTGGGGTTGACTCGGAGTTTTCTTTTCATGAACTGAGACAGCACAAAGCGCGCAGGCTGGAATGGCGGCAAATTTAAGCTACAGAGATGGTTCTCGATGCTGCCGGCAACTACGTTATCCAAACACAGGAAACACAGAACATAGCTAAACCATTAATGGTAAGATAAGTATATCCAAGATACCCGGACTTAATTTAAAGTGATTTAAAAAGGGTAGTCTCGTGAGCCCTGATATCTAAATTGGTATTCGATGACGACGGGGATCCGTAATGTAATGTAATGACGGCGACATCGATTTTTGTGAGACTCGGCACAAAACCCGCAGTTGCCTTGCAGGTGAGGGAAAAGTGCTGGATGTTCGAGGAATGTTCGATCTGGAGCTGCGCCCTGCGCCCTGGGCCCAACTAATACGTCGGATCGGATGTATGACTGGGCACGAGGACATTGCATTGTGATCGATTATGTCGCATTGCGTTCGGGTTTCCGTTGGTTTTGTTAATTTGCACGAGGTCTGGGAGGCGAGATTAATTGAGGCTATCGTGGGTTTAGTGTCACCGTACCCCCAATGAGACCTACGGTTAACATTAGTCGATTATAGAATAAATAAAACACCATGGTATCACGGGAATACGATATATTGCGTATATACCCCAATACTATGAATATCGCTACTCCTGTTTCTCGATCGACCACAATCGAGCTGCCAAGGACTTCATCCATAGCGGTGGCGATATCATGATTGAATTGATAATCAAATCACGGGCATTATACCATTCTGAGCTCCTTTTTTTTGTGCGATAGGCCTTGCTTTGACTGATTATTGATATGCCATTTAGATTCTTGGGCGGACAAAAAAATGTAGATATAGATATCGATCGGTCTATCACAACCCAACCTGGCCGGCTGCCCTACTTTTGTTGAGTTAACAACTGATCAGCTGATTTGCGATACAGAGCTTGGATTGCCATGGGGCGTGGCGTCCAGCTTTGTTTACAAATACAGAGGAGACGAGAGTTAAAAAGCGGCCTATCATGATATCATAATCTGAAGGGAGCACCAAGCACAAGCCCGTCTAATATCCTGAATGCAGGGCACGCCATATACATATCCTCAGGCAGATGCTGTGTAACACACTTTTCATGTGGGGTATTATATATACAGCCAAATTCAGTAGGAACGGGTTCTATGAATAATTTTTATCTATATATCCCTTATGTAAGAGAAGGGGGCTACAGGGCGGGCTGTATGAATTAATCTTCGACAGCTCTATATATTATTGGTCTAGGCATTGTGAACATACTACTAGTTTACCTATACATCATAAATATAGTACCTTCAAGGTTAGGGCTAGTCAGTCATGCAATTGGGGTGCATATAGGTATGGTTATTGGCTAGAATTTCAGGCCCTCCATCCCAGGTAATACTCGAGTTGATGAAGCTGAAGCTTAAATTTATTTAAAAGGTTAGCGATAAACAAACTGCCTTTGAAGCTTTGCTGCCCCTCTATCGATAAAGACAGCAAGACTTTCTAATCTTTTTTCCAAACTTTTTCATTTTATCCCCGTCATATTTTTTCCAAGGCCTTTTGGTATCTTCCTCCTCTCCAATGGCTAGTTATAGCCGAATAAGGCCCCCCTCCCCGGTCTCGGATATGGACCGAATCGTTACACAGCATGTAAAAAAGCACGTCATAACGGGACCAGCTGAACATCCACCCCACCCCTGCTTTGTGATTCGACGTGCCTTCTTCGACACGACAGTGCATTGCATGCGATCCGTTTTTTTTTTTTTAATATGCAAGCTGGCAGATGACATCTTTTTGAGACAGTTACTTTACATCCTACTGTATCTTTTGCAGACGGAAATACTTCCCGACGTCTTAGCGGTACGCTGGAAATATGTATGTAAATCTACTTTTTTATTGATTCTATGTTATTTTTTATTCAAGATAGGTATACCACAGCCACATACGTACGCAGAGGGTATTTTGCACGATTTTGTGTCGATACCAGCCTCGATGTGTATTTATGGTGGCCAAAATGTGTCAGAACGATATATATATATAGTACGGAACCGCGCGAAATGGATATTATAACTTCACAAAAAATATATATTGCGACTTAAGCGAGGCGTAAGTGTGTTAATTTTCCATAATTATGCTCGACCACCAGCCAGCTACCAGTCTGCTATTCGCCTGCCACCTGCCTGGTAATTATTCTATATACTTGGCCATTTGACACGCGCACACTATTAGCTACAATTATATTTATTAGGAGTAAAAAGTAGCCTGAATCTTTCGCCGCTTAGCTGTCCAGCTATCTGGCTTTTCTCCAGCTTCTGATTAGGCGGGCGGGCTGGTGGCGGGCTGGTGGTTGAGCATAATTATGAAAAATTAACACACTTATGCCTCGCTTAAGTTGTAATATATATATACATACTGCACAGTTTGTATTATATATTGTTCCGACACATTCTAACCGCCATAGGTATTGTTAGATTTTTTTTTTGATTTAGCCCACCCCTTTGGTATAAGAATATCCTATAACTATAGGTAGGTACTGCGGGATTGTATGTGTAATATCTAATTTGGATAGCGAATTCGGGAAGTTGGTATATGTATATACTGTGTATATTCCATCCTTTTTCGAGTGCGAAGCTTCGAAGAAGATCTGCCTAGGATTGTTGTAGTCTCGGTCCGGATTGTTGCGCTTTATAAGATGAGAGAATCTGCTTGAGATCGTTACCCTTTTTAAGACGCAAGAGCTTGCTTAAGACTGGTCTCGTTGCTTAAGACCGGGATTCTTCTCGAGATACAAGAGCCTGCTTAAGACCGCAACTCTTCATAAGACATAAGGATCTGCTTAAGATTGCGATCTTTCTTAAGATATAAAAATCTAGTTGAGATTTTAATTCTCCTTAAGATACATTGATTCGTTTGAGATCGTGATTATTCTTAAAATACACCGATTTCCCTTAAGATACACCGACCTGCTTAAGATTGTGATTCTTCTCAAGACACAAGAGCCTGCTTAAGACCACAACTCTTCATAAGATATAAGGATTTACTTAAGATTGTAAAAAAAATTTTTGATATAAAAATCTGCTTAAGATCACAGTTCTTCTTAAAATACATTGATCTGTTTGAGATCATCGTGATTCTTTTTAAGATGCAAGAGTCTGCTTAAGACCGTAATTCTGCTTAAGACATAAAATCTGCTTAAGCGCTTAAGATTATAATTCTTTTTAAGATACAATAATCTGCTTAAGACCGTGATTCTTTTTAATATACGAGGATCTGCTTAAGATTGCGATTCTTCTTAAGATATACTAATCTGTTTGAGTCCATGATGCTTTTTAAGATACAGGTAGTCTGCTTGAGATCATTGCCCTTCTTAAAATGCAAATAGTCTGCTTGAGATCGTTACGCTTCTTAAAGTATAAGAATCTGCTTGAGATTGTAATTTTTTTTTTAAGATATCTTAATCTGTTTAAGACCACAATTCTTTAAAATACAATGGTTTTCTTTAAGATAGACTGATCTGCTTGAGATTGTGATTCTTCTTAAGATATAACGATCTGTTTAAGACCGTGGCTCTTCTTAAGACGTAGTGACCTGCTTAAGACCATAATTCTTCTTAAGACACAATAATCTACTTAAGACACGACAATCTACTTAAGACCGTAACTAACTCTTCATAAGACATAAGAATCTGCTTGAGACCGTGATCCTTAAGATACAATATACTGGTCTGCTTTTACGAGACCGGATCTGCTTGAGATTGTAACTCCCTTTAAGATATTAAGGTCTGCTTAAGACCGTAACTCTCCTTAGTATATATACACTGGTCTGCTTAAGACTGTGATTCTTCTTAAGATACACTGATCTGCTTAAGACTGTGATTCCTCTTAAAATGCAAATAATCTACTCAGAACCATGATTTTTTCCCCCGAAGATACGATAATCTACTTGAGACCGTAACTCTCTTTAAGATGTAAAGGTTTGCTTGAGACTGTAACTCTCCTTAAGATACACTAGCCTATTTAAGACTGCGATTCCTCTTGAGATATATATCGATACACAGGTCTACTTAAGGCTGTGATTCCTCTTAAGATACACTGATCTGCTTAAGACCATGATTCTTATTAAGACCGTGATTCTTCTTAATTGATAAGGATCTGCTTGAGATGGTGCTCCTCCTTAAGGTAGTACACCAATCCGCTTGAGACTGTGATTCTTCTTAAGATGCATTAATATGCTTGAGACCATAATTCTTCTTAAGATACGCTGATCTGCTTAAGACCGTTGTTCTTCTTAAGACGCAGGGATCTGTTTGAGATCACGGTTCTTCTTAGGACGGTACACCAACCTGCTTAAGATTGCGATTCTTCTTAAGATACGCCAATCTGCTTAAGATTGTGATTCTTAATAATACGACGTCATTTTCAATAGGCTATTATATGTTTAAGAATCACAACATCTTAAGATACTATGAGGGATCTACTTGAGACTGTGATTCTCCTTAAGATACGCTAATACACTCAAGACTACAGTTATTCTTAAGATATACTAATCTAGTACTTGAGATTGCGACTCTCCTTAAGATGGTACATTAATCTGCTTGCGATTGTAATTCTTCTTAAGACACAGGAATCTACTTGAGATTGAGATTCTTTTTTTTAAGATACGCTAATCTGCTTAAGACTGTGGTTATTCTTAAGATACACTAATCTGCTTAAGACCCTGATTATTTCTTAAGACACAAAAAAATCTACTTGAGATTGCGATTCTTCTTAAGATACACTGATCTGCTTAAGATTGCGATTCTTGATAATACGACGTCATTTTTTAATCAGTTGTTATATGCTTAAGAAAATTATATCACAAGATATGAGGATCTGCTTGAGAGTGTGGTTCTTCTTAGGATATACTAACCTGCTTAAGATTGTGATTCTTTTTAAGGTGTAGTAAATTTACTTAAGACTGTGGTTATTCTTAAGATCCACTGATCTGCTTAAGACCCCGATTCTTCTTAAGATACGCTAATCTGCTTGAGACCGCTTTTCTTAATAATACCACATCGTTTTAACAAGCGGCTATATGCCTAAGAGGCTTAGGAAGCTCGAGGCACCTCTGTTAAGTTCTGAAAATCTTGAAAAGAGGTAGAAGTTCTCTAGACCTTAACTACCTCCCCGAGGCAGCTTAAAGCTTTAAAGTAATTAATATTTTTTTACTGATGCTAGTAGTACCCTCATACTCCCAAATTAATACCATTATATCAGTGAGACGTAAATGATAGTACTAATAAATTCACAACTCCACAACCCCCTCAAAATACCCCTTCACATCAGCATACCCCTTCACATCCTCAACCCTAACCCCCTCCCCACCTTCCATCCCCAACTCCAAAACCTTAACAACCCCATTCTCAACCTTCCACTCCCCCAAAAACCGTCTTAAATCAGCTTCCACGCCGTCGTTTTTTCTGTATAAGAAGCACACAGCGTCGTAGCCGCCCGCGCCGGGTACCACGCCACCTATCACGCCCGGTAAAGCGGTTGCTGAGTCTAAGAGGGCGGTTTGGGTGGGTGGTTCGATGGGGACTGATGTTTGGGCGCTGAGGTGGCGGATTGTGGCGCGGATTTGGTGGATGTGGGATGTGAGGGATTCGTCTTCTTCTTTTTCTGAGGTATTATTATCGGTGGAATTGTTATTGATACCTTGAATAACGGCTATAAGCGCTTCATTCTTAGAATTCAACCCCTTCCACACCTCCTCAGCTTCTTCACCGCCGTTGCTACGCCAGTTCAAAACAGTCTTTACCATCCCCGGTGTGGAAGAGCCGCATTGTACATCACCCATCAGTAACCCTATCTGCTCTGGTAAAGTTATAGGATCGCATTCCATGGTTTCCCATCGTTGGTTTATGACATTTTTTAATGATTTTGTGAATTCGGGGGAGGTGGTGGGGTCTGGGATTGTTGAGAGTAAGGATGGTGGGAAACGACGGTATATGCATGAACCGTAGGTTGCGGCTGCTACGTCGAAGCCGCTGCCGACTTTTCCTTGGGCGGCGCAGTGGGAGGTTTGTGCTAGGTTGTGGAGGATGTGTTTTTCTAATCCTTCTCCTCCTCCTTCTTCTCCGTCTTTGTTGTTATTGATTTTGTCGTGTTCTGGGGAGAAGTGGAGGAGGAGGCAGGAGGTTAGGGAGGTTACTAGGGCGGCGGAGGAGCCGAGGCCGGTTTTGTAGGCGGATTTTATGGGAAAAGGGAGGTTGTTGAAACGGGGGATTGGAGGTGGGGGTTGGGAGTAGTATGGGTTGTCGGCGAGGATTGTGAGGGTTGTTGAGGGTGGGGTGGGGAGGGAGAGGTAGGAGAGGACGTATTTGAGGGTTGTGAGGACGAAGGGGTTGCCGTCGCTATATATATTTTATATACTAGGTTAGCATATTATATTATATTATATGATATTTTATTTTGGTATATATATATAGAGTGGTGAAGCTGTTGGTTTGTATGGTAGACGGGTGGTAGTGGGGGTCGTGATGGTGTTTTGAGTGAGAGAGAGAGCTATAATTTACCCATCATTGGTCTGCACGACAGACACACCAGCGCCGTCGATATCAGAAGGAGAGACCTGGTACTCCCAGACGGCGTCCTGGAACTGCGGGGACCGGACCGTTATCCTGCCTGCTGTGGGAGATGAAGGTGAAGGTAAAGAAGGGGAGGCGACGCAGTGGATGCGGGCGCTGAGGGCGAGGACGAGGCCGCGACAGGCCGGGTCGAGCACGGTGTAGCCGCCCGCGAGCAGCACTTTGCCAGGCGCGGAGACTGCGGTCGCCATTTCTCTCTATCTATCTATCGATATCTCCGTCGATCTGGTGTGCTATTATTATTATTATCCTTTGAAACTCTTGGAATTGGAGTATCGGTTTAATTTGACCGTTGAGGCTGTTAGTATGGAAGGACGTCAGCGCGGGTCCACATCCACAATCCACATCCACATCCACACTAGCTTCTACTCCGCAAATCGAGGGTATGCAATAGGTAATAAAGTGGGGAGGTCAGCGCGACTCCGGCCCTACTTTTTAACACTATCTAACCGGTCTGGGACTAGCGAAGATCGGAGCTGACAGGCGGGAACCCGACTGCCGACATTGAAATGAAAACTTGGTCAGCTGGTCAAACGCCAGTAACTTCGGCATCCCGAGGAGTCCGGCATTCTTATTAGAGATTAGAGATCTCGGGTGGGAACGGAAGCGGGCTTTCAGCCAGAAAGGGACTGAACTTCCCTTCCAAAATTATTAATATCCCCGGACCTGGACCTGGATGACCACGCACGATAATGCGAAATGCAATCCTTCCTTCTTCTGCTCTGGATGATGCACTAATGAAAAAAAAAAAACCTTGGATTGGATTTACTAAGTAGTTAATAGCTATCGGAGTTCCCACAGCCTGTTTCTGGACGTTTCGCTATTTCTCAGACAGTATGTAGCAACCCGTCGCGGAAACTGTAGCTGGGGGGGAATTTTTCAACGGTCCACGAGACCAGGTCAGAATTTTCCCTAGCCTGATCGAAGAACTAGCACCGATTGAAGCAAAGACCCTTCTCTACTAGCACTACTACTACTACTAACTAACTAATACCAGTTACCGGCTGGACCAGCTCGAGTAATGTATGTACGTATGTAATGGGACACAGCATGGGAAGAGATGCGATGATGATGATGATGACAAGGGAAGGATGGATGGCACAAATTAAGGCGTGCCGGGGGAGGGCTAGGCTAAGGTATGTAGGTTTAACGTTTTTTTGTATTTGACGCAGGACATCATTACGAATCAATCCCTCCATTGGCCTCTCTTATGTTTCTACCCCGGTTAGATTTTTGGATTGGGTTCCGCAAAATCCTCGCGGGGAGAGACAGAGAGAGAGAGAATTACAGGCACGGAGGGTCGGAGTCATAGCCTTGCATTATCTCCATTTTGGCGCCGATTGCAGTTTCCTTCCTTCACTGACCTGCGATCGTGTGCTGCTCATCCATTATCATTATACTGTATGGAAATATCAGTGTTGAATTGAATAAAATAAAATAAATAAATAATAAAATAAATAAAACAGGAGAATAGAAGAGAAGAAGGCAGTATATAGATAGATCCATCGGCCAGAGTACCTAGTAGTGTAGTGTTAGGATATCCTCGGTCGGAGCACGGGCGAATGCAGAGTTATCAGCGAGTGTGAGTGAGTAGTGTTCCGCCAACCCGGATCCATTCTATTCTTTGTGTCGCACCCAGACAGAGTAAAAAATTAAAATAAAATAAAAAAATCATTAGACAAAAACATCCCACCTTCTCTCATCCCTCAACCCAGCCCACCTTCGTTCAGACTCTTCCTTCTCTCTTCTTCTTCTTCTCTTATATCCTGACATTCACACCACACGCACGCACCCGAATTCATCCAATTCTATTCTCCCTTCCTTCCTCTATTCTACTTTTATCACTACTACTCATCTACTACGGTGGACTAAATCTCTTTTTTTTTTTGACGATTGTGTCTGCCTTCGTCTCGCCATTAATCCCGGGCCTGACCTGACCTGATCCCGATCCGATCTGAGTCTGACCTGACCTGACCTAAGGGTTCTCCTCGGAACCAAGCGGACTCTCTTCTATCTGTATCTCGTCTTTCTCTATTCGATTTCCCCACAGCGAGAGGAAATTCATTCCGGGGAAAATATACTTTCTGAGAAAAGAAAGAAAGAAAGAAGACCTGTCGTCTATCTGTCTGGTTTTCTTTTTTTTCTTCGATTGGAGGTTCAGATGACGCCGCAATCCCCTCTATAATCGGGTTATACCACCTCCTCCCCCCAGGAATTATAGTGCGTACCTTAACTCTATCCCTTCTTTTCTATCTATCTATCTTCCTTTCTTCTTCTATCTTTTTATCCGGCAGTCGATATTTATATTCTTCTTCTTATATATATCTCTCTTTCGTGATTTTCTTTTCTTTTTTTTTGTTCTATGTCCGGTTATATTTTGTTTTTTTTATGATAATAGGAAGCTAACCTCAAAACTTCTTTTGACGACATCACGATGCAGCCCCGGTTATTATCCTTATCCACTCCACTCCTCCGTCCGATATCATATCATATCGTATCACATCATTACTGGTCCCCCCCTCCGTCGGGCCGGTTCTGATTGACGACCACTTATATGGTTTTCAAACCTTTCACCATCGCTGCAGCTCGTCAGAGCTTTGCACGAAACTTCGTCAATGGATACGCTCAGTCTGCCGTCGCCGCCGCTCAATCCTCATACGCCACCACAACCTCCTTCCCCCTCTCGAGGTTAGGCCAGAACACTCCTTCGAAAATCCAGGCTGTCTTCGGTGGTCCCAATGGCGGCAACCGTTCCAAGTTCTCCCGTGGGAATGACCACCTGGGAGGTCATCATCACTCCATCTTTAACAAGGATGGCGATCGATCCCTCAAGTACCCCGAGCGTCTCCAGCCTACCCATGCTTCTATATCGCTACAGCTCCAGCAGGAGCTCGAAAAGAAGGATGTCGGCCCCCCCTCGCCGGAGCTGAAGCCTCGCGCTTCTTCCATGTCCACCGTCCGCGACTACCCAACCCTCGAGGAACCTGATAAGCTCTCCCTCGATAGTCTGGAGGTCGCCGTCGAGGATGACCTTCCCTCTGCTGGTACGGCGAAGGTCGCGGCTGTTGCTGAGAACAAACTTGAGAAAGTCTCCGAAGTAGCCGAGGCCACAGCTGAAGAAGCAGCGAAGGCTTCTTCTTCTTCTGCTATCAATGCTACTAAGGATTCTGCTGCTGCTGCTGCTGCTGCTGGTACGACAACGACGGCAGCGGCTACTGGCGAGGTCGCGGAGACGGCGTCTGAGACTAGCGACCTTACTGTGGTCAACAGCTCGAGCACCACCTCCACATACGTCGTCAGGGACTACATCCAGCTCTTCGACAACATGAAGCTCGCCGAGCAGTACGACCAGATCCCGCTCGCTTTCAGGGAGATGGTCGACAACGGCATCGTCCCGACCACAGATGCCTACAACTACCTGCTCCACGCCTTCACTCAGATCCCCCTCATGGGCCACGAGCGTATCAGCCGTGTCATGAACATCTACGCCGAGATGATGGAGCGCAAAATGGTCCCCTCGCACTACACCTACAGCATTGTCATCGGTACCCTGGCCGACCAGGCTGCTCGTGTCCAGGAGCATGCGAAGGAGGCCGACGTCAAGGTCAAGCGGTTCGGCTTCTCCCTGTCGAGCCCCGCCCAAGCTTACGACTCCATGTCCGACAAGCACTTCGCATTGGCAACCGATATCTACGGTACCGCTGCGACCCTCAAGCACCGCATGACCCCGGAGTCGCTCAACATGCTCCTCCAGGCCTCTGCCCAGAAGGACCGCAGTGATATGTTCGCCCCGATCCTTGCCAAGATGGAAGAATTGAGCATGCAGCCTACCATTCCTTCCTACCGCGAGATGATCCGCAGCTTCGGCCGGGCTAAGGACCTGTACTCCGCCATCGACACCTACAACGTTGCCACCGACGCCAAGTCTTCCTTCGGAGGCCTGACCAATGCTTCGAAGCAAAAGATGGTCGACTCGCTGGTTTATGCTTACTTCTCCTCTGGAGAGGTCAGCGAGGGTTTGGTTTATGTGCAGCGTCTGCTCGAGCACGGAACCGAAACTACCGCTCTTTGCATCTCCGTCGTCAAGTCCTACCTGTCCATCCGCAATTACGATGCTGCCGTCGAATGGACCACCGGCCTCAATGCCTCCGAACCCAAGGAAGCTGCCGTTCTGAACCAGGTCTGCACCGAGGCCGCTGATGCCGGAAACGCTGAAGCCGCCAAGGTCATCTACGAAAAGCTGTCCAAGGCCCAGAGCGCCCTGAGCGCCGCTGCCTACTCCAGCCTCGTCGCCATGAGCCTGCGAAACAAGGACCTTGATGCCGCTGAGAAGTACTTCAGGGAAGCCGAGTCGCAGCCGAACTTTTTGATCAGTGAAACCGGTTTACACTTGGCCACTATGTTCGCGATCACCGGCGCCGAAGCTGGCAAACTCGACTACGGAATGGATGTCTACCGCAGGATTGTTGAGAGGTTCCACGCCACTGCCCCACCGCTGAAGGGCCAGGCCATGACCTCTATCCACGTGATCTTCGATAGCTTGAACTCCTTGGATCTCCTCACTCAACGACAGAGCCTCAATCTTCTGCACCTGATCAACCACCTCGGTATGCCAATCCCGGACGTTGCAGTCGCTCGCAGGCTTCTCAAGTCCTTCGAAGGTGTTCCCATGGACAGTCTCTCCCCGGCCGATTTCCACCTCCTCGTCATCCCGCAGGCTGTTGTCTCCCTTCACCCGGAGGCCAGCAAGAAGGACGCCCAGAAGATCTTCTCGATGGCTCAGCTCGCTCACCAATTCCAGCTGCCACTATGGAACTTCCCCGCCCACGTCGTCGACTCTGTCCAGGAATATGCTATGCCACCGCCACCACCTCCTACTCAAGCTCAGGAGATGCCATACCCGACTCCGGTTAGCGCTGGAGCCGAGCACGGCGCCGCCGCTTTCCCATGGTCTGCACAGTCCAACGAGCTCGCTGGTCCTTCCCCGATTACACAGCACGATCCCTTTGATGAAATCGACCCTCACCAGGCCACACTCGACCTCGAAGGCTCCAATGCTTTCATGGCTCGACTGGAAGGCAGGACTAGCCCTCCCCTTCGCGCCACTGAGATCGTTAATAGGTTCAACCTTCTCAAGGGTCACCGCCACTATCAGCCACAGGTCATCGCCCGCGCCATCGGAAGCATCGCCCGCCAGGAGGGATACGGCGAGAAGCGTCTCACCGCTTGCGTCAACATCTTCAACCAGGCCCTCAAGGATATGCCTCTCCTCAAGGAATACCGAAAGGCTAGGTACGGATGGTATCTGATGTACGATGCTATGATCGCTGCTTGTCTCCACCTCGAACGTCTTGACCTTGCCCGCAAATACCACCAGGAGATGCTCGAGTTTGGAGCCTCGCCTTCTGCCAACACCTACGGTCTTTACATCGTCCAGCTCAAGGGATCCCACGGCAACTTTGATGAGGCGTCTGAAGCCATCAAGATCTTCGAGCAGGCCAAGTCTGAGGGTATCGCACCTACCTCGTTCTTGTACAATGCGTTGATCGGCAAGCTCTCCAAGGCTCGTCGTATCGATGACTGTCTCTCCTACTTCTCGGAAATGCGTGCCAATAACATCAAGCCGACCAGCGTCACCTATGGTACCATAGTCAATGCCCTGTGCCGCGTTAGCGACGAGCGTTTCGCCGAAGAACTCTTCGCTGAGATGGAGGCCATGCCAAACTACAAACCACGACCGGCCCCGTACAACAGCATGATCCAGTTCTTCGTCCACACCAAGCACAACCGCACCAAGGCCCTGTACTACTACGAGCGCATGAGGAGCTTGAACATCGCACCAACTTCGTTCACCTACAAGCTTCTCATCGAAGCCCACGTTACCTGCGACCCACCAGACCTCAAGTCCGGCGAGGACATCATCCGCCAGATGCGTGCCGAGCGTGTCCCCGTTGAAGCCCAGCATCACGCCGCCATTATCCACGCCAAGGGATGTGTTCTCGGAGACGTTGCCGGAGCCCGAGAGAGCTTCGACAAGGCCCTTCGTGACCCCTCCGTCAAGGCCGATACCACCATTTTCCAGGCCTACATCGAATCCCTCGTTGCCAACCACCGAGTCCGCGAAACCCCCGAGATCGTTGCCCTCATGCAAGCCAAGCGCATCCAGATGACACCTTACATTGCCAACCCATTGATCCATGGATGGGCATTGGAAGGCGAGATTGAAAAGTCCAGGAGCTTGTACGATTCGCTCTACCCAGACACCACCCGAGGCCACTCAGCCAACAAGAGGGAGCCCAGCACATACGAAGCTATGACCAGGGCATTCTTGGCGGTCAATGACCACGATTCGGCTATGGGAGTTGTGAATGAGATGGCTTCCAGGAGCTATCCTCCACCAGTTATGACAAGGGTGCTTGATCTCATCCGGGGCGGTCACGAGGCTTAGGTGAGGTTTCTCTCTTTTTTGGAATTGAACAAAAAAGTGGGAGGTTGTTTTTTCATCTTTCATAACACGGGTGTTTTTCGTTTTTTTTTTTTTTTTTTAAACAAAAAAATCTTGTTCGCTGACATGCTGACGAGCCTGAGCCAAACCTGCACATACTTCTTTTTAATCTTCTTCTGTCTAGATGATTAATATTCCTTTTTTTCTTTGCATTTTATTTCTTTTGTTCTTTCCTAACTATCAAACAAAAGCTATATTCTGTTTTTTTTTTCGATTCGAATTAGCATGCATGGGTTTGGCTAGGTTTATCTCTATTGTTTTTTTTCTCTGTTGTTTCTTGTTTCCCTTGGATCGTACCGTGTTATGAACTGTTTATGACCTCCAGATGGTAACGTTTCATGGGATTGACGGCGTTCTGTGTGCTGTTTCCTTTTTTTTTTTTTACTCTATTGCATTTTCATGGGTTTCTCCTTTGTAACGGAGTTCGTCCTTGGTCACATCTTTTTTTTCTTAATGCAAAAAAAATGCTAACCCAAGAAAAACGGCGTTTTTTTATTAACCTATATCCTTTTTTGCGGTTCCCTCTTATTTTAAGTAGTAATGGTACCCCATAAGTTGGTATTATGCTATCTCTATCTCTGTAGCTTTCTCTCCCGGTGTGTGTGTGCCATCAGTTGCTCCATCGGTGCGTGTGCTCTTTTTCTTTGTTTCGGCTCTCCCTGCCTACCTACCCGCTTGTCTAGGGACTGGTCGTGGTGACATGCTGTGCTTTTTTTGGCCCTGAGAATGCCGCGGGTTATATTATATATGACGGCATGAAGGGTGGGTCTGGGATATACCATCTGTTTTTTTTTTTTCGCTTTTATCTTTTTTATGATCCGGCTTCTTTGGCGGTTTCTGCAAAGGAGATACAATATCATGACGAAATTAGGGGGAGTCCTTAGGGGTAGGTCATCTTTGATGATGTGGAAAGAGGGGGGAATTGTATATACTCTTTGAAGAAGGGGGGGGGTCCGAAAGTCCGTTGTATATATATTGATTGGGCTTTTTGGATACCATTGGGGGATGGGTAGATGGGATGCATGGTAGATAGGCGGGATGAGGATTAGGAAACCTCTTTTTTCTCCTTGTAGTAATAGGAAATCTCAGCTCTTGGATAGATATATTATTTCTTTTTTTTTATTTATATTATTTACTACTTTTTTCTTTTTCTTTTGGGAGGGGGGTATATATGGGTTTTGGTTTTCTTTTTAATGGGTATATAGGAATTTTAGACAATTACTTTAAACGTTCTTTTCTTTCCGGGAGTGAGGAGTGTAGATGGGGGTATGGTATGGGTATGGGTCGGGGTTTATAGTAATCTTGTAGATTACGGGTGGCTCCACAGTTGTGGTCAACAGCGTCTGGGGCCGAGACTGGGGTAACCCGTAATGGAAATACGTTAGATAAGCGGAATTGTGTGTGTATTTCTTAGAAGTGGTAGTTACGTAGTTGGGGAATATAATAAGGGCCTTAGTTAAGGGAATACCTTATAGTGGAGGATAGTTGCTCGCTATGAGGCTTTGCGGTTCACGTAACACTAAAAATGATTGGCTAAGCGCACCCGCCAAGCTTTGAATGTATTTCCTAAATAGGTGCACTGCCACAAAAACAACACAGTTTTAGGTTTGTTGTGGGATTTTTCCCTCGAAGTGCTCGGCGGGTGGGATATTTGAAGGATGCTGTTACCTCTCTTCCTTTTTTCTTTCTTTCTTTCTTTCTTTCTTTTTTTTTTTTTATTGACTTCAGATCACGCTTATTGTTTGGTCTTTGCTGTCTGGTTTTCGATCATCCTGCCTTCCTCTTACGCGTTTTTTTCTCTTCAGGCTGGGGGTTTTGCTGCCTTTTGGTAAGTTACTCTTTATATCTTCCCTCTTTCCCGTCCCTCTTTCCCGTCCCTCTTTTTTTTACGTTGCTGCAAGCATTGTTGCTTCATGGGATCATCACCCACCCTTGTTTCGGCATCTTACTCCCTCTCTCACTCTCGTTGCAAGAGGGTTGCTGGGGTACGCACTATTCTTTTCATCACATATCATCTTTGTTTCTTTCTTTCTTTCTTTCTTCCTTTCGTCGGTGTTTATGTTATCACTTAGTTATATAAATAAGTTTTTTTACTAACATGAAATTTGGTGGGTAATTGATAAAGTCACAGGCACCCCCCCTTCCGCGTTCCCCCCCTTCTTAACTGCTTTTTTCGCAGTTTTACAAGTCTTGCTTGTGTGGACAGATAGGTACTTTCCCTCCAAACTCTCCCTTCCCCCTTCTTTTAACGCGTCATTTTATATTTTTTTGTATACATTGATTGGGCGTATACTAATGATTTATATACTATACTACAGACTCTGTCATGGCCCAATCCAAGGGCAACAAGAACAAAGGTTCTTGTGGTGGTAGTGGTGGTAGTGGTGGTGGGGCGCGCCAGTATTGGCGTCGCCAGCGAGGCCGTGGGGCGGCTCGCAATGAACCATTGCCTCCGAGGAGGAGGAGGGAGGAGGAGGTCATGGGGAGGTTGGAGAGGATTGGGGAGATGAGGAGGAGGGTGGTTGTTGAGCAGGGAAGGGAGGTGGAGGTGGAGGTTGAGGTGGCGGATGGTCATGCCCGCCGGGTTGGTGCTGTTGGTGCTGTTGGTGCTGGTGGTGCTGGTGATGGGTTTGGTGGAGAGGAGGATGGATATTCCCTCCTTGTGGCGGATGGTCATGCCCGCCTTGGTGGTTTGGAGGAAGGGGAGGATGTGGTGGTTTTTGTGCCGAGGGGGAGGAGGAGGGTTAGGGGGTTGAATCCTTTGGCGAGGGTGTTTGTGCCGGGGGGGTTGGGATGGGGGGTTAGGGAGGTGATGGGGGAGGTGGATGGGGGGGCTAGGTTGACGGAGGAGGAGGCGAGGAGTTGGTGGTGAAGTTTTTTTTTGTAGCGTTTTTGTTTGGGATGGGGTGGTGGACCGGGGGTTCTGGAGTTTGGAGGTGGTTTTTTTTGTTTTATGGGTGGGGGGGTTTGGGATTTTTTTATTTTTTTTTTTGGTATCTTTTTTAGAAGCCTGAATTCACGATCTTCTTTTTGGGCGGGATATATCGTAGGTGCATCTTGTGGTGTTTTGGGGGTTTATGAAGATTTGTGGTGTTATGATGATCTTGGTTTATTATGGCTTATGGTTTATTGATGATGATGATGAGTTTTATGAGCGATACCTGATATGAGACGAAGCGCTATCGAGAGGCAAGTGACTTATTGTAGTCTGGTTGAGTCGTCGTAGAGTGAATATATGGATAGATCATGAGGTGGCTTTGAGAAAGTATAGTTTTTCTTCACGTTTAACTACGAAATAGATATACTTACTAAACTGCAGAAAACACTCTAAGTGTGCCATCCCCCCCCCCTACCTACCTACAGTATCAGTCACAACATAATATCGTTCGAGGAATGTAAATTTCATAGAATCTGGGTTTATGTATAATACTGTGCAGTAATGACGTCCCATGCCCCTTTTTGTTTCTTAATGATACCCAAGACTGTGATTGGCTTTGATTTAAAAAGAATAGCTTGGCCATGTGTGTATGTTCGTGGTGAACAAATCCTGTGATTTTGGGTCGGATTGGAGTTTAAGCCGAGCGAGTGTAGGCGCATTGGATATTTAAGGTTCCCTAGACACCTTTATTACGACGGTTTCCCAGTTTTCTTTCTTTCATCCCCCATCTACCCCCATCGCAATTGAGATCATCACTACCCTCATTATCGTCAATGGTAGCCACCCTCCCCCTTATCTTCTTCGAGGATGTTATCTCGATGATTGGGCTCTCGTACTCTTGAGCTCTCTAGGGGGTTCGCGGGGATGGTTTATTCGCGGCCCCTGACGGATTTTTATTTGATTTGATCTAGGGGTACCGGTGTTGTTTTGTTGGGCGGAGGAGGGCTGGAGAAGAGATCCCGGGGGGGAGATAAGGGTAAATCTTTCTTTTCTTTCCTTTACTTTTATGTTCATGTTTGTTACTTTTACTTTTTGCCCTTTTCTTCTTTTGTATTGTATGGTGTTTGGTTTGGTTTTGGGAGTTAGAGGCTGATTGAATATATATATTTTTTACTTTGTTTAGAAGGTGGAAGATGCTGTGGGCGAAGACACAGCGCGGACCTTACCGTAGGATGGAGAGAGTGAGAGGCGGGGGTAGAAGAGAGGGAGTGAGAGGCGGTCGTCTCCGAGGGTTTGAAACCCTTATGGGAGTCTGATGGCCGATTCCTTTCTTTCTTCTCTCCTTTCCTTTTTTCCCCCTTTCCTTTTTTTCTATTCAAATTTTATCACCAGGTATGTATCCTCACCCAACTCCCCCCTCCTTTCATAGCCCCCCCTCTTTTGCCATAGTGGATTCAATATGCATGATATCAATGCATGAAATGGCAGCAGTGTATTTATGCATAGAGGAGATGTGTTGGAATGTGTGTTGCAAATGTTGCAATTTGAAGCTGGGATGCTTTGTGCGACGTCAGCCGGTAGCTTGTTCAGGCCAGCTACCTCATTCGAGCCTCTGACCGACTGACCAGCCGACAAGCCGACCCTCTTCACGCCCGCCACTCCTCCATCCCTCCTCCATCATCACCATCATCTCCGCCATCATCGCCATCGTCGTCATCACTTCTATCCAACTTTTTTTTGTTTTGTTTTTTCCACCATCACTATGGCGCCCTCCGCCTGACTAATGTTGCTCCGACGGCTGCTTTCTAGGACCGGTGAAGCTGGGTGAACAATTCACCCAAAAATATCCAAACCGCGCAACCACCACCAACCACCACTACTACTACCATTACCACTGCCAACAAACCATCAACCTCCCTCCCCACCACCTCAATAATCATGGCTCTCCCGCTCGAGATGCCACCGCGGGCTCGGTCCGCGATGAGCACCTCCAAAGCCTCGCCAATGTACAACCTCCGCTCCTCGATCGCCTCGACGGGGTCAACCACCTCCCTCACCTCCCTGTTCGCCGGCACGGGCGCCAGCTTACCCCGAGATATCGTCGACGACATCAAATCCGTCGTCCACCACGCCTTCGTGCCCCACATCGCCGTCCACGTCTCAGATGACGTCGACGAAGTCGTTCGCGAAAAGGGTCTTCCCGATTTCTACCAATTGATCCGACCGTACGGCGAAAAAGTGCAAGGACGGATTACGGCGAGAGATTCGCAGGGTAGCAGTGTACCCTTCGAAGATTTTGCGGTTAGATTCGTTCGATTATCGGATGTTGCTCGAAAACCGGATCGGAAATCCGGTGTCAGCGGGACTTCGTTTAGGAATGGAGAGTACGGCGGGGCGAACGCTGGGATACCGGAGGCGATTAATTCGGAGGAGTTACCGCTGGCGGACGAATTGCTGGATTTACACCTGAGTCATGCCGAGGAGCTTATCGATACGAATCTGGCGACTGAGACGGAGAGTCATACCGGTCAGGCTTTTTATCTGTTGTATTTGAGGAAGATATTGTCTGGGTTTCCGGTTACGTCGCATGAGACTTGGGCGCATCCGGTGGCGTGTTTGATTGCGATTTCGTCGAGGAATACGACTCCAATCGATACTTTACGGCAGCTTTATAAGTCTGGGTCTGAGGTTAATATTCCGGGTTATGTGAATAAGGAATATTTACGGTACTATGTGCTTGTGCACGATGAGGATAAGGATGATATTGTGAAGTTGGTACTCCCATCACTGAATCTTCTTTTTTTTGTCTTTGTTTTTTTTTTTGGTTTTAATTTGGGAGAGGGGGGTTTCCTTGGTTATTTGGAATGGTTTTTGTTAGGTGGGGATGCTGAGACTGACATTCTTAGGTCGACAGCTCTGTTTGAGCAGATGAAACGACACTTTGGATTACATTGTCACTTAATAAGATTGAGGTCGACCATGTGTATCGTGTCGGACGAAGACTCTGTGCCGGTGGCCAAGAGTCAGTGGTTGCCTGCGTCAGAAGAGCTGGCAGAGCTTCAGCGCCATCAAGGTAAATTTTTGCATTTCTTCCACGTTTTAAGTGAAATAGTTGCTGATGTATTTTTACAGAAGAGGATATTGAAAGCGACACATCGAGTCGATTTATCCACGGTTCCGACGAAGCTGCCATAAAAACCATGGTTCGAGAGATGGTTGCCCAAAGCGTAATACCGTTTATGGAAAGAAACATCGCCAGCTGGAACGATCAGATATTATCCCGGCGGAAAGGCATAGGTGGACGTGTGTTGTCGTTCTCCAGGAGGTTTTTGGGATCCACGGGTACCCGATCCGCGTCGACCTCTGCGACAGCTAGTAACTTTGACTCTGTGACGAATTCGTACGATCCGATGACTCCGGAGGCGCAGATGAGAAAGCTGGCGGATTGGTCATTTATGTTGAGGGATTGGAAGTTGGCTTATGATGTCTATAATACGATACGGACGGATTTTAATAATGATAAGGCGTGGTTACATGTTGCTGGCGCACAGGTATGTGCAATCCTTTCTAATCAGGCTTCTATTACTATTGCTATCACTACTATTATTATTATTGCTATTGCTAACAGGGCAATGTGTGCATAGGAAATGACGATAATTTCACTATTGCTGACGGGCCAGCCGATTACACCGAAGATAAGAGCGGATACGATAGATGTCTACTTAGACGCTGCTTGCTACTCCTACGTCACGCGGTTTCGGGCTATATATGCTGCCCTCCGCTGCCTTCTCGTTACTGTTGAGTTACTACGTCTTGCTGGCGGCAGCTCTGCTGAACTTGCAGCGAAATGGGCGATAAAGGCGTTAGATCTGAATATTAGACCGACGGTGGGCCGGGCTTTGATATCACAGCGGGTTGGTGATTGTTATGCTGTCAGACAAGGTGCGGGAAGCGGCGGATGGGGCGGGAGACGGCGGAAGGCGGCGATGTGGCATGTTTTGGCGGCGGAGACGTGGATACGGCTGGGCAAGTTTGCGCAGGCGAGGCATTGTATTGATGTTGCTATGCCGAAATATTCAAATACGGAGTTTGTGCTGATAAGGCGGTTTGTGGATCAGATGAAGTTGGATTCGGGGTATGTGAGCCTGCTGGATTTGAAGATTGATACCGGGGTCGGTGGGGTTGGTGGGGAGGTTGTTGAGGTTGAGAATGGGGATAATAGTAATGATCATGATGGTGAAGATGAAGAGGGTGAGGGGGAGGATGGGGGGAGTGATGGTGAGGTTGAGAAGCCGAAGTTTGATGGGAAGAGGAGGAGTATTTTGATACCTCAGACACCGAATGGAGATGCGCCTGGGGTTATGACTGTGGAGGAGAGCCCGGGGACGGACGGACCGCTATGAGAAGCTTAAGGTCGTTCTTTGTTCTGTATAACTGCATTTGCGAGGGGTCGGGGCTTCCTCTTTTTTTTACTTTTTTTACTTTTACTTTTACTTACTTATTATCGTACATATTCTACTTTCTATCTTACTTTTTCTTCTTCTTCTTCCCTTTCCTTATGTGGTAGGATATGATATCTCTGAGAGATTCTGTCTCTGGGATGTAGGGTAATATTTTATTTTCATTGCTGCCTTCTCTCTATATATCTCTTTGCTTATTCAAGGGGCCTTCCTCTTTATGACTGTGTCTGGGACTTTTTTCAGCCCATGAAGCTATAGCTATAGCTACTATCGACACCGACATTGACATGATATCAGGCATCTTATAACATCGATATCGGCATGCATATGGCTATATTTACAGTGCAGCGCCAAGAGTTATGCCGGGTGTTCTGATTTCGTGTTGTTTTGACGTCAAACAAAAACGCACTTGTCCTGTTCCACCGCGTGCCAGAACAGAACATTCAAATTCAAGCGACCCGCTAACTAACATAAAGATAATCACCATCTCTATCTCTTCCTGCTGATAACCACTTTTTGATTTTGACATCTCCTTGTACTTGGCCCCCCCTCCAACTCTTATATCTTTCCCACCATTTCTGTCTGTTTTGGGATTAGGAGTATTTCAACTTTCTTCCTTTCTCTCTAAAATTTTTTTTTTTCTTTCTGGTTAAGAGGTCGAGAAGAAGAAGTTAAATAGTCGTCGCCGCGATGAATGAGCTGCTATCCTTCATTTTGCAGCAGGAGGATTTCCGCAAGTATATCGCTCCCCTCCCACCCCCCAACTCTAGCCATTTTACACACAATTTTTACTGACCAAAAAATCCTCGGCGCTTTTCGCACAGAGCCCGCCTTCCATCCCTCTACTCCGACTTCTCCCCCCTCCAAACCACAAACCCGGATGGCTACACCGCCAACATCACCGCCTGGAAATCCGCGCTCGCGAAAGCCACATACGCCGGTCTCATCCCTTCCTCCTCCTCCACAGCAGCAGACCACCTCATACTCCCGATAACACCGCAACTACTACCATCCTTATCCACGAGAGAATATGGAACTCCCGCGTTAGCATGTGTTATCAACGAAGGTATCGCTTCTGGGGAGTTTATGCCTCTTAAACAGTTTTTGATAAAGGAAGGGAGTATATATTATAAACCGTGGGTTGATCCTTGGAAGGTGCTTTCTTGGGGGCTTAGGCAGGTTGGTGTTGGTGGTGGTACTGCTGGTAATGGGAAGTTGGTGAACGGTGATATTGTGGTGGTGAAGAATGTGGAGGAGGTGGCGGGGAGGGTTGTGAAGTTTGTGGCGGGGAGGGGGAAGAGGGATATAGATAGGGTTATGACGTTGGAGATGTTGGAGCATGAGGTTGCGAATGAAAGTGGGGTTTTGGGGGGGGTGAAGGAGGAAGAGGAGGGAAGGGGGTTGAGTGAGAAGGATATGAAGGTTTTGGTTAAGTTCCTGTCGAGGGATTTGGGGGAGGCGGCGGTATCGGGGAAGGTATGTTTTCTATGATTATATTGCGTATTGGAAGGGGGATTTGGTTTGGTTTGATATACTAATTAAGACGATGATGAATATATACAGACGATTAAATTCAAACCAACAGACTCCCCGCTCCAGCCAATCTCACAATCCGACATAACAACAGCACAGTTAAAACACCTGATCCTAACCCAAACCCTCAAAGTCGACGCCCTCTCCCACAAAATCACACAACTGCAGGAAAAAGCCAAAAAGGCAATTCTATCGAATAACAAAATCACCGCATTATCAGCTTTGAAAAGCAAAAAGATGACGGAAGAACAGCTGAGGACTGTTACTAACAGTCTTGCCAGTCTTGAGAGTGTGGTTATGAAGATTGAACAGGCGGTGGATAATGCGGAGTTGATCGATACGTTGGAACAAGGGTCCAAGGTGCTCGCAGGGTTGAATAAGGTTACCGGAGGGGTGGAGAGGGTGGAGAAGGTTATGGATGAGTTGCAGGAACAGATGGATGAGACGGATGAGATCTCGAGGATCGTTACCGAACCGGGGACTACGAAGTTGGATGAGATTGAAGGGGATGTGCAGGAGGAGTTTGAGATGATGATTAAAGAGGAGAGGGAGAGGGAGAGGAAGTTAGAGGAGGAGAAGAGGGTGAGAGAAGCGGAGGAGGAGGCGAAGTTGTTGGAGAGGTTGGCTGGGTTGAATGTTGCTGATCAGATACCTCAGGCTGCTACTGCTGAGAAGGACGGGGAAGAACAGCGTGAAGCTTTGCATGCCTGATAGACAAACCCGAATGAGATGGGATTTTATACCGTCATTGGTATGGTAGTGCTTTGGAGTTTTCGGGATTTAATGGGTTTATTATACCAGCGGGGCGTTGGGACAGATTGCTATCTTCAGACCCCTTTTTTGGGAGGTGGATGCTTGCATCATGTTATATTCTTGATATCCGAGTAGTTCTCTTTAGCCATATAGTAATTATTACAGGCTCGACCCAATTCCCAAATCCACACACACATACATATACCTCAATACCGTGATTAGAATATATATACTCATGATAACCCCCAAAAAACCCTTCCTCCACATAGAAATACATGCCCAAAGGGTGCAGTACCCGAATACGTATACCTTTCATGAAACTAGTAAACACCAATGCGGACGCTAAAAATACCCTCAATGGAAAAAAAAAAAAAAAAAAAAAAAAAAAAAAATGTATGAAATATAATATTCAAGAAGAGGAGGCGTGCGCAGGCAGTCTAGGCTTCGACGACCTCGGGCGAATCTATCCCGTTTAATTCCGCTTGTACTCCTGCCATCGAATCCAGCAGCTGCTGGTCCTTCGGTCCGGCCTCTACTACTCCATTCTCTTTCTTTCGGGCAGCGGCACTCTTCCTCGCGGCCGCCACGAGCGCCTCGAACTCGCTTCTGTGGCCCTTACTCCAAGCATCCCGCTCGAAGCCCTTATCTTGCACCACGCTCGGCTTTTGAGTAGATTGATGCCGTTCGTAAGCTTCCAGCTCTCTTCGCAAAGTCTCTTTCGATTTCGGTGTCGCGGAGTCCAGGTTTGCATTCCACATATTCGTCCACTCCTGGAGTCTAGCCCACAGCACTTGTTTGCTTTCTTTCCCCTTAGCATCGTATTTAATACCGAATTCACGAAGTTTCTTTCTGATATCAGCTTCCTTCGTTAAGCTAGCATTCCCCTTTGGCAATCGAAGTTCTTTCTTTTCTTCATCGGTATAAGGCGCCCTTTGCTGGGGTTTTGGTATATTGGCGAACGATACGGGTTGGCGTTTTAATGGTGTTCCGGGGCCATTGGTGGCTTTTATGGGTGTCGGAGACGGTGATCTTTTCCCTTCAAGGCATCGGTTGACATGCGCTTCTACCTTTGACTTGTCTTTTAGTCGGGTACAGATCGGGCATGCTACCATATCTGAGTTTTTCGTCGGCGTTTCCGGAACTCCTCGAGATATGGCTTTCCGTTTCGCGCGACTGCCATTATTATTATTGTTGTTGTTGTTATTATGATTATTATTTGATCTGAAGTCGTCATTATCTGAGATTTCGTCTTCCTCTGGGAGGAATTCGTCGTCGCTGTCTAGAATTACAACGGTTTGGGAGGATAATATTCTTGAGTTTGTACGTTGTGAGGAAGTTCTGGTGCTTCGGCGGGTAGGGGGGCCGGTTTCTTGGGGGTATCGGGGAGCGATTGTTGTGTCTTGTCGCGGTCTTTTGCCTTTTCGGTATATTGGTTCGGCGTCTTCCATTATATCATCATCGTCGTCGTCGTCGTAAGGTCTGCGTTTTTCAGCACGGGGTTGGATGCTTGTAACCCTTTCCTTTTCTTCTTCTTCCTCTTCCTCAGCTTTCCTCCTCCTCCTTGCTTCCTCCTCCTCCTCCTTCTCTTTCTCCTTCGCCCTAAGAGTATCCAACAACTGCTTCCGAATCGTATTAAAAGAACCAACCAGCTCCGACACCAATATATTATCCCTCAACCTAGGTTCCTCATCCGGTTTCATGCAAGTGGGACACTTCGAGGAAGTCGAAAGGTACCGTCGGATGCATAACGAACAAAAAGTGTGCCCGCAGCTGGTCACCTTTGGAGCGGTGAAGAGTTCCTTGCAGACTTGGCATCGGAGGGAGGATTCGAGCGCTTGCAGGCCTGGGATCGGGGTTTGGAGCCAGTCGGTTGGGTCGGGGATGTCTATGTCCATTTTTTTGTTTTGGCTTGGGGAGGGGTTTTGTAGGATATGATATGTGGTTGTGATGGTGGTGGTGGTGGTGAGTTTATAGGGAGGATTTGGTTCGATGTGGGATGCTGAGAGGAGGGTTGGATGGGTATATATGCATATGCTACTATGTTAGAACAGAACATGAAGATGAAAGAAGAAGCATCTCGTAAGGCCGGCGGCCAGATTTGAAGGCGTGAGGCAGAGATGGGATGATGTCGAAGGCGCGGGATGGAGAAGAGGGAAGAGGAGAAGGTAACGTTAGGTAAGGAAGAGAAGAGAAGTTGCACGGGAAAACGCGTTGTCTCAGACCTCTTCTCTTTTTTGGGGGAGTCGCGTAAAGTAAATTCTGCGACCAAGTTAACTTTTTAGCTTTTTGACCTTGCGCATGATTCATCCCAAACCACGAGACAAAAATGATATATCAACCATGACGGCCTCCCAAAGAAGATCGCATAAACGGTCAAGAGACCTTCCGAAGAGTACTACAAACCTATCCCCCTCAGAATATAATATCCCATCTTTAATTTTTTTTTTTTTTTTTTGCTAGGAAGACTAAATTAACCTAACCGTGATTTTTTTTTTTT
This sequence comes from Orbilia blumenaviensis, assembly GCA_036872755.1. NCBI lineage: Eukaryota > Fungi > Ascomycota > Orbiliomycetes > Orbiliales > Orbiliaceae > Orbilia > Orbilia blumenaviensis. The sequence goes on from JAVHNS010000001.1 coordinate 3,409,570, forward strand.
TTTTTGATATAGATTCTAAAATCGTCAAGCGTCCTCTACCACGACCCCTCCCACCGTCCCGACTCTCAGCGGACCCAAAGACCGTCTACGTCTCCGCCAAATCCCCGTTCATATCCGTCGTAAAAAGGGTTAGAAAGGCACTTGCAGTCTTTAAAGACCAATCAAAAGTCTCAGTTGCGTCCGGCGGACGGCAGAAACAAAGAAGACAGCAGCCGCAACAGCAGTTCGGTTCCATACAAACCAAGCCGTTGGCATCAGATGCTACAATCGATGATAAAGCGAAGTATGTCACGATAAAGGCTAGTGGGAAGGCGATTGAGAAGGCATTGGGGCTTGCGCTGTATTTTCAGGGACAGAAGGATACTTCGGTGGAAATACGGACGGGGACGGTGGAGGCTACGGATGATATTAAAGTTGATCAGTCGCATCTGACGTTCGAGGATTTGATGAAGGCAAAGGAGAAAAGTGAACGGATAGCACAGGAGTCCAAGGGTGCAGGAAAGGAAGATGCAATGGATGTCGATGGCGGTGGTGATGATGATGATGCTGCTGCAGAGGAATCCGACGAATTTGAAGAAATTGACGATGTGTTCCCGTCGAGAACTAGGAATACCAGCGTCATCGAGGTTATAGTGAGAAATAAAGCGCCTACTTGAAATTGTTGGAGATAGGCGTCTATTTTCGCCTCGGGGGCAACAGGTTCATACAAGGTCAAGCTTCTGATCCAGGCACGAGGTTTCAAATACCTAGGACCATAGCTAAGCTATGAGGCTTTTGACACTTTTGAAGAAATGAGGCATTATATGGCAGACGACGAGATATCCAGGAAGATACTAGTGCTTCACTGCTGCTGCTGCTGGCGGCGCTACTTACGATGCATTACGCCATCATACACCCACACCGGGGTTTTCCAGGCCTGTTCAGCTGTCACTTTTTTTTTTTTTTTTTTTTTGTGGACGATTGCTAGGCTATGTTCGTCAGAGGCGCCGGGTCGTTATCGATAGCACCGATCATTCCAAGCCCGCACGCAGCCTAGCTGGCCAGAATCTACAATATAGTCTACGATCTACCACTAGCGAGCTCATGCCCATGATCGATATCACAAACCCCTCGAAGAAGAGAGAAAGAGTATGCGTGTTTAAAAAAAAAAAAAAATGGGTATGCAGGAATAAGTCAAAATAGAGCCTATCAAGGGTTGCCTGTTACATACATATCGGTATCCTCGCTTCCCCACCCCGCCCTTGCCGATTGCCCATGCCGCTCGCTGATCCTTTGGCCTCGAATTCTCGTTCCGATAACACTGTTTTTTTGGTTCCGATGCCTGTTCATACATACATATATACGTATATACATATATACATTTTATAGAGTATAGTCTAATCCATGGGAGATGCGGGTCCCCTGTTCTTTCTCCATACATACTTATCGATATCGATCCTATTATGTATCTACTATATTTAATCATTTACTTAACTTTTATCTGTCCCTTATCGATCGGGACCGGTATCATATCAAGAGAACGGTTTCATATGCATAAAATAAAGTAAAGTTTCATGGGTCTCTTTTTCCTATCTATACTCAATCTACTTATATCTTCTTTGTTTCGCATGAACTCGAAGCTGCCTGTCTGAAAAAAAGGTCAGTCTTGGATCATGCGACCCACAGAACTTAACAGGCTTCTCCACCCGATCTAACCCGCTCGCTCGCTCCCCGCAAGGCACCTCGTTTTTATGTCTTAACCTGCCCCAGCATTCCACAGCGTCGCCCGAAGTTAAAGCTAAAAGTAACTAAGTAAGTAATCATACTTCTAACAAATCGATCCACTGTAATGCAGCCTTCCAACCAGAAACAAAAAAAAGAACTTAAATCCCACCAGCCGCATAGCAGCCAGCTTCCCATCCTCGGCTACATTCGCATTCGCATTGGCCCAAGTCACAAAGAAAGGGTCGTGTGCCCCTTCGATCTGAGCTGGGTAGGTATAAGACAAAACCGACAGGTGATGCAGACCGATCGATGTTGTTTTTTTTTCCCAACAGTTTTTTTTTTTTTTTTTTTTTTTTTTTTTTGTTTTCCCGTTGTCCTGCATATATGTATGTACATATGTATGCATTCCAGAAGAAAAAACGGTTTTTGATTCGATCACCCGGAAGCTTGGGCTTGCTTGCTGTGTTATATACTTGAGTATCTATTACGCTATCGTAAGACATGGTTTTTTTTTTAAAAAAAAAGGTAAAATGTTCACAACCATACACACAACCATGCACACACACAGACAGACACAATGCAAGTAGCTTAAGTAGGTAGCTTAAGGTATGGGTATCTCCTCCATGATACGATAGTGCAGTGACATCTTTTAAGGATAAGCTTATAACCAAAAAAGCCAACGAAAAGAAACAACCAGGGCAGGGGAGCTTGCGCATGCCCGAAACTAGCACGTCCCTGCAAACGGCCTACTCCGTCCCCCAGCTTTTTCGATTTCGGGGGAAAGGGAAAAACAAGCCATAGTAGACTGACAGAACTACACTAAACCACTTGCCTTGACCGAAGTTTTACGTATTTATACTTAAATGCAACTGGACGGCCTTCATTTTCTCTCACACTCTTTTTCTTCTTGAACTTTTACTTTCTTGTGTTTGAGAAGAGGAAAGGGTTTTTTTTTAAACTTCGACCTTTTTCCCACACACGCACACACACAATAACTTTTTTCGTTCCCGTTTGACGTCTCTCGAGCTCTGTGTGAGTGTGCCTTGAAGTTACTTTTCAAAGACACAGAACGGAACGGAACAGAACGTCTCTCGATATTCTTCTTGAGCTAGCTAGCTAGATCCTTTCCCATTGGTCTTGAAATTAGTAGTGACACACATACATACATACACCTATTTTTTCGTCTGAAATTACGTATATTCGAAAGACCCCGTGATAATTATATCAATATCATTGATCATCCGAATTCTACTATCCCTTCCTCCCAAACACTCAGTGCGCAGTGCTGCCCGCGAGCTCGACAGTCAACTCCCTGACACTACCACTGAAATCCCGGCCAATATCAAGAAACAAAACCAGAGACCTCATTTTTTATATATCACACGCCCGATCAATTATACTATTCCTATAATCCAAAAATAAAAAATGGCTCTCACACTGTTTAGGTATAATGACCTCACTCAGTCTTTACATATCAATTAATTACAAATATGCATCATTCTAACAACTTTTTTTTTATATAAAATAAACAGCCGCAAAGCCCTCCCCTTCCTCACAGTCCTCGGCGCCTCGGGAGCATACCTCGCCATCAGCAGAATGCACAAGACCCAAGCTGCAAATATGGCGAGGAGACACGATAGACTTGCATTGTGGGAGACTGCTCGGAGTGGTATGTTACAAACCTCCCCATGGATAGTTGTATAAATAACTTATGAGGTCATGACTGACGGGATTGGTGGTCTTTTTTTTTTTTTAGGAGGCGGGTTTTGAGTTATGACAACTACCTATATATCGACCAGTTACGACATTTATTGAGGGTTGCCTTTTTTATATCTATATACCTGGCTAGTCTTGGTTCCAATACCTGGTCATTTTTTAAGCAGATTTTTACGACTTTTTTTTTTTTTTTTTTTTTTTTTTTTTTTTTGGGGGGGGGGGGGGTTGTGATATCCGACATAACGGGGTTTCTTTGGTGTTGATATACGATACGATCGATTACAGTTAGTTAGGCGGTACACGATACGGAGCTTGGGGGGGGTCCAGAACGGATTTTTATTCTTTGAATATTCTTTTGGCGTTTTTTTTTTTTTTTTTTTCCTACGAGCAACCTGCAGGCCTGTCTTTTGTTTTTTGATCATGAGGTTTGAGGGCGACAAAAAGGCTATTCTACCGATTGGGATATCAGGAGTTTTGACTACCCTTTTTTGGTTGTTTTTTAATCTAGGATATATCGAGATAATGAAATACCTGATTAATAATATAATCTCCTTGCAGTATTTCCTATTGAACTCGCCCGGAGTCAAGGCCATGAAGACCTATCTAATCCCAGCCAGTGGCATTGTAAGATTATTCTATGTCTAGACCATGATAGAACTAGACTACTATGGATTGAAATTATAAAACCCACCCACTACACCCCCCCCCAAAAAAAAAAATTATGCAGAACAGCAAATAACATGTTTTAATCCAAATCAGTGGCCGTATTCGGATGTAAAACATAAACGACCTTATCCGTCTGCATCGCAGCAGAAGACGACGCTCCAACACCTCCATCCTCGGTCTGCTCGGTCTGCTCCCCTCCCTCCGCAGCAGACCCTTCAACAGGTAACAGCCCTTCCTTCTGCCCAACCTTCATCAAAACGCTCTCCTTAACCAACCTCTTCAAAACCTTCTTAATCAAATCACGCTCCTCGATTAATGCCTGTTCATCCGGAATCTCTTCCTCGTGACTTTCCAAGTACCAGGTAACAAGTTCTTCGTGCTCGATACCGTCCCCTCCGGTTTCTTCTTCTCGCTCTCGTAGTTTTTGAACGATCCCGCCGGAGATTTTGGAGTATTTCTCGTAGGTAATTTTGGTCCTTGGACGTCTTGGTGTTGCTGCTGCGTCTTCCATTTGTTCGTCTTGTGCAGCTGCCGGTGTTTGCGAAGGCTCTGGGACGGCGGTACCTTCCCTTTCGGCTTGCTCTACCGCAGCAGAGGAGTCTGGTTGTTGCTGTCGGTCTTCTTCCTCATCATCATCAACATCGACATCATCATGCTCAACATGGATGATACTCTGTCTTAGAAGGTTAAACGCTTCCTTGACGAACGCCTCGCTAACTTCCTCCACGCAATTCGCCTTTGCAATCGCCTCGCTCAATCGAATCATACTCTCCAGCTGTCTAACCGTTATTCTGTATGAATTCCTTCCGATGCCACCCTGTGCATCATCCGCTCTTAATTCTTTATACCTCTTAACCAACTCCTCTTCCGCCTCCTTTGTAAAAACCGGTTTAAACGTCCGAGCGTACCGGATATACCGCTGTAACTGCTCAGTCGTAAATTCAGGTGTGATATGTTCATCTCGCAGTCTATGCAACCTAACGATATGACGTGCAAGGTTCGTATCCACCTGTTCGTTACATTCGTCCAGAACAACGAAGAAAAGATCGAAACGGGACATGATAGGAGCGCTCATGTTGATGTTAGACCTCAAAGTTCCCTTACGGTTATATCTTCCTCCGTTAGGGTTCGCAGCTGCAAGAATTGATGTTCGTGCGTTCAAGGTGGCTTGGATACCGGCTTTCGCTATGGAGATTGTTTGCTGTTCCATGGCTTCGTGGATGGCGACTTGGTCTGAGATATCCATTTTGTCGAATTCGTCGATGGCGCAGATGCCGTTGTCGGCAAGCATGAGGGCGCCGGCTTCGATTGTGAATTCGCCGGTTTCTTCGTCTTTGACGACGGCGGCTGTGAGACCGGCTGCGGATGAGGCTTTGCCGGAGGTGTAGACCGCACGGGGGAGGAAGGAGCAAATGTACCTATAATGGGTAACCAGGGGCGGTTAGCTGGCTGGCTGGTTTTATGCTATCGTAGAAAATTGAGAGAAAAAACCGTACTTCAAAAATTGACTTTTGCTTGTACTCGGATCACCGACGATACAAATATTGATATCACCTCTCAGCTGTGTTCCATCAGCGGTGTTTTTGTGAACACCACCCATCAACTGCAACAGCAGTCCTTTCTTCACAATCTCATGTCCATAAACCGTCGGTGCGATGCTGTTTACCAGCCTTGAGTAGATATGATCACTGTGCACCATCCTTCTAAGATCATTAACTTCACCCGGTGACAACGACTCAAGGAACGCCTTCTGGTCTTCGTCCGGATCGTCACTAGACTGATCCGCCGTGACAGCAGTGGCTCCAGAGACGGTGCTATCGTCTGTCGTGGCCATACATGCCAAAAAAGCCAGTTTATAAGTCAAATCTCTCACACCCAACGATTTTAAACCCGTGACACCGGCTTGTTCGGCACCTCTGGCTGTATTCCTATTATCTCGCATCATTTCCGCTTTCCCACCGGGCAGTCCTAACTGCGAGACATCGGGAACAACGATCAGAGTTCCCGTGAACACACATTTCTCTCCGGCTTTCGCACGTTCCACGATCTCACCGCGTAAGATGACGTCCAGAGTCCGAGGCATCGACCCGGTTGGGATCTCTGCGCTGTTTTCCTGGATTCTGACTTTCTGCCAATCCACGAATACGGATTGTCGGATGTCCAACCTCCATCCTACTCTATTACCACATGTCAAATTCGGACACTGTGTGGGTTCGGTATATTTGAACACCTGCTCAACATTCGGCACCACCGATCTACAGTTCTCGCAGGTAAACGTGGCGACTGAAAGTTCCGGACGAACTTCAGAGGTCCTGGTGACCGTGCCAGATATCGACATCATTTTGCCAACATGGTGGGTTCGAAGCGCACGGATGCGACTGACCAGCGGGAGGTTGTAGAATGCCAACGCGAACACTTTGTCAGTTTTTAAAGCTGTTGTGTTCGCGCGGGCGATGTTTTGACTGGCGTCGACCTGTTGGTGCTTTGCATAGTAGTCCGGTACGTGTTTTCGGATGACCCGGTGGAGACCGTTTGTTAGGTATGGGAGGAGGCGGTAGTATTGGCTGGTGAGGGCGTCTGCTAGGACGGAGCTGTGTTTCATGAGATGGCGGAAATTGACGTAGAGGGTTGAGAGGTTGTAGGCTTTGAGGCCGTGGATTTGTCCTATATAGTATTTGTCTGTCGAGGATGTAGACGTTGGGGGCTGGGTACCGTCGAACTCCTCAGTATCGACGTATCTAGATTACCAGATAGATATTAACATACTTTCGTTCCTTCCAAAAAAAAAAAAAAAAAAAAAAGAATCCTAAAAAGGACTATTACTCACTCCTCAAGAAAAGCTACAAATAGCGACTTCGCCCTCTCTCCAGCTTCATCCTCCACCTTTGGAACAGTAGGATCAAACGCCCGTCTCACACGCCCACTACTCTGAGCAGTCCCTCGTAATCCAACAACCTCATCTTCAGGATCTACCATCATATCATCGTCGGTGTGAGCTGCGGGTGTAGATGGCTCCGGTCCCCCTCGTCTGGGTCTAACGGATGAACTACGCTCGTTGAGAGGTCGAGGGGTTGGAGCATCGGACATTTGTGAACCAAGAACGGCATCGGATCTGGGGTCGGGTAACGAGTCTGACTCGAGAACCCTGTCTACGAGGGAAGACATGGTGAAAGTTGTAAGTTTCTGGTGAGACAATTGCGGTTAGATATCGATAGTAAATGTTTGTATGGTACTGTTTGAGATGGGGGGGGTTGTAGCTGTTAAGCTAGGTGGGTTTCCTAACCGTGAATAGAGCTCTCAATAGTAGATTGGTATTAGCAGAAGGTCTTTTGAGGTTTCTGTTCTAAAACTTAGGCTTCTAGGTGGTGGGTATATTGCCAGATGAAGAGCGAATGGAGAGATGATGTGAAGCTGAGCCAGCTGTTGGAGGGGGGGAAACGCGCTGGCAGAAAAATTGCAGCTTCGAAAGTTGGAGCGCGAAGCTCCTCGCATAGCTGCCCTGATTGGTCACCGACGTCTCGCAACGCACCAAAATACAACATGTCCATTATATTATCAAATCCACATTTGAATTCGACCAAAACAGTCTATCGATCTGTGATGCATGACATATCTATTAGAACAGACTCCTATGAGTAGCCTTTAGAGGTCGCAATGCTAGTTATAAAGGATACGTCAAACCCCTTTACTCGCCACAATAATTCGAATCCACTGGATAGCTACTCTGAGTGTAAAGCATAGGTAACCTAACAACATTCCAGAATCCTAGGAATAACACCTGTAGACGCCGTATTACATATTAATTACCAGGTCAAGTCAACTTCATAGTTGTCGCCGAATATCTTCTTCCATTGGTCAAAACACGAGAACCCTATGAATATCGTTAGCTGTGAGAAAGCGGGGGAGGAAAAAATAGATATGAAATCCCGACGTACCATTTTCATCCACAACAGATATATCGAGCGGGCATAAGCATCGCCCTGCAGTTCCATGCTCATGTGCTTTGGGACATCTCCTAAAGGGGTTATGCTCATAACCAATGTCGTTAAAGAAGTGGATTTCCTTCTTGTCCCACATATGCGTCAACGCAACCGAATGCACCGGCGCATCCCCCCACCTCTCATAAAAGAAATTCCCAGTCTTATCCAAATATTCAAAATATTTCAGATATTTCTCACTCGTCCATAAACTAACTTTCCCAATTTCAAAGTTGGTCCAGAAATGACAGGTGTTGTAGTCTATGTACGGTTCGCCGTTTTTTGTGGTATTCTCGACGACGAAGCCACGCATGTTGTTGGGGTCTACGTATTCTGGAAATTCTCTGAAGAATTTTTCGGTTGTTTCCCATAGACTTGTGATGGTTTCGCGGAAGTCGTGGAGGGCAACTGTGAAGCCGTAGGATTTTCCGTTTTCGCGGAGCCATCGGAAGGGGTCGTAGTGTTGGTCGCAGTAGAAGTTGACGCCCGGCTCGACACGCCTGTATCATCACAAGTACATTATTAGTCCTACGATAAAATAGTGGGTATATGCTTTCATACATACCAGTACCATTCATACTTAGCCATAACCGGTTCCCGGAAGAAAAATCCAGAGAAGAACCGACACATGTGTCTACAGAAAACAAAAAGTTAGTATTACGTATCCTAATACCAGCAAAGTTGCAATAGAATAGCAATGATCTATTAGAGGATTATTACCTATACGATAGAGATCCACCGTAAATAATATTATTATCCGCCATTTGTTTCATATTCTGCCTTGCTAGGGTCTGGTTCACCCAGCTCGGATAGCCCCAATGTTCTTTCGGAACCCGGACATACTCGGTCGTTCCGCTGGCGATACCGGTAGTAATTGCAATAAACTATATTTGTAAGTTGTTTTTTTTTTAGCCTTTTTTGTTTTGGGGCTAGCTATAGACGTATGTAATGGGTCTCTAATTTACGTACCTCCTCAGTAAAGGCTTCGTCGTTCATAAAAGTCCAGGGGTAGCGAAACTTGTGATTGAATCGATCCTCCAGCCTCCTCATTGATTCACGAACGGCATATAAATCGGTATTTCTATTCAAGGATTCAATGTCAACTTCAGCTCTATCTACTTTGAATATCTCCAGGCACTAGTACCACTAGAACCCTGTAAGTAAAATATGGAAGCATACCTTGCAAGCATTAGCAGTGTAGCCTTCTCCGTCCCCAGCTGCGTTCGGTCTACTTTAACCGGATACCTCCACGGCCTCCGTTTCTCATCCTCAGACATAGTCTCGAACGAAATCTTTTCCTTTATCTTCCCAGCAGCCTTCGCCAACGCAGGGAAAAGACTACCACTTCCTCTCCCCCTACCATCAGACGCTTTCTTCTTCCCATAATCCTCAGGAAACCCATTAGGTCGTTGAATAACCCCACTAATCCTATTTTTCATCCGCGTCATCGGATTTTGATAAGGCAGCTTCGAGGTTGTCGGAGGAGGAGGAGGTTTAAAATCCGGCGCTCCTTGGGGTGGAGGGGGTACGGCTTTATATGGTGCCGCGTTACCGAATGGTGCTGGGAAATATCTTACAACAGGTCGGAAGGGAACTTGACGTGGCCAGAATATTACCCATATACTGCCGAGGATGAGCCACATACTTCCAAAGGCGATGATTCTGGAGATTTTCCCCTGTGAGATAGCCATGGCTGCTGCTATCGTAGGGGGCGGGTGTTTGAAAGCTGAATTAGGGATTATATATCTGTAGTCGGGAAATCAGAGTATATGCAAGCTAGTTACCGATGGGAGTGGTAAGGGATTGGTCGATTGGTATGGCCATATACACGCATGCACAAAATTTGGCGGGTTTAATTTTGGGAGGGGTTTTGATTAGACAGTCGGATGGCATAAATGGATACCGTACATAGGGTCATTGGGTCTATACATGGCTCAAAGGCATACGTGTGCTATATCCGTGCCAGGGAGGGAATATCAGAGCGATATTGGTCGATCCGCTGGAATAGCTAGATATGGCTGCAGCGTGTGGGCTTCTTTCGCTTTCGTGCTATATATGGTGGATCGGCAAGAAACGTGCTGCCATGTGCGTTTGGGTGCGCAGATAGTGGTAATTCCTTATATCCCTATCCGGGCACTTTAAGTACTTGGTAGTTAAAACTACTGGTTATAAGTACTTAAGTAATATATTCAACAGCAGGGATATTAAGACTACATGTATACAAGACCTAGGTGCACAGGTTACATGTCATAAGAGCGCTCAGATATAAGACCTCTATCAGTACGTTCGTTTCCCACCATGAAATATTACAGGACTCTAATTCGAGGCCAGGTCGTCACCGCACATCAGAGTCAAATATGTTTTTATAAATTTATTTTACTTGAATCCGATTAAATGTAGGCCGAATATATCAAGGCGTTGGATTTTGTCCAGCCGCGCGTTGTCTAGGACACTGCAGAATGCTTCTACTACGCCAGTACCTAAGTCCAAGTAGATGTTAACGTATGCTATAAGTTTGGGGGATTCGTTAAATATATCCATAATTACTGTTATATCTTGGACCGATCTCGATTGAAATATATCCCTTTGCCGGGATGATTCTACTAAGCTAAATTTAATTTATGCGTTCCCATCCTAAGAAATACGTATGCTTCTAGCTAGATCCATGGAGAGAGCTGACAATTGGCTAGATCCAGCCGCAGCTCGCCATCGCACACAATACTCTCTACCTAACTAAGGTTCTAAAAGCCCTTTGAAACCTTCTAGATTTAAATACTATCATCAAGTCTTGCTTTTCGGGTTTCCAAAGAAATAGCATGCCTTTGTGCAAGGGGTCTTACCAATATATTGACAGGGTAGAAAAAAAAAACTCTGAATTAAGCAGAATACTCCAACTACATTGATTCGATCTATGGAGCTCGAGAATATTGCGTATCTTCACTATCTTGCGTGGCATATAATATGTGCCGTTATTCTTTCATAGAATAGCAAGCTTTCCTTAGTTACGTTAGGGTTATTCACGGAGTGCTCCAATGAGTAGCTGGACTAATAGTGTCCGTCAAACCTCCATTGAACATGGTAAACTTTAGAAGATCTCGAAAGTCACTAGCTTTATACGGACGATGAAAAAAGAACATTTAGAAGAGTGGGTCACAAAGAAAAATCTTTGTGCAGACCCGGCCCAGTCATATTGCTACAGTTGTGGAAAGACAAAAACTGCCGGTACTACGGAACAATTTTCGGATACTTTAGAGAACTTCGGTAGAGAGTACGGGACCCAGCCGAAATCTTGCTAGGCATAGACTAGACTGTAGTACTCTGGACTATAATCTTATTAGTAAATATTCGGATCTGCCTTGCAATGTCTACTGTACCAGATATGCCTCGGGGACCAACTTAGTATTGGTACTATGTTACAACCTGAATCGGGGTTAAAGCGGTATTACCATCGAAAATACGGTGTTAATATCTTAATACCTTGCTGTGACTACAATACCACTGTACTGGCGCAGTAAGTGCCTAGGTAGCCATGGTCGGTCTATCGCTCCCCTGCGACTAGTAAGTGCTTATGTTTGTAAACATCAACTTGCACAATAATATTGGGAGATTATCACAGGGTCCGAAAGATCACCCTGGCCGGGAGCAAGTGGCTAGCTTTGCAATTGTCGCCATTGAGATGGGGGTTGGCACGCTATCTATGGCGCAGGGTCGACGGATCCGGTAGGCATACGTATGTTGATATTAAATTTTTTTAAATAAAATAGTTACTTACGCATATCTGATACCACACACTATTAGTAGCCAGCCTCGAAGTATTATGTCAATCAGTAGTTTTGAGAATCGAATTATAAAATAATGATAATAAAAAAAAAAAAGTTTAACCTATCACAGTATGCTCGCAATTCTTGCCCTGTGACAACATCCGAACCGATCAAGATGGAGCTGTCCTAGTGCACGTGCCCGACAATGCAATTGCAGGTGTCAATAGCCCCTGATGGCGTTTACATGGCATTTATGCACCGACGGGGCTGAAAATCGCGCCGACTGCCACAAATCAAGGGCAATGGCTTGAGTGAGCGTCGTATGTTGGACCTGAACTCGGAGAGGATACGAAAAACCACGAGCTCGAAGTCCATGCTAAGCTTTTCGGTTTTTCTTTATCATTTGAGGTACTAATAACCATGCATGTTCAAACCAACAATTAGTGTAATTGCTGTTGGCCAATTGGGGCAATCGGGGATTATACGGGGAACGGAGGGCAGTTTGGGCCGGCATCCACCGGAACTCGCTTAGCCCGCAGTCCTGTTCCCAAGCCCAATCCAATCCAATCCAATCCAGTGCGATGGCACACGCGACTGGGCTCTGCGTCCGTCCGTTTGCTTGTTCGTTTCTTACGCTGGTCGACGTCAGATCGATCCAAGTTAGTTTAGGTAGAGAAAGGGTTTGTGGAGCTAGCATGTGCCTGGCTGCAGTGTAAAATTACACATTTGCCAGCTATATTACATTACATACACACATAATAACAACAAGCAGCCGACGAGAAGAGAGAGAGAGAGAGAGAGGAAGAGAGAAGAAGAAGGGCCCTGGTGAGCCAGGCTAATTCCGAGACCGAGACCGACAGGGACCTGACCTTTATTACCTCCCTCTGCATTCGCTGCTGCTTCCGTGCCTGCTTTTTGCCTGCCTTTGCCTTCGCATACCCTGTCTTTGTCTTGTGCCTTCGCTTTGGTTCTGTTCTGAGCTGTGAAAGTGTCTGTCTGGCTGGGCGACTGGATTGAGAATTAATTGGTCTGTTGATAGGAGAACTTTTTTCCCTCCGTCTCTCCTTACCTAAGTTGACATCGAAAAACAAAAAAACAAAAAATTAAAATAAAATAAAAAAATACACACTCCGAGACGACAGACAGACAACGGACGATACATAAAAACTCCCTCATACCATCTTAACCACGCCGACTTCTTCAAAGCCTCATCTCACTCCAACTGCTGTTGCGTTAATTCCACTCCGCCACGTTTGAATATTCTCGCCGACGGTACCCTCGAGATATCCCACGGGAAAACGTTATACGTTAACGATGGCGACCGTCTTGACCGACCCACGCGGGTTCGCCACCACTGGTTCCCAAACTCAGACCCTGGAGCCTCGGAAGTCGCGGAAGAGGTCATCCTCTCTGCTAGGGGCTGAAATACCCGGCGATACCTCTGCTCCTGCGATTTCAACCTCGAGATCTCCTGCTGCTGTATGTTCTTAAACCTCCTTTTTCTCACCATCTTTGCTTGAGCTCCTTGTACTCCTGTTTCTTCAAAACAAAAAGTCCTACAGCAGCCGAAGGATCCCTTTTTTACATCTTATATACACACATACACACAGCATTCAGATATGAATCGCATACAGATCGAACCGGTTACTGACGATGCATCCAAATCACAGAGGCAAGCTTCGAAAACAAGACGGCGAAAGCTGTCCAAGCAGAGGCACGATGGCCAGATGATACCTGGTCCCGAGAACTTCTTCCTTTGGTATAAGGAGATGTCCTACAGACACACATGGGGTATGTAAACAAAAGTTACCCCTAATACCTTTGCTCTGCTCTCCAACTGTGAAGATTAGCAACTTACAAGAATTATGTATTATCTTCACAGTGAACCCGTTGCTAGCAATGCTTGTCATTGTCGCATGCTATCTCAGCAATCCTACCCGCTCCAACTGGGCCCACGACTTCATCTTCGTCGCATATCCAATCGAGGAAAAGGGACCTCATGGCGAACAGATGTACAGCAAAGGCCTCGGCGACGGAAAATTCCTATTCTTCTATACCCTCTTCTTTACATTCACAAGAGAATTCATCATGCAGAGGATACTCTACCCGCTTTCCCAGAAAGTTCTCCCGAAGTCAACCAGACGCAATAAGGCAACGATTGCCCGCTTTTTGGAACAGGCGTATACTGCTGTCTACTTTGCCGTATTTGGACCTCTCGGACTCTATGTTATGTCGCAAACCCCCGGCTTGTGGTTCTTTAACACGACTCCTTACTGGTCGAGCCATCCCAACATCATCCATACCGCCGTCTTCAAGTCCTATTATCTGCTTCAGTGGAGCTACTGGTTGCAGCAGGCGATCGTCTTAATCCTTATGCTCGAAAAACCACGAAAGGACTTTAAGGAGCTCGTCATCCACCACATCGTCACCGTTGCCCTGATCACCCTCAGCTGGAGATTCCACTTCACATACATCGGATTGTCTGTTTTCATCACCCACGACATTTCCGATTTTTTCCTTGCTGTATGAACCTTACTCTGCGAACCCTTGTAAGCGAATCATCTGATGCTAACAACCCTGCCCGAACAGACATCCAAGGTCTTCAACTATGTCGATTCGCCAATAACCGGCCCGTATTTCGTCGTCTTTATCTTTAGCTGGATCTACCTCCGCCACTACCATAACCTTTGGATCTTGTGGTCCGTTTTCTACGAGCTGCCATACGTTGGCGAATATTATCTCGATTGGGAGGAGCCACACTATAAGTGTGGACTTGCCAAGCTTGTCATCTCCACTTTGTTGTCGGCGCTCCAGTTGGTCAACATCTTCTGGCTCTACTGCGTCCTCCGTGTCGCATACAGATACGTTTTCAAGGCTGAGCTTGCCGATGTCAGAAGCGAGGATGAGGGTGGAGAGGGTGACGAAGATGATGTTGGTTTCGATGATGATGATACCAGAACTCCCACTGCCGAGGAGTAAGTTATCCACAATTCCCGCTAGTGTCAGACGCTGGGCAAGTATACTAACTTTTTACCTCCAGAACCCCTAAAATTCATTTGAACGGAGAAGTCCTAGCCAGCCCCATCGAAGGTCAAGCAACTGGCTTCGAAACCCACCGACCTAACGGCGTCCACAAACGTACATGAAAGATACCCCTACTAAACTAACGTTACCAACTGGGAGCCAACAAATACCCAACTTTCCCAGCCGAGAGCTTCAAAAGCTAACGACTAGATGCTTCTCGGACTTTTTTTTTAAACGACGAAAACCAAACGTAATAATATCCATGATTCATTTCACTGTATGATCTTCGAAAAAAATCACACGATCGTTTGATAAAACAGCATTGGCATCCTCCCCGCACCCCGCATAATATCTTTTTCTTTCTTCTTTTCCGCATTACCCCCTTTTTTTTTTCATATTCTTTCGCTGTACAATTGTAACATCCTCCATAATGTTTTTCTAATACCCTCGTTTCTGGGAAACATTTCCCCTTCTGTATTCTTGGATAGAGGATGTTCTTCTCGGGGAAAGAACTCTTTTGTAATAGTTCCTCACTTCTTTTTTTTTTTTTTTTTTGATGTCATCGATGTATTAATGAGCGGGAGTGGGGAGATGAATTCGAGAGCGAGACAGAGCAAGAGATAGCATTTTTCCAAGGGATTGGAAATCATAATGTCAACGAAGTCTTCTATAATATTAATAATAATAACCAAAAACAATGGCCAACGGGGTAGTGTGGGATGGGAGAGCTTAAGGGAGTGGGGTGTATTTTTATTCTATTGTGAGAGGAGAGGAGAGGCGAGTTCAGTATGGGCTTTGGAGAGCAGCCTGGTCTATATATCTATAGCCGAAGAAGCATATGCATAAAATTGATAATAAAGAAAGCATTTCTTGAGCTCTACGTGCATAGTAGCCTTTTAGGGGTAGAAACATTTGGGTGAATGGATTGGGTTCTGTTATAGGACTTGGGGTTATAGCACCGATCTCCCGGGGGTAGATCTAGACGGTAGGGTTATATAATAATGCAACAATGGCAACACCTTATGGGGGGTTAAGATCGTTTGAGATTCTAGATTTTTGATCGGAAATTGGTATTATCCTATAGTGTGGGCTGTGTGTCTGTTATATTTATAATTAGTAGGTTGTAGTTGTATTGCATGCTTTGGTATATAAGGTGGTAGTTGCGGGGAGGGGGACGATGCCTTTGATTTATTCAAGTATATTTAGATGGATGGATGGGTTCAGTTTTCATGTATAGGACTGGTTTTTTTTTTTTTTTTTTTAAGATGTTCTATGGATAGCTTAATGTTCGACTAGGATGGCTGTGCTTATCAAGATAGATAGGAAAAACTGTCGAGCCTTTTGTCCCGCTGACAGTGGTTCTCAAACTTGGGTTTTTAAATACAAGTATAAGAGGAGACTTGTAAGCTACAGTTTAAGCTAAAAGTAATATGAAGCAAGGAAGTAGAGCAAAGTAAGTTGACTGTGATACACATACTTATGTATATATATTGATCATTCCAAGAGCGCCAGAAAGAGCCGCAGGCAGTCGCAGAGATCGAAGAATGCCGTTATAAAAACCATGTCGTAAATTACCAAAATTCCGTTCAAGGAAGTACACTGCAGCGGGATAAAGCTGGGGTAAACAGATACAAAAATAATGGGGTAGAAGGGGAATATCACACGAATCGGATAAATAGTATGTACAAAGAAGTGAAAGGTAAAGATATTAGATATACACACGGAAAGATTCAAAAAAAGGGGGAACGCTCGTACATAACGGCGAAGGCTGTGTATAATCATAAAAGAATACAAACGGTCAAAACAGTCATGAAACAGAACAAAATGGTATCAAACAAGAAAAACATCCAGAAGACAGCAATTCATTATCATCAATCGCAAATATTAATCCGGCCAGAGGGGTAACCTCTTAACGCAAGCATGTCCGCAAATCCATTTTTTATAAGTTTCCCCCCCTTTTGACCCTCCCATTCCATGAAAACCAGATACACAAAAACAGAAAATAACTTTTTATATGTTCGGTTTTTTTTGTTAATATCCCCATCTTCTCGATTCCTCTTGTATCCTCCGGTGCAATTCATCTTTCCTGTTCATTTCAGAAACAACGTATTCCATTTTCTTGTCTTGCATGACTTGTCCCAATTTACCACCTTGCCTTTGAGAAAGATATCTCACTGGAGGAGGAGGTATGCCGTCTTTGATGGGCTCCTGCGAATTGTAGCCATATTGGTTGTTCTGTGGTCGGGTGTCGTTGTCTGGTCTCAGACTTGCATATGATGGTGTGCGGTGAACACTATTATTATATCTTGATGAAGGAGGAACGAATTCAGAATGTGTAGAGTTGATAGAGAGTGTGCTTTGGTTGAAATTGTTTGGGTAGAATCGCTTTTCATCATCGAAGCTGAATGAATTCCTACCAGTAGGTCCTTGCTGTGCTGCAGAGGGCCCAAGAAGACCACTGA
Organism: Orbilia blumenaviensis; assembly: GCA_036872755.1. NCBI lineage: Eukaryota > Fungi > Ascomycota > Orbiliomycetes > Orbiliales > Orbiliaceae > Orbilia > Orbilia blumenaviensis. The sequence continues at coordinate 3,426,880 of JAVHNS010000001.1, forward strand.
GGGAAGGTAGACCTTTATTGTCTAATTGGATGTTTTTCTTCTCTTCTTCTTGACGGGGAGTGCGACGGTAGGATGTGTAGCTTCTTGACGGAGGTTGCCAGAGAGTATCAGAGCCGCTGAGGTTTACGGGCTCTGGGTATTGGGATTCACGAAGATTTAATTGTTCTGAGAAGTAGCGTTCTTGGTCAACGGAGATAGGGAATGGGTCGGAGACAGAGAGGTGAGGAACACCAGGTCGGGGTGCATCATATTCACGAGTTGAAGGATGTCGAGATGGAGGGTGGCTTCTTTCAGATGGTGTTCGTGAAATAGTAGGTGGGGGTGGAGGTGGAGGCTGTGGTGCAGCAGGTGTGAAGTTTGGTGTGAAGTGATCGTAGTAGTCCATGGATATCTTTTCGTACTCTGGTTCTACTTCTTTCTTTATAGTCCTTAGGCCAGTGTTATCACGGTCCTGGTGAACATTCTCTGGCGGTGCTGGAGTCCAGTTCGATGGTCTTGAGGTCTCGTAGAATGACATTCCTCCCCATCCGAGTTGACTTAAACCTTCAGACATTCCGTCTGATACTTTCCCTGATGATTGTTCGGTTTCCATATGGCTTGATTGGTTACCAGGCCTCCTTTCCTCAACATCTACTGGGCCTCTTGGTTCTACAGCCACGTTGCGTGAAGAGAATCTTGGTTCGAATTCAGTTGTCTCTGAATAATTCCTTGCCTCGAACTCAGTTGTCTCTGAATAATTCCTTGGTTCGAATTCAGTTGTCTCTGAGTAATTCCTATAAACTGAGTCCATAGCCTGTGTCTCTGGCTGTTGTTTGGCGTATGTTTCGTGCTGTCTTCGAGAGGGATTTCTTGAAAGGTTGTTTTCAGTATACCCAGCTGGTGCGGAGGTGGAATCCACAGTGGTTATCAACACTTCCGTTTCTTGGTAGGGAATTCTCCAGGCAGGTGACTCGGTGGTCTCTTGGGTATAGTATGGCTGCTGGGCTCCTTGACGGTATGTACTTGGGTGGGGGGGTATGGGCGGCGGCGGTCCTGGTGGTCCCATACCTCCACGGGGGTAGCCCGACATCTTGGGCGTTTATATATATCAAAGCCGGGATCTATAATTCTCTACAACCCCCCCTATCAGGTATACCCTCCTCAGATAGGAAATAGTATGTAGCCCTTTTTCGTGGGATTATTATTAGATGCCCTTGCCCGTTTCGAATTTCTGTCTCTCACTTTTTTTTTAAAATTTTTTAAATTATTATTTGCAATATTTGTCGTGCCTTGTGCAAATTGCAAAACGCTGTGCCTAGGCCTCCGGCGCCCAGAGGAGGGCGAGGGAGGGGTTTGGCGACTTTGGAAGTCTCTGGCGCAGCTTCCGGCGCCTACAAAGACCCTCTAGAACGTCAACGGAAGTGTGCACGAGACACTTCCAGGTTTGGTGGCTCGGAAGATCGAGCGATATGGGAAACAACTGGCGTCGATGTGCCCTTGTTGTACAGAACCAAGCCTGCGGATACCGGATGGCGGTGATATGTTATGCCACAACAGGATTGGATAGCAAGAGGGGTGCAGTGCAGTGCAGTACAGTACCGAAATCCGAACAGCCCTTATTTCTTGTTCTGCTAACCTTACAGCGCTGCAGTATAGTATAGTATACTATGGTATGGTATGGCGGATGGGCTTGAGCTTGTGGTCTGTCGGTCACAAGCGGTTATAGCAAGTGCGAGAGACTGTGGGTGCTGGTTGGAGATCCGACGTTGCGGCTATGACAAATAATATTGATATTGCGGGCTCGTCTATGTTGGTCCGGGTCCCTTTTTTTAATCTTTCGGCTTAGCTTTTCGAGATTTTTTCTCGATCGAGTATATTGAAATGGGATGGGAATTTTTCCCTGAGAGCATCAATCTTCAGATGCAGCAGCAAATGGCCGCACGCCAAGGGCGAGTCGTGGGATTTCTGGCGCAGAACAACCTTACTAAAGGATCAAGACTGCAAGAAGGAGGGGGGTGAGCTATTTCATTTTTAGTATGGCGGACAGGCAAAGGCAAGCGAGCTGGCGATGTGATCCAGGTCAGGCTGGTCTGATAGAAAGTACTGACTTTACTTTGGACTGTGAGCCTCAAAAGAAAGGAAAACTCGGAAGGCAGCCTCGAGGCAGATATTCGGATATAGATTCTCTAAGTCTCATTGATCGATAGGTATTCACCACCACCACCACCACCACCACCACTACTAACTATCCTTCTTGCCCATTATCAATACCAAGACCCGGGGCAAAAAAAAAAAAAAACTATTTTTGAGAGTCCAGCCCGGTCCATGATAATTTAGAACCGTTTCTTACGATCCCGGATGCTTGTGTGACAATATTATGCTTTCACGGCAAATTCATTGAACGAACTACTAGTATGTCAAACTGTATGCATTTTTGCATGGCCAAAACTCATGGAAGAGCCTCAAGGGCGCTTCCTCGCACGGCACAGAAAAATCTGTAATGCACTTACCTCGAAGGCAAAGTAGATTCCTGGCTTTTTGTTATGTTTACAAGGACCGTTACTGCACTGTTAACATGTTCGGGCCAATATTGGACAAACATGCATTTCGTATGCGAAACCATTCATTCGGCAGGGGAGACATTCAGTCTGGGTTCGATGCATCCATCATCTTTCACTGGTTTATAAATAACGTTATATCCTCCCCTGATGATTTCCAAGATGGGTATTGATTGAACACTAAAATTTTACTGTTTTTACTCAGGTACATAAGTACTTTGATGCGACTATTTTCATTTTTCCTTGAAGAGTAGAAATGTCAGGTATTGCCGGTTGAGTATTCGAATTCGATGTCAAAGGTGGTCTCTGTCTTCGAAAGGGTTGCCGAAATTCTGGGACATCCTGTTTTTTCCCTTTCTCTCTTTCTCGTCTCGGCAACTTTGCCCCCGGACTCCTGCACATATCGTGGTTGCATTTTCCCGCTATGAAGTTGCTTCTTCTCAGCCGCAAAATCATAATTGCGAGGTTCTGTGCCATGTTGGGTTTTGCGCGACCCACAGCGAACTTACATAACTGCAACCGAAAGGCTTTAAGGAAAGAAAACCCGCCGACTTGCCGGTATTGGTATAAAAGCTGCATTATAAAACTTCTTGTCATAAAAAAATATAGATATCGACAACATGATCATCTGAAATTATCAGGATAATTGAAGCATAAGAAAGAATCTTTCAGATGAAGACCATATATATAATAATAAAGAACCCGGACGCTCCCGCTGCTACTGAGAACCTACCCACCGATTAAATAGCCTCGCCTATGCATGCATGCAATCTAAACCAAGACCTTCGCCTTGCTCAAAATCGTGATCTGATCGTAACCCTCACCAGACTCATTGCCGTATTTGAGGAGTAGTGGGAAAACGGTAGCCTTGATCGGACGTCCCTCCAAAGGATGGGTCGTGGCACCATCGGCGCTTGTGATAACATCGGTTTGTTGGGAGACATCGTCCATGGTTGCGTGTCCGAATTCACATCCCGCTGGTTCGCTCAATACCTGGAAGTTCGCTCGCTGTTTGCCAAGTGCGAGGGCGAGGTCTGCCGCTTTCTTAACAACTCCTTCAAGGAACTTATACCTGGCTGGGTCACCTTGGAACGTTTGTTTGGTGGCGGCGAGAGGATATGTCAATTGTTCAATCTTGTCGGAAATAATGGAAACAGCAGCTTTTCGTTGAGATGAGAAGTCGTCGCTCTTTTCCAAGAGGAAGAATGTCTCAGAGCGCCAATTGTTAATAGCATTTGCAGGAGCAGCTGGATTGATACATTCATGTTAATTCAAATGTTACTCACGTATATTTGGATTTTGAGATTGTGTCAAACTTACAGCTAGTTCTGATCAAAGGAGTAATTGCAGCCATGGCGTTTCCAAAGAAGGCGCCAGTCTCAAAGCTTTCCTGGAGGACTTGCGAAACAATCGCGCGAACAACCAACTGCTTAGTCTTTCCGCTGGTCAAAAGAGATTGATAATCCGGAACATGTTCGGTAAGGAATTCATAAAGTTCAGTCGTCAGGTTGATAGCGTCATTTGAAGCCTTGAAATAGTTTCCTGCCCATCCAACAACATCGGTGCCAAGTTGAGTGTATTCACGAGAAAGGGTGTTATCGTCTTTAGTCTGTGGTTTCTGGCCAGCGGCGAGGAGGGTTCCTTGGACAGATGTAAGACGCCTGTTGGCATCAGTGAGCTGGGACTGGAGAGATTCAATTTGAGCATTGGCGCCTTTGTCGGAGTAACCACCGGCCTCTGGCGTTGAGTACGCCGTACTATATCCTTTCCTTCGGTCTAGAATTTATATCCATATCAATACCCAGATTCTATAAATAGTCAAATTTATATTAGAGAGATATATGGTATATACCTTGTCTCCTCTTTACGAAAAAGAAGATAGCAAACGCAAGCGCGACTGCGAAGAGGATGGCGAAGAGAATTGTCAACCCGGTGAGAACAGGATTGTTGTTATTCGATCTTCCTTCGACTGCTACACCAGGGGTGCTGGTGATAGAAGCTTCGTTTCCAGCGGGGCCTGTCGATTCCGGGCCTTGTGGGTTGGTCGAACTTGCGCCGCCGACAACTGTTCCTGAATTCAAATCCGTCACTGGACCACCGCCGCTGTTATCTGGATTTCCATTTGAAGCAGTTGGTTTCGGTTCCTCTGTTGATGCTCCAGGACCCGATGCTAGAATTCATGGATTAATTTCGAGAGTCCCCGTTTACTGATCATTTGCGTTTGGTGGACTACCGCAATGAGCGGATAAAAATATAATATATAAATAATAATAACATACCAGCCGTCGAGCTTTCAGCCCCAGGTCCACCACCACCAGGTACATTCGTCGTCGCTGTCGGATTAGGTTCGATAGTGCTGCCTTCCGAAAGGGGAGGGTTGTTGACTTGGGCCAAAGCATGACCAACCAAGGCCATCAGCGGTATCCCGAGCCTCAGAGGCTCCATTATTGTGGCCATGGATTTCTATTAATCAATTATCGCAACGTCGAATCGAATCTTCCACAAAAAAACCTCGCGATAACCCAGTCGCAGAGAAAAAGTCGAAACAGTCGGAACTATCTAACGGTGCAAAATGTAAAAAAATTTGTAGAATCTGACAATGCCCGGGGACACACTTTTATTTAAAAAGGAATCCCAATTTTAGATAGCCTTGCAACCCACCCCTGATAGCTATTATGTGTGACCCAGATGTTCGAGGTGGGGATACGAGTGTGAGCTGACAGAGCGGCTGTTTCGCCGTCTTTGTACTGCTCCCACATCCATTTCCATTCAGCCTTCTCACCAACCAGCTTCTGGATTGGCCCCACTGGTTAACTGCTGCTGCTGATATTTTGAGCCGCTTGGCTGAAATCCCATTGCTGTGCGAAAAAGGTGCAAATTGCACCACTGTCAGCGTTAGTTTCTCCCGGAATTCTAGCCTGCGCCTCTTCAGTAACTTTTTTCCTTTTCTGCATTTTGTGAGTATGTACCACAGTTTGCATTTACAGTTTTGCAGGTTTTCTTTTGTGCATTTCTGGCAGCCTGCTAACTCGCTCCTGCACAGGTAACTTTATCGCATTAGAACCCGGTCCATGGCCAACCAGTTGAAGATTACAGTTGGGCCAGGTGGGATGTTGGTGTGCACTACAACATCATGTATCATTTGGTAGCTAGACCCTGGTAGAAACCTAGGCCATCGACGCACCCTGTGCTGTGTGGGGATAGAGTTGACGCGGCTATTCATCCGTCGAGGTAGCAGAACTGGGGCCCCTAGGTTGGCGATTTGAAATAGGAACCAGCGTTCTGAGCCTAGCTTCCCCACTAGGGATTCTTGTTCGATAGGCATCCTCACGTTGGTGAACTATATCTATGAATAGCATTCTTGTGATAATACCGTCCAATCCAAAGAAGGGGGAACAAAAGCTTCGAGAAGCCTAGGCTTTGATTCCAAGATCTGGTGAACTAATGCTTAAATTCTTTGACATCGGAAACAAAACACTGGTTATAAAAGGGCTACTGTTCGCCGTCATCCCCTCCCGGTGCATTACATTCTTCCATTGATTGACGGGCAGCCGAACCCGTCTCAGGATTGATCCCGCAGGATTAAAATGCGGCTCATTGCAGTGATAAAGCTTGGGGTACCCGGGAGGCTGGGCGGCTGGGCATAATGGGTAAGACTGAAACACTGGAGCCCAGTCAGATGCTGACCGGTACATATATGCGTCTGGACAAGGACAAAGTCACGACTCTGGCAGGCTCATAATGCCACACATCCTGGAGAAGATAAAGAACCGTCCTCTCCAAACGGAGCAAGCTGCGCATACACAGTTTGTTCCGTAGATGCACCCGTCGTCGACACCAATAAAGAGGGGCTTCTTCTCCTCATGATGGGTCGACCACCAAAGGTTGCAGGATCTGAGCCGCTCTTGGGTGCAAACTCAAGCGAAATTAGCTAGCCTTTAACGTTAGCCCCAAAGAGCAAGGGCGTGCGAGGCTGAATGGGCTGCTGAACCAAATAATATGCATGGTGCTACCGCACTTGCGATCCTTTTTTTCTTCTGATAGTGGGCAGGGCAAAAAAAGTTCTAGTTTGCATTCAAGCTCCTTTATCGACAGTCGCAATTCATATCATTCAACCCTATTTAGTTGTAGATATTAGCTCTTATTTTCTTTTGAAGTGAAGAATCAAATTCTCAACGTCGAATTTATCTCGAAAGCGCGTGGTTTTTATCGAATCCAACCTCCCCAAATAGATCGGACGAGAATCACCGATACCCCGACCTTTGAACCATCGAGTAAAAACGCCGAGGCATCGACGTAGTCGATATAAACCAAATTAAAAATGGCGTACGCGACTCGGATCGGGCCTGCAGAACTTCCGGCGCAGGTTCCTGCGCATCATCCGGGCCAGAACATGAAGAAGACTCGAGTCTATCAGAACTCCGCATTTTCGCAGAAACCGCATTCGCAGTTCAGACATCGCATTATTATTGGAGTGGATTTTGGGACAACGTATAGCGCGATCGCGTGGGGCAGCTCATCGGATCCTGGTGGGTCCTTTTACCATCTTGGTATTTTAGAATGGAATATTGACTCTTATGGTGGTACAGACTCGATCGAGATTATCAATAGCTGGCCGACCTCCGGGGCTCGCGTGCTGGACTCGGTATGCCTAACCTGACTCCAATCTTCAAAGCTTATACCGGGGCGCCATAAACCTAAGATTTGTGAATGCGGTAACTAACAATTGCAACAGTGTCCCACTGAAATATCATATCATGAAGGTTCAACAACAGAATTCAGCTGGGGATACGATATCCCATCCACAGCCAGAAGGCTGGCATGGTATGACTCTACTCAACCACAATATCAACACAATGGAAGTGAATGTTGACGCCCAGTGTTCTTACGCTCAGGTTCAAGTTGCTCCTCGAGTCCGACGATCCTGATATCAAGCGGAAAGTGAATATTCCAGAAGGATTGGATGTTATGGATGTTTGCACGGATTTCCTCCATGCGCTTTATAATCACGTATGTCAAATATGATAATGCCGCACCTTGCTTCCATTTTAGTTGATGATAGTTTGCTAACGAAATTTTTTTTGGATACCGGTAGACAATGGAGACATTATACCGCAAAAAGGGAAATCAAGTTATGGAGATTACCCAAGTTGACTTCGTTCTTACGGTACCTGCTGTCTGGAACGACGGCGCGAAACAGAGGACTCAGAAGTGTGCGGAGAATGCAGGGTTTGCGAACGGTCACAGATTGACAATGATTAGTGAGCCTGAGGCCGCCGCTGTGTTTTGTATCAAGAATCAGGATGCACATAATATCAAGGTTGGTGCTCCGGCGTTCGGGACAATCCTGGCGAGACTTAAAATACTGGGATCACTAAATCTAAAAAATCGATAATAGGCCAGCGACAGGATAGTTGTTTGCGACGCTGGTGGTGGAACAGTCGATTTAATCACATATAACTGTTTAGAGGTCAGTCACTCCCTTATCATCCACCCAATTATCATTGGATTTTATTAACACGGCGCCGAAATACATAGATCACACCCAGACTAAGAGTACGAGAATGCGCAGTCGGTGAGGGCGCCTTCGCAGGCTCCTCCAAAATCGATCGAAACTTCGCCGAATTCTTCAAGGAACGAATGGGTCAATCAAATTTCGAGAAACTGCGGTTGGAGACACAGCAGAAAGTTATCAAGAACTTTGAGAATATCAAGTGCGGTTTTAGAGATCGTCCTGATCAGGCTATTTACACGGTATGTCATAATATAATCCCCGATATACATGTATATTTGGGGAGCTTGGCTAAAACATAACTATTAGGTTACGGTGCCGACGGTTAACAACCTTCCAGAGGCTGGAATCGAAAACGGTGAAATGTTAATAACAAGAGAAGAGATGAGAGCTCTTTTCGACCCCGTTATCACCGAAGTCATCACCTTGATCTATAACCAGATTAAGGAAACATCCGAAAACGCTGGTAGAGTAAATACAATCCTGCTCGTCGGTGGTTTCGGAGAATCTCTATATTTATACCAAAGAGTCGTCGAGTGGGCTGGCCCTTACGGTATCAACGTCATCCAACCTAGGAGCGCGTAAGTTTACTCATAACACCAAAGATAACTTGATATAAAATACTAATATAAGATCCAGTGCAACTGCTATCGTGAAGGGAGCCGTTATCCGAGGACTCGAAATCCACTTAGACGCTTCAAATCCCGGAAGAACACAAGTCGAACGATTATGCAGGAAAAACTACGGAACCGTCAGCTCACAGATCTTTATCGAAGGGAAACATCTACCTGAAGATGCATGGATAGATCCACAGACCGGAAAGAAAATGGCAAGAAATCGTATGTTCCTCCACCCTTGATATTCAGGCATATAAGTTGTATCAAGAAATTACGTTCTAACCACCGCTTCGCCCTGCCTATAGAAGTCAGCTGGTTCATCCGCAAAGGCCAGCCCCTAACAGACGAGCGCCGCTTTTCAAACCATTTCCACAGAAATTTCAAACATATCACCCCATTCCTAGACGCCATGGTCGCCTCCAGCAGCGATAATCCACCAAACCGTGTCGAAGGTGACGTTCATGTCGTTTGCAGAATGACCTCAGATCTGTCGTCCGTGCCCAAGAACCTTTTCGACAAGAAATGGAAGAGCCTTAGGAGTTTCTATAGCGCAAGGTATCGGCTGGACATGACGATCGAAAGTGCGGAAATTAAATTTGAATTGGTTTATAAAGAACGGTAAGATCTACCTCGCATACACAACTGTCTTATCCAATATCATGAATTCTAACATGTTATAATCCTACAGATCATACGGGTTCGCCCAATGCCAATTCGACTAAGCACCCATCAATACCAGCCCCACCTCTTAATCAACCAATATATTAATAAAAGCCGCCGATGTGTATAAGATGACTCCAAAATTGGATTACAACTCCCCCATCAACATTTGTTTTATATATCATGCTATACGACACTACCTACTATCTGGATGTCTTTCCCTTTTTATATTTCTTATCTTGTATACATTCCATGCATTTTAGCGTTTTCTTCATTCATTTCAATACCAATATATGCATTTTATAGCTCTATAATATAATACCATTTACCAGATCCAAATACTTTTTGTTTTTCGTTATATAACATCATTTAGAGCTTGTAGGATATAGAATATGGATATAGTTTAAACCCAGATAAATATCATTGTTTTCACAAGTCTTTCCTGTTCACCACTAAGGCCTAGCCAGTTGGAAAGGAAGGACCCTTCTCATACAGAACATTTTACATGGACCTTCAGAATTGGAAGGCTAGTTTACAACAACCTCCTCCCTCGTATGTCGATTAGCTACCTTATCCTCAGACATCGAAATCAGGGCCGCCTAAGATCGATCACCATAACCATGGCCATGCTACCACTAAGTAATTATAATTTTGAACACGCACACATATACCTAAAGCCGAAATATCCAAGTCAAAGGGGATTTTTTGTCTTATAATTATTATTGAGTTAAGTACAAAAGGCTAAAAGTTTTCCACAAGTCCGCCGTGCGCTTGCGCCAACGGCTAACCAAAAAAACATAAAGTTATATAAATTATCCAGCGATGAAAAAAGGGCTTTAGAAGGTCTAAATGAATGTGATGATGCTGATGATAGTGTTTGCTAAATTGTCAAAAAAAAAAAAAAAAAAAAAAAAAAAAAAAAAAAAGATATGCTTAAAACAAAAATGCAGTCTTTTTTGAGGGGAGGTGCTGACGAAGAACGAGAGAAAAAAAAAATACCCTTTTTTTGCCAGAGCTAACAAGAACAAAATGACTGCAGTGGCAAAGAACTTCAGGTACAAAGGACGAAGTTTGAAATGGAGAAAGCCGATCCAGTAGAACTAAAAATATAGGATGCGGAGAGCAGATGACAAAAAATAAGACAGAAAATCCCGCTAAAATGCCAAAAGAAAACCCGAGAAGAGAAAATATGTGCAAGAAAGTTTGAGAAGTAGGACATAGGAAATGAAGATGATGTGGATATGAGATGACAAAGGAAATTTTTAGAGAAATGGGGGATGGGTTTGCGAGCTGAAAGTTTTGCAAAATAGGCAGTCAACCGCAGAACATTACTTCATTAAAACGGAAAAGGACGATAAAAAATTAACTTCGGGAGTCCAGCCTGAAAGCTGAAGGGTTAGGTAGATTCGGGTTCTTCCTTTTTGGTCGAAGGAATGTGATCTTTATAGGTGTGATGAGGGCCGTTTAACCAATAACAGAGCTCCTTTGGTATGCCATCTTCTCTGGCTTCTTATAACCTTGCTCGCCAACAATCCCGCTTCCGGGACCAGCGCACCGTCTCTTTTCGTCTTCTCGCTCCTTGATCTCTCTCTCGTCTTGAACGAGTGTGCAGACAGGGCAGTAGTAAGACTTCGCGCAATCCCCGATTGGCGAGCCCTTGATTTGGTATAGCTCCCTAACACGGGTTCTCTGCAGCATGGTGAATACCCAGCTGACAGGGGCCAGAGCACAGAACATAACGCAGTGGCCGTTGCAAGAGCTATATGCATCAAGGTTGGAGTCCGGAACGGTCTTTAGTCTGTGATGGGTCTTCGAGTAGAGCATGCATGGGCACCAGCATCCGAGACAGCCTAAGTTTTTTCCAAGTTAGCATGGTTCTAATTTTCTGCGTTGACACGTGTTGCATTTTTTGGGGGAAAACGCCTTGGCAACCGGGTACTTTCGCGAGGTCACGGAAAAACGTGTGCAGGGGAAACTTACAGGAACCAATGTCGCCAAAACAGCTGCAGAACCCATACTTGTACTCCTGCGCACCAAAAATCTGGTTTGGATGCGCGATTTGTCCCGGGGCATGTGGCTGGCTCGCACCATTATCGAACTGTGTCGGCGGCTGATATTCCATCGGCTGCGGTTGTTCCGGTGCACGATCTAACGCCTGAGTCGGTGGGGGGTCAAAGGTCATTGTTTGTCCATATTCAGGACCACCGGCGGTCACGTTCTGCAGTGGGATTCCCTGCTGCTGTGGTTGAGATGGGTCTTGCGCGTATCCAGACATTGCTTCTTTTCGTTTTCTCCGTGCAACTTCGGCGTTTACTTCTGTGTTATATGCGTAGAGGGAGTTATCCTTCGCGGATGGGTTAAAGACGTGGATGTCTTGGATTTGAGGAACGGGTGGAATGGGCTCTGGTTGATAGTAGTGATAATATAAATTATCGTTACTTTTCGAAGCAAGCGAGTGCAGAGAGTGCGCTGAAGGTGCAGTACGAAGCGGTGTTAGCGGTGGAGCAGCAAACCCAGCTTGTGCGTAATCGATATTCGCGGTAGGAATAAATGTTGATGTCGCCTGTGGAGCGTGCGTCGGTGTTCGGGGAGGAGCTGCGAACTGTAACGGAAACCCTTTTCCGTAGGGTATATCTGTCCGTATTGGCGCTGGTGGGGTCTTTGTCCGTATTGTAGTAGTTGGGGACTGTGGGACAGGATAACCACCGTACTGATGTGTCGGCGGCGGAGGTGTAAATATCTGAGATGATGTGAGCTCAGGTATATTGGTATAACTACGAGTGTGGTCGTTCCGTTGATATGCCATATCAAAGAAGAAGATTCAAAAGGAGGGTTGGGAACGATGTGCGCAGGGAACAGTTTATATATCAACGGTGTGACAGTGTGGACCACAAGGGCCAGCGACGGGTAAAGGAGCTCGAGAGGCAAAAAAGAGACCGGGATAGGGGAGGTAAGAAACGGGAAAGACTACGACAGCGTCACCCAGTGGAGTTCGAGAGTCTTGGGGTTCTTCAATCACGCATACTCGTGGAGATATATGCGAGATGAGAGCGCTTGCAGGACTGTCGGGATGTTAAGTATGTCCAGGACTAGGAACCAATATCACAAAGTCCTCCTCCTCCACCAAAGGCTTCTCTAGGCCTTCTAGACGTAGCCGCGCCGTGGTACACTCCACTTTGTGATAAATATAGATATCTGGATTTTTATTTTTATTTATTTTTATTTTTTTCGGCCAGACGGTGAAGGGGGTGCAGATGCAAACGAACGAATAGATGGATTGCTGCAAGTCAAAAAGAAAACTAAGAGTCAAATGGCAAGATGTGGGTGGACGTGTGAAATATGTATGCAAGATGTGCGGATGCAGACGGGCCTTATGACGGTTTTATGTCAAGCGATTCGAGTGAAAGGGCGTAGGTAATACAGTTTTCAAGCAATCAAAAGGAGGGATTTCAGGTTTGAAGTTGGTAGTGCACGAACGATGCAGGTATATTTTTTGTAAGAGAGTGACAGAGGGGAAAGAAGTGGGATGCAAGAGTAGATGGTGGGAACTGACCTACCTAAGAATGGATTGCAGGATGCAGCGCAGGCCTTGAAGAGCAGTGATACCGCAATTAACAATCAAATAGCACAACAGAAAAGCGACCCGTTTGGAAGTTAGCGGGTCTAGAAAGGTTTCTGTTACTTCAGCCCACCAACGAGGTAACCGAGTTATGCTGTAGAGGGGAATGATCACGTCTGTCGGTCCCGAGTTTCTGGGAGAGTATGTTAAGTGTTAAATTTGCGTCGCAGGACCTCTTTGCAGCCTCAGAAAAGGATTGGGCGCCTAAAATGAAGGACCAAAGCAAACAGTTGAGTATGGTCTGAGAGCGCAGTGTGTTCATTTGCGACTTTATGCCATCAGGAACGAGGGCAGGAGGGACACAGAGCGAAGACGCAGCATTACGCAGATGTCTCTGCCAATTCCTCGCTGCAAATCTGCAGCAAGCAATGATGGGGCCCGCAGCCAGGGTGTGGTGAGGTCGGGCTGCGACCGTTGGCCATTGGTTGGTTGAAGCCCAATGGACAGGGGATGGCGCCTAGATTGAACCCCGACCAACCAAACCGCTGCTTGGCAGATATCCCGCAACCTTAGCTTGTCGATTGATAGCGAATAACCTTGCGGTGATGGAGGGTTCCTGCTGCAGGTTCCTTTTTTTGTCTGTTCCCGCCCACCTAGCTCGAGATCCGGAGCATGGCCCTTTGGTTCGACGCAATGCAAGGCACCGTCCAGCTAAAGACGCCCTTGGGGCGTGACCAAACGTGACTAAAAGTCTGCATTTGTCGTCGTCAGCGAAGAGGGCTTTGAATGTGCTCTCTTTCTCTATTTTATTTCCTTTCCAAATATTCCGAATGAACGAACATCATTTGATTGATTGACGTCTCTTGATGGCAAAGTAAACGGGATCTGTAATGGAGGCGAGAAAATTTAAGGTCTCCACCCATGGCGTGTTATCAGCCGGCCGGCAATACGTCTTGTCCTCCAGCCACCAAACAAAAACAAAATAACATAACACTGGATCTGTAAGACCAAGACCCTCGAAATTGTCCTTTCCGCTGCGGGTCTCGTATCGGGAAAATAAGCACTGGCAGGTGCAACAATGTAGGTCGGGTCAGTGCGGGGAGGGGATGGGACACTGCACTGGAAGCAGGTATCCGAAATAATAAAAACTCCCTTGTTGGACATCTTGCATGGCTTTCAACCTTACAAAAGAAGTGATGCATGTGTCGCTGAAACCATAGATGTTCAGTTACCTAGACTATTTAGCCTCAGCCATATTAACAATTGCAATTGAGGATTCTCTAAGCACAGGAGACTTTTTCTTCTTCTTGGGGATTCGGGAGGCGCTTGCCTACCTTTGTGGCATGGTTGCAGACACGTGTGAAGTCGCACACTAAGATAGACCCCGTGTTCGCTGCCTGGCTGCAAATGCAGGTGGGCATATTCTCGAACCGAGTTTTGAAGCTTGAAGTGTGCAGTAGGCAAACTGGTATTTCACCTCGTGGCGGTTCCCCGTCGACGCCGCCGCAAAAGAGACAACAGGAATTTAGTCTATGCAACTACATCGATGCATCGTTTCAAAACATAACAAGCGAAACATTTGGATCCAGTCCAACAAACCTATCAAACCGACCAAAAAAAATGATACATACGTTAGGTTCCAGATTTAAACCTGCATGGGTCCAAAAGCATAAGATCCTTTGGTATACTTCCTGGTCATGCCTAAACCGGGTGATGTCGGTGTATGCATATCTGGCAATCGAGATATCAACATGCACTCGGGGAAAACTAAACTAGCCCTGCATATGCACTGCTATTCTTGTAACTTCGAGCAATCGATGCTATCAAATCGAGATGCATTTCTGGGGTTATAAACGGAAATCCATAGATACTACATACCAAGCCATCTATTAAATGCACAAATCATGATATTGTTTTTTTAGATCCAGATCACACGGGTACGTACGTAGGCTGATGATAATTAATTATGGATTTGATTGTTCAGATACATTACAATACAATACAGGAATTCGCCAAAAAAAAAAAAAAAAAAAGCCTAAAGCTCAACAAAAAAGCCAGTCAACCACAGCGCAGCAAATCTCGCCCTGAAACTGCCACCCAGCTGTCAAAATGGAAGTCGATTGGATCGGGTATTGATGACATCGAAAAAAAGGGTTCGGAATTTGATAAGTACCGAAACGTAAAAAGAAAATGCTTTTTCCTTCGTTGGCAAAATAACAGTTGCTAGTTGATTCAGCTAACTGCAACATCAGAGCCACCCTCGTTAAGGCTGTTGGGGCTGCTTCGTGTCCACTGTATATGGTGTTTTTTTTTTTCTTTCTTGAATAGTGGTTAAATGACGTTGAAAAAATCAGTAGGATTTGAAGAGGAGAAACGGGAAGAACTAGCTAGTAGTGTTACATGTTATTGTTGTTACAGGCCCAGAAACTCACTTGTGCAACTTGGTAGGTGGATGCATTTAAGGGCTTTCAAAGAGGCAGGAAGAAGGGAGGCAAAAAAAGACTACTAAGATATCGATAAAAGAAATATGAGATAACTCTGATACTCTCGCGGTATCCGGGTGAATTCGTATGGGAATATATCCCAATGCAGGCTCCAAAGCATGTCTTGCCAGCATCGCACTCATCGTATTACCATACCTTTTTGTTTCTTGCTCCCGTCGAAACATTCGAAGTTAGGATATAAAGGAGATATAAGGAAACCACAGGGATTATCGGAGATATAAAAGAAGTAGAGAAGAAACGCCTTCCCATACCAAAACCTCGAAACGCCATTCAATAGAATCCCGGGGAAATTGAAACCCGCCCAGTATATTTGGTATTTGTGATTTTTTCCGCATGGTTGGAAAAAAAAAAAAAACAGCAAGAAGAAAAAGACAGCTTATAAAAACCGGAGTAAAGAGACCCACCCAGTAAATAGAAGTGATAGGTAAATAGGAAAGGGATGAATAGGAAAAGTGATGAGAGATAGGTACTTTTGGTTTGGTTTCTCTTGTTACAGGGTGGTTTCAATGAAACATGAGTGGTATCATTTCCTAAAAAATGCGACGCTGTGCATGTTGCGCTTGTAAAACGAAAGTTCCTCCAATGCCTAAGAAACTGCGATGAAATGTTTCCATCAAGAAGAGAAAGAAAAAAAAGAAAGAAAATGTCATTAATTGAAGGGTTTTGTGGTTTTTTGTGGTTTTTTTTTTTATTTCTTTCTTTCTCCGAGGTTTGGTATGGTATAAAGTGGTATCGATGTTGCAGTACTTTCAAAAACAATCCCTTGTTGCCCAAGAACCCGCTCGCTGTTGTTACATGATGCTTTGTTTCGCTGGTGGTTTGATGCTGTATCCTCCATATCCGCTGACGCCAAATTTCAAACAGAAAACTTCGCCAAAACGGTTCGCAGTAATGTTGAATTTCGTGCAATGATGACATGGGTCAGTGTCGATTATCGTGTTGGTAGGATTCAGTGGAGGCTAAGGATTCCAGTGTTCTTGGGTCTGGACTCAATATTGTCGGCATGATACCGAAGCGCGGAAGAGTAGACCCTTACAACTATTCGGTTATACATGTATTAGTATATTGTTCGAAATAAACCAACCGTATGTTATGGGACTTACCTGGCCAGACGGAGGCTTTCTCCAACAAGTGAGCACTAACCCTCAAAATGCTCACACTAACCTCGTCATTCCCTCCAACAATACTATCCCACTCAAACACCATCTTATCATGAGACTTCTTAAGAATCTCAATCACACGACCCAGCAACACACGATCTTCGTTTTCCAACATCATTAAAGCCTCAATGCTCATTAGATCACACTCTGCGTCTCCGAATTTACCCATAAATGGTCGCACTCGCTCTTGAACGGCGTTAACCCACTCTGCCAAAACCTGGGCGCAATCAAAAGCACACATCAAGGATTGCATAGGAAGTTCCCTTGATAGAAAGTCGGGGGACGAGAGACCAGATTTCTCAGACATGGCTAGAGCATCGGCAGCATAGAAGGCAGCGCGCCGAATATGCTTTTCGCGTCGAGATGATATCCCATTCCCTTGTGCGTAGGGGGCTTGGTATTGCGCGACAACCTTTGAAGGATTAAGGTCTGGCGATGTTAAGGTTGAGTTGGGGGAGGACCCCGGGGAGCTGTTGGACCCTGGTGGTGTATCAGCGGACTCTGAAGCCGAGGAGTTGGAAGATGACGCAGCGGTTGGTTGTTCTGCCCAGTTCTTGTTGAGTTCATCGATCATCCCAGAGAAGTCACGGGCGAACAGTGGGCCCCTTGACATTCCCAAGTCAACGAATAGACGAACATATGCAAGATTGAGGAGGGGAATGCTGTCTGCAGCCATCGGGCCGATTCCGAATGGGCTAGGTCTCTCAATACTAGACTGTGGATGTGAGGCCCAGGCTTCTTCCCATGCTCTGAGGGCCGGCTCGATATGTGCGTGGACAGCTTCTACCTCGCTCGCAGAAAACTGTCTCGATTGGCTGAGCTGTCGAGTTTCCCAAATGTAAACGTGAAGGGCGAGAATTAGGGAAAGGGCGCCAAAGTGGCTGGGACGGAGTTCAGAGGGCTTCAATTTGCCGTGAGGATTCATATATTTCTGGTCATGGCCGTTTTGGGCACGCTCCTGCTGTGCCTGGATAGCATTAGCAGAGAGGAGTGTGTTTAAGGCCATCGAAAAAGGAACTGCGGCCTGCTTTGCGGCCTGAATGCCTCCTCTCATCTTCCACATTGTTGCTGTTTCCGCTCCCCAAAGCTCTTCATCGCATGGAAGATCTAGCCGGATCTCGGAGTTTGTTAACGCGGGTGCGTGGTTGTAGGTAATACAAAGCATGGAGGAAAGTTTGTGGACCGCGTATAGCGTTCGCTTTCTTTCCTCTTCAGCGATCCACTTAATCCAATCAGCGTGGTCATCCAAGCTTTCCAACTTCATCGCGCCGTTCCACATATCCAACATGCTGGCATCAGGCCCAAGGTGGCTGGTGCTATGAACATTGGTATATGGTTTGCACAATCCGGCATTTCGGGCCAAAGAAACCACTGCAGTGCAGTGGGACAGGGCAAGCTCGCTAGACATATGCTCGCCGCTATTGAGACCGAATACGACATTTAAGAGCATTGACTGCACCAACCAAAGCGGTGTTGACTGTGCTCCAGTCCCGTGTCCGGAGACAGCAGCAGATACAGATGCTTTCCTCCTGTTGTCAATGAAAACGTGAATCATCTTCTTCGCCGCCTCATATATTTCCTTGGCTACTGCAACTTCTCCCGCGTAGAGGGCACCAATAGCCGACATTGAGAGAATCAGGCAGCCTCCACCGCCCGCGAACCCACTCAAGCCCAGCAAATTATCCTTCTTTTGAGTTACAGCGTACGAAGGGGATGAAAAGTCCAAGGTTGCAATGTGAAAGAAGGGCATATGAGGATGGAAGTGCTTGATGTAACCCTGAACATATTTCTGTAGGTCTTGCGTGGCTGGGAGCTGGGCTGTGAAGGAGTTTCGGTGGCCATGGAGGGGAGGTGACTGAGCAGATGAATAGCGACGCTGGTGTTGGGCTTGCTGGTGATTACGGTAAGCATTGGATGACTGGGCCAAAGTCAAAAGAATGGCAGCTCTTGCAGAGTCTGTTATTGTCTGTGTCGCATGCGCTGCCGGGGTCGTTGGGTGGAACCCGGAGTACTCATGAGGGAATTCATGCTGGATTTCAGGCTGGAAGTGGGACTCTGGGGAAAGGAAATGGCCTGGGGAGATGTTGCTCATACTGTAGTTAGCGAAGAATGGCAAATCATGATGGTTCCCCTGTGCCTGGAGGGCCTTAGGAGATATTGTCCCGGCAGGTGGTGGCGGTGATGGATTGAAGGAGGTGGCATTATAATCAGAAGCCGACATAAACGGAGAAGTGCTCAATGTCGTAGCAGAGCTGAGAGTTGACGCATTATTATTCCACCACGTATTAGTATCCTGCAAAGCTTCGCTGACGGCGCTAATAGACGTTGTGCTGATTGCACTGGGGGACGAGCTTTCAACAGCCTGTTCAGAGGTATAAAGACCGGCTCCGAGCATCATCCATTCCGGAGCATCGTCGTCATCGTCAATGACCGCATTCGAGTTGCTAAAAACCGGCTCAAATGGGGAAGTTGGTGATCCAAAGGTATTAGCGTGGGGAGAAGCGCTAAATTGAAGCATCGCCGGGTTTACTGTTGTTGGATTTCCAAACAAAATACCCTCGATGTCGAGTTCCTGTGGCACTACTGTGGATGCTCCTAGCGATGTACCCACAACATTAAGACCTCGGAGTGAACCCGTCTCGAGTTTTGGGAGATTTTGACCGGCCCCTGTCGTCGTCTTAGCCAATAGGCTAAGAGTGTTACTATCAACATGTGCAATGGTGTTTGCACGAGGCCTTCCTCCAGCATTGCTAACCGAGTTCTTGCGGACTCTGCTTCCGGCTGGCTGTGCTACGGAGGATGTACTCTCGCGGCGCACGCCATTGCGAGGTCGGCTCGAAGGAGTTGTGGTGAGATGTAACTTCTGCTGATGTCTTAGGAGCAAATCGCGGCGTGCAAAGCACCTTAGGCACTCCGGGCACTCGAATGGCTTCTCTTTCGTATGCGACCTCTCATGGCGTTTTAAATGCTCGAGTCGGGCGAATGACCTTGTGCATATGGAGCAGACATGGGGACGCGGACGGTCTACTTTAGGCGGGGCAGTCTCCTTGGCTTTCACCGGCACACTGGCCGGCTCCAGAGGGATTTGTTCTACCAAATAAAAGGTTTAGCTATTTATAAGAATGAACCTATGAAGTTGATCCAAAATTCGTACCGTTTGGTTCTTTGGAAATCGGGATCGTATTCATCGGGGGCATATCGTAGGCTACAGCAAATCCCCTAGTAGCCCAGCCTTCTCCGGAAACTATCTTCAAAACGAAAGGAAGGATAATTTGAAGAGGAAATCTATGTCTAAGAATGGTCCACGAAACCAGTAAGCATATGATGCCTGGAAATGCATAATTGTTATTATCTTTTGGTAGTTGTCTAAGAGACAGCTTTCAGGGATTTGATATGGAATTGACCACCAGCTTACCACGTCGATTGTAATGTGATAAGGATAACACACCTGGCTAGGAATGAAATTGAAACAAATGGATTCCCGGCGAGCCAAGGTTGTGATATCGGTAAAGGAGTGGTGGATGTGAATTAAGCTAAAGCCACGGGTATCCTGCCCAATAGTATCCTCAACCCAGACAACCGGATTGAGAATTGTATCACTTGGTAATGACAGGACGCAAAAAGGATACGTTCCGCAGAACAAGATACAAGGCCTGGATGCTGAACTTAACAGACAACGGTGAAGCGGTGGGGCCTTTCTTGTAGGTATTAACTTTCGTGTAACGTAATATACGAATAGCAAAAGGATGGTTTTTAGGGCAGTTGATGAATATATATTTCTATGTTGCCGATGTCTTCAGAAGAAGATTCTCCAGAGCCCGGAATACGTATCTTGCTTATATATTTTTTTCAAAAGAAAAAAAAAAAAAAAAAAAAAAAAAAAGATATAGGGAAGCTGACCAGATAGTAGGTAGATAATTAAAGAATTCGTTGGTGTCCAAAATGTAAAGGTAAATCGGGTGTTGAAATGATATAATCCACAGATTGGTTCGGAAGGCCGAGGTCTGGTACTACTTCTAGACGGGAGGAAGCCAGGCTACGATTAGCTCATGCCAGCTGAAGACTGAGAGGGCGGTATGAAAGGACGTCGTGATGCAGTCAGTGTAGTGTAGTGGGTAGTTGTGGATAAGGGTGGATGTGGCAGAAGGCGGCTGCAGGGAAGAAGGGAGTTGGGCAACGCAGGTCTGTCCGTGTAGAGAAGAAGAAATTATAAATCATGAACGGGAGAGGGTTACAAGCAATGTTCGGGTCCGATCAGGATCCATAGGGCAAACACAGCGAAAGCATTATAACCGTGACTCTGAGGGATGGGAAGATCGAATGAGAAAAGAGTGAAGGTATGAAGCCAAATTCCTAGGAGAACGAAAAAGGAAGTGTAGATGAATGATATTGGGACAGGCACACACACAAAGACACACACAAGGAGGATGAGATGTCGAGTCAAAGCAAGGTAAGGTAAGGCAACGTAAGGTAAGGTAAGGTAAGGTAAGGCAAGGTGAGGTAGCTCAGGTATGTTAAAGGTAAGGTCACTACAGCTACCTAAGTACCTCTCCTACCGCTAGCAGACCAAGTACTAGGTATATAGTAATAGTGAATGCAAGTGGTGTATGGCCGGAGATATGTCCAGGCCGACGAGCCCAACAAAAGGAAGGCTGGCTGACTCTGTCCGGATGGGCTGCAAAAAAAAAAAGCTCCACTTGAAAAAATGCAACACGGCGGGAAAAGGAACGTACATATGTGAGAGACACACAGAGAGATTGAGTGAGTGTCAGAGACACCGATGCAATGCCGAGGGGCAGCCAAAGGTTCAGGAAGGGAGGTGGAAGGAGAAGTGGAACTAGAAGTAACGACAGGAACAACGGCGGTAGTGGTAGAGAGGTGAATATATCAAGTACGAGGCAGGTAGGCAGCCCGTAGGGATATATGAATATGATATCGAATGCGTAGTATAGTAGTATGTATGTATTTTAATTTTCTCTCGGGATAAAGGTTGTTCTCGTCCTTGTCTGTGTGAAATCGAATCGAATGAAGCTTCGTCGGACTGACAGCCTTTAATTGGAGTGTCCAAGTTCAAGTTGGTTAGTTTGAACTCGCCGTGCCGAGAAGTGTTGCCCGCTTCAAGAATGGTCCTTCAATGGATGGATGCAATAACGTACTGACAGTCAAGACAGGACAAGACAGGACAGGACAGGACAGACAGCTCCGACGCGCCCGAAGGGAAGGGGAATGGAAGGGGGAAGGGGGCTACTAGTAATACTACTACCGATGCTGATAATGATAGTGATGCTGATACTACTGGGTAGTGTAGCGGTACTAGTATACTAGTACGGCGGAAGGAAAGGGGATTCTTATTTCTTATTACATAACAGCCATGCCTGGAAACGAAAGCTCACTCACCTATGATGCTCCAAATGTCCACTATCGCGATGCTGCAGTTATAACTCGGAAGTTATCTGATGCAGGCAAAACATGTACTGTGCAGTATCTTCTTTTTTTCCTTGCTAGGGTTTAAAAACTCTCGATGTTTGTCGTCTTCGTCGTCTTCGTCGTCAAATTAAAAGCCAGAGAACAGATAGGTAGGGAAAAAAACTAAAAAAAAAAAAAAAAAAAAAAACTCTGCAGCAGCAGGTTCGTTCTTACGGAACTGACAGCGCTGAGACCGGCCTCTGCGCTTAAAAGTCAGGAGCCCCGAAAGGAAACCTTATTGATTGGGCGATCTTCGAAAGAATCAGAGTTGCTAGTTGCAGTACGTTTTGAACCTCAACTGTTTGTCGAATAGCGAACAGGTATGCGGTATTCCGATAGCACTGTAATCCGTCGCTATTTAGCAGTAATTCGAAATTCCGTAGTCCGAAAAGACTTAAGACTGTTAATGCTGGCAGAACAGACAGGCAGGTGCGCTGCAGATGCAGTTGGGGTCGGTCTGCTGCCTTTGCCGGTCGAGTTGAAGTTATGAGTGGCTGTATGTATGGAAATGCAAGCAAGATGCCGTGAAGGGTCTTGTTTCTTTCATACCTAGTCTGGTCAGACTTAGTAAACGACTTAAAGTACTGTACTTATTCCTGCATGTATCCTCTGCTTTACATATACTGTGGCGGGTGGGGCCCAGAACGATTGACGCTAAAAGTCGCACCATCCCTGCTCCCAGATTCACGAAAGCCTGCCAGCCTGCCCGTCTAAAAGGCGCAATGGGAACCTGACAATGGCCACCCTGGAATCTTGTTCCTCTGCTGTCTCCTATCGACAAGAGCACTCGGTCGGGTGCTAGCTTATACGAGCTGCTGGCCTAGGTCTGTTCCTATTTCGAGATACAGCGCATCAAAAGGGTTCGTTTCGTTCTCGTCCGTCCCTTCGGCTCCTGCCTGAAATCAAGCGCTGCCAACATGATGTCAAAATGCAAAGTTCCGGAACGTTTGTGGATACCCACGTACGTTACGGGATTATATCGATTACGATAGCAATAACCTCATCGTATGATTTTTATTCAGATCCGTATCAGATTGTTCAACGTTGGGCGGAGCAGCCTAGCTACTTAACTAAACCACTTTTTCTAACAGTTGTTTAGTAAAGAAGAGCAAGAAAGAGAAAGAAAGCAAAAAAACAAAAAAAAGAATCATCCAACATGATTGAACGGCCGGAGCCACCCCCAAGATCACCGATATTATAACTCGGCTCCAGAAGAAACAACAATGCCCCAGGTTAAGTTATTTGTCCACCACTACCGGTTAAGCCTCCCGAACATCTCTTAACTTCATCCGTCTTTGGCAGCTTCTACGTAGCGCCATCAAGGCTTCAACCATTAATATTTCAACCTAGTCATACAATATTGATACATATAGCCACAGGTTAAAAAAAAAAAAAAAAAAAAAAAAAGGTTAAGTACCCTCCCTCACATTTTACGGCTTCCTTGACAAAAACCATCCCATCGTCAATACCGTCTACCAGCATACCCCCCAACTGCGTCTTTAATACACCACTTCTAAGACCTCAAGAACGTGGATTGGCTGCAGCAGACAGAGATCAACAAGGGTCCCCGATGGACCTTTCCCGCTTTACGATAGCTCAGGATTTAAACTTGGTATGACGAGAAAAAAACACGCACATCCTGCTAGCCCGTTCGCACGGGTCTCCCACCAACATGGTAGGTTGAAAACCTGCACGAGAAATATGCGGTAAATGGCCGGGAAAGACTCTCTTTCCCTCGACGCTTTTCTTTTCCTGCTCGCTAAGGTGGGCAAGCACGGGCAACAGCACCATATTTGGATATTTCTTTACTTTGCTTGAGTTTCCTAGCCTTGAGGAGGGGCTCTACAGATATCATACATATTTCCATGACCTGTACAGTTCCCCTCATAACTCCACTCCACTGCATGAGATTACTTTATATTCATGGAAATGCGACGGCCTTAGACTGTACCTGTGACGATGCCATCGCTTCGTTTTCAGTTGAATCTGAGACGATTCTCAGACACAAGTTACCCACTTCTGAACTATCAGCCCGTCATCACATTTCTGTCTCTTTAGATGTTCTACATATTGCGTGTCTACATCCCTGCTCTCTATTCCTTCCCTCACACCACGTCTTCCTCTTTCCCATTCATTTTGCTTTGCTTTTCTGGTTGTCGAAAAGCAAAAAAGTCTTTGGCTATAAACTGTGTGGTGCAGTGCAGAACTGCAGGCAGCTCTTCTGCTAGCTTTGTCCATGTTCGACTCTGTACATGTGAACGTTTCTTTCTTGCTGCGCTCCCACACTGAATATCTTCAGTCTTTCCGTATCCGAGTCAACTCGTGAACTCGACGAAGTAGACCACCGAGCCTGAACCCAATATACGCCACACATGTGCCTGCGGAACTGCCCACGCCGGTTGAAAAAAAAAAAAAAAAACCCCCCAGTTGTTAGCCTATAGCCAACTTCCCGCGATATACCACCATCGTGGCAAGAGCTTCCCTAACCAACAGAAAAGCCATTAGAAAAAGCCATTAGGGAATTATAGTGCTCAAAAAAAAATCAACCTTTATGTTATCGACAAGGGCTAGACGGATAACAAGCTCCGTCGCCGGCAACCCCCGTGCGACAGCAACCGCCCGTCCTTCACCAGTGTATCGTCTCGCTATTTGAGAGTGGCTGCCGAAAAAGCGACCAGGGAACACCCAACTTAACCAGGCGAGCGACATGGAGCAGACGGTAAGCTAAGCTCGCCATTTATGCGGCAAACCGAACTGTGCTTCTCCCCATGCCTGTTGGTCATGTTGGCTGTCACGATGCTACTACGATGATGGCATTTGACAGGTTACTAACTTTCAAACTGAGAATAAATCCTTTGGATTTGTCGATGATCGATATCGTGATAAGCAGATGCTGGAAAGAAAAAAATTTTTCTTTGATGATGTGTCGACGATATTCCATTTTAAAACTTCACTTCCTCGTAGACGATCGGATCCACTATATTGAAAGGAACGAAAGAACGAAACAGGTCAAATTCAATATCCAGTTCGGCTTAACTCGGCCCTGGGGGACGACAAATCAGCGGAGCTCAAGGGAATTGATCATCCATGTTGGTGGACAGATTTCGAAAAGAAAAGAAGAGTTTTTTCTCTAGTTTCCAATCTTGCTTTTGACATATAACAAAAACGGGTGGGGATCCACATTCGCGGCCTGCTAGCTAGCTTAGACTCGACTTTGTAAAACGACTGTGACATCCTTGTAGACGAAGCCGCCATGGAACCTAATCAGACAACTGATCAGACAACTCGAAGCAGCAATCGATCGTTGGCGACCTTGTAGACGATTTGCAACTTGCATATGGGTGGGTCTTGGAGCTTCGGAAGATCGTTTCGTGGAATGCTTTCAAATCTCGTTGAAAACGCCTCCTCGGGGTTTTTCCATAGCTTTGAGTTCTTGAAATTTTGATACAAGTTTTGAAAACAAATTGCTATAGAACGAAATTTCTTTTGCCTTAGCGGGATCCTCGATTCCCTGCATCAGGAGCACCGATTTGCCTTCGAAACCTTCCCGGCGAATTCGCTTGATGGCACCGTTTTCCCACTGTCTCTCATCGTTGCCAGACAGCCGCAATGACCATTAGATTACTTTGATGAAGGAGGCTAATGATTTGGGGGTGGTGTTGCGCCCTGCAGGACCAAGCAATCGAATGTCCAGACTGCATCTTTCCCAGATCCACATATAGTAGGTGGGCTTACCATTCCGGTGTCGAGGTGTAAGGCTCGCATCGATGTCCTGCCCTTGAATCCTAACTAACCATGCCTGCAGTTGATCACGCGTTCCGGAACATTTTTCTTAACCCAGCCATTGCAGCTCGTTCAGCAAACGTGCCTCCCGGGTTCAAACCAGTTCAATATCGAGGCCTTACTATTCTTATTATAGTAGACTAAACTTACTTCTTCTTCACGATCATTTTTAAACCCCCAACTTTTTGTTCTGTCCGGATTACCGAGTTTGTTAGCTGATAGAATTCAACAGTTCGCTTTGTCAAGTCGTTTCTCGGAGAAACCTGGGAGTTAAGGTCCGTTAGCTTATCGACTTGCCTAGACCCGCCAGCTCGCCTGTGATACTGATACTGATATGATCCGATATCATTGACACCATTGCATTGCATATAACTTGAGGGACAAATGAGCTGTCAAAATCAACCTGCCTCTACGATAATCTATATGCAATGCATCACCGATGAAGCCTCAAAAAAGTATCTCCGAATTAGAGATTAGCAAAAAAATCAGACGAATCCTTGACGGCTTGAGCCGGCGTGCGGCCCATCCTTCTGTGCGTTTTTTTCTCTCCCTTTTCTTCGTTCCGTTCATTCTTTCCTCTCTCACCTTGCAGCAATGCTTGCAGCCTCGTGCAAGAAAAAGAGGTGCGTGAAATATTGCCCGACCTATCAAATCTCCTAGTACCGAGCTACTAGTAGACTACTGCAAGGCTGTATGTACGGTGGTATGCAATCGTATTTTTCTTCCAAAGCTTCTAGCTACATACATAGAATATTAAATTGCCGGCCCTCCGTGTCACATTTTATTGCATGCTGCCTGTGCTTTTTCTTTTCTCTGCTACTTGCATAGAACGGGACATGGGGAAACCTTAGAATACTGGCGGGTTTCGCGCCAAATAATACTTTCGCTATAATCAAGTCAGTCCCACTAAAAAAGCTAGGTGAAGGGCTACAATGCATGTAGTGGGCTTTTTGGAGCATTTTTCTGGAAAGGAAAAGGAAACTGCACGCTCTCGCTTTTTCTGGCCATACATAAGATCGGTGGGAGCTGCATGATGCGGCTTGTGCTTCTGTGAGAACAAAAACGGCTCCACTACATATACTGGTCATGACAAGGGGTTAAAGTAGATTGATTGCTTCAAAACGGTCAGCTGATGGGTGTCTCTGGAGGAAGAAATGAAAAAAGGTTTTTGAGCACGGATACCTCGTAGGAGATGCTTCCCGAAAATCCACCCCCAGCATAAAAGGGAAGTCCGGGGTAAACAAAGACGTCTAATTCGTGAGGATATCCTGTTCGAGACGAGCGCTATAGAGAAAGAGAAAAAGTTATGATACTGCATGAATTGTGATACAGCCTCGTTTTTTTTTGTGACATGCATGGGGTAGAGGAAAACGGGCGATATTGGATTTCCCCTGTTAAGTTATTGCATGAACTCGGATGCGCAGGCTTGTTGAAGCTTGTCAATGCCTGTTGGGGGTGGCGTTGGAATATCGATAAGGAAGCAGCAGACGATGTCATGTCCCACCATTGAAGTCGCTTTGGTGGAAATAGAGCTTTTGGGTCTCTTATTTTTTTAGCCATTGAGCATTTGCATTTCGCATTCAAGTTGCACAGTCCCACATCAACACAAAATCACTCGATAGTTTTCCTCCAAGCCTTTGATATCAAATTTCCCTCAACCCAAGACCAACGTCTATCCCTGAACATCTCTGTTGACACAGAGAATTCCACAGTGCTCCCCGATTCCGAAGCGCACTATAGCCTAACAGCGGATATAGTCACTCAGCCATGGATGGCTTGTCCACAAAATCCGGGGTAACGGGGAGTCGCAAAATGCTGAGCCAGAGAGACGGGTAAATGGACACACCCAAGCCTTGGGATACATATTGATATAGCCAAAAAGTCTGACTCGGATATTTTCTACTACAAAATCCGAATGCTGGATATGGAGAAGACACTATGTCCTATTTGGCGTGGGTTTCGTCCAACTTTGATTATAATGAGTTTTGGCTCCAGCGCAATGCCGCAACTTAGATGTGATGGTCTGGATGAGATGTGCGAAATCTTCACATATCGACAGATGGAAAAGGACGTCGTGCGAAAAGTAAATGCAAGTACTAAAGCTTCAAGCATACATATACGTATGCACCTTCGTATCACGATAAACGAGAAGCGGGCCCAAGATCCTTACGGCCATCCCCTTTCCTCGATCGCTGGTATCGGCCTTTAGATCAAAAGTAAGGTCTTATCTAATCTTAGCATCATGCAGGATCGATCTGATATTCCTTTTTCCTACCCGCGGAGAATTTTTAAAATTCTTTCTTTTTTGTAAACCCTTGCACGTGGGTTTAGGATTTTTCTTTTCGTCCGATGTTTTGTCTGTCGTGATGGCTCTTGATTTGTGGGTGTCAACTTGTCTTTGACGTCAATTCATGAGAGGATATCGAAATGCGGGGTTGAGAGACACTATTGTGCGATCTAGGCCTTTGAGACTTGTGGCGTATGAAATACAGCCATTGGGTAAGAGCTTAGAGGGGTCTCGAGGAAAGCCTCCTATTAATCTTAGATTAGATAAGGAGGGAGAGGAGGGGTAATTTGAAATTTTTATATGCATGGCATGCATGGAACTGGTTACCCCGCTCCGTGATGCAGATATCGGACGATTGGCTTTTTAGGGACCGAGCTCTGTGAGACGCGATCGTTTCGGGAGACCGTTATGGATTCAACGGGCTAAAGGATATGTCCGTTCCCGTATATTTAGACTTTCGGGTTGAGGCTTATCAATAACTTCAAGGCGGATTTTGCTTCCGTAGATATCATGGTTTCCAGATGCTTCGTTGCCTTGAAGGCAAAGAGACTCGAGGATTAGTATGCATAGGACTTGCATTGTATCTAGTTGTAGATACGTAAATGAGAGTATTATGGACCCTAGATGATCCCAATTAACCCTGATAAAAGTGAGCTGTCATTTTCAATCAATCTCTTTTACATCATTGAGAGAATTTCGAGTAAGAAAAAAAAAATTTTTTTCTCGAATAGAGCTACGTCGACATAGCTTAATTTTCGTGTTGGGGTGGAGTTCTTCTGCAAGAATCCTCCAATATCAGACCACATTGCAACATGCAACAATGACAGCATGCAACCCGATCCAGTCCAATCCGCGAAGGGGTCCGTACTATACTTATGCACCTGCCGGACCCTCGCAGCTCAGAAGAATTAAGAATGGGAACGGAATCAAGAAACCGAGAACCTTACTCTGGAACCGAACCGTATGGAGCTTCATGCGTTATCGATAGGGAACACGGACAGTTCCCGAGGTTGCTTGGCAAGCGCCGGATTTTTTTTTAAACGATGGGATTCTTGGTACCGATGCATGAACCGATAATCTGATAAAGGCGAATCAGGTGGGCTTCCTTGAAAAGTACGTATCTATTGCATTTGGGAGGTGGGCCCAGCCCCTTGAGTCGTCAGCGCTCGAGTAAGTGAATGCATGAGCTAGTTTTTTTTTGATAATAAGTACTACGTACTACCTACATGGTGGCGTTCTGATGGTGAAGCGGACAGCTGACTTACTCGCCATATCGAATAAGACACCTGTGAAGATAATTTTGAGACAGGCCGTATTCAGATACGAGCATGCAATCGGGGCGCTGTCTAGGAGTGCAGTGCTAAACCTGCTACTCGATCTGATACCTGCATTGTCGGGTGCGAAGTAGGCAATATCGAAATATCGTGAAGTCTAGGCACACGGCACAACCTCACGGCTGGCCAGCTGGAGAGATCACATTCGCGATCCCCAACCGACCTCCCCAATACGTGCACCGTTTGGACCAGGCTGGACCTTAGCTACCTTCGGTTCTCGATAGAGTTGACCGGATTTGGAGGATACCCGTCCAGCAGCCTTCTTCCCTGCCCAGAGCTGAGGTATGCGCTTGGCACAAAACAAGAATCAGGACAAGAGCCCCCAAGAACCCGAATTTCGGTTCAGGCACATACAAGGACCCTAAATTTGACCATCAAATCATCACGCTCTGCAGAAAGACATCGCGTTTCCTTCAGACCACCTTATTTGCTGCAGCCCCCCCGCAATTCACCTGACTGCTACTATACTTACCCGAATCCTCCGACTCTGAAGATCATGGATTGAATCTTGCATACAAATCGATGCGACCAGCGAGAAATGCTGAACCAACCCCTGGACCCCTCCCCTAATCCGTGATTCACCATCGAGAGGACATGGCGCCGCAAGCTCCTACTCCGACGACTCTATGGACCAGTCCGGTATCTGTAGCGCCGTCACCAACTATTCCGATCACTCTCCCGGGTGTTACCCCGTTCGTGGCGGCGGCGATATGGCGGGAATCACCGACTCCCGGTGGCTACGACCCCTCCTGCACACCTTACGTATGTCCGACGGAGTTTTCCAGGAAGAACTATATTGGAAGGGGAGGATGTGTATACTGATATAGGGCGATATATACACAGATTCTTCCGTCTCTTGGACTCATTAAAATCGCCCCGAATACCACAATTACCTTAGAAGCCGACGCTACATTTACCCCGATATGTCTAATCAACGACACGTTGTCCTATCTCGACAGTAACAGTAGTCTGGGACCCCGAGTGCCGCAATCCGATTTACGGGACCCTTTTTACTCGAGTATGCAGGAACTTGGTTGGAGCTGCCCTATTCGGAGGAATGATGGCTAACTTCACGACAACAACCCAGGTTCAATACCTATGGCGTATGCAATCGGCGGCACTACAGTTCTGGCTTACATCTTACTTATAATTCTCTTAATATCACCACCTGGATCACGACCTATCTTTCAAAAAGCCGCCACTCTTACTGTTGTTATATCGCTTACCATTGCTTGGGCCGAGTTGAACGAGATTGTGGAATATCAACACGCACATGGATACTCAAACGGCGCACAAATACGGGTACATATTCTCAAAGGGCTTAAGATACAGATAGTGAGAGTGATATCGGATACATTTCTATACCTCGCGCAAGTTCAAACCCTCATACGACTCTTTCCCCGGCATCGCGAAAAGCTGGTCATAAAATGGGCCGGTCTTGTTTTAATTGTCCTCGACACGGTTTTCAATGTCATCAACAACTTTTTCTCCAAAAAGGGATCTCCGAAAAGTTTCTTGGACGCAATACCGGCCCTATCGTATCTTTTACAAATAGCTTTGTCATTACTCTATGCATGCTGTGTGCTGTATTACATGTTCAGTCACAGGCAGTTTTCGGTTATGATGCCTTGGTCAATCCATAATCGGCATAAATATGCGGGAGATACATCTAAAGTAGCAATGCCGCTTATTGCATTGGTTACAACGGCCACGATATTTGTTCCTCTTGTGTTTTTTGTGGTGGATATTTCGAATCAAGATCTTGCTGGTTGGGGTGATTTCGTTAGATGGGTAAATTTTTGCAGTTCACTTCTTACCTTGAGACTAATGCTGATTGCGGGAATAGATCGGTGCTTGTGCCGCAAGTGTGATAGTCTGGGAAATGGCGGATAGGATAGAATATTTCGAAAAACAGACTATACATGCTGGCATATTAGGCCGTCAAGTGTTTGAAGGGGACGAAATGCTCCATGGAATTGGAGGGCGGGTTGTCGACTGGGGTGGTAGTAACCGTAGCGATAAAGGTGATGGACCTGGTGGCGATGGCGGTGCTGGTGGAGCCCTTGGTCGTCCCTTGAATTCTGACGAAAAGATGGGATATGTGTTAAACTCGGAGGCGCACAAGAAAGGGAAGCACCCGGATAATTCGCCTGGACGCCCAACACCGCCGCTATCAATGGCTGCGTCGGGTTCTACGACATACGTTATAAGAGTGCACCAAACACAAACGCCACCGAGCCAGGTCGCCCGGCCGGGTAGTACAGTCAGCAGATCGACATCATCAGCACGCGAGACGAATCGTGGAACGAGCACTATTAGCGACCTTGCGATCAGCCCCGCAAACACGCCTTCGAATGAAACCGGAACGAGTGGTGTTAGACGAGCCATCACGTTTTCGGATGACGGTCCTCCGTTAACGGATTCCCCAGGAGCCGGGCCGTCGAAGAATCTTTCTCATACGTATCGGACAGGACAGGCTCCTTTTAACCCTGAAGATTTTTCAGCAGGGGGCTCGGGTTCTCATGGGCCGCTGGGGCTTGGGAAGAGTCTTGCATTTTTGAAGTGGTTCCGTAGAGGAGAAGGGAAGCCGAATTGGCCGGCGAAAAGGATCCCGGAGGATGTTGATGATGGGAATACAAGGCATGAGTCTGCGCTTGGTCAGCAAGTGATTTCTCATGATCCACCGTCGAATCATATTTCAGCTCAGAGCTCAACAGAAGACGATACGTTTGGGGATCATCATTCTATAGATCCGGAAATACAGAGCCGTTCTTCGCCAGCGCATGTGAGACAGATCTCACTGGACCATGGCAATGAGCAGCATCAACATCATGAGCATCAGCATCAGCATCAGTATCAGAACCAACATCAGCACCAGCACCAAAATCAGTACCAACATCAGCCTTCACCTAATGAGGACGCGGATGATGAAGAACGGAAACCGGCATCGTCTTCCCTTCTTAAAAGCCTCTTAAAACGGAAACCTTCCGCCAAGGGAACAAAGCAGTGCGAACCATTTCCAATTACATATATTCCTGCGCAACCCCGAGGTAGCAATCCGGTAAACCCGCAGGACGTGGAAAACGCGCGCACTCGGGAACTCGAGCGGATCCGTGCCGGCGGCAGTAGTAACCAAAGCAGCTCCGAAGGCACATCCGGTAGTAATTCTAGCACTAGTGATGGAATGGTCACCAGATTTGAACAGCATCCTAGCCAAAGAAGTGTGCGAGCTACGCCGGGAACAGATTCCCTCAATCGCTCGTCAGCATCACCGGCGTCTCGATTGAGGCATTCTGTCGACTTTGACTTGCCAGAGGGAAGCGCAACGGGTACAACGGGGCCACCGGTTTCGCCTAGACGACATATGCACAGTCATAGTGCCAGCGGAACACAGAACATCACACCTCCGCCTCCGGTAACAAGATCTTCCACGGCTTCCCCTACTGGCAGCGCTAGAACGTCATCGACAGGTTCCTGGCAATACCGGGCTGCACCAAATACTGGCGGTGTAAGAATGGCACCTATAAACCCTCGGCCATATAATCCAAATGAAGGAAACCACCACGTACAAGGCCCCACGCACTCACACTCGCTTTCCCATTCGCATATACCTCAACATCAAGTCGTACCACATCAACCAGAAGGCATAGGCCCGAACATACCAACGTCATCGAAGAGTGCAGCTCCTACAAAACCATTAGGACGCCCTCTGGATCCAATAGTGATACCAGAAGAGGCTGAAGGCTCATCCATGGCGAGTATTAAAGGAGCTGACCATAGTGCAGACGAACAAGAGATACAATACCCAAATATAACGGGGAATAAAGGTAAAGGGAGAGGGGATGAATAGACATTTACAATTAAGGAAGCTATAAAGAGTTTTCTAAAATATCAAAATAACTAATAATGTTTTAGGATTATTTGGCGTTTGTGGGAGTTAATACTATTATATTAGCCTATTTTTTATTATTTAATTGAATACGCACTGCGATTCGATGTTGGCATGTTGGGTGTGTAAGATTAGCAGGTTTTTTTTTTATTATTTGTCGATGTCTCTCCTTCTGAAGTGATTGATTCCTTTTCCCTCTGCAGGGAGGGTGCTGTGAGGGTTTCGGAAGCATACATGTGCCGGCGTCTGGTTCATTTATTTCTTACCTCTACTACCTACCAGATCTCTCTTGCGTTCCGGAAATTCATAAAAAAAGCACAACAGCTATAACGTGGATATAAGGCTGATAAGCAAACGAGCCTGTTTTTGTTTACCTACTAAAGTACTAGATAGTAGGTTCTCTTAATGTAAATTATATTTTCAGAATATAAGATTCGTCAAAAAATCTATAGATAAGTACGAGTATGTAATGTAAACTTTTTATTACCCTCCCAGAAAAACTCCTGCACGCATATTATACCATAGTCTCGTATACCATATGTCCAAACATTCTTGATTTAGATAACCCCTACTGTCTTCCGTCTGTGTTATGGGGTTTATACGCTGATGGTCTTGAATACGCTGAATCCCTTCTCGCCCGTGGCTACTACCATGCCGGGCACTTGCTTAACCCAATGCACTTCTCTTACTCCCTCACAGAAATGCTCAAACATCAACTGGTCTGGTGCATCACCTGATCCACCGGCATTGCCACCTTCTTCGGTATCCTCTTCTACGGCTAAATTCCACAATGTAACTGTCGAATCGGCGCTTCCAACTGCTACGACTGTGTCATCATTGGGATTCCACTCAATGCTTGTAATTGGTTGTTGATGCCAGCTGAAGCTTGCCACAGCGCTGGAGTTTCCACTACCGCTTGTGAAGGTTCTCAAATCCCAAACCGCCCATACACCGTCATCCGCTCCTGTAGCTAGTAGGTGCTGTGTCCCAGGGTTCCAGCTTGCAACGTTTACGTCTGAAGAGCTTACGTCTACGCTTAATACGAACTTCTTATTCTTTTGTCGTACATCCCAAATCTTTACGGTTCCGTCTGCAGAGGCTGAAGCGAATACTGTACGTTCTGAGGGAGACCATTGGATTTCTTCGATACTAGAGGTGTGGCCGGTGAATGGTGAATTATCGGCGACAAATTTTCCTGAGTCGGTGCGGGTTGTGTGGAAGATTTTACCGGCGTTGTCGCCGGTTAGGAGACGGCCTTGGGGGATCAGTGGTGACCAATCTATTGCGTAACCTTCTACGCCTCTGTGCATTGATAGACTTGCAATTGGCTGGTTTGAAGCTGGTGGAACGGGGTTGCCGGGAGACTCAAGGGATGTGAGGTGCGGGGTTATGTTGTAGATGTTTACAGATCCGGTTTCGAGCATTGTGGCGGTTAGGTACTCGGAGTTCTGGAGAGAGAATGGTGATGTTCGGATACGGTTTGTGGTTGTTGTGAGAGGGATATGGCGGGATTCGAGGATTGGGTCGGAGTCTTCGTCGCCGTCTGAGTCGGAATCTTCATCATCTGAGTCTTCACGTTCTGTTTATGTTCTGTTAGAGGAGCTTATGGTTATTCGCATGATATGAAGAGGAAAACTTACCTTGCTTCATCCTGGATAATCCGCTCAGCTTCATAACCGTTATTTCGTTTTCCCTGGGCTTTGAAGCTTGTGTGCCTGTGACGAGGAATACTGTCGCTGGGTAGGTCTGTCTGTTATCGCCTAGGCTGTCTTGCAGAACATCAAATGACAGACATGGCCACTTCGTTCCCATATTATGTAACAAGTGGAAAGCACTCGGGTCCGGCTCCAACACTTCATCTTCTTTTAAGGGTTCTTGAGGCCGCGATATTCTATATGCTTCTGTGTCGACGTCCATAGCTGTTCACCACCCAATTGTATTAGCAGAACTCATCGGTTGTACAGAGCATAGATGAGAGCATACCCTCGTCTTCATCCTCATCCTCCTCCATTTCAGAAGCTGTACCAGCTTCTACAACGTCCTCATCACTCTCCATTTCATCTTCAAATGGATCCTCGAACTCGCCCATGCCGTCTTTCACTGGTGTCGTAGCTTCGCCCAGCTTGGCAGTGCTTCCAGCCCGCTCGCCATTCTTGAGGTTATCGAGGTCGCCCTCTGTAAATTCGTTTGGCCGCTTTGCCATTGTGTAGTACTGTATCGGTAGAATGTAGATTTATGATTTGCTGGACGAAGAGCAGGGTGTTCCAGAGACAAAAGATTATTTCGACTTGAATGTGTCTGGCGGGGTCTTCTTTTCTGCGACGAACCATCAAATAATTTTTTTTTTTCCCGCCAGCGTCTTCCCAAAAAGTGTTGGCTCAATGTCAAATCTGCAACATGTCTTGGCATCACTCTCGGCGCTCATCACCCTGCGACAACACAGATGCGATCCCTGACACGATCACCACGGAATCTGAGGTATGCTCATAGACTTCATCGACGTCGCAACAGCGCCATCAGCTCGTTAGTCACCTGTAACGCGTGAGCGTAAACAACACTTTAGTACTCTCTGCTCCTATATTACTTTACGAGAAAACCATCAACTATAAAAGGATATCTTCTTCGCAGGATTCTCCCTTTTCTCTTCTCCTTTTTCCTTCCTCACCAGCTTACCAAATTACAAATCCGCCACAACAACACGACATATAACTCCATCTCGACAATTTCACGACAACGACAAAATCACGACAACATCTCTTGACCATGGCTCCTCAAGTTCCACTTCAGGCCCAGGTTAATCTCAAGCTTGGCGAAAGAGGCCAGCGGGAGCGGTAAGTTCTATAGTCTATTCCCGTTATAACGAATCCAAATTGCTAACAACATCTCTCCCTAGCCTCCTTAACCACCTCATCGAGCAACTGCATCTTTGTGGTTGGTACGAGGAGACTCGCCGCGCGGCCTCGGCAGCAGTCTTTGCCCAGCAGAATTCCCGCACTGCTGGGCAAGTAGCCTCTTCCTCTGGGGAGCCTGTCTCGGACTTCCACCAGGTCTTGGGCCGAGTAGAGGATGAGATGTGGCGGAAGATCCCCGTCGAGGTCCAAAGGGACATGTACCAGCGAATCCACGCTGTACTTGAGCAGATACTCAAGAAGTAGATGCTCTGGTTTTTCCTTCTGCCTGCTTTTTTTTGTGTGTTTTTCACCCTGATATTTAAGAGGTGTAGGCTACTTTCGAGGACGGATTGCTTGTTTTCTTGAGAAAGAGCCTCTCCTGATATTTATATCTTTATATATGGTGAGAGGTGGCTTCCGATGACGGCGATGGGACCTGAGGTAGACACTTTGACATCTATAATTACTTACATGTCATGTTTGCTTTTAACGTTTTCATGTATACACGTGAGTTGGCTCCCTCCCGAGAACGACGAAGTATTGTTCCGAGGGTTCTCCAGTAAGGGGACTTGATACCGCTCCGTGGGGGGTTTTTTTATATAATTTTTTCCCCTTCCTTGATTGCATAGACTATGCTTCTATGTGTCGAAGAAGAGAAGACGCTGACATTAGGTCCGATCCTGGCACTATCCACTCCTGGTTCCGTTTGACTGTCACCTTTTTATGCACCATTCCGACAATATATCGCAATCCGATTTATATAGCACGGAAAAGAGGTGGTAAACGCGTATCCGCGACGGGGGGTGGAAGATACCGGGAATATACGCTTGGGGTTACCTTTGCCCCGGTAACGTCATCAGAATGGAGAGTCCCCCGTGTTTCTATGCCCCATTAATATTACTATTTTCCCAACATGAACGTGTATCACATATATCTCTACAATGTTCATTCAACCGTTCAATCTTGTTTCCTCAACCACCTCCAACTCACTTCTAGTTCATGGTATACAATCCACACGTGTCTAGAAAAACCAGCGCCTAGAATTCTTTGCATCCAGGTGCAAATATATAAAAATAATATAATCTCCGGATACGGCTAGCCACTATGCACAACCCCCCTTCAAAGCTTCCCGATCACCGTGTAAACAAGGCGAAACCCCAATGAAAGACATGCATATGCATATGCATAAAAAAAACTTAACACTTAACTAGGCCCGTCCGTCTCCGATCACACATTTCTTAGCTTTTGGTAGTTTAGCGGTTGGATGGAAGTGTGTTTGCGGACCGTGGCTCACAAGCCCCACGAGCGCCGCTAAAACGCCTTGTTTTGCCCGTTGTGATTGGGGGAATCTGGTCTCGAACCCTTTTGACGCCATGCATATGTGCGTGCATTTGGCTGGGGGGGGGCTTATAGGGGGTATGAGGTATGCACGCATGCTGACACGGATGAAGTGGCATTACTCAATCGTGGTCGTCTCGAGGTGGTTGTGGTGTGATTTTATCTTGATAGCTATAGCTGATCCGGATATTTTGATCTTTGCAATCGATATGTAATTTATTTGACATTATATTATATGTTAATTATTTATATAAAACCCTTGCTCTGTCCAGGAATTCGAAAGGGAAATCAATTAATTATTTTTATAAGTGTTTGGGACGCAAATGGTGTGTTTTTGATCCGAGACGTCTAGACGTAGATTTGAGATTTTTTTTATATTTAGGAGACAGAGTGAAAGAAGAGATGCAACGGACGCCATCAGGACCAATGGTATAAATAATAAACCATCTGAGCAAAAAAAGGTCCAAGGAAAAGATAAATAAGAGACAAAGAAAGATATATGAGATGCAATACACTATAGAAACAAAGAACGAGAGTCGCCATGCTAGTTTTTTTGTAGAGAGAGAGAAAAAAAGATGGAGTGATGGGATTCTGTCATCAGAAACGAAAGGCTATTAATACTTACTTAGTTTGTACTATTTATATATGACTTTATTTATCGTCATCATGTCCAAGGAAAAGAATACAACGTATCACAAAGAATTTTTTTAGGAACAATATAAAATGAAAAGCGAGAGTGGTGGTATCAAAGGAAAGGAAAGAAAAGAGAAGAAAGAAAAAAGAGACCAAGTGGTATGAAAAGGAAAATGCCAACGACAGCCGTGATAACACCGTTACGCAGAAAGAAACCGAAAAAACGTGCTTTGCAAGAACAAGTGAGAAGAAAACGCAGATGTCGCCCCGGTTGACCCAATGCCTGTAAAAGGTATAATATATAAAGGAAAAAGAGAAAAGGAAAAGAAAGGAAAAAGAAGGGGT
Organism: Orbilia blumenaviensis; assembly: GCA_036872755.1. Lineage (NCBI taxonomy): Eukaryota > Fungi > Ascomycota > Orbiliomycetes > Orbiliales > Orbiliaceae > Orbilia > Orbilia blumenaviensis. The sequence continues at coordinate 3,465,395 of JAVHNS010000001.1, forward strand.
GGAGGGATGATATATAGGGAAGTATATATGCGGCAGTATTAAAAGAGAATTAACATGCCAGGATCGGGTTGTGTTTCGGGGACTGTTCGTGAAGAATATATATGGAAAAGGTAACGGAATGGCTGTGCGTGGATGCAAGTGAGGACGAAGGAAATTCTTGTTTAGGTTCTTGAGGTTCTTCTATCGATTACCGGTTTCCGCTTTCGACGTCCTGGTAGATCAACAGTGGGTCGCCGACATTTTCGATCTCGGGTATCGTGCATTTCAAATCGAATGCCTTTGATAATACGATCTTGAAGATCTTTTGGACATTGATGCTGTGCGATGTCGAGCTAAAGATTAACGAGGCTTTCATAGCGCGAGCGAAACGTTTGGCTTGCTTGGAAATTTCTTCCTGGTCTTCTTTTGAGAGGTTGACGAAGTGATCGTATTTCGTGCCGATAAGGAAAGGAATAGCGGTCTGTTAAAGTTAGCTAATTCATTCTATACTAAATCATTATAAGGAGAGCAGGATATACCTTATTAAGACCTCGTCCCTGCCGATACCATTCCTTGATGCTGTTCAGTGTGCTCTTCCGGGTGAGGTCGAACATGAACAAGATAGCCACGGCGTCATTACACACCAACGGCAGCATGTTCACGAATTCACGCTGGCCACCCAAGTCCCAGATCGAGAATGTAATTTCGGTATTCCGTATCGATATCGTCTTCTCCATGAAATTGACGCCTATTGGAGGGTTTAAGTTAGAGTTTGGTTCGCATAGTTTTTAAATGTGCAAGGAACCAGGTTTTTTTTTTTTTTAAAGAAAAAAAAAAAAAAAAGCTGGATTTCTGATAACCGTAGAACGAACCTAATGTTTGAATATAATCCTCATCGAAACTTCCTTCAACGTACTTGACCATTAGCGAGGTCTTTCCGATCTGTGCATCCCCAACCATTCCGACTTTGATAACCACTCTGTATTCGAAGAAAAGTATTAGTTAGCGAATGCCCCCCTTAGTACCGTTTGCACTGCTATCGGAGGAAAAAATACATACGAATTCTTCTTGCCTCCTGACCCCCCCTGGCTACTAACACTGCCACGGTCTCTATAGCTCTCATCGTTTCTATTTTCACTGGCGGTAGAATCTCGTCTAGTATATTTTTCGAGTGACTCGTGTCTTGTATGGCCAGCAGCAGCTCTAATGGCGGCAGTGGCTGAAGAATGGTCTTCTGCGTTGAGGTTTGCAAAGGAGGCCCGAAGGGGGGAGACGGGCGAGCTTTCTCGCTTTGTCGGAGGCGTTGTCGTCATTTTTAAGGAGATATTAGATATGACGATGATGACGATGAGAAGGTAAACTGATGATGGAGAGCGGGAGAGGTATATAGGAGAAGTGAGAAAACCCGGGATTTATGGGTTTTTGACGGAGTGAGAAAGGGGATCTATCGGAGGGAAGAGAGGGAGAGGGAGGAGGTAAATCCGGGGAATTGAGGAGGTCCTCCAGTCGTGATTCGTGCGTTCGTGTCCGTCAATAAATATAAATCCGTGGCAGCAGCTGAATGCAAGATGGAAGCGGCCACAGGCACAGCGGATGAAGTGTCGATGTGCTGGTGCTCCAAAGCCAGAAGGGCGTTCTTGCGTATCGGATTTCGGTGGACGAGTCGGAGTTTCGATTGGTTGGATTTTTCTCTGCCTTCTTAGCCTGTGTGATGGATTATGTGCTACAATGCAATGGCAATGACAGTGACAATGACAACCTCCACTCTTCTGCGTCAACGTCAAATCGATATCCTGGGGGTGGTCTGCTATTATAATGATCCGGACGGGCTAGAGAATATTTCTGGAAGGAAAAGCTTTTGCTTGAAATAACCTTCCCGTGAGAGGTGAAAGACCCCCTCTATCTAAGTAGGTATCTTCCTCTCCTCTTTTGCTGCACTCGGCACACTCTGCTAATTGCTGCTAATTGCTGCTGGCGGGTCCCGCTTTTTAATCACCCCGCCCGGGCTAGGCACATGCACTAATGGATTGGTGAGTGGCGTGTCGATACCTTTGACACTAGGCTATTTGTTAGTCAGTATATGTACTGCCCTGTCGATGAATACACTGGTGAGGTAAGAAAAAGAGGAATAGCTGCTGCTAGCCTGTTCCGAATATCGATGAGGCAATGATACAGTTTGCTGCATACGCCGATGCAATGACGATTCAAAGATATATTATATCGGGAACGGCTGCAAATATTACAGGAACAAACACCCCCCACTACACTCACAGACCCTGATCAAATAGCTTGCAAAATCTATTCGACCAGAGATACTTTCGAAAGAAGAGCAACTAAAAGGGAGTCGAATTTACTTACTTTATCGGAGAATTCCCTTGTCGAAATGAGAAGCAAAATGAAGAAAAAAGACCAAGATTATCAGGCGGTCCTCCTAAACAGACCCTCGATGCGAACCAGGTACTGCGCTACCGGTTTATTCCTTAAAGTGGATAACGAAATGTGATCAGGCACTACCTGATACGGCGATAATTCGATATTTTATATTTTTCTCTTCCTTTGATGGGTGCCCTCCCGAAAAAATGGTGAATACTGAGAAAAGATTCCGTGCCCCGGTTCAAGGCGGGTGATTTCCGAAGTAGACTGGGGATTTCAATTCGGTAATAGGATAGTATTTTTTTTTTTTTTACTTTTAATTTTTCTCTCTTTCTTTCTGGTTGAGCACGGTTGTCTGGAAAAAGATCTTGGACCACGATATCTGGGATTCTTCAATGCAATAAGGCGGTGCAGTATCAGATCCTACGCTTACTGACTGTGTCGGTCGAAATGCTGGGTGAGATGTATGCAGGATAGTCGTTCTCTATTTTCCTTTTTTTTTGTTTTTTTCCCTTTTCACGGCGAGCGCGAGGAACGGTCCTGAGTGAGAAAAGACTGAGAAAATTCCTTGCAAAGGAAATATTATTCTTCGTTTTTCGAGGTATGGGAGGGGATGATAGTGAAATTTTGGGAAAGGAAGCACAAAAAAGTCCCTCTTCGTCCCTCCGGTTGTCCTGGTTTGTATATATACCGAGAGATGAGAGGAGGGGGGATCAAGGGCATCTGGAGGGGGGGAGATGAGCAAGGGAATAAGCAAAATGCCTGGTTGACTTCGATACAGATATATTGCTTCTTTACATCATCATCGTAACGGCGGCCTCAGGAACCAGGAACCCGCGATGCCCTCCAATTCAATTGTCCCCCTCAATTCTTCCAACATTACTGCTGACCAAGGAAACAATGCCCTTGACATCAAGGAGGGAAAAGAGTGGTGGGGGCCAAGGGGTTTCTGGTTCAGCCTTGACCCTCCACCCAGGAGATTAATTTGGAAAGCTTCCAGAAGCAAGGGCGGGTTCCCTTTTTTGGCTCGTCTCAAACACGCTCCAACTTAAGACTCGACTGCTTCGCTGATATAATTTCCATGGACACCATTATCCATGGGCCATCCATGTTTCCAGTGTAATAACTGTTGGAGCAAGCGACGGAAAAGGAGCCAGTCTTTTCTTTCTTTTGCGATGAGCTTGACCCCTGAGAGTGAAAGCCAGCCGAAAAAGCAAGCTGGATCAAAACGTGTGAGCGTGTCTTGATCTCATGCAAGTAGGGCCGGAGCGAAAGGAAGGGATCCTTCCCTATCGACCTCGTGGTTTTGGACCTGCAGTTGCCTGTTTTCCTTGGTTGGACAACTGAAGTCCGGAAATGGCGAAGAAAAGAAAATATTAATCTTGTCTTCTCTTCTCTTCCTCTCGTATGCGACTTTCTGCAATGGTGCAATCTTAAAGCGTCAAGAAATTCTTCAGAGCCTTTTTATTTTGTTTGGTGTGGGCCTTGAAACAGCGAAAACAAACAAAAACAACGGGCCGATCATACTACTCTGCCGTCGGCGCGACGGGCGGACAGGTTTGCTAGTTTCGTTCTTTGTGCCACAGGCGCTGGAAAAGATGAAGCCACGAATGCAGTTTGCGTTTGTTAGCTAGCAATTGAGACTGTGGTCATGCCGATGGTGAAAAATAATAAAATTCCTACTGGTTAGCTGAATAGCTGGTTTCTGTAACAAGGTTTAGTGCAGCGGAAAGGGGATGGTGGGAGATTATGCAAAGCAGCGGCCCATGATCCAAGCAGCCGGGTCCATTCCAGAAACCCGGACCATTCAAGCAGCGTAAGATCCCTCCCCTTCTCGCCCATCGAGTCTTTCCACTCATGGCCAAAGAGCCAAGGAAGGTAGCCCATTTCATGTCTTATTCCGGCATTCAGAAGAGATTATGAAGTCATGAAGATAAAACGGGGGAGAATGTTCGAACAGGGGACGTCCCGACGTCCCGGAGTCCTCGAGTGTTCTCACCAGCGAATGAGAGGGAAGGGGACCCCTTTGAGGATGGTGAGGATCCTCGAAATTCCAGATTGAGCAATTCGTGTTCCATCAAGGACAATTATAACATCCATGGTTTCTTGATGACGAGGAAGAGAAAAATTTTAAAAAAACGCTCTCCATGGTTGTGGGATAGCCAGCCAGCCGCCAGTTGAATGAATTCAAATGGTTGTGTGTGTGCTCATGAATCAGGAGGGATATGACCCGGATCTTTTCTTTCTGGAAGCACGACAGGCATGCTTTGCGAGTCAGTATTTTTTGCCTCCGTTCTCCTTTGGAAAGTGCCCGTTTGTAGAGAGACTTTGGGATATTTTGAAGATTAGCTGCATTCTTTTTGTTGAAAGTTGTGAATTTAAGATTTGACAAGTGCAAGTTGGTCGCGCTCCTGTAAGGCATCTGTGGTTGGTCTGTGCCTAGCCTATGACATCTGAGAAACCTTGCACCTGCATGCAGCGATTCGCGACTCCGCATATTATTTCCCCATCTGCCACGTTTGGCGGCAGAGAATTCGAAACGTGCAGTTAGTAGCATCAAGGGCTGGGATATTGGTTGGTTCGTTTGTTGGTTCGTTAGAAATTGTAGCGGCCCTGCAATACTTCATTCGAAGCTCACGATAAATATGGACTCTAAAGTTAAGTTGGCGAGAGGATAATTGCTATACTCTCTCTCATCGTCTTAACTAGCGCTGTAACTTCGAACCATGGTTTTTAAATTTCAAAAATATTTCATTTCATGCCATTTCTATCAGGTTTAGCTACACAAGCCAAAAGGTAATGCTCTCGTCATCATCCATGCTTCGTATCCACATCATGCCGGCCCATCAACGAGAACAACGTTTTTGAAACACCATAAGAAAAATGGGCATCGGGAGGTATTCCCGTATCAACATACCCCGCTAATAGTAAATAATAGTGGTGGAAGTAGTGGTAGTAAGAATAGACAATGAAAGGAGAGGAAAGGGAATGAGAATAATAATAAAAAAAAAAAAAAAAAAAAAAAAAAAGGAAAACAGGATATCATAACTGTGCAGCAAAGGTATAAAACTAAAGCAAACCCCTCATTATCGTGATAACGACCCCAATATGAATGTGCAAAAACAGGTATTATGAAACAAGAAAAGAAGATAAAATAAGAAAAACGCGGAGGGATATCTAATATTCGGTGTGTTCATACCTTGCTCGCTCGGCGTTTATCTCGAGGCCAAGGTGATAATAAATAAAATAAAGAGAGCTGGAAAACCAAAAGGAACAAAAACTGTCAAGTCCAACTATTTCGCAAGAAGATAGCTGAGCCCAAACCTCGCCGTGCTCACTATGCTCACAACGTTCGTTTCACTTCACACATTAGACTCCTCTCCTTTCAGAATCGGCAAAACGGATACCACGTCTGGTGGCGTGTTGGCGCTCGGTACCATCATCATCGCTATCGTCATCAGCAGTTGGGCCGAGTGCAGCTTCACGACGTCGACGTTCTGCTTCGGTTTCCAGATGATGCTGCGAAGAGCTACCGCTCGCGTTCCCTTCACCACCTAATCCGAGTGCTGCCTCTCTCCGACGGCGTTCGGCAGGGGTCTCCTCTTCGAAATTCTCTGGATGCTCGGCGCTGGTAGTGGATTGCATCTTTGACAAGGCTAACCCAGGATCAGGAGTGCCAGCAGACAAGACAGCCTTCTCGATAACCTGATCTGTTGGGCCAGTAACAGTTCCACTACGACTTCGACTAGCGTTTCCAGGGGAGTATGAACCACTTCCACCATCATCAAGTCGGTCAGCCTCAGCAACCAATTTCTGGGGGATGTTGTGAGCTTGTGCGATCTTGGAGCGGTATCTTGGGTCGATGGTTTGGAAGTGATCAACGATCTCCTTTCGGCTCATGCGTCCACCGTGGAATGGGTTGTGAAGGTGAATTCCATGCTCGTCATTGGATTTGATGGACATTGCGTCGTCATTATGCTGGTGCGAACCGGTGTGGCTTGTTTCTCCAGATGTCGACTTTCCAGTTAACCAGGATCCGATTTTTTGCAAGCTTGGCCGACGACCAGTTGGAATACCAAGGATGGTATCTCGACGTTCGATGCCCGGATTTGCGCGAATGACTCTGATGACTTCACCATCTTCATCCTCGACAATCACATCGTTACCACTCTGGTAGGCCGTGGCAGTTCCACGCTTGCGGTGAGATTCGGACCGGCGGCGTTCTGATCCGCGGCGTTCCTTGCCGTGGGAGGATTCATGGCCGGGATGTCGGGATGGGCTCTCGATTCGGCGCATAAATTCTCCGGCAACTTCCACGGGATGGGGTGGAGATGCGCCGGGTTTACCTGCACGAGTGTCCTTGGATTCGTCGAATGTGTCCTCGATTCCGCCATCAGAGAGTGTTCGGAATTGCCTGACGACATCGCCATCTGAATTTTCAACAAGTATCTCTTCGCCTTCTTGGTAAGCGTTGCCACCAGGTGGGATATGAACCTTAACTGCTTCCGGAGGTGGTAGACGTTCGCTAGATATCGACGGTCCGGTAGCGTGACTCTTCGGCCTACCCAGCCCATTACGGCGACGTGGTGCGGGCTCAGAGCCACCCATGAGCGAACCAGAATGTTTTGCGCCGCCGAACCCGCCAGGAATACCGCCCGCGGGTGGTAAAGTACCAGGAGGGAACTGTCCTTCACCAGGAAGCTTTTCGTTATCTGACTCTTCCGGCTTCTTCATAGATACTGAGAGGCCACGGTTCAAAAATGGGAGCCGATTAACCCAGGATTCTTCGGGACCTTGTGTCGTATATGACATCGTGAGCGTCATCCTGTTGATTCGTTTACCCAGTGTGAAGACCGCAATGGAAGATCCATGAACAATAATCGAGGATATAACCATGAATGTGACAATTGGCCAGATAACTTCAATCAAGAGAAGGTTTTCGAAGTGGCTGTCCGGCTCTGGGAGTACTGCAAGCGGCGTAGCGGCGTTTCCAGTCGCAAGTTCTGATCGAGCGAGGATGGCCACGAAGATGGCACCTACACCGATGGGCCCGAAATGTCCAGCGAAAAGGGACTCGCGGAATGTCTTAATATCCGGGATGAAGGGCCTGAGTACCACCATGACCGGTATACGGCGGAAGAAGATGGTCAGGATCGAAATACATACGAGCCTCCAGGGTTCTAAACCCCAATCGGGTCGATTGTACAGGTCCCATGGAATAATTGATCCGAAATACACAAAATATGCCAAGTTGAGCAGGAGATCGATGACGTTGGAAACATGAGATTCTTCGGTCTTTTGTGCGAACCAACCGTCGTTACTAAACGCGACGCCGGCGCAAAATCCCACAAGAAGATCGTCAACACCTAGTCACTAGTTAGCAATTTACCAGTCCATTCTAGATGCGTCTAGACGAGCCTATTACGTACCGAGAATACTTCCGGCTCCAGCGCAGAACAAAGCCAAGGTGAAATAAAACACCAAGAAGCTTTCTCTATCGATAATATTCTTGGCTTCGGCCCATTTGATGAGTCGACGCCCCACGTATCCCACGCAGCACCCGAAAACTGCTCCGAAGACACACTCGTATAGGACGGTGAAAACGAACCAGTGGTAGAAGACTTGGGTAGCGTCGGGTCGATAGTGGATCAGGTAGAGCGCAAGATAGACGAATGGAAATGCCATACCATCATTACAACCGGACTCCGCGGAAAGCAGATCTCTAAGATGCTTCGGGATCCGTTTGGCGAACTTACCCTTACCAACGACGGACGATGCAAGGACGGGATCTGTGGCGGTTACGCAAGCAGCGATACAGAGTGAGTCGAGCCATGACAACGGCTTGATGAGCCACCAGATGAACACGGACACGACTAGCCATCCGAAGGTCATAACGGGAATAAGGAGGTAGACAACCGATTTCCAGTGACGAGTCATATATGCCTAAGTTTGGAGATATTATCAGCAAGCTTGTCTCAACTTCCTGGAGGGAGCTCTACTAACCTTGGGTAATTCGACACCAACAGCAAAACACTGCACTACTAGAACGATACGGCTACACTCCAAAGTAATCTGGTCCACATTTCCCCAACTGTTCGGATTAAACAGATTTGCAGCATAGGGGCCAAAGATTACACCACATATGGTTGCGACTGTTGCTTCGCCAATGTATAGCCTTTCTTTCACAAACAGCGACACCAACATGAAAAGGGAGGTAAAGCCTCCCAAAATGATGTAAGCCAAATGTGGCCGGTTGATCTATATCAATCACAATGAAGATTAGCTATCCATTCGTTCAACGATCCTAGCATTACATTGGGATTCACCAATCCACTCTGCTCGGCGACTGTGTAACATGACATGGGGCGCCCAATCTGGATATTTCCAGTTCTAGGATATCGGTCAAATGCTGAGACCATAGACGTCCTGGGGGGCCAACACGAAAATCGCAACATATATGCATATATGATAATCCACTTACACTTAAGTGATCCCAGACCATTTTGAAGTTCTGCTAAATGGGACCTCTTGAACAGAACGTATCCTCTCTACAAATCCTCCGATTCCTAATTGCTCCTCCCTTCTCTATTTCTTTCTCTTTTTTTTTTTCTTTCTCCTTTTTTCTTTCCTTGATGATGTGATGAATGATAAATATCGAGCGATTGAAGTTCTTATGGGGGCTTCTTGAGTATAAAAACAACCCACTCTAGCGACGGCGAAGGCTGTGAACGTCTCTGCATACGAGGAGGAACTCGGGGCTTAAGAAATGCCGTAACACCAGCGGACGAGGGGCAAAGGAGGTATGACTAGTTGGAGGGAGTTTGGACAAGGCTACCGGGGTGGCATTGACAGCTGCGTTTGATACCGTTGCGCGAAGCCTTGCAAGGAATGGATGCGTTTAGAATAGCACAGGTATGAATCGCTTTTGGCCGCTAATGCCGCTTTTGCCGTCCTTTCGGGAAGTGTGATAGATGGAAGAAAACAAAGAAACACGAAGAAAGGAAAGAAAGAAAAATAGATAGACAGCTGGTATGCTTGTTTTCCTGATGAACTGAACTTTTTTTTTCTTTCTCTATTCTTTTCCTCAGTTTTCCCTGTCGATGTAACGATTGGTGTGGTTTGCACGAAGTGTATTGAACGTCACTGCACTGCGAGCAAAAAAGTTAGAGTTCTGACCTGCCTGTTCAAGTCCGGTACCAACCGAGAAGCGCCTGTTCGAAAAACTAGCGAGGATTGATCAGAAGGGAGTTCTTCTTACCCTACGAGGCTGAAATAAATGAACGATTGTGGGATGAGGATAGGATGAAGGATGCGGATTAAAGGAGGATGTTCGATGGAGAAGAAAGATAAATGGAATTTCGCGATGGCCCCAAGAGGGTTTAATTTGAAGTTTGTTGGAAGGGAAAGAAACCTTTGATGTTGTTGCGCCAGCGATCGAGAATAAGGTTGTGTGTATGCACGACCAATCGATAAAATGATTGATAGCAATGATGAATAATAAGTATGCAAGCAAACGGCCGCTTCAGGTGTACCCTTAAAGCCTTTTTGATCAAACTACCCCGGGAATTCGCGGGCGCAATGCAAAGGAAAGGAAAAGAATAGATCTAGAATGGCCCTCTTGGTATCGGTCGCCTCAAGGCAGGTCGATTGAAGAAGGAAGAGCTAGAGGATTGGGAGACCAGAGAAAGAAAAAGGTCAACTGGTGAGAATAAAGGGAGAAGGAAAATTTTCACGAGTTCATATCCGGAAAAGCAATACTTTACAGATAAACACACTTCTGGTGGACTTCGACCGATCTCACAGACCAAGCTGCGAACTTCACGCTTTCCCTTTCGTCCCTTCCAGATTTCGCCTGTTTTTTCTCATCCAACGAGCCCGTCATGGCCAATGGATTGCCTTGTTGAAAAAAGTTGGCGGTGCCGAGACACCAAACCCTTGCATATCACTGCGCCGTGTGCTCTATCCCCTTCACTTTCCGGGCGTGGTCCGAGAAGAAATTTCGGAGGATGAACCGGAGCGTGGGATGACCTTGCATTGCATTTGCAGACATCATCAAGCGTCATGGCGTTGGGATTTTTTATTTTTTGGGACGTTTTGGCTCGGAAACCTGTACAGTCTACGAAAAACTGGCGATACTACGGCGACTTCCCCTGCCGGGGTCATAATCTGCATTACATATACAGTGCAGTGCAATACGTATACACCTACATATACGTGGAAAGAAAAACAATCAGATACGGTATGTAAGATGCCTGAAAGAAATCCCGAACGAACAAGGCAGCTCCCCCCAAAAGACCCATCTAAGTAGAGAAGTAGCGGCAAAAAGAGGTTATTCTGGCTGTGATATGGTCGATGCCCAGAAATAAAACCCATGCCTAGCCCATGCATGGTGGGTCCCACTTGCAGATCCAAGACCATACACTTGGTTAAACCCATCGACAAACCAACCTAACATATTTTTCTTAGGGATGCTTATCGATGCTTCATTTTGCTTGTATCCTGCCAATACTCTCGGTATTCCTGCCAAGTTGGTAGTATTTGCCTGGGTTGTTTCTCAGCTCGTAAGCTTGTTCTGGAGCCAAGAAGCTTGTGAGTTTCAGCCGAAGCGAATACAAAATCTTGTAAATTGCAAACCTGCAAAAAAAAAAGATTGTGACTTCGCGGTTAAGATCCACCCGACTCTCAAGTTCAGAGGGGCGATAGCAAAACCCTTACTTTTCCGATAATCTAGGAGATATGTGACCATATGAGCAAGGGAGCTTGGAGATAAAATATATAAAATTAGCCTAGAGCTCTATGGTATCAACGGTGCACATGCCGATTTATATCCGTACCCCCAGATCCCCTTACTTGAAAGCGTTAGCAATAGCGGGATTTGTTATCAACTAACTAACAACTACCTAGACACTTAATACTTAACTATTGCTATTTTAGTCGGTGTTTGACGGGAACCTCAGTCAACTCGGGTCCCAACCGGAACTCCACCCTAGATGCAATGCACTTCGCTAGACAAGTTACCGATTACGTGCATGAGAGAAGGCTTATTACTAATACTTTGCATGATATTTGCTTGCACAGAAGACTTGCTGAATCTGAAGCCGCTCAAACTCTTTTTTTTATTCTTTATTATTTTTTATTTTTTATCCCTCATAGAATCCTATAGAACATAAACGTGCTACAATCCGACTGAAAGCGTCACGGTCGCACAAACTTTAGTGCATGGATACATGTAGGTATTATTCCAACGTTGCAATATTGCCCGTGGAGTAAAAAGTAAAATAAGGACCAGTCCCCGCGAATAGAATTAGATACAGAGTCTAGGCCCTAAATATAAACATATGAGAATCAAAACTCCAAAAGGATGCGCATATGCTGTTGAACCTTGGCGCCAGACCCGATACCATGATATTAATTAGCTAGAAGCACGAACTCGAACGAATGTGGGCCACCAAGATTCAGCGCTGAGCAATAGCATTACGAGGACCCCTCAGCCTCGACATGTGCCTAGAACAATACCAGCTGTCTTGCATAAACCATACATATATTGGTATCTCAAGGATACTGTGTTTTCGGGACGCCATTCGAATCGTGAAATTGTTCCATTGTTCCCCAGCTGCAAATGTTTTCACATGTTAGATACCCCCAAAAATCAAATGCAAGCAAATGCTAATATATTAACATTAGTATAGGCGGACCTACTTGAAAATATTAAAGTCTTGTTGAAACATAGTGCCCATGTCCCAACTGTTCAAAGTTCCGAAGCCATCATTAGTCATTATTGGGTAGTTTGTCGTTCCCTCGGGTATCATATTGAATGATTCGTCTACCATTGGAGCGCTAGCGAACGTGGGCGTATAGGTACCGGAGTAAGGATCCACAGGAGATATGTATTCGTTTTCCTGAAACGCCATGTGCATACCATAGTTCTGCGCGCCTTGTACGTCCAGTGAAAGTGAATGTATCTCGTCTGAGACGTGGGCATGGTGATATTCTTCCCGGCTCCGCTTCTGTTTTCGGACCGGTTTTTGAGACGAAGTAGAGCTGGTGTCAGTCTGCTGTGGACTAAGTGTTACATCCGAGCCGTTATCTTGCATTGATGGTGACAGTGCTTTCTTCCTTTCGTCGGCAACATTTTCGCAAAATAGTACCAGTGTACCAGACATGAGCCTGAAGCTCCATCGTTTCTCTTCACACATATGCCTGGCAATATCCACGACTTTGTGGCAAGCAGTGTCGGCTTCATCCCGCAGCTCCTGGGGATAGTCGATAACGGTTTCTAGCTTAATACTCAACGCTGCAAGAAAACAGCGGACTTGAGCGTAATAACCTATACCCCATATTGCAGGACAGCTATGGACTAATTCCTTACTTGCATACCTAAGGGCGTGAACTGCCGCCTCAGCCAGCTCCCGTCGAAGTTTTACAGTGTCCTGTAAAAATCCGGCTGACTTTATCTTTTCCTCAGCATTAGCTGGCTGGAAGAAAGGGTAGTAGAATATTAATTTTATCGCAGCATAGTTCAACGCGAGAGTCGCTTGGCTGTCGTAGTCTTTGCAGACTGTTTGGAATTTACGGAGTCGATTCTCAAGTTCTGCAATAGAATCTTCGGCGTCGCGGAAATTTGCCTCTGTAACATGTTTGAACCTGTCTGCACGGTAAGCCACCGAGTGACATTCACCCAGTACGAGAGCTTGCTGTATGAGTTCGACGAAGAAATAGTGCTTTGTGTCTTCGAAGCCTGGGTCGAGATTTCTAGCGTCCGGAAAGTCGAGATCGATGTCCTCTTGGGATATCATGAGAGGGTAGCCCTTCCCTGTGCTCGTCCTGGTCAAGTTTCCGATGTCAGATTTAGTCTAGGAGAATCAATCTCCGATACGGAGAACATACCATCGATCTTTGATGAAGACTGCCCAGAATAGCCGTCTTCGCATTTCTTGCATGTCTTCGGAGTACTTGCTCTGGGCTGATCTCTTGTGAAGTTTCAGTTCCAGCGCCATCCGAACTGCCTGTATTTGCGCATCATGACATTAACTTTTGAAAGACATTAATGAAAAGTCTATGAGTGATATTTTACTCACCATCCCAAGCCTGATCGGCCATGCTTCCGTATCATGGATACCTTCAGTTTGTAACTCGACAGTGAGATGAATCAAAGTTAAAGCCATCAATGCCTGTAGAGACGGCTTATAGTTGTTCATCAACCTCATAAGCTGTGCATGGAGGACTTGCTTAATGTGGACAAAGTCTCGACTTGAAACAAGAACCCCGTTCAGTCTTGCAGCAACGCCGTACATGGCGGCGCGCAGGAGTGGGGATATCTTGTTTGTCTTTACATACTGCCTGGTAATTATTGGGATGTAGGGTTGTACTTTTGCGAAGAACAAGTCGTTTTCAATGTATTTTGCGAGCGGCGGGTCGATGTACAACTTATCCGTGCCCTCTATATCGGTCCAGGGTTGATAATTATTTTCAGTGATGTTCTGACGAATTCGTAGGATTTTCTCTCTTGACTCTTCGGTAGGGAGAAAGGATTGATCGGAAAGCTGGAAGCCCGCATGAGCGGACGTCTGTCCGTTCATAATCATTGAACTACTCATGGAAAAATTTAAGACGAATAATTTAGCCACGCTTGTCCTACATACATTTTAATGGGGGACAAACAAAGGAAATTACGAATCTTGGTATATATACTGACCCATCATTTGGTGGTCTCGGCGTGTTCTGCTGGAGAGACTCGTCGTCCGGCAGATCGCACTCCTTACCGTACTTGATGCACCATTGACATTTCGTGGACCCATCAGGCTGGCTCTCGAGTACGCATTTTGTCCGGCGGGTGCGACATTCGTTGCAGGAGCGTCGTCTGGATGCCCTGGTAAAGCTGGCGGTATGTACGCCGTCGTTGGCCATGTTGTAGGATTGTTAATGGCTTAGAGCCATCTGAGACCGAGCATGTACTATGGGTTCAGCGTCTAACGGGGGGTTTTTCGGGGGCTCTAAAAAGGAAGGCAGTAAAGATTACTGGACTGGAGTTCCACAACTGTATGGTCGACTTGTAAATGTACGGCAAAGAGGGAGCGGCGAAAGTGGAGTCGGCTCTCAAGACCGCTGACTGTGCACTGGGCTCTTCTGCTGCTACTGCTGCTGCATGGGCACTCCACCCGGGGCCGGTTTGGTTTCGCTACTTGGCGAAGGGGAGGGTATGTGATAAATTTGACTAGGGAATCTTGGAGTGCAAACGTCAAGGTGGCAAGGAAGCCTAGGAGAATCTTCTGAGGATCTCGAGATACCATTTAAGTAACTTCATACCGCTAGGCTAGCAGGTACAGAAACTCTATGGTTTCCTCGCGTTTTGTGTAAGTCTCAGGATAGCGGGATATAAAATATTTGCGCTCGCTTCCAAACTCCACACAGTAGTTCTTGGCCCATGGCACTTCGTTGTTTGACCTGGATGTGGCTGTCATGAGCTCAGGTACAGCCGGTTCAAAACTGCAGACATGCGTACCTGACGGGTTGGCTAGGACTAAAACATCATTACATGCTGCATTATAGATGCACATCCACGGATATATTGATTCGCCTGCAGCTAGGCTCGAGAGTTCTGTTTGCTCTAATTAAAAAGGGACCTGTTAATTAGCTGTTGGGGATGTAGGTAAAGTACTATATCTGTGTGTAACATCGCAAAGAACGGGAAGTAGCTTCTGGAATTACGAGTTCCTGCATGACCGAAGACCGGAGATGATCGAATTCTGAATTTCAAATATGGCGCATTACGTATCGATGGCTGAGTTGAGCCAGGCTGGATCATGGATAATAATAAATTTTGGTCTAGGTAATATGCATATCATAATATACATCAGGTCAGAAAAAAAAATCGGATTGTTTCATGAATTCAACGGTTAACTAGGATCAATTAATAAATGACGATGTCTTGCGACATATGGACATATCTAGTCGACTATAGTCTATAGTCTTGCTTACTCGCTCGCACGTACCATGACTAGGACAGGAACTACCACCATGCAGGCATGGAAGCAAGCGAAACCAGTTAGGCTCCGCACCGTTGTTCGAATCCTTGGGGCTAGCTGGAATCGAATCATTTTTAACTCCAATCCTCATTTCGCATGCCAAAACGATCGTAGACTGATGAATACATGTATACACCCGAAACCCTGTCCCGTCAATTGATCAAGCGACTTGCCTCTGAAAATTTTCAACGGCAGTTAGTGCGCGTGATGCTTATACTGAGGGTCTTAGCGGAAAAAGAAGCGAAACACTTAAACGGTGCACAGCCATCCGAAGACCTTTAGAACGCTTGAGTAAAAATGTGAGACGACATCAATACCGAAACTGCAGGCCGAGGAAACCCAATTAATGCAATTGGGTTCAAGATACTGCAGTAGAACGAACTCAAGTACTTAATTAGGCAAAATACTCTTTGAAAAGGTGGACCTTGTAATCTGTATCCGTGTAGACGTTACTCTTAACGGTCTAACGATACGAACCGTTCGCCTTTTTAGCTCAGCTAAGATGCTTAGCTATATTTTACTAAAGTTCTAGATTGGTCGGATGAGACTTGTAAACCAGCCCTTCCTTTATTTACTGGATTGAATAGGCCTGGCTTCGAGAACTGACCTCCACGAAGTCAAAAACCTCGATCCGAAAGAGAATTAAGATTCAACTCGTTTTTAATCAAATGATCACTTTGACGCTTGGGTATGCCGATGAGCTGAGCTACACATGTCCACAAAAACGTTTAAACGGTGCCTGAGTTGAGGGGTATGGAATCGACATGGGTTATGAATTTCTAAACTTAAACCTTCGATTGTAATATCGGTATATCGATCGGTACACAGGCTTAATTCCAGCTGATCTATGTTACCGCTCCACAATTTCGATTTCCCTCCTTGCAAATCCTTGGTAACTACGAGATCCTGGTCGCGGCCTTACCAAGTAAGTAGGTAACTTTCAGTGCACTTGCAGTGTCAGGCGGCCCAGGTGGCCTGAGAAACCCGGTACGAGCAAGGGTTTGTGCTGGATGTCTGAGGGGAAAGGTGCATTGGCAGCTAACTAGCAGAGAATAACCAGTCGAGACCAGGTACACCTGCTCAATAAATTCGCCTCCCATGTCACATCTGGGAATTGCGCATTTTGAAGACCCCACGGCGGACATGAACATATGTTAACATGTCGACATGTGAACTTGGGCCCTGGAGCTTGCGGGGCTAGCCTCGCGAACCCTGTCTTCTTTGTCCAACATCCACACAAAATCCATTCCAACTGGCCTCCGACCTGCCGTGCCTTCTCCACAATACCTTCTCCAATGCTCTCGGGTAATATTGTTCCTGACATCCGTCTGAACGAAGTACCTCTACATCCAATTCTGTAGACGGTCTGCTGGTTACCCGCTGGTGCACAGACAGTACATCCATTGCGCTTGCGGCCGCAGCCAAGCACCTCCGCGAAGCTCTAAGGGCCGCGGTTTCAAAGCTGAGCTTGGGCGTTCAGGCACCAGATCTGCGACCAATTTTGACGTCAAGTCAACCGCGAAAGATATCTGGCCCCAAATTTCAAAGAAATCTCCAGAAGGATCAAAGCGTTTCTTTTTTTTTTTTTTTAGAATCCTATCTTCGGAGATATACCAGGCTTCCTGCATGGTTTACGTTTCCCCTTTTTTGTCATATCTTCGAGCCTCGACATTCGACGTTTAGATGCTGACGGAGCTGCGAGCTGCTGGGCGGGAATTACAATCGTGACGACATCTCCTCGACTAGACGGGCTTGTGGTTCATGATCAGATCATGAAGGCTGTACGTTGAAATTTAAACAAGAACCTTCTTCCTCAAAGGGAACGGTCCTCCTGGAATTTTCCGATACCATGCTTTGTTGTCAATATATCTTATCAACAATCGACATCACGAACGCTGCCTCATTATTTTATTATCGAGGGCCGTTCAAATGCCGGAACTCGAGGGTCCACTAAAGATCAAGAGACTGAAAGCGAAGAAGGCTTGTGATCGTAAGTGCAACATTCCGCAACACAATCGTGAGGGGAAAGGACGGTCTCTTGCAATGGCTGTATACATATATCGGCCGGACGGTTCAATGGGAGCGGGAGCTAAAGGGTTGTGAATCTATCACAGGCGGCTAACAATATTGGGTGTTGCGAAATCCAGAATGTAGAAGGCTGCGAACAAAGTATGTCTAGTATCCTTTGCTATATATATTGTGTGCATGTCGACATATGGCCCTCGGTATCATGTCATATCGGCAGGAGCCCGCACTGCCCACGTCACCAACGAGGTTGAAGGCTTGAAAAATTAATCCTGTTGTATGTAGGTGCCAGCTGCCTGAAGACGGCCTGAGCGCATCCGCGTTTGAGGCTGCGGGATCCCGAGATCGAAGATGCACACGCTGCGCAAGACTAAACATCGATTGTACCTTTATTTTACCAATTACCGAGACAAGAGATCGAAGACATGCCAATACTAGCGTGCCTCCAGCACTGTAAGTACTTAGCTTTGTCAGCAGCCGTCCCGGGCTACAGGCTCAGGTGATCATTGTGGCTAACATAAATCCCTGAGAATTTAAGAGAGTCTGTGGCAGAGGGTAGTACTTCTCCTACACCTTCTTCGTCGAGACCAAGTATAGTGAGGTATATCGCCATCTACTTGACACCAGAACATTTATCCTGGGTTAGAACAAGAGTAGCTCACTATGAGTAGGAAAAATTCTTCAGCGCCTTTACCAGTCAGTCAACTGGACCCCGTGGAGCAGTAAGCAGCAGGTCCAGCTATGTTATTATATTCGTGATGATAGTCTAACTTTACAAGATCGAAAGCGAAATTCGGGGAATTCCTAGACGGCTGTTTACCTATTGTTAATTCAAAAGAAATATCGAATACCACCAGCGTTCTATTGAGCCAGAGTGTTCGCCGCATGGTTTTGTCTTTCACAGAACCAAGCAATGTCGCAGCTGATAATAATATTAAAGAATCGATACGGAAGTACTTTAAGGACAAAAATGCGATTACCATCCCATCTATCCATAATGTCCAGAGTCTCTTGTTTCTGAGCCTCTTTATTGACGAGCCAGGTTCTGGAGCGGGGAACAAGCTTATGACGGTGAGTTAACGTTATTATATACTCGCCTCGAGGTTTCGTAACATGTTAACCAAAAAAGTCATCTCGCTAATGTGGGGGCCGAATTTGATCAGGCAATAAGGATGGCATGCTCTATGCACTGGAATCGCCCCCCGGAGCAGGCGGACGAAGACCGAACCACGATCAATTATCTGTGGTGGGCCCTCGTATCTAAAGATATCTGGTAAGCATGGTTCGGTTCCGACCACGATGTCCATGGGGTGTGCTGACAAGGGTTGTCTGTAGGCTATACCTGGCCTCCGGCGTGCCACCCATCATTACCTACATGGGTTTTAATGTGCCCAAGCCCCAGAAAGCTCCGAGCTTCTTTTCAGCGTTTGTGGGAATATCCGAGGTCATGCGTATGTTCATTCGGCGAGACTCCATCGGAGTCTACATGAATGGAACAGCGCTGGAGGCCCTGATCGCTTGGGAAAGACTCTATTTCGCCGAAGTCTATCCGTCGACGTCTCCAAATTCTTACATCCACCCGTTTGACCCACCGGCTTTCCTGCGGCTGTTGCATTCCGTTGTTTTAGCTCTTTTCGCTATCCATGACCCATTCAACTTCCGGATAGAGTATTTCGCACTCTGGCAACAGGGAGCTGTGATGGATGATGCGATTGGACAGCCTTCTGCAGCAGGTTATAACAGGGGGCAGTTGCAACAAGCATATAACCAGCCGTATCAAACTTCTGCGGGATCTTCGTATTTTGGGTATCCCGATGGGGACCTTTTCAAGATACTGCCCAGAACTTTGAACCTGCACATGACCCATCCAGTTCTGTTCGATAGGTGGAGGTATCTGCAACGTTTCTCCGAGATCGTGGTCCTGGCTCTGCTGAAGTTAAACTTTGGCTTGGTGCCAGCAGAGAGGATTGTTTTTAATGAACAAAATTCGCTGATCCCGAATTGGCGGACGATGTGTATGATAAAGGAAGAGAGATGGGAAATGATTTTGTCGTTGGTTGGTCAAAATCGTGGTTGGGATATGGTATTAGATCTTTGTAGAGATTTCGAGGAAGATTCTGAAGAGACGGATTCTGGGGAAGGTTAATGCATGATGGTTTGGATTAAGGTGTTGTTGGTAGCAAATAGGTTCGGGTATCTCTATTTCTGGTCAAGTTCATATATCATTATATAGTTCTCATTATAAGTTTAACACCTGTCTTCTTGAGTTTATAGATCCACTTTGTCTCGCATAATTCAACTACTTTTGATTGATTCATTAAGCGGCTCGGAACTCGAGTACGGTCCTAGGTTAGGTGCGAAATTTTGGAGTAGTGTTACTACTAGGCTCCAACATTGGATCGCAGGCTCCGAAGTGAACTCCACATGCATGTGTCACAATCGCAAAGTTGACTTTAGGAGTTACTACTGTTGGAGGAAAAGAGGGTCAATGCCATTCCCTTTCAGATGCCAAAATCCGCAAAAGTGGATGACTTGTGGGCAACTTAGCTAATTAAGTACCCGCAAGACCAATGTCGAGGCTTTGAGGTCTAACTAAAAAGGTCCAGCTACTTATACGCCCTAGCCAATGGAGTCTCGAATCATAAGGGTCTTCCACTAACGGCCCAGAAAGTCAACAATTACTCCACAATCTTGTCGAGAAAGCTTAATGCTAACCCGTACTTTCGGATGAACCCACCCCGTCGATTCGAAGTATCTCGGCTTAAACCTGGGCTGCGGGATGACCTCATGCATCCAAGCGAAGATACTAGCGAGATGCCGTCCAGACTCCGTCGACGATAAGACATTCCTAACAGGGGTTGGATAACGAACCCCTGTTCATCGACCAATCCCGCCTCATATTTGAGAAACAACATTCCTAAGGGAAAGATCACAATTTGCCTGCTTTCCCGAAGAATACTGCTACTAAAACTGCCCGCAACCATGGCCTAAACGTTTCCCTGCAATCTGTACCCAAAAGCGTGTAATTTCGGGGCTAAAATGGCAGTCTTTTGCGGGGATGTTGAGAAGCAAGGTTGCAGCTATGATGCTATCGGAATTGCCCCACCACCAAGCACGGGCACAACTCTGAGAGCTTCTGCATATATCTACCTTCCTCGTATCTGATGAGCTCGGAAGAACATCAAAACAGCGTCATGAAGCGTGCATAAAAAACTTCTTTCGGCATCTTCCACCAATGAGATTCTAGCCAATTGAATAGTTTGTTGGGAATTCCGCCACGTTTCTAACCAGATATCGAGTTATTAATCAAGCCTGGCGGCCCCAAACTTTTAAAACCCCAAGAATTTACAAGAAGATCCGAAGATCGACCGGGCTTGGATTTCGAGTAATAATTTTGATGTTTTCCTGGAAAGGATCTTTTTTATAATTGACCGTCCTTTCCCCCCTTTCCGCTCTTGCACCAAATCCATCTCGATATCTGAAACCTTGGTAGGGTTCGCAAAACACTGAAAGGTACGTATAAATGCTTATCGATCTAGGTTCCGAGAATTTCGATAGAGGCTTGGAAATATGTACTCGAGGTATATTTATTGACTTTGAACTTTCTGTGAAGGTCCCTACGGTTCGACATCCTTTCGAGTTTCATACCAATTATCGGTTTCTGTGGGAGTAGTCAATATCTATACCTATAGCACCTGCCCTTAGGAAACATATCAAAAATGGCGAGTTCAAGTGCAGCTGGCGCGGTCAAATCGGTTGTCAACAAAATCACTAGTGCCGTTCTAAAGTCCAATGCTTCTGAGGCTCCATCAGATCCGCCATCCATCCCGGATACCGCTTCAATCGCTTCTACGCGCGAACATATCTCCGGGGATTATAAGCTCGTAGAGCCGGGAGATGGAGACCACCTAACTGAAATTAGTTGTTCTGTACGCCTCGAAGGCCCGAAGGATTGTGTCACTAAATACGGGCCCTCAGCCCCTCGGTTAAAGCTAGAGGTCACGCCTTTCACTTCTAGAATTGCGAGAATCAGGATCACGGATACGGAGAGGGCACGCTGGGAAATCCCGGCCGAATTGGTCCCCATTGGACCCGATATCAGTTCCGATACGAAGAACCCCGTAACTGCTGACTACCAAATCTCCCTAGACGAGGAGCTTGGAGGCCCAGGGCTCGCGATTATTCGCAAGTCGGATAATACTGCGGTCTTCGATACTCGTGGTATAGCACTTACCTATGCTGAGCAATATATTGAGATTGGGACGAAGCTGCCTAAAGGGACATTTGTATACGGAATGGGGGAAGTTACCGGGCCATTTTTGCGTGAAACTGGACGCAGATATGCATTCTGGGCTCGCGGTAAGTCCGAGGCGTTAATATTATTCTATTAGCGGACCCGTGAAGAGCAAATCTGCTTATATGCATATGCTAATTAACTTTGTGCTGCTTACAGATGCTCAAACACCAGAGCATGAGAATGCATATTCTAGCATGCCAATGTTTGCTGGAATGCACAACGGGATGGCCTTCGGTGTCGTAAGTTTCTATGGATTCTTATCTCAATTTAGGAGCTCGAAAGACCTAGAGTACCTAATCGTAATATTTTTGGCCTTAGTATCTACACAACTCTAATGCCCTAGATATGATCTACACCGAAGACCTTATGACCTATAAAATCGTCGGAGGAATTGTCGATTTCTTCGTCTTGCTCGGTGACACCTATGGAGAGGTTGTTAAGCAGTACCAATACGTCACCGGTTTTCCCCAACTGCCGCCTTACTGTGAGTAGATATAACTGAGATGGTGCCTCTGTTGAGCGGTTCTGATTTAATGTTAGGGTCCATCGGGTATCACCAATGCCGTTGGTATTATGATACCCTTGAGAAATTCGATGAAGCAAGGCAAATGAATATGCAATCAGAAATCCCAGTCGACGTGTTCTGGCTGGATATCGGTAAGAGCGACCTAAATGGGCAGTATGTGGATAGGGCGACCCACTGACTAGACACCTCACCGCTAGACTATATGATTGAATATAGACTCTTCACATTGGACGGAGAGCGATACCCCGGATTTATCGACTATGTCGACAAAATGCATGACGAAAACCATAAACTCGTAGCTATTCTAGACCCCGGTGTCAAAAACAACGTCGAAGGCTACCACCCCTGGGTCCGGGGAAAGGATTTAGATATTTTTATTAAGAACGGGAACACCGGGTTGGACTTCGTTGGTAAGGTACGTATAGTTTAGCTTAGTAACCGAGGAATCAAGACTCGTTTACAGATATCTTTATCAATTAGGTATGGCCGGGGCATGTTGTTTTCCCGGACTGGATCCACCCAAAGATCCACACCTACTGGACTGAAATGCTTAGAGCATGGATGTCTATTATGCCCGTCGATGGTATTTGGCATGGTTAGTCTCTTAAATATCTTTGAGGCTGATTACATTTGTGGGCTAACACTTATACGTAGATATGAATGAATGCAGCAATTTTGTAAACGGAGACGTTTCCGAAGCTGGTGGAACTGCGAATGTTGATGCGATTCTGATACCCGAGGACACCGAAACCGTCGCAGATCTGGCAAAGGCCGCCGCTGATGGTGTACCGGTCGAAGAAAGTGATAAAAAGCGAGGAGAGGCTAAACCCGAACCACTAGTCGCCTTCGATCCATCAAGCCCCCCAGGCCTTACAAATCCGCCCTACAGCGTAAATCATGGTGGTGTTGACTGGCCACTCAACGCTCGAAGTATTTCTGTGGAAACGACGCACTATGGTGGCGTCCTTGAGTATAATATTCACAACCTGTTCGGGCATTTGAATTCCAAGACCTCATATAACTCGTTGGTGGAAATCAAACCAGATGAGAGACCTTTTATTTTGACCCGTAGTGCGTTTGCAGGATCTGGCAAATATGCTTCTAAATGGTACAGTAGCCTCTTCAAGGTTTTTCAAAGTCTTAACTACTATATTGGTAGACCTAACGAAAGCGATCAACAGGCTAGGTGATAACTTTAGTCATTGGGATTCCATGAGATGGTCAATTTCTGGAATACTCAACATGCAAATGTTTGGAATTCCCCATATTGGCGCTGATATCGGAGGGTTTAACGGCAGCCCAAGCGAAGAGCTCTTGATTCGATGGTTTCAGTTGGGTGCTATGTATCCATTCTGCCGGTCCGTTATGTCCCGAATAACTCTTAATTATTTCTTCCGTTGACGTATGCACGCATCTATGTAGGAACCACAACATGCCTAACACACGCCCACAAGAGGCATATATCTCAGAATCTGTCGCCGAAGTTGCAAGGAGATATCTTAATTTCCGCTACAGGCTGTTGCCGTTCTGGTATACTGCATTTGCGAAGGCCAAAAATTCCGGTGGAAGTGTCGTCCAACCTGTCTGGGCGGTATACCCCCCAACCAAACAGTCACCCGAAGATACGGCGAAAATTTTCAAAGAAGGTAACGATGCTTTCTTGATCAATGAAAAACTGCTTGTTCTTCCCGTCGTGGCTGCGAAGCAAAGACAGGTGACTGCTTGGATTCCAGCCGGGGTGTGGTATAATGCGACTGAAGAGGGTGTCTTCACTGACTGGAATGACTCATGGCGGACAATCGATGCCCCACTCAATAAGATTCCGGTATGTAGTAGCTTATCGGCAGGGTTATTTATGTCTGGTGGACGTAGAAGCTGATAATCACCGCCCGCAGCTTTTCTTCCGTGCAGGATCAATCATCCCAATGCATTATCACAAGTCAGGGAAGACCACCGTCGATTTTAGAGCCGGGGGGTTATCTCTTGCAATATTTCTAGATTTTGCCGGCAAGGCCAAGGGTGACGTCTACTTAGATGACGGCAAAACCTTCTCATCGGGGAAGTCTATGGTTAAGTTCTCCGCCAGGACGAGCGAGGACTTGAAGCGCTTGACCCTGGAAATCAGCGGGGATTTTGGGTACCTAGCACAGCATAACCCGGCGGAGGTAACCATTCGGGAAATTACGGTCAGGGCAGGGAATGGAAAGTCGAAGATAACCACGACAAAAATATACCTTGGCTACCCCCAGACGGAGACATTTGAATTGTAGAAAGATTTAAAATTCTCTGTTAGGAGAACTGTCAAGAAGGCATGGGGAACCCTTACAAGAAGAAAAAAGATACCACCGGTTCCAAAACGGGGTCTGGGAGACTCAGATGATGATGAGTTTGAATCAAATGTACCCACCGAAGCTGCCCCGGATGAGTCCGCATCGAATGCGCCCGCCGAAAATGAACCCTTTGATTTTCAACCAGAGCCGAGACTGAATTATTCTGGCTAGTACGAACAGCTGCGGTTTATTTGAGAGTAGAGAAATGCGTCTTTGGTGAACTTTTCGTTTTGGTATTCTATTTTCCTTATTGGTTTGGCCCTGTAGGACTATTGAGACCTTCGGAAGTGGTTAGAAGTCCTCAGGGATGTACACATGTATGGGATACTACATGCAATAGGTAGATAGGGTTGCACCCTATAAGATATCTGTTTGGGACCCAAAGTGGATAATGCTTAGAAATTGGTAAAACTAACATAAGCTTTCCTCTTGGTGGCTCGTAAATACCCGGGTCTATGTGGCTCCGCTGTAACCAGAACTTACACAAAACAAAAAATACATTATTTAGGGTGGCGTCTATGTAGATTGGTCGGTAATTCGTGTAACCTTGTACTGAGACGGCTCCGCTGCGCTCCGCCGTACGTAAACCCGACTGAGTACAATCAGGCCTATACTGACTTCTACTGACAAACAAAACCAAAAACATACATTTTTTTTGGAACCTCACCAGCAATTTTTTGGTGTAGGGCGGTACGGGCACCAGGGAGTTATTGAGAACCCGACTTATCGGTCGGACATAAGCTTTGGGATATTCAAACCTGCAAGCGCAGGTGTTGCAGGTGTTGTATTTCGGATAGTTCCAGAATTGGTGGGCCCCGGTCTTGCGGCCTCCCGGCTTGGCCAAGCACACCCCTGATAGCTGAGCCGAAGCTCAAAGGGATTCGGTGTCGGCATGTACTCTGTCCACTAGCTACTCACGAGCTTACTTGCACTTGTCATCGTATCGTATCATCAAAATTGATGATTCCGCTGGCCTCTTAGCCGGTCGTCCTACTGCCCGAAATCATGGACACTTTTCGTCGCCGTCGCAGCTCTAGTGATGCCGAAGAATCCGGTGTATACGGTTCCCAATCTGGGATCATAAACACGCGAGTCCGTATATACACGATGTTAACAATTGGCACGATATTATGTTATATGTACTACGGGTACCAAAGTAGTGGGTTCAGGGGCTACCAGTACAAAATATTTGGCACGGTTAAGGCGCCAAACAATGAGTTCCCGGTAGCGGTGCCAGAACCTCATACCACCGTCGTTGAAGTCGACGTTACGAAAACAATATCGACGGTTTTTGAGGCGGCACCAACATTGGCGCCTGGGAAATCGAATTTCTGGTTAGCAAATATGGAACATAGAGGCGTTGCGCCTTATCATTCCGATAAGAAATATCAAGGTATCTGAACCCATGCAGAAGCTACTGTCTATTCTAATTGTATTTCTAACTGACTGCTTAAACCTAGTTTAGTCTTTCGAAATGTTTTCGATTTTGGGGCGAAAGGAGACGGTGTAACCGACGACACAGCTGCTATCAATGCAGCTATAACGGCGGGCGAACGTTGCGGTGAGGGCTGTGACTCTTCCACCATATCGCCGGCTGTGGTGTTTTTCCCGCCTGGGAGATATCTGGTTTCGGCATCAATTGTGGCTCTATATTATACGCAACTGGTTGGGGACCCATTGGATATGCCGATTCTTTTGGCGTCAAAGAATTTTGGCGGGTGGGCAGTCATTGATACAGATCCATACGATCCGCCAGGGAGGAACTGGTATATCAATCAGAATAACTTCTTCCGGGCGATACGGAATTTTGTGATTGATTTGACATTGATGGATCCGAGTAAAGGTGTTGGGTAAGTTGCTTTGGAAATATTATACATGTTCCGTCATCAAAGAGTTATAGGTATAGACACCATGTGTGCCTATGAACCTGAGATTCTAAGCTTTTTTGGGGGTATGAACTTCAAAATACTGACGTGTGAGGAGAATACATCACCAGGTAGCCCAGGCGACATCGATATATAATGTTATATTCAAAATGCATGATAGCGAGGGTACGCAACAAAGGGGTATATTTATGGACAATGGGTCTGGTGGATTCCTGTCGTCGTTGAAGTTTTATGGCGGGGATTGTGGTGCTTTCCTTGGAAATCAGCAGTTCACAACTATAAATTTGGAGTTTTATAATTGCAAGACTGCAATTTATATGGTAAGCCTATGCGGTCAATAATACAGATGTCCAGAAGATGGTGCTGACATTTTTGCAGAACTGGGATTGGGTATGGCTTCTTAAATCCATCAAGATACGCAATTGTGGCATCGGTATCGACATCAGCAATGGCGGGCCCGATGATATTCACACTGGCTCCGTCCTTTTGCTCGATAGTTACATTGAAGATACAGACATCGCCATTAAAACATTCCGGACGAAAGAATCGACTCCCCCAGCCGCGGGGACTCTCGTTATTCAAAACCTTGTAATATCTGGCGTAAAAACCACAGTATCTGGTTGGAAAGACGAAGAAATATTTGGTGGTAATGAAAAAGGTCGGAATACAACAATCCCCTTCTGGGGCCATGGGAAAGGCTATTCGGACCATCTTCCTCACGGTGATGACATCAACGTTGTTGCAGATGAAACCGTCGATGCTATTCCCGTGGCTTTGAAGGATTCAGCGGGGAAGATCCTGGAACGGCCAAGGCCACTCTATAGACATATTACTCCCAACCGTTTTGTTAGCGTCAGAGCTGCAGGCGCAGTTGGAGACGGCGTCGCAGATGATACGGCCGCGATACAAGAAATACTCAATGCAAATGGCAACACTCCACCTGGACAAAAGAAAAGGATTATATTTTTCGATTACGGTGTCTATCGAGTTACGCAAACCATTTATGTTCCCCCAAATACTTATATTGTCGGGGAAATGTGGACTGTCATAATGTCCTCGGGCAGCTTCTTCAATGATGCAAAGAATCCGAAGCCGTTGTTCTTGGTGGGGAAGCCTGGGGAAGAAGGTACCGTTGAGATCTCAGATATGCTTTTTCAAACTCAAGGCCCGGCTGCTGGTGCGATTCTCATGGAATGGAATATTAGGTAAGATATCAGTTTTCTTCTCAAAATGTATTTTTCTTCTTCGTGGGTGTTTTTTGGGCGCTGGCTAATTTAGAAAGAGATCCCCTCAAGGACAAAATGTTTCCGGCATGTGGGATGTCCACTTTCGGGTAGGAGGTTCTGCAGGAACAAACCTACAAGATCCAAAGTGCATTAAAAAGCCAGACGATCAAGTCAACCCTCATATTGATGATGATTGCGTATCCGCTTTTATGCTGCTGCATATTGGTAAGACAGCAAGTCTAATGATGGAAAACATGTGGATCTGGACCAGGTAAGCATCAGAAGGTCCAGGACAATACCGAAACAAGACGTTGAAGTTAACCTCTAGAGAATATTAGCGACCACGACCTGGATTCCCCCAAACATGAACAAATCACGATCTATACAGGGCGCGGCCTTCTCTGTGAGGCTGAGTTAGGCCCTGTTTGGATGTATGGTCATGCTGTCGAGCATAATGTTTTATATAACTACCAGCTCGCCAATACCAAGAACATATTTATGGGTGTGATACAAACCGAGACACCATACTATCAATCCAACCCTCGGGCCCTCCAGCCTTTCCCTCCTGTTGCAGAATACTTTGATCCGGATTTTGAGACAGTTTGTGGGACTCTTCCTCCAGATCAAGTTTCGATGTGTGAAAAGAGCTGGGGGTTGCGGATACTTAACTCGACGGATGTGTTTGCGTTTGGTGCCGGATTGTATTCTTTTTTTGAAAACTACAAGACAGGTACGTTTCATCCGTGGATATAATATCGTATGGTGCGAATACTAACCTACTTTCTACAGATTGTATTGAGAAGCGGGAATGTCAGCGTACAATGGTGATGATAGATGGGGATAGAAAAAGTGATGTTGTCTCCTCAAGAAGTAATATTTGGCTCATGGGGTTAGTAACCATTGGAACCCAGAACATGGCCAGTTGGACAAGGGGATCTGGAGATGGTGAACAGGTCTCGGTGTCAGCGTTGGATAATAATAGGGCGGGATTTACGGATACTGTTGGGTTGATTTTGTTGTAATCGAAATTTGCATATATATATGGGTATTGGATAAATTAATCATAGACTGGACTAAAACATAATAAATCTTTAAACTGGGTCATGGAGCAAAAGGTTACATCTAAAAGAATATAATTTAATATTTAGTGTAGAAAACTACTTTTCGGGGCTGGCTCGCTGGAAGGGAAGACTCCGTCCAGATAGGCCCTCAAACGCTAAGGAAGTAAAAAAAGATGGGAGAAAGGAATGTACATGTACAAAAGACAAAATCGCGGGTCGCTAAGCACAAAGCCGCAGTATAAAACCACTACTATATCCGGGGAGCTCTAACTTGCACCCCCTTCCATTTCCTCCCAGGTACCATTCGCAAACACAGTCCCAGCTTTTGTATAATCTCCCACCGAGCTGCCTCTAACATACCCGATCCGGATATACATCTTCTCGGCCTCTTCGTTACCGAACATTCCCTGGTCTTCAGGGAATATCTTACCCCCAGGATTGTCCCAAAGACTCTGCTTCATAATTTCTCCAACTGTCCGCCTCTCTAATACAACAGAACTCTCGCTGCCTCTGTACCTCTCAACGTCATTCACAATTACGCTGACTGCGTCCCATGGTTTCTCTATGCTTGCCCATCCTATTGTCACGTTCGTAGCCATGACGACTACGTCTTCAACCTTCGGTAAAACACTTCCTAGGAGGGCGTCTCCTCTTAGCTCGGCGCTTGTCTGTAAGACCCCATCCCAACCCCATCTTGCGAGCCCATTGATAAACAACCCCATCAGTAATCCCTGATAGATCATGGATGGTCGAGTTTGGATTCTTGTTCCGGGCAATAAAAGTAATGATAGGATGTAATGATGAATCCTTAGATTGACGCCAGGGACTGCAATCAATAGTCCCAAACCAGCGCCGGCGCCGGCGTAAAACCAGAGATATTTTTTCATATTTCCTTCTCTTCGGATGTGCAAAGCCTGAAACACGGCTATAACGGTCAATACCACAACAATAGCCGCGAGTGCGGCTTTCGCTCCAGGTTGTTGGTTTAGGTCATGCGGCGTTAATCTCGATATAGGGATCCATTTGTCGAAAGTATAGTTGTTCAAAGCGCCAAACCAACAGGCCCCAAGCCAGAGTATCGTCTTTTCGAATTGGGCGTTGAGGTCTTTGAGTGTTCGGCGAACTACCATTCGCTCTAAAGCATATGCTGCAAACGCTGTGGGTAAAAACCTTGTTGCCCCTATGGCGATGAGATCGTATGGACTGGCATGGCCCGGTGGATCGCCTGCCATGCCCACCTCCCAAAATATACTACAAAAGAGAGTCCAGAAAAACACCGTAGGATTTGTAGTAAATAAAGAGATGACAATGTTGAAAACGAGTGTTATACTAAACGCGGTCCAACGAAGGTCGGTACATGACTCTGAGTCGTCAAGCCCCTCGACTGTGAACGAATACGGGAATGGCGCATCAAATGGAACTGATTGTATTCCACCGGATAGTGAGTCTGGGAATGAAGCCTGCATTCCTGTTTTGCGAAGACGAGCACATCCTCCTTTGTTAGGTCGCAAGATCTCAGCATGGGTGGCAGCAAGGCAAATGAAGGAGTCGGCACGATAATGTCGAGTTTCCGGATCAACCCCGAGTGAAGGCAGGCCACCGCCCACGACCAAAGCTTGATAGTTGAGTTGCTGAGTGCCGACGGTATACGGTTCTAACAATCTAGCGGAGTCGCAGTCGGTTGGACACCTGAACTTGAGAGTTTCATTGGCGAATGAGCGACAGTTGATGCCATTTAGGCCGCACCCGTTATTTTTTGACCTTTATGTATATTGTGTTAAAGACATTTATCAATATGAATTAAGGTTACCTCACCCACCATAGACTATTATTGCAGCCCAGCATCATCTCTTCTCCGGCAAAGTATGAGTAATGGATTACCAAAACGAACGCGGTCATCCATATTGCGCAAGCGACCAACCAGGCTACAGCCTTTGTCTTTTTATGAGGGCAAAGGCTGTCGAGGATCCTGATAGGGATTGCTTGTATATCTGGGAAGAGTGGTTTTATCTTTAAAGTCTCTGGTGGAACCGGCCCCTTTATCCATCTCGCTATCGCGGACGTATACTTCTTCGACTTGTATCTTAAACTCGTGGAAGTCGTAGTACTATAATACCGTGTGCGTGAGCGTTGTGAAACCCCTTCGAGACGTTCAATGTCGTCGCTATATCTATATGAATCGCTTGATTGACGGGGAGTGGTGTCGTCATCCCTATACCGATTGCCCCCGTTCCGAGTTCGAGGTTGATGGGCAATCAGAGGTTGTTCAGACGAAGGGGAATCTGACCTTGAATACGGCGGCGAACCGGATTCGAGATCAGCTGCTGATGCGACTTCATCCTCTCGTGCATAGCCTGTCATCTCGATGGTTGCCTGCTAGTGAAACTACTCTAACCTTTGAACTGGGTGTCCTTTCCTCCACTGAATTCCACTCCCTTGCTGGACCTTTTCGTAACTTCTGCACACCGGATCTACTCGCTGGGTATTGGAGATACTACAGATAGTAACCAATGCACCAGGAATTTCGCCCGCAGCCCTAGTAGAAAAGGTACCAGACACACAGGATATGGTAAGCAAGTGGAAAAAAGACAGCCCAAGCTACGCTAAAGGTAGATTGTCACGCGAGCAGACGGGACCACCAAGGAGGAACCGGGGAAAGACTAATCCGTATTCCGTGAGGAGTAGACGCGACATGGTGGCAGAATACGAAGGAAGGGGAGAGTTCTGTCAGATCATCGGAAACGGCGGAAAACCAAGAATCTTGAGCTTTCTTAGCCTGCTTGCAGCTCTTATCTGCGCGTTCTGCATGAAAATGTGTTGCCGTGTTGTTGGCGGGGTTGGGACGGCACGTCAATTGCCTATTTAGGTTTAGCCACACCGGCATTTTTCGGCTCTGATGTCACGGCCCGCTCTGTTCGGCGCTGTTGGCTCCAATTGGCTGGCTGATATATTTAGAATTCATGCAGCTTTCCTTCAGCAGCTTCTGCTAGATCCTGTAGTGCCTTTTGAACCGAATTGAGTTCTGCGGCGTCAATGTTTTTTTAAGTTGTGCATACGCCCGGCGACTATTTTATAATTTTGCGTTAACTGCAGGGCCGAGGCTATCAACTTCGCGTTCGTCACTAGTCTTAGTACTAGATCCAGGATCGATCCGAATAAGTAATTCTTGCAAAAAAGTGGGCTTGAGATTCAAAAATCTACCTGACATGTGACTCTAACGACTCAGTAAAGCCTCGATCTCCTCCAGATTCATGCCTTCCGTATCAGGGTATATCAGGTATATCCCAGCCCACCCCACCGTGCAGATGACTGCAAACAGCATGAAGGTAGCGACAGCTCCCATATTATCCATTAAACCCAAGAATGTTTCCCCAATAATAAAGTTGCTGCTCCAGTTACACGCTGTTGCAATAGCGGTCCCCAAAGATCGAACAGACATAGGGAAGAATTCTGCTTGTTGCCATGGAACATTCCCAATACCCGATGCATAGGACGCAACGTAAAATGTCGTCGAGAACAAAATAACATATGCATAAAATGACGATGCGGGATCTGCGTTAATAGCCGACTTTTCCTCGTGTATTGCGGATACGTCTTGTGTCGGCAGATTGTGAAATCCGAATGCTGCGGCTAAAAGTCCAATCGCCATCATCGGAACCGAGTACAACAGTAACCTTCGTTTCCCAACCCTCGGTATTAGTACCAACGATACCAATGTAAACGTAAAGTTTGTAGCAGCGACTGATAGTGATGTCAAAGTTGGACTCTCGAACCCAAGCATAGCATATATCAAGCTCGAGAAGTACATCAGGGCATTGAAACCGCAAAGTTGTTGAAACCCTTGGAGACCACCTGAGATAAGAAGGGCCCGACGATTGCTTCTTTTCCCAAATAAGTTTTTCCATTTTGCGGTCGTGCTGGCAAGCTCAGTTTCACTCCTCACACCTTGCTCAATACTACGCACAAGATGGGACAACATTCGCCGGTCAGCTGCATTAGACTCATCCTGGTTAATCCCATAGACACGTGCGAGAATCGATGTGGCTTGTTCAATGTAGCCGTGCTGAACCAGCCATCGCGGGGACTCTGTGTAACGTTATGTGAGCTCTTCTAGATCTGCATACAAAGCGGGTCAATTGAGATTTAGGTACTTACCAGGTAAAAAGAACAGAAGGCCAATCTGGATAGTGGCCGGAACACCGCCCAGAAGGAACATGGGACGCCATCCAAACGGTGTTTGGGAATACCAATAACCAATTAGATATGCCACAATCTGGCCAAGAGTAATGAATACGGTATTGAGGGTATTTAGTCGTGATCGTAGATGGGCTGGTGAGAGTTCAGTAATATACATTGGAACCACAGCGCTCCCAGCACCCACTCCCAACCCTATTTCAGTAGTATATTAGATATAATTTGCCTTCCCATACTCAGGGTCATCCATTCGAGATACTTACCAACTATAAACCTGCCAACAACAAGCCCCTGAACTGACTGGGCCCAGCTCTGCCAAACAGCACCCAATATGAACACCACAGCAGCTGCGAAGATAGCCTTCTTCCGCCCATATTCAGATACTGGTCCCGAGCCTAAGGACGATATAAGTGCGGATATAGATGTAATGGAAGTGACGAGTGACTGCTGTGCTATGGTCAGAGCAGGTATCGGGGATGTCTCTGGTGGGTTCGCAAGCTGTAAAAGAGCAGAGCTGATTATCGCGGTATCATCTACGGTAGTATTTTAGTTCCCAGTCTATGGAGGTAATATAGGGTATGGTTTAGCCTTACAGCCAAATAGCAGCCCTGATATCCCGGCGCTCACAACCAACAACCAGACCCAAATCCCAGGCTCTCCACGCACTAACTTGGATGCTTCTTCGACATCATTGTCCGACCCAAGGAGGGCGTCGTCGTCGCGAGCATCGTTATAGTCGGGGCCATGCCCATCTCGAGATATAGCGGACATCTCTATCGGACCATCGGGCATATGTGCATTACTAGCGTAGCAGATAGATGGTACATGGACGAGTCCTTGGTGCGGCGCGTGAGCCGAAGCAAGGCGATTACCCTATCCAGCCACAACACAACTTTTGCAACAAACCGAAACACAGTCCAGTTGCGGAGAGGCAACCTAATAGGGGCGATTCTTTGTGCGATTTGCTTTAGTGAAGAGAATTGATTCGCATGATTATCGAAAGTTGGACACCTTCATCAGAACTACCCAGTAGTCATAATTTTGATTTCGTTCTCGAAGCAGAGGACAACTCGGGAGCTTGAAGCTCCCCCAGCCCTTCTTTAATAATCCCTCGAATCTCAACTTCCCAATGAGGAACAACCTAGATAGCATACCCTAGCTAGGCCTATCAACAGTGACAGGCGGGGCTTAGAGCCAAGGTTCTACCAGTACCCGCATACCAATGAGCGTCCAAGAGTTACTCAAGGTCTTGGTGTAACCCTCGAAGAAATATTCGAAATGCCCCACCATCCTACGCGGGAAGGTATTAGGGAAGAACGCGCATTCAGCTTCTCAATTCCTCATCATGTGTATCCTAGTATGCTCGAAATCGATGAGGAACCGTCTTTTGCCATCCTGACTAGGAACATTTTGATTATGCGATGCCCTTGGCGATTCTCCCTTGTATGCCGTTCTACTGCAGAATTGTCTCTCGTAGTGCAGGCGTATGAGGTTTTTAGAGATACAGCGGAGGTCTCGAGGTTGGCGAAGTGCTTATAAGAGCCCGACTGCCCTCGAAAATTATCGGAGTTTTATAATGACCCGAAGTATATCTACGCTTGGAGCAAGGGTAGGATTATTGTAATAGGTTAAATATCTATCTTAAAATATTCAAGATGAAGGTTAGATATGCCAGCATTGTCGCGGGTTGGATCGTCTGCGCAAATGCAGCGGTCATGACACCCCCCCTCGATTCGGAGGGAATGCAAGCTCTTGTGACCAAAGAGAAGTAATTCACCTATTCACAAAACATTTCCTTGTTTCACATCTAACGTCGACTCCTGCTTTAGACTTCTGAGCAATCTCAAGGATCTCGACCGTATCGCAAGCGAGAATGGCGGAAACCGCGCTTTCGGTCTTCCAGGATTCACCGCGTCGTTAAATTATGTCAAGTCCCACTTGGCTACCTCTAAAAAATTCAAGTGGTGGACCCAAGATTTCCAAACGAGATTCCGCCAGCAAGCTGTTAGCTTCACAGTCGCAGGAAAGAAGTACTACGTTGCCAGCATCAACTATTCCGCCAATGGACCAGATACAACCTTTGACGTCACAGCCGAGGTAGTTAGGGGTCCAGTCGGCGCTGATGCATGCACCTCTGGCGCATACTCCACACTCGACGTAAAAAACAAAATTGTCATTGTGGACCGTGGCGATTGTCCAGATGGCCAATCCGTTGTTTCTCGTCTGCGCCCTGCAGTTGATGCCGGTGCCGCCGCCATAATAATTCACATGGATACACAAGCGGGCAGCGATACCCTCCGCAACAGCATCCTCCAAGTTTCCGATCCCCAAACCTTCCGTCCTACCGCATTTATGGACTACAAGGATGGTCTCTCTCTTCTATCTCTTCTCGAGGCTGGAGAGTCTGTTTCCGCGAGATTTGTCCAGACATACGTCGAAGAAATGCGCACAACCCAGAACCTCTTCGCAGAATCCATTGCCGGAGACCCAAATAATGTTATCATGATGGGTGCCCATCTCGACTCCGTTCAGGACGGACCTGGAATTAACGATGACGGCTCTGGGACATCTCTCCTCATTACCATCTTCCATGCTCTTCAGAATTACCGTCCAAAGAATAAGATCCGTCTTGCTTGGTGGGGCGCTGAAGAACTTGGACTTGTTGGCTCCAAGTACTACACTTCCAATCTCTCCAAGGCAGAGGCGAACGCCATCTTGCTATACCTCAACTTCGACATGGTTTCTCGAGGTTACTACGGTGTCTTCGATGGCGATGGCAAGACACACGGCCTTGCTGGCCCACCTGGCTCTGATGTGATTGAAAAACTCTTTATCGACCACTTGGTTGCTAAGGGAATCCCTCTTACTGCTGCAGTCTTCACAGGCGGTAGTGATTATGCTAGCTTCATGTCCACCCTCAAGAAGCCTGTTGGTGGAATGCACTCCGGGACAGGCGTTGCCCAGGACCCGTGCTACCATAGAAGATGCGATACCTATTCAAATGCGAATGGAACACATTTGGAGGTTATTGCGAAGGCAGCCGCGCATGTTCTTAGTGTTTTGAGCAATGAGGGACAGAAGATCATTCCAAAGGCGCTTATGGAACCCAGCATGGAGGGTAAGATGAGGATGGACATGGTGGATTCGTTCCCTTGGACTTTTGTCGAGGGCGAGGAGCACTTAGCCGTTTGCGGGGGACACGATAACCACTATTTGGAACAGTGAGTACGGTACCCGATTACTCAAGGAAAGTATGATCATGATGTAAATACCCCAAAGCCCAGGGACTCTGGGCGAGATGTAAAAGCTGGTGATACCCTTTTGTATATATGCATATAAATTGATAATTTATCTTGGAGATACACGGACTTGATTAAATTAACCTCATTAATATTATTATATCTTTATGATCAGCTGATCGATAGTAACGAATCCATACCCCTAATAGCTTTGATAAAACTTGGCTCAATTCCGAAGGGTTTGCAATTGCTGGTAGACAATCTGGAAACAGACTATGGTTAGTCTTAGGTAGTCTCGTAAGTCTATAGCTTATCTAGCAGAAGCAAAATACAACAATACCAAGAATAGGGGCACACTTCGGAAAGTATACGCTATGTCGTAGAATATTAATATAACTAACCAAGTGAATCCTGGTATTTACCTGAGAAAAGCTCTTTAAAATTTTACAAACGGGAGCTTTGGTTTGCTTAAGGTAATATTCTGGTTTGACGCTTGCGTGAATCTCCGGATCTTTACGAATGACGGTTTTCTACTGCTTGTGATTCCCTTGGTAAGTTCGATGGAGGTCGTATAAGAATTACGATGGGACTAGAGTAGTAACGAATCAATAAATTTCACTTTCTAGAAATCTAAACATACAAGGAAAGCTTAGGAATTTCGGGGGATATTCCGAAATGAAAACGAGAAGGTTGCGAGAAGTTTCTCGCAATGGATCACTGGAGCCAAAAAAATCATTGATTCGCGCATAGGTAGACTAAATAAGGCTCTAGGAGAGTCCGCACATAGTCTAGGACAGGCAAGAGATTAAAAGTTGCCGATATGGGAGTTAAAGTTGAGTCACAAGTACTACTCCAGGAGATGAACCCGTCATCAAATGGCTAGCAATACCAACCGAGTACAGATCAAGCGCCTCCACCTGGGCGAACAGCATAAACACTGTCACTAAGCCCATATAGCGGCACTTTACCTTTAGATCCACGGTTAAGCTCATTCACTTTTCCCGGGGCTTGGTTACCAAAGCCAGTTGTCTGAGTAGCTGTCTGAGTAGCTGTCGGAAAGGGAGATCCAAAGATCCCTGTCGGGCGCGGCTGATCCCCACTCCCAAAGCCTTGAGTCCCGCTTCCAGAGGTCTGTTGATTTCCTCCTCCAAAGCCCTGAGCCCCGCCTCCAGAGGTCTGCTGAGTTCCTCCCCCAAAGCCCTGAGTCCCACTTCCAGAAGCCTGCTGAGTTCCACTTCCAAAGCCTTGACCTCCACCTCCAAAACCCTGTTGAGTTCCACCCCCAAAGCCTTGTTGAGTTCCACTGCCAAAGCCTTGCTGTGCTCCGGTACCAAAGCCTTGCTGTCCTCCAGTACCAAAACCTTGCTGGTTTCCAGCGCCAAAACCTTGGTTTCCAGTGCCAAACCCTTGTTGGTTCCCAGAGCCAAAGCCCTGTTGATTGCCGCTGCCGAAGCCTTGTTGATTGCCGCTGCCAAAGCCGCCGAAAGACTGGTGTCCACCATTTACACCCGAGGTTGGAGTGTCAGTGTTGGGTTTAGGTTTGCCTTCGTCATCATCATCATCATCAGCCGCGTCGATATCGCCTTGATCTTCGTCGTCAGAAGAAGTTGCCTTGATAGTAAAAATCAATGATCCATCGTCACCTAGGACCAGTCTGAAGGCAGTCCAGACACATATCCCGGTATCCCTCGCGTTTAACTTGGCAAGAATATCGACCAGCATCCTTCGTTTGTAGTGTGTGGTAGTACTCATTGGGTCCATATTAAAACCTTGTTGCGGGATATCGTTGACATCAAGCGGGAGGGCGACCACATTGAGGGAATACCAGTCCTTGTTGGTCTTTTCATGAGGGATTGAAAGTTGGTAGGCTGCGGCGGGACCATAAGTGACGTATCTGAGCTAAAAAAATTAAAATAAAAAAATGAATATTAGGCCTATTAGGAGGGTAAACTGATGGACTTCGGAGGCTGCGCGAAGTGAGCTCTTACCCAGTTCGCCATTCTGGCGTTATTCTGATTTGGTGTCTTGGTATATTTGATATGGACACTGATTCCCTTGCGTGATTGATCAAATCGTTGCTAGGAAGAAAAGTTTGAAAGGTAAGTGGTGATTGCTCCGAGATAGGTGGTCAGGGGTGGAAAGATATACTCGCGATCAGGAACTGTTCTAGTTAGACAGGTAGTTGTGATTTTGCTCAAGACGTGTTCGAGGTACGATGTGAGTAGGCCTGGGACGTGTACTAGTAAGGAGGGAAAGGTAGGTAGATGGGAATCATACAAAGGCTTTATACGTCATTAGAACCGTTGTAATTTACACGCTGCAATCACTCAAACATGCTTTAAAACGTGAAGGAATAATAGAACCAGATCATCAAGGCTGCGGACAGTGCTTAGGTGCTTAGGTAACTACCCATATATAATAATAGAAGGAAATGGGGGGGTTATAGAAATAGATTGTGCGAAGAGTGAAGCGAGGAAAACTTTCAAAACAGACTTTTACCCAAGGACCTGTATACCGATGCCAAACAAGTAGATTGTCTATATTACATCTTCTTCCGTGCCGGTACTCCTCCTGTCGGGTTCGAGGCTCGCACCTCGCCTTCCACTGCTCCTTACACTTCGTCTTCGCTGTGGGGGTGTATCTGTCGCAGGAGAACCCGTGCTTCCGCCCTCACCTCTATAGCTATCCCTTTCAGGCGAGACATATGATGCCCTTTGCTTTCCTTTCGAATTCGACCTCGAGACAAAAGGTTCGGGACCATGAGAGGCGATGTATTCGTCTTCTTTTTGGTCGTTGTTTTAGTATGTGCGTATAGTCCGTTAAGAAAATAGAATAGGCATAATCTAACACTTATGGACTGGCCCCCCTCTTTAGACATGGGTTCGTTCTGAAGAGGAGAGGTCCAAGCCACATTCATAACACTAGAAGTACTCTGGTCCGTAGTCCTCCTCTTCAAGCTCATGCATATGAGCATGGGTAGCTTTCTTGCTTTTAACCCCGTTGGTCCCATGATGAGATGCTATAGGTTCTGCCATCCAAAAACGAATAGAAGACACCAAGATGAAAGAATCAACAAGACCGAACTTTCCCTTCCAAAACATGGCATCCAGGTACATATTGCAGAAAAGGGACCAAGACGATAAAACTGGGAAAGGTTTAAGAATCGATGGGCTTACCTGCTCTCATCGTCTCTGCACTTCTTAGTCTATCCTCTAGATGGGAGATCGTCTTCTGTTGTTCGTAGTATAGTCTCTTGACCTTATCGTACTTGAGCTTCAGGATCTCCTGTGGATATTCAGACCCGGTCGAGGCATGACCAGCAGGTGGGCCCGATACCCGCTTATCGCGAACACCATTAACGTTGGCGGCTGCGTTCTGTGCTTGCAGTTTGGCGACCTCATCTTCCAAGTCCTTGACCTTATTCTGCAAGGCCTCTCCGTCTTGTCGAGCCTCGTTGAGCGCATCATCTTTGTCTTGAAGAATATCTTCCTTGTCCTTTTCAGCAACATCTCTATCACGGAGGGCCTCATCTCGCTCTTGTAGAATGGCGTCGCGCTCCTGTAGAATGGCTTCTCTCTCCTGAAGGGCCGAGTCTCTGTCTCGCAGAATCGAATCCCGTTCTTGTTCCAGGGTTTCACGCTCTCGTTCCAGCGTGTCCCGGTCCTGTTCGAAGGTCCCAATCTGTTGGATCAGTGCAGCCTTCTCCTTCGTAGCAGCAGCAAGATCTTGTGCAACTTGATCACGCTCCTTCACTAGGATATCTAGATCACGGTTCAACTCTTGGTTTTCGTTCCGGAGATTCTCAATTTCTTCTGTCTCCCCTCTTAAGGCTTCATTCTCCTTCGCCAATTGGTCGACTTGGGTTTCTTTCTGGAAGTAGAGCTTCTTGACCTTGTTGTACTTGGTCGTTAGAGTTTCCAGGTCCTGCACAGTGGCTGGGTCAGGCACTGGA
Organism: Orbilia blumenaviensis; assembly: GCA_036872755.1. NCBI lineage: Eukaryota > Fungi > Ascomycota > Orbiliomycetes > Orbiliales > Orbiliaceae > Orbilia > Orbilia blumenaviensis. The sequence goes on from JAVHNS010000001.1 coordinate 3,505,508, forward strand.
GGGCGGTTTCGGAGCTACAATATCAAGGCTGTTAGTGTTGCCTCCCAACGCACAGATCTACCTGAGATCATCGGGGGCTTGTGTAACCACGTACCTCCTCGTTTTCATCTTTCAGTCTTGCCTGTTCGTTCAAAAGGTTGGCCAATTTTCCTTCCAACTTGCGGAACTCGGCCATGATCCCCATCAGGTATTCCGCTGCCGGGGAGAGGTCGTGCGCTGCAAGTTGGGCATGCTTCGACTGTCCTTCGTGTGGCGGAAGGGGCGGGAGATCCTGGGGATGCACTTCATCCTGATACTGGTCCTGCATTTCTTCGTCTTCGTCTTGTTGGGCGTACGACTGTCGATGATCGGGAAGTCCAACACCAGATGCAGATTCTTCGGTAGGAGCGGTAGATGCACGGCGCGGGTCTGGTGTCTCGGATGTTGCAACGTCGGGGACAGATTCAGTGGCAGTAGCCATTCTTGGAGTAGCAGTGGTACTAGCGGTTCTCGAGACAGATATCGATCGCGAGTTCGCGGTAGATGACGAGACCGATGAGTTGCGCCGGATTCTGATCCGAACAACACGCGGGTTGCGACGAGTTGGCGATGATGTTGAGCGTGCTCGAGTGCGCGACGACGACGAGGCTGGCGACGGGGGATCAAGTCCGATTGGGAGGGAGGGGCTGCGGTGGTGGGAGATTGACCGACCGGGCGCCCTTGCTGATGGCGCTGTTACGGCAACGGAAATAGTAGACCTAAAATGGTGTGTCTCGTATTGGCGACAGTTCGACTGAGAAGCTTTGAAACCACGATCTCAAAGGAGCGAGCCAGCGAGACCGAGACAAAAAAAAAAAAAAAAAAAAAAAAAAAAAAGCCGATCCGATCCAATCCAACTCAGCTCAACGAAATAGATTCGATTGGCTAAAGAATTGGAGAGAACAAAGGGAATCAATGGAATGTCGGCCGTAGGCGTAGACGAGCAACAGAAATGCAAAATGGCAAAATTGGGCTGGTAGGCGATCAGATCATGCAGGGAAAAGGGAGGGAAATTACGATGGTTCAAGATCCCGCGACATGGGAAAAGCGAGAAATCTGAATTAATCTGGGGGGTTGGCCCGCAGACAGTCCAGCTAAAGACGACAAGCCGTTGGGGGTGGCCAAAGGTGTGTGTGGCAGCACGGCACTAACCAGCTGGCCGGCAGTATGTATCGAATCGAATCTCTTGCGTCGGCCTGCGTCTGCTGTACTATGCTGTATCGATGCTGTTGATGTATGTATACGGTTTTCATTCAGTCTACTTGCAGGATGAATTGCTCTAGAAGTTGCCTTGAATAGTCGGGAACCAAAGGTTCCCTCTTCCCCCCCCCTCTCGAAGATATATTTCTTTCCTGGTTCGTGGAACCCTCAAGTTTTCACATTTTGCAGAGCTTCCGAACACTGATGGCCTCAAATCACGGTGGTTGGTCCAGGTGACCATTGCATGTGCTTCCATGCAAACGAGCCACACCGACCGGGGAGCCACGGCATCACGTCTGTGGCGATTCCCTGCAGAAGACCTGGTTTCAGTCGGACGCCATGGGAAGCCTTGCTTGTCGATAAAAGGAAGATACCGTTGTTGGAAGACAAAGACAGAAGGATCTCATTATGGAATATTATACAGCGGAATACTACTCCCAAAAGCCTGTAATAGGGAGAACAATGAAAAACACAACTGTAGATTTAATAGAACGCCAACAATGTAAAGAATATTCCAACCGTTCCCGCTGAGAATGTGACGAGAAAGTCCCCACATGTGCACACTGCACATTCACCGACCTTCTTTCAATGAACGGAATGCATATGTGAATGTGAACGACCAAAAAGACTTTTCCAGAAGACCAAAACAGACAGACAGAAGCGAGCAACAGAATCCCGACCAACAAACAAAAAAAAGAAAGAAAAAAAAAGGAAAGAACTCCATCATGACCATGTCGTATCTCGACGAAGGGTATCGGCATAACGTAGATAGCGGAGCTTTAATGTCGTAGTGAGCCGGGCCCGGGCCTGGTCAACGGCCACCAGTCAAATAAGCCCCTATCAGAAACGAAGATGCCAGGAATCAGCATCGGATTCTTCCGCGGCAGGCAATGCGAAGTCATCAAGGTCATCCAAGAGACCATCCAGATTCAGACACTCGGCATCTGAAGTCGGTGCTCGTTTGTATCGAGCGATATCCTCGAGATATAGATCCCCACTCACGCTCAATGGAGGCAAGGATTCTGTGACGACCAATTCGCCAACTGAATGAGGGCCTTCCTCGATCAAGCCACCAGCTGAGGATTCTGTCACGAGATCGCTATTCTCGCCAATCCAGAGCGACGGTGCCCCACGCAGCGACATAAAATCCCCCCACGGATCTGTACCCCCAAATCCAAACACTGTGAATCTCAAGAGATTCAGGCTGGTCTGTTGGCTCCGTCCACGCACCCAACTATTCCTTCCTAGCAATTGCATCCTTCTTGCATGATGTTGAGCTTTGGTCGAAGAGAACGGTAAGCGGGTTGCTAACTTTTGGACAGCAACCCTTCTCGCAATCAATGGGTTTGTGGTACTCGAGATAGCGTTGAAAGGCTTCTTCGAATCCGTGACCGAAGTACCGGTACCAGTCTTTAGTTTCTGGTTGACGACAAGAGCAATGCCTCTGCCTGCAGGATATTGCTGTTGGAACATAAACGAGATCTCGAGGAGTCTATCGAGGGTTGCTTTTCTTTGAGGGTGGGAGATTGATAAGGGCGAGCGCTTATTAAAGACCTGGAGAAACGATGGAGCAATCTAGTCAGCTGGACCGGTTGCCGGAAACAGGATGCGGAGAAGATAAAGCTAGCTTGAAATACTGCATATGCATTACATGGAGGTTGAGCATAAATGCACTCAAGCAACTCCAAAAAACCCGCGGTTTGTGGAATCTGGAAACGAACCCCAGATCCAACCCAGTTTTTACCTAGCTTGCAGGAAGCGGGATCGGATTCCCAAGGATATCGATCACGCACTATGCTGAACGAAAGAGGGAAGGGGGGATTAACAAAAGCGCGATATAGGATGCTTACCTGGTCGTGGAATGGGGAGACCGGAGAGAATAGATCTAATTGTGGAGCGGATGCCATTTCCGGTCGATACTGGATCTTGCTCGACTGGATAAAATCAAATATGCCTGTGGTTTCCGGAGCTCAATTGCTCAAGAAAGAGGTGGAGAGAGTGTGGAGAGCTAAAGCTGCAGGCGCAAGGATGTCGTCTGCAGCAGCGTCGTCCCTCGTTCTCGTTTCTGTGTGACGACGAATATAGCTCAAGTGGTTTTTCTGGCCCGTTTGTGTTGCGAGAGTGGTGGAAATGTCGACGTGGTGGTATGTATCTGTATGCTGTATGAACTGAACGAAGTAGACGGAATGGAGATAACCGATGCAATTAATTGACAAGCCGGACGAAAAAAACGAATGAATGGAAAAGAGCCCCTTTTAAACAAGTGAATGGAAGCTAAAGATATCAGCTCATCAGTGCAAGAAGGTCCGTTGAAGAGTTCGAAGGCTCCCGAGCAAATCCAGAAATTGCCAATTGTCGGGTACCCTCAACATTAAGTACTCTGTACTCCTGGGTTACTCCTGAAGGACTGGAATGGTACAGTCGACGCTAGTACTCCGACTATATTCGGCCCACATCCAACAGGATGGCCAATTTACCCCACAAAATGCTGTTAGTTTGGTTTCTTAGCCTTGATTCAGAAAATCGAAGTGTAGGTTTCCCTTAAATCGCCAGATATTTGCCTTCTTCCCCCTAAGACTACATGCTGGAACACCCCCCAAAAATTTTGAAGGGCCGAAAATTTTTAAAATCCAACAAAACATACGACATCCCCTACTGAATTCATGATATGCTCTTGTGCAAAATCCAGATACAGCCTAGTTTCATCTGGCAAGTAAAGCAGCGCACGCTGCATCCGCCATAATCGCAGAGTTTTAGCGAAGCCTTGTGCCTGGAAGCGGAAAACCCGAGACTAATGGGAATATTTATAACCCCCACCCTTCGAATGGTTTCAAAATTTTCACCCCGGATTTGGTGATGTAATCATGTAAGGGGTTTAGGACATCCTGATGAGACCCTGTGGGTGTGGATACTAAAGGCAAGCCACCAAATATTTTAGTTTAAGACAAGTGTGTGGGGTATGTCTGCACATGATCATGGGCATTCCTTTGGGGAAAACTATAGAATATTCTCCGATTCTCCTTACTGATAGAAATGCGCCTAAACTAGAATTCCTTACCAGGAATTTACTCGAAGAGGAGGTTTGAGCAGAGATAAGTTGGTGGTTACTGGTGTACCCCACGTCAGCACAAAGCCGCATGCCATTGGAATGCGGCAAACTGCACCGCTACATACCTCATCATTAATTTGTGCGTATTGGAATTCCATACCTATGCACTGACGGATGAAAACGGCAGGTCGATGAGTGTGTAGTTAAAGAAATACGATGAGCGATGGGCTTCGCATTGACGGGATTATGGCACTTTATGTTTGTATTACGTATTCGAATATATATTTAAGCTGTAGAGGCGACATGTCGACAGCAGACCCGAAATAAAGCCATAGCCGTTATAGTATAACCCCACAGCCGTACGGATCATGGTAAACGAGACGAGTCTCTGTTTACATTTTAAGATCGCGTGATATTTCAACATCAACATCCAACGATATATCGATAGGTCTAGAACACCAAGAGTTCCAGAGATTAGCATGAATTCGAACACTTCACATTTGCATGTAAGCTGAGAGCCGTGATGCTATTTTACAATCGTGCCCAGTGTATGGCATTCTAGAATGTCCATATTGCTGAGTTGTTAGCTCGTCTGAGCTCGAGAATAATACGTGGCACTGGATATCTGGGTTCGATTCGTGTCCACCAAATTATCATCATGACCATATGCTCCGCTTGATATATTTATATGAAGGGCTGGGTTTAGATTGGAATGTATTGATAACGACTATGCTGATCGATTCCGATATCTTGTTCACCACCGATAATTCTACGATTTGTCTCTCCGTTATATATATGTGTGTGTGTCACATCCACAAACATGTTTGTTTTATAAAATTCTATGAAGTAAAATGGCTCAAGAGATTCATAAGAATACCTTACTTAAACGCTCTTCGCTCCAGCCAGTGTTCTCTGCTTAAGTTCGATTGTACGATTGTACGATTGTAACTGTAAATATTATCGATCAGCTCAAAAACTGTATGGCCACCGCTACCCTTACAAGCATACGTTGCCACTAGCAGATCCAATAAACTTATACTGGCGCCTAATAAATGGCTGTCTGAAACCGACTCCGCGCGCTTGAGTTTCTGCCGAAGTTGGTACCATGGTACTATGATTTTCACAGCCACAGGAATGCAGATCAAACTCCTCAAAGGTAGTTGACCTTGATCCGAACGGTACCAGTAACATTAACGAGGACCCACAGGGGTAATAAATCTCTTTCACGTGACTTTAAATCTATAATCTCCGAATATTAGTGATTTACTTGAACTAAATTAGGTAATTGAGAAGTAAACAGAAGCCATGCATCAGCCGATTTTATTCCTTCAAAGGATATGAACGCAGTCGCCCTGTACCTCAATAATATCTTACCTCTGTAGATATAACTATAGCTTAAACAATATAAAATTTTGACTCGGGTAAAAACTGATCCAGTCCCGTAACCAGGGGCTCATGTTATTTGCTGCCCAAAATGCCAAGCCAATTCCTGCCTCACCCTACTCGCTTTACCCCAGGACATTCCAATTCTAATAAATATAATAAACCACGCGGGTAGTAACGAGAAAGGGATCATAATAAATTATAGAATATATATCGAGAGAAACGGGCATTTTTTATAGGTTGTGGTGTGGGAAATTCTGGCCCCTTCGTGAACCCTACTAATGTTCTGGAATGGTGCCGATTTCTCTGTTTGGTAGAAGACCCCTGTCTAAGGCTTCTGGGCCTTTGGATGGGTTCCTCAGCCCCTCTCCTCCCATATCACCTTTTTATCTCGATATATGCGACCCAGTTGCGAGAATGACCCTATGTGGACCACTCGTACTGCTTAGCGTTCATCAGACCAGTGTGCCACCATTAGAGCCACCCACCTCTGGGAGCGGCTGGGGCCCAACCTGTCTGACGTCCCAGGCCGACTCATCGGAGAACCCTGTCCTGTAAGTACTAAGACTGGACCACGAGACCATTGGCTGCGCCATCCCCTCCATCGCAGCAACCCAGCATCGTGCCCGTAATATCCTCGTGGGCAGAACCGAAACATGGGGGGAAGATTGCGGAGGTCAAATGCTGTGTCTTATCCACCCCCATTATGGCCAACATGGATCTGGCTGCTCTAAGAGTCCAAATTTGTTGTATCGCTCGAACTCTCGCCCTCATACGTTGCATCCGTATGGCTAGTAGTGCTGGTTTCTTCATTTCTAGAACCCCTTACCAGAATGATACTAGAACCACATTAACTAAAATATTCCAGAATATTTAAGTACTTTATTGTCTAAGCATACCTTGTTATTGAGGTAGCCTGATCATGGAGGGTCATAAGCGCGCACAGGCTTTCTGCCCGCTGCTGCTCTAACTTCCTTTCCATGGATCCAGTTCTCCAATCTGACGGGTGAGGGCCTTTGAGGCCTCATTCACCTCATCGTTCTTGCGATGATTTTTAGATCTCTTAAAGAGAGGTCGTAAATTTTGCGCTACAGCGCGCCAGCCCTTGCTGGTAGCCGCTGCTTGGGCTTTATAACTATTTGCAGCGGTCATGTATTAGCGAATGTTTGGATGAAGTGTGCAAATCCAACGCCTTGTGTTGGCATCGTTGTAGTTTTTTCACAGCCTGATTTCCTGATTTGGCAGGGGCCTAGCAAACGACGTCTTATGATTGGCTGGACTAATTTGCAACAGGACCAACGCGTCAAAGCAATTTCGGAAACCAGCCAGCCGGTGTGTGGGAAATATATCGGGGTTGGGTACTAGGAATACGTCGGGTGGGACCGGTGGTGAAGCTCAGCATGAAATGAGAGCACATATATTTACAGTTTTATAGCTGCAAATGAATCTCCCCACAGATTTACAGCCTTTTACAACTCAATATGCTGTTCCTTCAAATTGCTAGATATTGTGATAGCACTATATATGTTTACATATGTCAAAGAGATAATTGAGGATATAAGCTATCAACTTTGATGACCCTGTTACACTCTTTTAAATCATAATCGTTTCATGATTTACTAGCACTAAAGGAGTGGCCACGTGTGTAAACGGCCGACGGGAGTCAATGAATCGCTATGGTGTTGTTTCAGGCCTACCACAGGGGGTCTCTGCGTTGATCCAATATATAAGCGTCCCTCATATTTCTTCCTTTCTTTCGTCCCATCACGTAGTCTACTACTACAACTTACCGTCTTCGTCACCATCATTTATCTATCGAACCAATCCACACTCTCGTTCTCGGAAGAGCTCATCAATTCTTAAAGGGCTCTCAAACTGGTTACACTTTGGATCCTCAGCTCCTTCGATCACCTACGGGCATATGTCCGGCTGTACCGGGTTATTGTCTACATCTACATGCTTGCGTCTATATACTCGCCCGCGTACCAATTGTAGTAGCGAGCTCCACCTCCCGAGTGAACAAGGTGACAAAGGTGGGAATTGATATACTAGATTTCCTCTCTGATTGATTTGGACATCGTGTCCGTCTCCTATAAGTGCAGCTAGCTGACAATACGGGTCTATGAGTCCAGATGGTTTCTCCTAATGAACTAGAAGATATTACCTCGATGATTGAGAGTATCAAATTACGAGTTGACCCAGAAGCGGCAGAAATCATCGAGAGGAATGAAAACATAGCTCGCCTCAGAGAGTAAGTTGAAAGAGCGTGGACTTGTATGCGAGAAACAGCAACATATACTAACAGAGGGAATTCACAAGGTTCCTTCTAACGACTGACCTAGTCCGGATTAACCAACCAGGGCCATTGGAGCGTAGCGCTCGGATCAAAGGTTTGTAGGCACCTGTAGCATGTGCATGTTACTACAGGCTGATGACAAAATCCCGTTTATTGTTAGATATTCTCCCTCTTCGTCCACCCTTTGCTTGGAGTTATTCCGGCGAGAGCGAGGGGAGTCCCTGCTCTCTTATGTTGACTACCCCGTCGGAGATCTCGGAGAGGAGCCCTCCCAAATTCGGAGCAAGTAAGGATCCTAAAACTTTAGGCGGTGTTACAGAGGACTTCAAAGCCCATCCTACCAATGGAAAGCCTATCGCCAGCAAATATCTCGAAATAGAAGGGGGAGAAAGTGTCGCTGCGGAATGCGAGTCCAAACCTATGGCTCAAAACTCCACTGTGACAGTTTTTATCAATGGTGTCCCCCGAAATATCCCTAGTTCCATCAAGGAATCCGATTTTTCCAACAAGCCGCCGATCCCAACTGGCTCAGGAAACGCTATCCCTCCTACTATGCCAGCCGCTTTAACTTCAAAGCATACTGGCTGGGAAGGCAATCGAAAATCACGATCAGCTCTTATGGGCGGTTTATCGACGTCGGAGGTCCCCATGGTCCAGCGCGATGAAGGAATGAGGTCTCCAGCAAGACTTATGGGACAAGGGCTTGCCTTCCCCCCAGGTCGTCCCCGAGCCCAAAAGCTGGCCCCTCGCCCCCCTTTCAGGACCAATTCGGGTTTCATTCCACGTGGCCCTCGGAGGGATCGTAAGAAGCCCGTCTATGATCATCTCGATAAGATGACATCCTTTCCTATCGACCGCCAATTGGAGCTCATAGATACACTCACGGCTCTAGCTAAATCTGCCTCGAAAGGATCCGGTGAATCCAAGACCATGGCTAAGCATCATTGGAAGTAGAGCTCAACCCTCACTACATTTCTATCTCTACTTTCTCTCCCCCCATTTCTTTCCCTTCCCCCCTTCAAACGATTTCTATATCTTTTTCTTATTGAGATAAAAACCTAAACGTTTTGAGAATTGAGAACACACTATATTGGTCTTCTGAAATTTGTAACTCTACCGGTGTAATTAGCGAGTTCCCAGTTCCAACCAGCGCCATGTCAAGAGACTGGATCCGCCCGTTTCAACTAACATGCTGCATATGCGTCCTGTCATCTTACTGCCTTTGGAATATCAATAAATGTTTTGTCATGCAGTAGGAACCACGCTAAGGGATTTGTTATCGCTAAAATAAGGCAACTATAGAGTGATATAGCAATGACAGGTACGAGGCCTTCCGCAAATCCAGTATAGTATTTCTACAAGAAAAAGTTAGCCGGTGTAGAGACCTTTGTCGTCGCTACGAGGCCCACGCAATATGCCTTTTAACATTTCAACTTGTGTATGTGTGGTAATGAAAGCGCAGGGATTAGGTCATGCAATGCAAGTTCTCGAGGATTGGGTGCAAATGAAATGTCTTGCAATCGGACTCAAAAATTTTTGGAACGTATCTTTAAACTTCTGGAGTGCAGGGACTGTGAGACGGCGCCCGTCTCAGCCGCTCGGAGAATGGGCATAAGCATCTTATTTTACTTATTACTCAACATTTTCGGCAAAACCGCTGAAGCTGTCCACCAAAAAATTGTAATAGTAAGGAATCTTCCCAAGCCGCCAAGTTGTGTGTTTGAGCCTGTTATGCAGAGCAAGTTGTCGGAATATGGAGTTATCAGCTATGACTAAGCCATTTAACTCCGTGAAAATTGATTTTTAACATTCAAAGGTGGGCAGGGGTTTGGGTTTAGCGAGTGACTGGGGCCCAAACCGACGTCATGAGAACCTAATCAATAAACGACCTGGCTTGGTCTAACCCAGTATACGGTACTGCATCATGCAGGATATTTACTTCAATTACCGTTCTTGGGAGACTAGAGATATGCCGATAGTACTTTTTTTGCCTGTATGTCTTGGACGAAGACGGTTCCATGCAGAAACCCGCCGGCACTAGCCAGATCATGGCCTGTACAGCGGCAGAGAACCAACGTTAGAGGCATAACTTGGATACCAATTCAATAGTGAGATATAACCCCTCTTAGGATGGATATAGGCTTTTAGCAGGCTTAAGTAAGGACTTTTGCATAAGCCTTTCTGTTCGTAGTCTAGTTTTTTATGCATTCCCCACACCTTCTGTGTAACTCCCTTGTTCTAAACCGTTGACCTCTATGGAGCCGCGCCTGGTTAGGGAACATCCAATGTATGATATACAACTAACGAAATGAAATATGAGATTCCATGAGCTCCACGATCCCGCCCAGCTAGTCGGTCTCGAGATGTTTTTCGTTTGAATTTCCTTTCCCCTTTCTTTCTTTTCTTTTCTTTCTTTCTTTCTTTTTCTCCTAAGCTTTTACCGTTTCCAATGCCGACCGCTATCGCGGAGCACATTGGGGACTATCCGGATATGGATTCATACTATAGGCTCTGTAGAAGTTAATAGGTATGGGTCCACTATGCTGACTCTGAATCCAAACTGTGCACCGTTCAATTTACCACTGCACCGGCTTCAAGGGACGGGGAGATGTTATAAAAGGACAGTTCCCATTCGTCTCTGACCTCGATTCTCATAATCACGGCGCACATCAGACAGCAGTTCTAGCCTGTAGCCTCTTAAGATCTTCCATCTAGCTCTAGCTATTCTATACCTCAATTGAACTTTATCAATTGCAACGACCATAATCCAACGTTATCAACACATTACTGTACCTTCAAATAATTGCAATGGCCAAAGACACTTTTAACGGTTGGGTCGGCAAGGACCTCTCCGCTGCAGACGGAAATCTCGTCTGGGAAGCATTTACTCCCAAAACTTGGGAAGAAACTGACGTTGATGTTGAAATTACCCATTGTGGCATGTGTGGTATGTTACCGTGTTGGATCCACGTTGTCTGCAAACGGGAGCTTCGCTTCGCTTTTGCATTTGCATTGTATAGTCTCTATACATATAAGCACGTGTCTATATATCCCAAACCATGCTGATATTCATTTTGCGCAACCTTAGGATCTGATATCCATACTTTGAAAGGCGGTTGGCATGAGCCAGAATATCCATATGTTGTCGGCCACGAAATTGTCGGAAGGGCCGTTCGAGTTGGCAGTCAAGTCAAGGGCATCAAGGTTGGAGACCGTGTTGGAGTTGGTGCTCAGTCTGATTGCTGCTTGGATTGCAATCTTTGTAAGACTGATAATGAGACTTATGTACGTGTTTATTATTTAGGCCTTCATTTTATGCTCTAATTTTCATGGCTAAGTACTGACTGGGAATTTACAGTGTCCAAACTTTGTTCAAACTTATGATATGCGACACAAAAATGGGGACCGAACGATGGGCGGATACGCTGACCATGCCCGGGTTCCTGGGCACTTTGTGATCAACTTGGCTCCATATCCTAATGTTCCATCGGAGATTCTCGCACCAATGTATGGCTACAGACCCCGTTCTTAATGCTTCCTTTTAAGGTCTTCAATTATAGACAGCTCACTAACTAATTAACATAGGCTGTGTGGCGGTGTTACCATGTTTTCTCCACTGAAGAGATATGGAGCGGGGCCTGGGAAGAGGGTTGGCATTATTGGCTTTGGTGGATTAGGCCACTTTGGTGTTATGTGGGCGAAAGGTAATTTCCGTTCCCTCTCTCAGCCTTGAGGATGCAATTAGCTAGATTAAATTAACATAATTTTTGTAGCACTTGGAGCGGATGAGGTTGTGGTCATTTCCCGCAGCCGTGCTAAGGAGGACGATGCTGTTCAGCTCGGTGCCACCAAGTTCGTTGCGACCAAATACGAGCCTGACTGGGCCACTAAGTACGAGAAAACCCTCGACCTGATTGTCAACACAGTCGATGCAGTCGATATGCCGCTCCAAGATTATCTCGGCCTCCTAGCACCTATGGGTACTCTTGTCCAAGTTGGCGCGCCAGATGGCAACCTCCCAAGCTTTAATGGATTTACGTTGTTTATGACAAATAGACATCTCACCGGAACATGTATCGGTAGCCGCAAGGAAATCAGGGAGATGTTGCAGCTTGCTAATGATCGTGGGCTGAAGACTTGGGCGAATCCTTTCCCTATGTCGCAGGCTAACGAGGCTATCAAAGCGTTTAATCGCTCTGAGGCACGATATAGGATCGTATTGGTCAACGAGAAGCACCTGCAACAGGACAGCTAAGGAAACTCTTATTGCCCCTATCTTTCTGAGATTTTTATTTCTTTGGTCGCTGTTGTCTTTACGGAACCCTCCAGAGCCTTCAAAGCAGCCTGATATCGGCTTACATCGTTTATATCGAACAAACGGGGTGGAGGGCGGTGCATTTTGTTTGTTGTAATAGGATGTTTTCCGATCATCATGCTTGTTTTTGCGGATTTCGTGTGGTCCCACGGGTCAGCGCTTTTCTGTGTTCTAAGTTAACTAGTTTTCTATACGATTATATTCTCCAATCGAGGTGAATCATATGCATGCCGAAAACCATATCAAACCCCTCATAATGTGATGTAGCTTCTACCTTTTCAAGTGATATCGCTAATCGCGGGCTACAAGAGTTTCCGTTCAAGGGAAAGAGAAGGTTTTGCCAACCCCTGCATCTGCTGCGCCCCGCTTTCACGGATTTCTTCTTCAGTTGACAATGAGGGAAATATACCCACACACAGCTTCCGTTCCTCAAAACGATCTTCGGTGTAACACTGACATCGCGCGTGCATGTGTCGGAGGGTAGCTGAAGGAGAAACCGTTGCTATGCCGTCTTAGGCCCATATTTCTGACACTTGATCACTTCGACAACAAGTTGCTCTCTTGGAAAATAAGCATAACTTATTTGAACCGCGCGCGAGTGATGCGATTCGTAATCTCGTAAGGCTTAGAGAAACAGATCCCTAGTTCTAGATCTGTTTGATATTAGAGAGAGCGTTGGTTGACCCCTGCATCTCCCTGTATACCACGTGGGTAGGCGTAAACTTGATCATGATCGAAAGCTTCATAATGGACCTAGGGGTGAATATCTAGCCATGGGCTTAGATGTTCGTCTTTGGCCACCCCGAAGGTCCGTAGCTCACATTCCTCCGGAGCGGGCCAACAGAAAGATCTCTAAACAAAAATTTGCAATGCTTTATAACAAGAGTTTCTTGGTAGTCGCTACCTACCTGGCCAAGCGGGTATCAAGAAGAGTGTCTGGGGCAGTGCAAAAGTCTGCTCCCGGATCCCCTTGAAAAATTCCCGGATGGCTGGGAAAACCTTGATATCAGGAAAATCGAAATATATCGAAATCGCCGTTATGATCAGGGGGACTTCAGATGATTAGGTAGCTACAAGCTTCCAAAAAACTGGGAAGAATTTGAAAAGCCAAGGCACCTCTCTTTCCTGTTTGGAAAGTTGCCTAACTGTTGCATGTTGCTGTGTTGCCTGCACAGTTTAATTGTTTTAATTAGCCACAGTAATTACGAGCCTGAGCAATATATGCAACATTAGCCACAGTTGGGCAGCCTCAGCTCAGCCTGTTGCGGTCTCCAATAGTCCCGCCGGCTTGCGATCTATGAGGTCATAAAAGTTATGCCATAAATTAAATTATATTGTATACGTCGTCGTCAAGGCAGTATCACAGCTTTCGGGACGACCGTGTCCGGGAAGACTCATCATAAGGCCCGACTCGGGGATACGTACTTTGCCACTTGACCAAACCTTCTTTGCTGGCACTCAGCCACATTTAGCCACACTCGTGGCTGAACCGAATCAAAACTCAACACAATTGTTAGCCAGGTTTAGGGAGAGAATTTAAGCAGTGTGCATCCAACGGGTCGAAACGGTGTAACGTAAGAAAGTATTGGCGAAAATATATAGTTGCTTGTTGTTCACTAATGGAGCGATTGCACAAGCAATGTACCCTCGTGACAGCATTCACCCTGGAACATTCCTAAGATCTTGTGTATATTGATCGTATGAATATCGAATGGGTTCCATGGATTATACCTGTCATTGATTGAGGCTGTGTAGATGTAGGTCTTCCCCACGTCTCAGATGGGACGTATCAAATATCAAGATTTAGGTTCTCGACCTTGATGATTTGATCGTGATGTATGATGCCAAGTTGATTTTTGTCAGATAAAGAGTTCCGACGTGGAGAGAGAGTGCCGGCGTATTAACACTGGTGCATCACTAGTCTCGCATTGGTGAGCACTCCAGAGTATTGGCGAGGTTTGGCATCGCTGAAGCAACGGACATCAAAAACTTCTAACTGGAAACAGTCTTCCAAGAACCCGCGGGTGGCCGAGAGGCTGTGAACTCATGAAGCTTATCGGGGTTTCTGTCCAGTCTTTTTGATTATGAAGCCCACCAAGATGTTGGTGCAAAGTTTCTATCCGTCGATTTCCATTACCAGCTGCCATTTGCAAACTGTTTGCCCGACAACGTATGCCTAGGCTTGACCCAAGAAAATTCCACGCTGTTGCTGGCTTCACTTGGCAGTCTTTTATGTTGTGCAATACGATACTCGGTATTTCTGTCGGGAGAGCTCTGGAAGGTAGTGAGAAGAATCGTTTAGGAAGGAGAGCTTGGCAGCAGCAGCAGCATCCCGCCCGTTCAGAAGATCAACGGCTCGGGAAGCTGGGCTTCGAAGAGGCCTTTGTTATCACATCCCATCAAGGGTTGTTTTATACTCCTCGGCCTCGCGCTCGGTGGAGACGAATGAATGCTTCGAGACCACCTACCCGCGGGTTATGGCCGTTGAAGTAGGCGCCAAAGGAACCCGAGCAAAGGATTGCTAGGCGACTAAGAATAAGGGTGACTATCATGCCGTCGTCCAGAGATGTCGGCCCTTAGCTAGACCAGTTCGATTTTCTTGGATGTGGGGTGGGCGTTGAGTAAAACTTTAGGCGCCCTGCACTGTTTGTCTTGGGTGCCACGGTGCGTCGTACCGTACCTGTCGTTTAGTTGAACCACCACCACTCAAAGCCTTCCCCCAGGCGATATGTAGTCATTAAACCCCCAAAAGACACCAAGAATCAATAAGAAAAAATGCTAATTAGATGATCGCTGCTACTTGAATGTTTAATGGTATGGCAAGGATTTTGAAAACGAAGCAGGAGAGAAGCTTGGGTGGCAAGATCCTGCCCGCAATAGACTGCTAAGCGTAATTGCGAGCCATCATGGAACACCAACACTACAACTTGAGGGTGCCCCTGGTCCAAGACTTTGCACAGCCTACTTGTGAAGAGGGCGTTAGGCCATGTGCGCACCAGAGCAAGAAAGCACTTTTTGCATTCCCAGTCTGCTTTCAACAGCTGTCAAGGCAGTTCCATTTAACAAATGACAGACTCCGCCCAATTGATTGTTCATCTTGTTTACTCTTTTCTTTTCACAGCAACGTAGTGGGCGGGCGTCGTCACCTTTAAAGAGAAGATATATCTTAAAGCTCATTTCGTTTCTGAAGGTCGAAGGATCGCGGCTGTTAAAATATCCGGTACCGTGTATGTACCAAGAATCCGCCTCACGCTCCTGCATTTCCCAGTAATACGGTCAGCGTCTGAGCCTTCTCTGCAATATCCATTCTCGTATATATCCTTTCATTCATTTTTTTTATTTCCCTCCTCAAATTTTCCATCCTGGACTTCACACCTGAAGCCCCTTTCCTGATCCTTTACATCCCTTTCTACATACTATAAGAAATTCAACACACCCGTATATCAAAATAAGACGCGGCGTTGAATATCATCGAAGAAGAGTTCGTTTTAGTCGTTCCACAGAGTCGTTGCAGACGAGCAAGGGTCAATCGATATCTATCAACTTAGCGTCTGATATACGAGACAAATTAACCTACAACTTACAACAACAAACAACACAAAAAGTGTAGCCTAGTTAGCAAACTGCAATATGGCGCAACAGGTGCCGTCTTTAACGGTCAGCACCGACCAACATCTTACAATAACACCTGTCGATAATTTTCCGACCGGAAGGTCGAGGAGTGAGAGCGTGGGCTCTCCAACTACCCCGACAAACTCTTATTTAACAGCAGGCGTTCACCATGTCCGACATTTTAGTACCACGTCGTCAATTGGCGGATCCACATTAAGGCCTAGGTCAAGTTCCGTTGGCATGTTCGATGGTGTCAGCTCAGAGGAAGCACTGAAACCCGATTTGGGGACAGAAGATGATTTCAAAGTCGAAAACAATCCGTTTGCATTTACCCCCGGCCACCTTAATAAAATGCTTAATCCAAAGTCGTTATCGGCATACCAAGCTATGGGCGGCATTTTTGGTATCGCTAAAGGCTTAAGAACGGACTTGCATTCCGGGTTGAGCATTGACGAAACTTTTATCGACAATCCAATAAGTTTTAACGAGGCTGTTACCAGCAGCGAGGATGAGCCGAAAAAGAGTTCTTATAGCCAAGCAGTCCATATACCTCAGTCTGGTGACAAGAACCCTTATGCCGATAGGCTTAGAGTTTTTAAGGATAATAGGCTTCCAGAGAAAAAAGCAACTCCGCTGTGGAGGCTTATGTGGAATGCCTATAAGGACGAAATTCTTTTGCTTCTTAGTGCAGCTGCGGTTATTTCTTTAGCCCTTGGGCTTTACGAAACGTTTCGTTCGCACCCTGAGTCAGAAGAGGAAGAGGGTGGCGTCAGAGGTGCAGATTGGATAGAAGGTGTCGCTATCATGGTCGCTATTGTTATCGTCGTCTTAGTGTGAGTGCTGTCCCATACCTGGCCGGTTACCTCGTAGATAATAAACAACTAACAATGCATTTAGCGGAGCCATCAACGATTATCAAAAGGAAAAACAGTTCGTCAAGCTCAACAAGAAGAAGGATTCTCGAGAGATCAAAGTTATCCGCTCTGGAAAGTCTGTCTTGGTCTCAGTTTACGACCTTATGGTTGGCGACATTGTTCACATCGAGCCTGGTGACCTCATTCCAACCGATGGTATCTTTGTTGAGGGTCATAATGTCAAGTGTGACGAATCTAGTGCCACTGGTGAATCCGACATGATGAAAAAGACGCCCGGTGAAGAGGTTTGGAGACATCTTAGAAACGGAACTGCCACTGCTAAAATGGATCCCTTTGTCATCTCTGGCGCTAAGGTTCTCGAGGGTGTTGGTACTTACATGACTACCTCCGTTGGTGTCAACTCTAGCTTTGGCAAGATCATGATGGCCCTCCGTACTGAAGCTGAGGCTACACCTCTCCAGGAGAAACTCAATCGTTTGGCTGGTATGATCGCCAAACTTGGTGGCTCGTAAGTTTTGTCTTCCATCAGTTCAATAATTCTAGAACGTGCTAATAGAGAAATTTAGGGCTGCTGGTCTCTTGTTCTTCGTTCTCCTGATCAAGTTCCTTGCGCAGTTGCCTGGAAACAATGAATCCCCCGCCCAGAAGGCATCCGTTTTCACCGATATTCTCATCACAGCAGTTACCATCGTCGTTGTTGCTATCCCAGAGGGCCTTCCACTTGCTGTGACTTTGGCTCTCGCCTTTGCCACAACTAGGATGCTTAAGGACAACAACTTGGTGAGGCTTTTGAAGTCTTGCGAGATTATGGGAAACGCCACTGCAATCTGTTCTGACAAGACCGGAACCCTTACTACCAACCAAATGACTGTTGTCGCTGGTACTATTGGAATCGGCAAGGGCTTTGCTGCAACTGAGAATCTTCAGGAGAAGCTCACCCATCGCTCAATCCCGGATGCCGTATCTACATTTACACCAGCGGTAAAGGACCTATTGGTTAAGAGCATTGCGATCAACTCAACAGCTTTTGAGGGCGAAGAGAATGGTGTCAAGACATTCATTGGCAGCAAGACTGAGACCGCTCTTCTGATCTTCGCTCGTGATTTCCTTGGAATGCAGCCAGTTGCCGAAGAACGATCTAATGTCAACATTGTCCAAATATTCCCATTCGATTCAGGCCGCAAATGCATGGGTGTCGCCATTAAGACTGCCTCTGGATACCGCCTCCTCGTTAAGGGTGCGTCCGAAATTATGTTACGATCCGCTTCTCACTACCTCGCCGATGTCTCCTCCTCAAACGAAGTGTCCACTATCGCCTTCAGTGCCCAAGACAGGTCTACAGTCGAGACAACTATCAACTCTTACGCCGAAAAATCACTTCGTACAATTGGCATGCTGTACAAAGACTTCCCACAATGGCCACCAGCAGAGGCAAAGTTCTTGGAGGATGATGCTTCCGCCGTTGAATTTGGTTCCATCCTTAGCAATTGTGTCTTCATTGGTTTAGTCGGTATTCAGGATCCTCTTCGCCCAGGTGTCGAGGTTGCTGTTGCTCAGTGCCAAAAGGCTGGTATCACAGTTAGAATGGTCACTGGCGATAACGTCGTCACGGCTAGGGCTATTGCTACTGAATGCGGTATCTATACCGAAGGCGGCATTGTTATGGAAGGCCCCGAATTCCGCCAACTTTCCCAACCAGAGATGGACAAGATCCTTCCTCAGCTCCAGGTTCTCGCACGTTCCTCTCCGGAGGACAAGCGTATTTTGGTTCGCAGATTGAGGGATCTTGGAGAAACTGTTGCCTGTACTGGAGACGGAACAAACGATGCCCCAGCTCTTCACGCTGCTGATGTTGGTTTCGCCATGGGTATCGCTGGAACTGAGACCGCCAAGGAGGCTGCCGCTATCATCCTTATGGACGATAATTTCTCGTCTATTGTCAAGGCCACTATGTGGGGCCGTGCCGTCAACGACGCCGTTCAGAAGTTCCTCCAGTTCCAGCTTACTGTCAACATCACTGCCGTTCTCCTCGCATTTGTTTCTGCTGTCTCTAACGATGAGATGAAGCCAGTTCTCACTGCAGTTCAGCTGCTCTGGGTAAACCTCATCATGGACACATTCGCTGCTCTCGCATTGGCAACCGATCCCCCCACTCCAGAGATTCTTGATCGCAAACCTGCTGGTAAAAAGGCACCACTTATCACCCTTCGCATGTGGAAGATGATTATTGGTCAAGCTATCTTCCAGCTTGTTGTTACCTTCACCCTCTATTTCGCAGGCGCTAGAATCTTGGGGTACACCACTAAGGAACAAATGAATGAACTTAACACCATCGTTTTCAATACTTTCGTTTGGATGCAGATCTTCAACGAATTCAACAACCGTCGTCTTGATAACAAGCTCAACATCTTCGCTGGAATTCACAGGAACTACTTCTTCATCGGTATTAACTGCATCATGATTGGAGGCCAAGTTCTCATCATTTACGTCGGTGGCGCTGCATTCTCAATTACCCATATCAATGGCACCCAGTGGGCTATCTGTATCGTTTGCGCAGCCGTCTCTCTTCCATGGGCTGTTCTCATTAGACTTATCCCTGACGAAGCCGTTCGTGCCGGTTGGGTCTTCTGCCTGCCCTTCGTCCGCTTCATTGGGCGTATCTGGGCCGTCTTCTCCCGCTGGGTTCTTGACCCTATTGGATGGGTTTTCAGAAACACCTGGAGAGCCGCTAAAAAGCCTTTCGGGCGCAGCAAGAGGAGGCATAACGATGAGGATGAGGATGAAGAAAGATATCCTACATCTGATGAGAAGGATACCCCTACCCTTTCCACTCCGGCTACTCCCATGCCTGCTATCGTTGTTGGTGACGACTCAACCCCAGTCAGCCCATTCTCAAAGCCAACAGACATTGAAAAAGGAATTTCTTCAAAGGCTTAGTTGAAACACAGAAATCCGAGTATTTGAGGCAATAATTTTCACGCATCCTTACATTTGGTAGGCTGTGTCGAAAAACCCCACCCAAGGGAGACATTTGTGCACCCACTGCACTGCGGACTGCACGGGTTGTTATTCCTCCGCCTTTTGCACCGCCCAACACAATTCTTTCGTTTTACTTGCAACAAAATACAACAAACGCCTTCCACAGCCTTTCCAAAGGCGTATCAGCATCATTACACAAACACAATCCTTCGCATATAAAAGATCAGTCGCTCAAAAATTCTATTTTGCTTTCGATATTCATTTGATTTCTTATCCTATTTTTATCTCCAAGAGAAGGATTTACACGCCATTTACGAACACAAGCAAACTAAAAAAGCATTCACACTTGCGACCTTGTTTCAGTTTGTATTCTTTAAACAATTGTTTTAGCGATGGAGCGGGCGTTTACTAGGAGTATCAGGATCTATCTTTTAAATGGGTTATATTTCTTATATCTTAACCATATCAATACCGATTATTTTGGGACTTGCTTTAGTCTTTAATGTATACATACTATATATACTATATAAAGTATACTATATAGCAAACAATAGAGTGACAGCTGTTCAATCATGATAATTATTCCTCTTCCTCGAGTTTGATTTGACGGTGTGGAAATATAACTGGGTGTATATGTGTGTGTGTGCTTGAAGATACTTCCGCGGAGATAGTGTCCCTACGGGTCAATGTGCATATATATATTGCGACGAAAACGTGAAAGGCGGGTGTCAGCGGCCCTGGTAGAGTGACCTAGACTAAGACCCCCGCTTATGTTTCTTCCTTTCCGTAGGGCTGATAAACAACAAACACAAGATCGATATCGGTGTTGAACTAAAAACGCACAATACGCAGGATCACACGAACGAAGAAAAGGCAAGGCCATGTAAGAAAATATTATAAGAAATCCCAACCCTATAACCGACCATCCTAACCCAACCAGATATACCCCTAGAAGAGATCGCTAGATATGCAAAGGATATGAAAAAAGGAAATAAGCTATGTATAGTAGAGGAAATGAAAAGGAAGAAATTCCCCCAAAAGGAAAAAAATGGCACAGTGTCTGGAGCCTGCCGCCGGAATGAAACGCGAAAGAAGGGCTGAAAAGTAAAACAGTCAAAACGCAAAGCA
This sequence comes from Orbilia blumenaviensis, assembly GCA_036872755.1. NCBI lineage: Eukaryota > Fungi > Ascomycota > Orbiliomycetes > Orbiliales > Orbiliaceae > Orbilia > Orbilia blumenaviensis. The sequence goes on from JAVHNS010000001.1 coordinate 3,526,363, forward strand.
ATGCTGAAAAGGCTAGGTAGACTGGAAAGGCTGAACGCTAAACGAAAAAAGACCAATAAGAGGAGGAAATTAGAAGGAAATTAGAAAATAAGGTCATGCAATCATAAACTCGTAGCGAGTCTCAAGTCTGTCTCGACAAACCAGATGATAGGATTCTTGAGATTTCTTTATGCGGCTCCGCGGTCGCGATTGGAGCTTGTACCGAAGGCCTCAAGGAACTAAATGCCATCCTTAATTCTTCTCGGAGATTATAACGGCGGGTTCATCAACACTGGCTTTGGAAGCAGTTGTTGAGTCTTGGGGTACGATGGACCATTCAATGCCGGTATCGTTGCACCATCTGTCCCACATTCTGTCAAGCATCTTGTCGTCGTATAGGTCAATCTATGGTGGTATCTTCGTTAGCAGTCTGCTCTCAGGACACCAAACAATCCAACACTCTTTGTATTTTTGAAAGCTGAAAACAACACTTACAGTACTAGTTCTCCACTTCATTCTATCCCATAAGAACCCGGCCTTATCAGTGACCTTTTTACTATTATCAATAGCCAACATAACACCGGTCTTGCAGCCCTCGGAGGCCGGCATGGGTGCTTTAAGCCAGGTCAACATCCACCAAATCAAGTCGTCCTTCCGCTTCGATGTCTTAACTCCTTCCTTCTCGAAGAAATCCGAAGCGGCATACCCCGGATTATATGCATGCGCAATATAACCCTTGCCTTCAGCCTTCCACTTCCTCATCAAGTTTCTTGCGAAACATAGCTGCATGAGTTTTGTGCTACTGTACACGACGCTATTGGCAGGTTTCGGGTGGGCGTCTTTAATATAATTGAATCCCGGCTCCATGGTGTTCTTTGTCGACTGCTTTGCGAAGTCAGGGGAAAAGTTGGCAACGTAAACACCAGGCGAGGATGTCATGATCACTTTGGCATCTGGGGCAAAGAACCGTTCCAGACCATGTGTGAGGACGACATTAGAAAGGAAGTTTGTCATGTACATATGCTCGAAGCCATCAGGGCTGAACAGGTTATCTGGACTGGGAGGGCATCCGATGCCGGCATTGTGGAAGAGCATATCAATGGTCTTTCCACCGTTAGCAGCCCAATCTTCGCAAAACTTGCGGCAGTTTTCCAGTGTCGATGTATCGAGCTGGATGAGGTGTAGGGAGGCATGTGGTATGGTTTTAAGGATATCTTGCCTGGCTGCCTCACCCTTCCCCAGGTTACGACAAACGATATAAACTTCGGCACCCATCTCAGCGAGGTATTGAACGGTTGCCTTGCCTAGTCCTGTATTGCTCCCGGTAACGATGGCTCGCTTTCCGGTGAGGTCTACTCTATTAAGCGTTTGGGCAGAGAGCCGCTTGGCTAGAAAGACTCTGATTCCCACAACCATCAAGGCATTATATTTCACGGCGGCCTTTGTCTTCGCCTTTTTGATGAAGGACATTTTCTTTTGCCCGTTATATGCCATATTAAATGTATGATATGAAGGATTATTAAAGAAAGGATATATGGAAGGATATAGGTTGATAAGAGGTGAGCTATCAACAGCTCAGAGGGAGGTGAGGGTATAAAATAGAAAGAAGATAGGATATAGGAAAAGAGAGATAAATGGCAGGTGACTAGCTGACCGGCTGAAAGGATATAGACCCAAATCCCAGTTTTTCGAGCTTCATATGCGACTAGCTAGCGGCAATCGATTTGCCTTTATACCAGGACCTCATCCGCGTGGGCCACGCCATCGCTGGGACTTCTAATCGCAAAAATGAGATTGTTTCATTTCACTTCCTACTAGTATGAACGCCAGTCCGTGGAGCGGTGGGGTTTCGTCCTGCTTGTTGGGATAAGGGTTATCCGAATTGCCAGAAGGGCTGTATCATGAATTCTATTTTTTACTTTTCTTTCTGCCTTTTTTTTTTTCTTCTTCCGCCTTCCACTAGGAGGGATCCGATATATCTTACGGCGTAGGTAGACACGCTATACCCACTTGTGACAGCTACGCGCATATGCGAGGTGGCCAGTGTGGAGGGTGGGTTTTTTCCTCCTAGCGTCTGTTCTATGGGCTAGCTGTCGCGAAATGGCAGAGGGATCTCACTATCTTCGGCTAAATATTCACCCAGGAAAATACCTTGGCTATTTCGTACATAAAATTGACACTGTTTGGCAGTTGCAAAGATAACTTGGATGCTTGTTCTACAGGGGAACTGGGTTTCAAAGCAATAAACCCCACGCTTAATGAAGCGGTCGGAAAATGAGGATGGTTACTTGTTCTGTGCCTCTTTTGCGCGTTCTACAACCTGGTCCGTCCGGAAGCATCCCATATGATCCGAGGCAGTTGTATGGGTCCCTCATCGTCAGGCCATCTGCATCTGCATGTCTATAGACGAGGATAATGGGTTTGTTTGTGGATCGGGATCTCATTGCAGCAAACAGCGTCTCATGCGGAGGTATTATTCCTGCAATGCATCGATGAGCGCCCGGCTTAACCAGGGCACTTGCCCAATTGTGGATACCCTCCTCCTTCTTTCTATGCAAGAGGAATTTCCCGTGACATTTGAACAAACTATCGAGAACGCAAACCAAAAAAAATGATGACGAAAAGTGGTTGGGTAGGATGTAATACTTGCATAAACGGAGGGTGAAAGGTGACCCTACCATGCAGTTCGTATCTTTTCTGTCGCTGGCTTGCGCGCTAAACGTGCTTGATGAGTGCGCATGTCCACAGAAAGAATCGGGGTAGTTATACTTGGGATGGACTCGCCGAAGCTTTTCTCCACTTTTCGCAGGAAATGATTGTTGCCAGCGCATATGGCTTCGTCCTAGTTTCCAGCTTCTTCGTTTTTGGCGATAACGAAGGTGATCAGGTATTTATTCGGGTCCCATACGCATGGTCCAAATGACGCTAGCGGACGGCAAACAAGGGCCACCCGTTTGATTCAGATTTAGACCTGACAAGAGGACCCGAATAATCAGGTTGACAGCACGAAATCGAGTGGTTTATCCTGGCCCTCGATAATATGACGAACATTTCCATTACGTTAGCGTACTTTTTTGGTAGGACGACCAGTAAAATGTGGGGACTGAGATTCAAAGTTCAGGTCGAGGAGGGGTAAGCCCGATAATGAACTGGCCAGATATTGCCAGGGACGGAACAAATGTCGGACACTGTGGTTTCCTTAGAATGTTCTATACCCGAGGGATATATGCTGGTATATGCTGTCGTGGTGTTGTATTTTTGAAAGGGGCTTGTCGTCGACCAGCCTCCCAGCTCGGCGCCTACGCCAGGAAGCTTTGTGCAACCGTCATCGCGTGAAGTCGCATGGTCGGTACCAAGATGTTGGGAACCCAAGACGAATGCGTCTACAATAGGCCAGTTATCCAACATGCAACAGAATACTGACAACGAGCTGCTATGGGATTTCAGGAGGCGTTGTGGGAAACCAACCTGTTGGGCCCAAAACCTGGGGTGTGTGACCAGCTTGTGGAGGGTCAGAAGGGTCTGCTGTGAATTGATTAGTGGATGCCGACGTGGTCAGCACGCAACCACCAAGATTGGGAAGTTTTCCAAGCTTCTTGAGACCTTGACCCGAATGCATGCACATGTGAAATGAGCTCTTCTCTCACCCCATCAAGCGCTAGCCGACATGGTTCAGTGCATCTGCTAGCTTGGGACTCGCAGACGTGGTTCCCTTGTTGTAATGTGAAATTGGTTCATGATCAGGCTTTGAACCCCAGAAACTAGACCAACTTTTGTGCTAGGCTTTCTGTTTATTCGGGACCAAATTCCAGAAGAAGCCGTCAACCCCGGTGCGTGGGTCCAATCGATTGCATCGAGATTTTTCTTTCTCCCAGATTTTAGCTTTTGGCTCTTAGCTCTAGCTGTGATTAATTCATTATCAAATAATTTATACTGCACTAAAAGGTGTGACATGCGAAAACCCGACTTTCTGAGTCTAAAAGTTTAAACTTTTCCCAACCAAACATTGTATCCACTAGCCATGTGGGTCTATTCATTTGTCCCGTAAACCAGAATATGTAGAAATCAAATATCTACTTAGTAACTACCAGTCGCCGTAAGCTGCGTCTTCAAGATCGTCGACATTAAGTAGTCCGACAGGTATATCCGCCAGCTGTCTCCATATATTGTGCCTCCGTCGTGTCGACCAGTTTGGTGTCTCCCAAAATCTTGTCAGGATTCCCCGTTCCTTAGCGATCTTCACCAATTTCTCGACTTTTTTCAACTGCTTCTCGCTCAGCTCTCCCTTGATAGGCCCTACAGCTGCGATGAGGCTTGTGGTGGCAAAAGGACTGGATGAGCTGTCATATAGTGGAGTTTTCCCGTCCGCGTGCATTTGCTCGGACTCGGCCCCGATTTTCAGGAGAGGAGCATCGACAAAGTAGTCTCTTTCACGGGTTTTATTTGCAATGAGGACTTCCCAATTCGAACTACCAGTACCAATCACTGTCACAGGTCCAGGGATTATGATCTTTCCATCCCATTTCGTAAGCCAGTTCCTTTCGCGGAGAGGAGCAAGTTGGGCAGCGACCAGTGGCCACGTTTCCTTTACTCCAGTCTTAAGATCGACCCATAGATAGAGAGTTTGGAAACAGCTTTCGTCGAAGGGCCCACTAATGATATGTTTTAGCACAGAGGGAATTGAGCGGGTGGGTTTATAGGCTAGACTTACCATCGAGTATTATTTGAAAATTGGGTAGTCGGGTTCTGCTTCTCGAGAACTTCTACGATTGGGTCCACATAAAGTGATCTGAATGTGCGTTTTGGATCCAGAGCAGTTTGTTCGTGGCCGACCTTCTCCAGTTAGAATATCCGCCAATGATACCTCAGGATATATTTAAAAGGTACCTACCAAGAGGTCTCCATCGCGTGCCCATACATCAGCTTCGGTCGAAACTGCTCCAACAGAAAGTCCTATAAACAAAACAGAGTTAACAAAACCTCTTCTGTAAAGGATCTTGACTTAAGTGGATCTCACCCTGGTAGAACGGCACTTTCTGCCAATAATCATTGTGGGAGTGGATTGGCTTCTATATCAATTATCAACTATCAGCATAAAAAAAAAAAAATAAAAAAAAAAAATGACACCCCAAGTATAGGTCTATCTATAGCAGGTGATCTTATGATTTGAAGACTTACTGGCTCGACGCCTCGGGTGAAGCTGGATGGATATTCTGACAATCCAGTTTTCCCGGGCCACTCTTGAACAAATTGACTGATGTGACCCGACACCGTGAATTCCACAGGTGCTATGCTTACGGGACCTGCTTCTACTTCATCATCACCATGAGGCCCATGCCCATCGGCAAGGGCGAACAGGTACTGGACAATCAAAGCGAGAATACTGCATCGGCATCGACATTAATATGCATCTCTAGGGAAAAAACAAAAGTGTTGACCAGCATCCCTCCGCGCTAACCTGATAAGAAAGGGGTACACGATCCACACATACAGCATCATGAAAACCAAGTAGGCGACGTAACTGGGCGGGGTGAGCGTATTTCGAATGCGGGCGCGGCCTTCTGGAGAAAAATCAAAGTTTGGTACTTTCGCCAACATCGATAATTTATACCGTTGTGCAGCGATTAATTGTACCCAGTTCGAATTCCTTTCAGTAGGAAAAGAACAAAGCGAGTGGCAGGGAGAAGGAGGAAAACGACCGACGAAATTACTATCTCGACAACATTCTCAGGCTCAATCCGGATGGTGGTACTGGTGATGGAAGCCAGCGGAACGGGTAGACAAGAGCGCGATTTCGCATGTGCACGACGACGTGCTGCAATTCGCTCGGTGGTTGATGGCTTTTGTTTCCGAACCTTCCCAGTTCACCGGCAACCCAGACTTCTTGGCAGGTGGGATTTCTAAGCTCCGGCCATTACTAGCTCACATTAGCTAACGCGACGCAGGCAGTCTTAGCTGTCCCGGGTTTGAGGAAAATCAAGGAATGCAAGTGCCAGGGCCTATATCCGGTCGCTACTATTAACATTATAACCTAAGGGAAGCTATAACGGGGAAAGCTATTCTTTAAGATCGACGACTGACAAGTACTTAAAGAGTATCGCGGAGCATGCGTATTACCTTGACTTACTATCGGGAGCTCTATAACTCTGTTATGCCGCCTGGGGTTATAATATATAACAATAACAGACTCGATTACGAATGACATACTAATAGAACTCCAAGCTTTAATACTCCGCACTTATTAACTGACTACCTAGTCAGCTAGCGTCATCTGCCACGAGTATCTCTGGTCCTAGCTTAGGTTCCTACTGGCGCTGAATCCCCAGTTCCCTTGCCTGAGCAGCACGTTGCCGACAGTGCTAACCGAAGCAGAATCATGCCTGTTGCAATCACAACCTGGCGTCTCGTGGCCTTATTTGAAGCACAAACGCGGAGAACAGTGCAATCCTTGCGGTCGTCAATTACTGTCCATATGATCCTTTTATCGGCTCCATTCTTTAAGACCCGCTTTGGCTGTCCGCAGAATCCGTCTTTTTCTTTCTTTTCGAGCCAGATACTTTCACTAGGAAAGATGCCCAGAGTTCCATTCATGAAAGCACCATTATCAAAGAAACTTTCGTCTTTCAGGTCCTTCCAGATATCGTCGTGGGCATAATACGCATGTTTGAGCATATCGTATGCGACCACAACTGGATACGGAAATTTAACTGATTCGCCCCCATCAGGCTGGTTCGCAAGATCCTTCTTGCTAAGATAAAAAACATAGCCTCTTCTCTGGTTCACAAGCGATAAGTCAAGGCCGCTTCCATAAGTGCTCATACCCTCTAGGTTCATCATAAACTCTTTCTCGTAACCCTTGCCTCGACGGTCCTTGAAGATCGCTCTGTTGTATATGTTGTCTTGTTCGGGGTGGAGCCCGGAAGCATCAAGCTTGATATCCCAACGTACCTGGTCGCAGGCATGGTGGAATTGGTAATCATGGGCTATAATGTCGCCGCCTATAGCCATCAACGGTGGGAGAAGAGTCATGATACCACAAGCAATCAGGATCAAGGCTATCAATTGTCGTCTTCTGCGAGTTTCCTTAACTTTGTGAACATTTGGGGTTGGCAGACTGGGTGGCTCAGACGCCTTCGATTCAACCATCTCAATATCTGGGGGAGGAGGAGGCCTGGGTAGCCTTCTTCTTCTAAAATTCCACCACCAAGGCGTCTTTGTCTGTTCTTCACGAGAGTTTCCAGCTTGGGGAGGAGGCTCTTGTATCCTAAGCTGCCTCTCCATATGGCTACCTACTTCGGACCAAATGGCACTGTTCATGTGCTGTATGGCTGCTTGTTGGTCGTAGTATGATCCGTGTGTTATGATATCTTTCACAATCCTTGTTTGTTCAAGCACAGGTTCATACTCAGAATCCTCCATCTCAGACGATGCTCCTGATCCTGCCTGCTGGTTAGGCCTCCTCCTCCCCGCTTTATCTTCTCCATCATAGTCGTCGCCCACCACATCCTGGTCCTTTGAATCTTCGCTTTGCTGTTTTGATGACACCTCTCCAGACTGACTTGAAGATTGAGGATCTGGATTCATCACTCTGCGAGTCTTAGGGTATTTATCTCTTTCCCAAGATGGTGTGGATGTCGAGCTACAGCGAGCACAAGTACCCCAGCTCGACGATCCAGAGCTTCCATCCCCATATTTTGCCTTGCCACATGTCGGAGAGCTGCATACTAACCCTTCCTTCGGCTTCTCGTCCCTTTTCTTCCATTTCCCTTTCTTCTTTCCTTTCTTCCGCTTCCTAGCAAATTCCCCGGCTGAGGTTGCGGAGTTTGACCATGTTGTAGTGGAACTTGGTGCCGTATCCAGCTCATCCTTGGGAAATGGATAAGCCTCCGCGTGCCTAGAAACGCTCCCGTCCCCATCGCTCTTCAAGTTTGGAAAACTGACTCGACGGTCCTCACGTCGTTCTTTCCAACGGATGGTAGCCTCTCCTCCCGCTTCTACGGCATCTCCGTCATCATTTTCTTCCAAAATCGGTTCATGCTCCGTGTGTAAATAATAATTATCGATGGGATGTGATGGCCTTTTATTCCTCCTTGCCGCCGCAAAATTCCCCGAATGCGTCCGTCTAGCCGCCGTGTACGGATTGTTATTCGCAAACCATACTTTAGATCCAGGTCCATTTGGATCCCATTCTTCAGTTTTGTCGTCATCATCGTCCCCATCCTCCACACTCTCTTCCCCTTCACCTTTAGGATCCCGATATCTGTTCCAATGGCTCTCTGCTTCTTCTTTTTCCCATTTCTTGAAAAACCACCTTACTCCATGGACCCCTAACATGCAGTTATAAAACGCCGTAATAATTGTCCAGACTCCGCAGAATATCTTAAAACCAGCCATGCCACCCTTCGAGTAGACTGCTTGGCTGAACTCGTGCGGAGCAATAATCGGAGAAATTAAAAGGTGGATTAAAACGACAGAGACAAGGTTCAGAAGGGCATATGTGAACATTATACGAAGGACTTCGTGCCTTTTTTCCTCCGGTGAGGACTCACGCTCAAGGCGGAGGGTTAGGTCGTATACCCCCTTCTCCTTCGTGGTTATTCCTTTCTCCTTCATGGTTGAGTTTTTCAGTCGGACAGTTTTTACGGAGTGCGCATGTTGGTAGGAGAAGTGTTTTTTGATATTATTTTTGAAAGCTTACGATAAATCTTTCGAAGACTGGGAGGCCGCTTCGGGACCCGCATAATGGCGTAGCAGAGGAAATAGAGCAATTTGGGTGCCATGGCTACGACGTTTGAGGCGAAAAGCAAATAGGGTGGGTCTTGGGTGGTGGTGCCCAAGCTTATGATATCAAGTTTCACTAGTGGGTAGGATGGGGAAGATGATATGTCTCGTAAGGATTTTGGAGAACATTCGCGGTATTAGCAAGCTACCTGAGGCAAACGTCAGCGCGATAGTTACAACGTGCGGCAGCGATCCCTAAATTATCGTCATTATCTACAATCTAATTGTGAGAGAATAAAGGCTGATTATTACTTCTAACGGTATCACGCACGGCGAGACTAGTATCATCTAAGCAAGCGGTCACTCGAGAAAGTTGTGGGCGGAACTCTAGGTAACGCCGGGGTCCCCCTTAGCATTTGTTTACACCAACCACGAAAACGCCGAAGCTATGCATGCCACATTTTATATACAAAAAGAAGCCAAAAAACAACATGAACTCCGTCAAGATGAGATAATAATTATAACAAAGTCAAGTAGGTATTTGTTGACCTAAAGCAAAAAATCAATTTATTATATCATTCGAAATTTCATCCATCTCCGCGACCGTTTTTTCTTCCTTGTCATCTACTGAAAGATCGGGATCTGGAACTTCAGCATCTGGATCCAAACCCTCTCCCTCTCCCTTTCCCTCTCCCTTTCCCTCTCCCTCTCCCTTTCCCTCTCCCTTTCCCTCTCCCTCTCCCTTTCCCTCTCCCTCTCCCTCTCCCTCTCCCTCTCCCTGCTTGGTGGCCGCTTCCGCGTCTTCATCCCGGGTCGGGACTGGATCCAAATCTTCGGGGAGTTGAAGCGATGGCCTCAGGACTCGCGCTGGTGCCTTAGGGGGTCGGGTTGATTCTTGTACGGGGTTTTGGATATCTTCAGGTTCTGCTTCGGGTTCGATCTTAGGATGGGCTTCGAGAGTTGTAGACCCTGTTCGGTCCTGCGGGTCGCCTATGGGTTCGTCGCTTTGGTCCAATTCTTCGCCCCCACCCTCCTCATTTTTATCCCCCTCCTGATCCTTATTCTCCTCCTCCTCTTCATATTTCTGACCCTCCCCAACCCCGTCTTCTTCCTCTTCCGGTGATGCTGTAGCAACACTTAATGGCTTGCCTGTTCGAATTCGTACTGGCGCCTCCTCGGCCTCAGCAGCTTGGGTTGCTACATAGTCCTCAGAATCACCTTTCCTAGACGTTCTGATCGCCTTTCGCAAAGTCGTGGGTGTGAAATCAACTGGAGAAGTCACAGATGAACTCGTAGATTTGATAGTTCTAGTTGCAGTCTTAGTAGTCCCGTCCTCAACCACCAGCTTTTGAGAACCAATCAGCGGATCAAAAACGGCAACTGCACCGCCTGGGGCCATATAGCTCCCTGGAGAAGGTTTAGGTGCTGATTTCGAGCTATCCTTTTTGAATCCAGCGCTTGAGATAGCAACGCCAACGATCACCGCGGCGATGCAGATTGCAAGCGCGACCAAGAGCGCTATGGATTTTTTTGCGAGGGCCATAGCTTGCAGAAGAAAGATAAAAGGTGTTGATTCTAGATTTCCGGGTATATATTTTTAAATATATTGTTTTGTCTGTTTTTTTTTTTTTTTAGGTAGCTGGTGATAGGCTAACAGTGTCGTCAATGAGGTTACGTAGCTTCAATCCGTATAGCTGAAGTATAGATAGCTATAGCTATATACACAGATTTGGTTCCAAAAGATCGATGCACGATGCTATGGTTGTTGTATAAAGTTAGAATGATCAGAAGAAACAAAGTGCGAGGATATCCTGGTAGCTTATATGCATATGTAACTACCTAGCTATCTTAGGACGATGTCAGTCAATAGGGTCGGAAGAGTCAGCCACTGATTGTTGATGGCATCGTGCGATAAACAGACGCACCGGAATCGACGGGTAGAGGAATCGTAGATGCGAACGCTACTCTTATGCGCATGTAGATCATTGCTATGGTACCTTTCATCGAGAGGTTAAATCTGGTGGTGATCTTCGCGAATTCAGGATTGTGAAAGCGAGGTCTAACAACACATTTCGAAGGTGTCGAATGTTGGATTTTCTTGGAGATATATTATTGCACAGAATCTGCTGGGATAAGATCTGAAGTTAGCTGAGCTAAGGTGCGTTTATAAGAGCCAGGTCAGATCTAGATAGCTAAATCAAGAGGATTCTTTACAAACTTCGAAACCTTTATGGTATGGCCATCTAGAACAGAATCTGCGTAAATCTCTTCCTGGATAGATCTCCGACTTGTACACCAAAACCACGCGACCACGTGGATATATCGATACCCGCCGATTTACCTCTACGAATCGGACTAGAAGGAATCAAATCAATCGTCCCTTATAGGGATTAAGGGAGGAAATAAGGATGCGTGTATGCTGAAACACCTGGGTAGGTATACAAGAAGCCCAAAAGTTGGATTTTGGTTGATAGCCGTGGGTGCAATGCAATGGGGACATACGCTTTTTTCAGTTCTCGATATCTAGCCTAGAACAGCTAACTATTTGTTGGCCCTATTGAATTTAGCTAAATATTATCCTGGTCCAAGCCGGGTCTCTGCCTATACTACGCACCAGATTACTACAAATAGACAGACTACTTTACCATTATGGGGCCGATGGCGGCTTATTACAGGCTTGTTATCTATTCTAAGATTAAATCCTGACCAATGACCTTAAGATTGCATCCGCGCCGTCTACGACCTGTATAAGCATTTTTAAAAATATCAGCTGCCAGATATTTCAAGAGGCTTTGAATAGAAATTTGCCGTACAAAAACCACATATTATAATGCCTTGTTTGTGTAAACGTATTCCCATCGCAGTAGAAATGTATGCTGTGCCACACAACAGCGTTATATTGAGTTCTAAACGATGACACTTCATCACTTGCTCCGCCTTAGTATCAATATATTGCAGTGTGGTTCAACAAATCGGGCTCGATACCCAATAAATGCCGTGGCTCTAGTAAGGCCCTGGATTCTGTGGGCAGACACCGCCTGGTCTCTCCGGCCTAGGTGCACACGAAATCGAAACACCGCCTAGTATACACATGCGATAAGCTCGAAGGGTACAAGGGAAGATTAGAGGTTAAAATATTTATCTAACGGTGATGCTATAATAATGCCTAATAATAATGATAACAATAATAACAATAATACTATTTAGTAATGGTACAAACAACTAACTCCAACTTCCCAAGTTCAGCGTTTTTGTGCTATGTGAATAAAGGCATGACGTTTCATGGGTACACTTTCGGCAATCGATAGACTTTGGCCGAAGGAAAGAAGAAAATAGGGAACAAACAGTATTACAAAAATACATTATGAAGAAGGGAAAGAACAAGGAAAATGTATCGATCATTACCAAAAACCAATAATCGTAACACGCTATGTGAGTGTCCAGCGAAAAGCCCTAGAGGAATCCACTTCTCCTGGGACTGCACTTTTTCACCGATGCTCATTTGTTGAAGTCGACATACTTTTTTCATATCTTAATAGTTTTATTAGTTATCCCTGTCGATAAACTTCCACCATTTACGTCCCTCTTTCTTGGGGATAATCTCTGCTTTATCCTCTTCACTGATTCTAGACAAAGGTAACCGCTTCAACGGAGACCCCTCAGTTTTCTTGATTCTTTTACCTTCAATGCCGATAACGACGCCGGCGGCGATAGCGACACCGAATCCCAAAACAATGAACAATGCGGTGAACCATGCAGGTCTAACATAGCGATTCATACCCCACATACCACCGGCAAGGATGGCTTGGAAAATTGTGTTCCAGACGTAAAACCAGATAACAAGGTCGAGTTTCCATACGGCAGTTGGACTGGCGTACTGTCCCGTCCTTGTTCGAGACATAGTCCTATGGGTGGCCTGTGTGAGTTGTGTGGTCTGTGACTGTGAGAGGTCCTCCTCATCACTGCCTTGGTGACGAATTGGGTATGTTCTCGGACCCTTGTCGTCCATGCGGAACCATCCGCGGTGAATATTGGCAAGATGGTTTAGTGCTACTAGGTCTCCTTTGGTACGGTATCGCATTAGGTAGTAAAAGTCGCGGAAGCGCCAAGGAATAAGACCAAATCCAGTAACGCAGAAGAGGGCGTTAAGGACTTGGGCATCAATTTCGATCCAAATACTGCGGGCGGATCGCTTGTCGTCGGCGCCATAGGGGCCTCTCATGGCCGGAGCGGCGTTACAAAGGAGTAAGAAGATCATACCACCCCAAGCGACAACTAGGAGGAAGTATACAGTGATAAGGAAACCCTGCCAAAAAAAAAAGGTTAGTATATCTCTACCTTGTATGATGTAATCCGGGGAACCCACCATTGGAGTCAGGAACCATTTCCAAAAGGCGGCAAGAAACTTCTTGGTCGCCTGCCATTTCGTCAGCTTAACCTCCTCCTCGCCGGGGTATAAGACACCGGCTGCGATCTCCTCGGGCGTTAGAATCCTTCTTTCATCCTGTTCCGAAGAGCTAGACCCTGCCTCCTTGTCGAGAAAGAGACTGTTCTCATGAACCGCCCCTTCCGGCCGTCCCGGGGCGTTCGGGTCTTCTTCTGTGATTGTATTACGTCTTATCATTTCGATTCTTTTAGCGTGGGCTAAGTCATCTTTCTCCATATCAGTCATAGTCCTCGACTGAGCCGAAATCTCCCCTGCTACTTGGAAGAAACCTGATGGAACTTGGGCGTCTATGATTGACAGAGAAGCGCGCCTTATTGATTGGGCCAGAGAGTTGCTTCGCGGTCGATTTCCAGCTGGCGTACCTGGCGACGGAGGTTGATGAGGTGTTGAGGGCGATGATGGAACCTGCTCGGCCATGACTTCGGTTGATGCTTAAGATGGTAGTGGACGTCGCTCGCGTGAGAAAGCGACAGGATTCTGGTCTTGCGAGCGTTTATTAATGATACCGAAGCAAAGTCGGCTGATTTTCCGAGCGACGAGTGATTGACCGTCCGGGCGTGGTCTCGTGGACCTGCTCTCGAGATCTCCTTAAACCACCAAGGAATTTACACCGCACTACACCAGCGGGTTCGCTGTGTTTTTCGCGGTCAAACAATCTGATCAGTAGTTACTCGCTGGTTCGATTGTCGGATTTGTTTTTTGTCTAAGAAGCGGAAGAGAACGGATCCGAACCCGTCTGCATGTTCGAGTGGCCAGGCGGGGTGTATATAGTCTTTTGATTACTCGTTGTCGGGAACAATTAAGAGATGGGGTTTGACGATGTTCAGGCTAGGTGACCCACACGGCGCTAGAGCCACCGCCTGCAAAAAAAATGACAACCCGAGTGGATGGTGAAGTTAAAAATACGCCCTCAAATAGGCGGCCTTGTTTTTTTGATGGTAGCTACTAGCCACGTTCGGCAGATGTCAACCGGCCAGGCTTGGCTGTGACGAGAGCATGCGTATTCCGTATGTCGTATCCAGAATATTTCCTTAAGCAAAACATCTTGATTCGATTCTTCCGACACCTTCCAACCTTCTCCAGCGACGGAATGCCTGTTGGTGGAATGCCAATGCAGGGGTCGACGTAATTGGGCGGTGCAAGTGGTTGGCGGACGTGGACTGAGGCTGTGATCAGGAACCGCCGTCTGTGGTTTCTAACTCTGGCCAAGCTTAGCGAACCGCAGAGTTTTAACGTTTTAAGCTTAAACCTTCCATCATTTCAGACCATTTTAGACATCACCAAGACTGCAATTCTTATATTGGTCGACGAGGATCGAAGCAGTCTTCGAAACTACGTTCTTACACGGCTGACGTCTCTTAGTCATCATGACGACAACAGCTGAGACATCCGAGCTTCTCAACTTACGCTCCGTCGTGCTGTCGAATTTACAGTACCAGCACTATTGGACTGACATCAAACTACTTGATACCCAGGCAGACCTCGACGAAAATGCTCCGACTAATCCCCTTTCTCGGCCAATGATATATGGACGACCTCCTGAACAGCTGTACAGCTCGGAACCATCATCGTCATCATCCTCCTCTGCTTTGTCCTCAACAACAACCCCAACAACCAAGAGCTCTTCGTCAGAAAGGCCTCCCGCGGACATGGAATATGTCTTGCCAGTTCATCTTACCGAGAAATTGTCATTGAGAGCGTGGGCTTCCGTTTTTGATAACCTCCCCACGCCCTCAGGAGGAGATGATGCCAACAAGAAGCGGATAGTTGTTGCAGTTGTGTCTGGAGACAGCACGGTCGTCTATTATATTATGCATGATGGGATTGTCAAGCCTCGCCAAAACTGAAACCTGTCCTCTGATCAAGCTCGACTGTCTGATCAGGAGAAGAAACCATGGCGGCGAGGTTGCGGGATTCTGCACATCCCACACTTTCGTACATCGGGAGGGCGTTCCCCGAACGGGTCTTCCCGCTCAGCATACAGATACCCTGCATCTCGTAATATCATTCCTCGCAAACAGCATCCTGATAAGCTCGATTAAGGTAAAACAGCCCTTTAAGTCTTCTGCCTTGCGTCTCCTTTTTCTTTTCTCGAAAACCGAAATAGTAACAAATAATAATAATAACTCACGACAGGGTTCTGCCTCATTATCTCATAGACATTGTTCATGACAATTCTGATATCTGCATCTCTTCCGTTCTCGCTTCCTGTGTTGAGTCCAACCGAGCTGCCGGCTACTGCCCACATGCGGTCGAATGAAAAAGGAATGTAACGACAAACCGAGCTCCAAATCGATGACTAAAAAGAATTAAAATATATCCACGCCGTCTGTCGCAAGATTCCGCAATCCCCAATGCAAATGCAAATGCCTCTTCTCCTATTTTTTCAGCTGGCCTGTTTGCCTAATATCAATGAATGACTTCCAAAGTATGTTTTTGTGTGTGGGAAAGTGCGAGTTGCGCGAACCAGGTCCCAGCTGCCGGTTGAATATTGAAATATGTTTTGTCGTTACTATCGTATTCGAAGTGGGAGGTAGGCTTTGTGACATACATAACGTAGAATAACCCGCTCCCAAGTCACGAGATTCAACGTCGTCTATCAGGAGACTGTTGCTCTCCTACTACAGCTCCCACGCGTAAATGCGCTCAAGCGGTTGTGTCCGTGGACAGAATACAATAGCCTCGAATGGAATACAAGACCGACCTTGCCCTTATCTCGTCCCACTGTTGCACAAAAACTGGCGGTTCGCTTCAACTTTGCCTATTCTGCCATTCCTCTCCCTGGCAATTGCATTGCACAGCATAGCATCACAACAACCATCTGTTGGCGTATATCACATCCGTGGTTTGATAACTGGGCCAGAATACACAACTGCCCCCACTCTCCTTGTACCAGGCTGTCCTTCGAGATTTTTCGGAACGGAAAAACAATTAGGTATTGCAGATTTCGAAACTATCGGGGCAAGCAAGGCAGGCAATGAGGTTATACTTATGATAAGGAAGAAAGAGAACTTTAAAAAAAAAGAAGAAGAACTAGGCAAAAGTGAAGGCATGCAATACGGTAGTGCCCGAAAAAGGGCTGCCGTTTGAGAAGTTGGCGGCACCATCGAATCTCGATTTCCTCCCCCTCATTTGTTAATAATATCCAAGGCTGCCCTCCACGGCCTCGTTAATAATCAGATGACGGCGTGGTGGCTGGCGAACTAAACATTAGTAGCAACGTCAAAAACGACGGCCCGCAGCCTTTCAAGAATCAAAGACATGCATCACGGGGGAGCAACTGAAGGTCTGGATTCCATTTCGACCTCTCCTTTCTTCCCCAAAACACCCTCGGGTTTCCTCCCACAACCTTCAGCCGAATATTGGGGGTTTTCCGAGAAATTATTTCTTGCATCGTCGGGATTACCAGGCTAAGCCTGGTTATGCGATGATGAATGACCTCTAGACTAGGTAGCAAACCTCAAGGTTGTCGGTTTTGTACTACTCATTTCTATATTTCGATGACAAGTTATTTGCATATTTGCATGATACACTTGCCACAGTATTTCGAACAAAGCCAGAAAGCAACGGGTTGAAAGTAGAAATACAAGCCCCCACTTTCCAGGCTTGGCCCCCGACGGAAATCAGCGGGAAAATTGCACAGCGACAAAAAAAGAGAAAGCTGTAGGCGATGGTTCTTTTCCAAGCAGCAAACTTATTTGAATTCAACCATTTTGGTTTTTTGCTTCTCGCCTTCGTGTCTTTAGAAATACCCGAAATTTATTCTATTCGACCGGTAAAATACGGTCCTTGAGCTTGTTAAATGATCAGGGCCCTGGATTTGCATAATCGTCTGAAGTTTTCCTTGGAGGCGAAAAAAGAGTGAGGCCTACCGTCTACGTGATATCTCGCCCCCTCCCAAAGACACCATCTTCTTGCAACAATGTGTTTTTCTTAGCTTTTGTTGGAGAAAGCGAATTTGAGTGAGTATTCGCATACGGAAGGACAATACCTTCTTCTTACAGGCAAGATCCTTACAAAGTAGGCCAACAGGAATCTGGTTCTACGAATCGGAACACGTTTTCCAGCTTCCGATAACGTGGTGCTACGGATTGCGGATGACTTTCAGGGACATGGACGTTTTTTTTTTTTGCTTTCCTTACGAACCAAGTACAACAGAGCAGAAAAACAAAAATCAAAGGCAGTCCCAGAATCCCAAAAGGAATGGCGAAGAGATATGCATGTGTGTGTGTAGTGGGTGGGAGGGGAAACGTGCTGCACACCGCGCAGCTACTGTTTCGCGATAAGGCCAGGGAATGAGGAAATCGATGAGCAGATTTCACATGAATTGGCCAGGAGACCAAGCAGCCTTTAGTCGAAAGAGAGAAAAAAGTGGGTAATGAGAAATGCGGCCAATGTCAAGGCTAAGGATGACACTGACTCGAAAACGCGGACCGGGAAGGGGGGTTGTTCATGTTTTCGTATACGCCAAGTTACAAAGAGAGTGCTCATGAACCCGTATCACGAATATATTCGAAATTACGCACGAGATTTCGGAGTAATAGAAAGAAAGAAAAAACGTCGTCGAGGTGCCACCTTCAACCCCGTGCGCTTTTACATTTTACATACTACTATAGTATAGTAGCTGTCGACAAACCGGCGCTACCTGACATACATTAGTCCCAAATTGACCCTTGACAGTTTGAACAGGGCCCTGATTACAGCCCATAAGATGGCCACGATTCCAGCACGAGGGTCGAACAAACCAAATTCCAGCGCTGATTGGGAAAGAACGCTTCAGAGGGTTTGAACAGATTTGGGACGGAGGGGGCTAACCTGGCGAGGACGGAAGGAAGACACAGGCACTACCCGCTACATGGATAACCCCACCCCACGGGCAGCTTGGTCCGTTGCCGCTGATCGGATTCAACCTGTACATTCTGTGCAGCTGTGCAGAGAGAAAGAGAGGAGGGCAATGTCACTGGATTCCCGCTGTTTCTGTGAACCTTGCAGTGCATTGTAAAGGCATATGTAGGGGTATTTGCTGCGCATTCCCCAATATGCAATATACATATATCCATTGCATTGCAACCGGTGCGCTACGTTGAGAGGGGGAACATTATTGTAATTAACATATTTGACATGACATCGCGATATCGAAATCGCCACCACTATATTGCATTGAAGGTTCCCTCAGGTTAACAGCCCCCCAGCAATTGATGAGAAATTTCGAAACCCCCAAACCTTTTATAAATTTTTTTGGTGGTTTGTTTTGCATGTTGCTCTGATCGAGTTTCCGTTCTGTCTTATTCGAGACAGAAAAGGAGAGCTGCCCGGTGCCCCGCGAATGCAGAGATTTGAGGAATTCCAGGCGTGAGAGTTCCGTCCTTTGTTGGTGAATCGATAATGCAATAGTGGGGGTTTCTTTCTCAACACATGGAAAAGGAAGGCCCCAAAAAAAAGACTTCACAGAAACAGCTGTCCCGATTTCGATTGGAAAACTATCACGAAAGTCAAGATTGGCAATTAATTGGTTGACAGCTAGGAGGGTGAAGTGATAACAGAACTTTAGCTAGGAATTCGGGTTATTATCATTTTCTTATTATTATGGAGAAGAAAAAAAAAAAAAAAGCCAGCCAGAGCTAAGGCCAGGTCCATTCGGGTTTATTCATGCTCATCATCTTGCAGAATCGAATCATGCGACATGGTAAGTTAGCTTTTCTTGCTGGCTAGCCTGTCAATCGAGAAGGTCAACGACCGAGTGACCGATTCTCCCAGACGCTATGGTCGAATAATCGTAGAGTATGGGCGGGAAGGCAGGTCTACGACAAGGTTATTCTTATGCACAAGAGCTTCACAGGAAAGAATGAAAAAATGAATATAGAAAATAGCCATGGCCGACGAGCAAGGGCCTTTCCGAAGCTAGTACGTATCTATCTCATCAAAGTGTGTATGTATGTCCATATGTATGAATGAATGTATGTAATGACATCGACATGGACGACGACGACAACGGATACATATCAAGCTAGCGCTGTACCGGGCTCCGTGTGTAAGGATGTAGTACCCAAAGCGAGTAAAATGCTAAGCAAAGAAGTATGTACCTATTTCGCTATACTAAGAAAGAAAGAAGTAGAATTAGAAGTATATCATGTAGGTTGTATGGAGTAAGTACTTACACACATACCAACTTACCTATGTACGAGGCGTGCTCGATGGCTGGCGGGCCTTCGTTATCTGGCGGGCGTTCCATGTTTCCTTGCTGCAACGAATACCAAATGGGAAACCATCAAATGCACCACCACCACGATCGGTTCGACCCACACCCTGGACGATCCCACCATTTCTATCCCACCCTCCCAATCCACAGCGAGCCTCCCTAAGGACGGCCTGTTCGACGAGCCCTTTTCTTCTCTTATGAAGTGTAAGAGAATTGAATCGAGAGGGAAAAAAAGCGGGTCCTCCTTGTCGAGTCCCACTTCGGTGCATTTCGAAAGTTCTTTATCGATCCTTAATAGGGAAAGAACATGTTTAAACCAGAAGGGAAGAAAATTGCAAAATTTTCTTCCGGCAAAATCACTACCAAAAAATCCAAAAATATGTGTGGTCGAATATGGATTTGACAATTTCCGACGAAACGTGCGCAATAGATAACTGGACGTTGGATGACCAAAGAAAAGCACGAAAAAAATGAAAAATGAAAAAAGCCGCCCCCATCATATTGTCTGGCCTGCTGCTTAGCGTTCTTTTACCAAGCAGCTAAATCTGCTATCTTTTTTTACAGGCATCATCATCTATCACCAACAGGAAGGGTTTTGGGGCTCGCCACAATTCCCCCATGCCATGCCCGTGATTTAGACTTCGCCAGCGGACCGCTCAAAGTCAGGAAACCATGAACCTCAAGAACCGAACGGTCTGAGCTATGCCTGCGGGTGTGTGATGGAAGTTTCTTTTCTGACAGGCCAGTTAATCTACGAGGCCACACCCTCACTCCCAGGCCCCATGGCCAAAAGTTAAGAGAGCCTCTCTGCCCTCGGTTGTGGGACCCAAGCAGACCCCCCACGGCACACTTGCATTTGGCTCAAGCACGTACCCCTTAGCAGATTTGGCCTTGACATATTTTTCCCTTCCACCCTTTTCTTTTTTTCCCCTTCCATTTGACCCTGCTTTACCTTCGCGACGAGAGCAAAGATCGAGCATAGTAAGGCAAAGGAAAAAATAGATATTATCCAAAAGAAGAAACATTTGGTTAAAAATGTGTCGACGGGAGCAAGAAATAGACCAGGGCCAGGTTTCTGATTTCAAAAAGAAAGGTTGAAATAAAGACAAGGAAGAAGAAAACATAGGTTGCATATTAATCCCATTCATATCAAGAAAAAGACGGATAAGCCAACTAGCCTGCCATGCGGGTATCTCGAGAGTATATCTCGCAGATGGGGGGACCACCACCGCTGCAAAAAAGCACCTTGCCTTTCTTCTACTGGGTCGCGCCCATGCCCTTTAAGACCTGAGAGAGAGGAGGGTTTCGATTATCAGCTTTGAACTGTTTTCCTTCATAATGCCTCAAGCTTCCCGACAGTTGGGAATACCCTATCGAACGCTGATAATCTCATCTGGTCTAATCTAGCCCTTGGATGGTTCCATATATTATCCAGACCCTCGCCCATATCTTTATTTTTACTACACCTTCACAAGACGTTCTGCAGGAAAAGTACGAGGTTGATTCCCTCTTACGCAAAAGATTCGGTATTCGGCCTAAGCAGCCTTTGGGGTTTATACGCAATTCTCGCGACATTTGTATTATCGGTTGAACGCAGAGTTTCGAGCAAGGAAGGAATCAGCCGCCCCGAAGGACGGCTTCCCTTGGCCCCGTTAAAGTTGGATATCTCAACCCGGCGCTAGCTACTTAGCTACAGGTTAAGTTGGTGGGTGCGGCCGGGCGATATTAAAGCTACGAAAAGGAGCCCGATTTCTTTCAACCACTTCCTTTGCCAGCAGCTCTCAAGAACATTGAATTGGATTTTCTACCTTCGAAGTTGTTCAAAAAAATTCCTTATCGAAGTTGGCCCTAGCCCACCATTATCACTTCCACCACCACCACCACTACTACTACTACGGCAACACACAAAGTTCCAACAAAGCCTATCCCAATTTGAATGTTGGAGGCGGATAGTTGATACTAGGATTTAGTCCTTGTTCCTTTGAAACCTCAAGTTAAGAGGATTTATTTGGTTCCCTATGGCACTGTTCGAACTTCTCAAGCCGCCGTTCGAATTTTGCCCTGTTTTCTGAGACCCACTATATAACATTTTTTAACAAGAACCCCAACAGCTTCCAGGAGCATTGCAACATCCGTCCTCGGACTTCAGAGAGCATCACTTTCAGCTTTCTGGAGAAATACAACCCATTTCCCATGCTTCAAGAGCCTACTATAATGGCTAAGAAGCCAATACCTGCAGCGCCACTATTAAAACCTATATTCCCAAAATTTGCAACAGTAGCCGGTTCCTGCTGCTTCATCAACATAAGAATAGTCAACTCGAAGCACGTAAGAGACAAGTGCAACTGTCGGTCATTTATTCAACAAGCCCGGCTAGAAGACTCTTGGTCTTCGCTGGATAGATACTTTTGCTCCTGCGGGCACCATGCGCAGTACCACCCACCGAGATCTCAGTGTGCGAACATAATTCACGGCGGTGGACACCACGACGCCTCTATGGTAGAGTGCGACATGGAAGCGCAGGAGCAGGAGGCGGCAGCTGCCAAAGAAGATGTAGAGCAAATACCTTTGCAGATTCCAAGGTCGTTAACGCCGGTCCCGCCTCAGGAGGCGGAGAATAACCGACATATATGGCATCTCTATCAGAAGACAGCGAAGCTAGAGCAGGAGATTTCGCAGAAGCCAAACCCTGAGGACGTAAGGTCCGTGGGAGACGTCGTCGGAAGCTTGGAGGAACGGATCATGGAGTTGGAAGATCGACTAGAGGATACAGAGCTCCGGCTTGAAGAGTCAGAGCGGAAAGCAACTGTCCTTCAAGGAGAGATGGATGATCTTATTAATGAGAATGAGGACTTACGGCGTGATTCTGCGTCTTCCTCTGTAGAAAGATTCTCGGATAATGAAAGGCTATCGCGGGAGGAATCGGACAGACGTCTTCACGAAGCTCTCACTGCTCTAAAGCCTGTATCCAAGGAAAACCCATGGCGGGTCCATGTCAATCTCGTTCTAGACCCGGATCAGAAAAACCCTCCACCTATAGACTGCCACGAGCATACTCGCTGTGAAACAGTTGGCTGCTATCAATATATCAAAGTCGAGGGCTCTAGTCCCAAAAGCTTTCAGCAGGCCCTTTCCTCGTCTTTTACTTCATCTCTACTCACTAAACAATGGGTACCTTTGATTGCTTCGCAAACCGAAGATGGCCAAATCGAACTTGAACGACCCACGGATCTCGAGAATTTCCCATCCTTATGGTCCGTTAACTTTCTCCGTCATACCTGCGCTGTCACCGTCGACGGCTTGGAAAAGCTCTACATCGCCCCTCACTCCGGCCCCCTCAACCTTGAGGAGTTAGACAGCCCACGAGAAAGCCCCGGTCTCACTGAGGCCTCCACGATTTCCAGCACCTCCAACCTCCGCCGTTCCAGTCGAAAACGAAGCATCACTGGTAATATCAAAACTGAGGCACCAGTCATCATGAAGCGTCCTCGTGTCAAATCGAAGTCCAAAAAGGCGCAACCTATTTCTTTCTCGTAATCCAATATGTCGCCTCCCCTACACAAATAACGCAATTATACCCCACAATCGAACAATTTAAAAACCTTTCACCTCCCACCCCTTCCTCCGCCTCCAACGGTCGCCTATACCTCGAGCCAAAGCCCTTTCAACCCTAAGGCTCACACGACATCGCATTCCTGACTCGCGCATCGTCAACGGATCAACTATCTAACACCCATATTCTATTCCAATTCGTTTTCAGCCTTCCTGCGCGTTCTAACGACCTCGACGATAAGCTTACTTTTTATGACGACCGTTGATACCCCCACTTTCAAAACATCGAAATAAGTCCCTTCCACTTTCTCTGCGATATATTTATTTTCTTTTTTCTCCTTTTTTATTTTATTTATTATCTATTGCCTTTTGGAAATGATATCTCTTTAATATCTTTCAGCCTTCATCCTTCAATCTCATCTCATTACAAGCAGAATTGAAGCAGCAATTTGAGCATAGACACCATAGATGTGTACCCGGAGTTTTGTCGTTCTGTTCCTTATCTATTTACCTTCTTCCTCTTTCTGTTGCGACGAGTCTTTTGTCCAGTCAGGTTTTTAGATTTCAGACGTTGTCTCTTATTTCTTTTTTTATCTTGTTTTTTTTTTTAGCACACGAAGGAAGATTCGTTTCGTGGGGTTTAGATGATATTGCTTTTTAAAGAGGCGGTGGAGTTATACTGTTTATGGGAATGGGATTTTTGTCTATTACTTGATTTTGCTTTCACCTTCTATTATTTAGCAAATAGCCGGATCAGAGTATGCTAGCGGCCTGGCGTTCAAAGTATACTATCTCGGTCCCAAGGTATCGTTTTTCCTTTGATTCCTTCCCTACTACAGAATAGCTTGCATAGGTGGTACGTACATAATACGAGTTAGATAAGTGGGTTCAAGGTTCTCTCAACATAGCTTTTCGGCTCCGGCAGATCCTTGAGCTTCCGATTTAGATATTTGATAGAAAACAGAGAAATATCGTTTTAACAAAATATACTAGTATATAGCGAGGACGAAAAAAAAAAATCGCTATCTCCACCCTTAAGCCTTATCTTCCAGAAATCTCCTTACATTGTAACCACAAAAACGCCCTTAAGCCCACTTCAAATGCCAGTGCTCTACGATTGAACTCGAGGCCCCATCGTATGGAAAAGGAAAATACCCCATATCAGCCCATTTCCTCCGCACTGTTCTTTTCGTTGGCCCTCCTTCCCAATTTCGATCCCTTACATGAGCTGTCAGTCAGCTTATCAGCCAGATGCTGCGACCCAATCACGAAGCTGTGATAGGCCCGCTTCCATTCAAAAAAATCGCGATAGCAAAGAAAGAACCACCAGAAATCGGAGTGGCACCCCAGCCGGGTACCGAAAGCCACTGATAATCGCATGGGTATTCCCCTGTTAGACTCCCTCTTTTCCTTCTTTTCCCTTGCTGCACGGGAATCACAGGTTATAGGTTCGTCATGCATGAAAGGAACAATCGTAACGTTTAGCGGAAATTTTAGGAATTTCCTCGAACGGAACTTTGCTTTGCTTGTGCGTTTTTTTTCCTCTTAGTTCTATAAAAATTTCAACAGCCTGTTTCCTGTTCGAGAGGTTTCTACGTTTTAGAACGGGATGCATCAAGGTATAAGTTGCCGAGTTAGTGCGCCCGTAAGCTCCCGTTATCAGTTGTGACGGGAAGCTGGAACATTGGTTCACCCCACGCTCTTACTTCCAACAGCCGCAAAATACCCAGTTAGCTTGATTACTGCTCCCCCTCGCCACTAGTCTACCAGTTGTTATAAAATAACATACCAAGAAAGCCGTGACTATGGTGCGTGCGAATCATGTCCTCCACGACTTAGAAACACGCAATTCACCCGTATACTCACGAATCAAGCCATGATTCCCTTCCCAGTGCTTCCCTGCAATTGCGCATGTTATTACTCCCAGAATTAAATCTTGGGTAAAAGCGAAACCCAGTCGCATTCCCGTTTCGGGTTCATTCTGCAAAGCTGGGGATATATATACTTATATATTTTTTTTATAAAAAGCCCGGGAATCATGGTGATGCCTAGTGGTAATCCATGCGACGCATCCTTCTTATTGCATTGTTCTTTGTCGAATTGTTCAAATTTCGCCTGCATATAAATCATGTATCTCGGAATGCTTGTATGGTTCTTTCTGATTTTGGATTTTGATAAAGTAAGACCTACCGGCTCCGCCCTTGTTCCTTGGGCGTGAATGCCTGTCCGTAGATCCCCAGCCGGAGAGGAACAGGTCACACACACACAATGCATCCATCCGAATTAAATTTGATTGGGTTATAGATGGTGTGAATACATGGTAAATTGCGCCTCCAACTTAGCCGGCCGAGAACTTTGAAGAGAGGGCCTTGGTGGGATGCTTTCGTACGGACAAATGTGATATGATATGATATGATCTGATATGATATGATCCGGAATTCGCGGAATATGACGGCTCATTCGCTGCAAAAGAGACTCTGACCGACCACCAGCCTGCCTCATTAGACCCTTAGCTTAGGCACACCCTTCTTCCAGCTCTTACAAGCGCAGAGTTACACAAGCACCTTAGTAAAAAAGCAAGGGACGCACTCACTCACATCCACCCACACACACACATACAAAAAAATAAGCGATTCGACTCTGTTCACTCGTTTACTTCTCCCATGGCCATGCTTTTTTTTTTTCCCTTTTGCATTTCACACCTCAAGACAAATTTTTATTTTTTGGTGGGAGGAAGAGAGTTGAGAAAGTCTCGGCCTGTTCTATTGTCCCTTTTGGCTAAAATACTAACCTGGTTCTCGATACTTGCCGTCTATATATGTGCATACATAGATGTAAGGGTAAGAGCCATTGCATTGCATGCATCGTTTCAAAAATTCTTGAAGTTTCGAATCCGTCAACATCATATGCATACCCCACACACACTCACAATAATGTTCGGGATCCCGTGACCAGGTCATGACTATCATAATATTGTGAACTATTACCGGAGTTTAGCTGCAAGTTTTGTTTCGGTTCTCTCTCAATGACTCGCATCAAACTCCCTGCCGTGTCCGAGTTTATCATCGAAGCGATTTTCCTTACTGACCTACATGTAGGTTCCATTCGGGCCTTTCTTGACCTTAGAAGTTGGCGCTTGGGATCAATTGATTTTGGGGGTACAGGCCACCATGCATACTATCCTGCGCATATGCAGCAAAAGAGAGGGGAGGTTTGTTTTGAAAGCTAGCAGTTTGAGAGATAAACCTTGAAAATTGAAACTTATCCGCGCTTCGTACGTAGTGTGACCGAGATGCCTGTGCCTGCATAGTATGTTCTGTACCGCTATTATCCCCCACTAATACTCCTTGCATAGACTTTTTAAGATCTTATGACTTTGTCCGGGTCCTGCATGCCTTCCGACTCTCGATATGCGTCGGATATTCACAGGTATCAAGACAACGAGACGAGCTGGGGATGATGTTTCTTAACCTTTCTTTTCTTCTTTGAGATCGGTTCCGATTTAATTCTGCATTATTAAAAGGAATATTCACGAAAACAAAAAAGAGTTACATACCGCAAATTAAACGCTCTATAGCTGAGGCAAAAACCCATATCAAACATCATCAGACGGGAAACACGAGCATTGACTGCCCTTCTCATGAGCTCACCAGCCAGCTGCAGGCATTACACCTTCCCACGTGGGCGCCGTGGTTCGTCTTCTCGACGCCGCTCTGACTCTGCATATATTTGAGTTTTGGAGGGGGGGGGGCTTGCGTGCGGTTGCGTCGACTACACTCCCACTTGGATTAATATTGAAGAAAATAAAGGGCTCCACTATTTTTTTGACATTTTTTTTTTCGATAAATTTCGGAATCTTCAAACTTTGGTCTCGATAGGCTAATGTATTTGTTGTGGGGGTTTAAAGTAACCTTTCCCAAGCTTCAAGAGTATCCATAATAGCACCTCGTTTCGAAGGTGAAAGTAGAGAAATTCCGGCTGGGCAAAAAAAAAAACAGTGTAACTTTTTTGTTTGTGAGGCGGAAGAAGAGGCGTATGGGACCCACTCTTTGGTAATGGAGAGGCTGTGGGTCTCAGATCGCCTCGCAATTGATTTCTTCTTTCTTTTTCGTTTCCCTTTGAATTGCCCGTTTCGAGATAATTGCTGTTATTATTATTTATTACTTGGAGTGGAAATTATCTGAGTCCGAGAGATGGGATGATATGAAACGTGCTAAGGAAAAGGCAGAAAAAGTAATACTAATATTACAAGCTCAAGCTCTGTCAAGTCAAGCTGACACCAAACATCCATCGATGGGCAAGCAAGCAAGCTTGGCCTTTTCATGCAAACTACATGTACATCAAAAGCTTCATTTCAACGACGACGATAATCCCTTGTCTTTTTTTGTTTCCCTTACTATATTCTATACCGACGGAAAACTTTTTTTTGCACACCTGTCAATTCTTCCTATATCGGACCCGGGTGATCTCCCTTATGCACTTTCCACATGTCAGATCACACGTCCTTTCTTAACTAATTAGCTAGGCGGGTGAATTCAAAAGAATATCAAACCCCGCAAGGTGTGCCAATTCCTGAAACTCCAATCAAATACATAAACATATCACGAACACAAAAAAACATCGCCCCAACATTTTTTTTTTTTTTTTTGCCCCAGATGGAGCCCCATATATTTGAGCAAGGGATATCGTAGCAATGCAATGAAGAAAAAGTGGAGAAACTTCATGATCAATCCCTTCTCGAATTCGAAACGGCTTTTTTTCCACCTGTTGATGTTTCTATGTATGATTCTGGCAGGATCCCCGTGGGGTTTCGTCTGTTATAACTTGTGATGGTATATATCTACAACAGAATCCCATACGACCTTATACATATAATCTTAACTGTTAATAAATATATACGATCTGAAAAGCTATATCAGCATGGAATCAGGATATTATGGAAAAATACTCAGACCGATAGGTAGCCATATCACCATACAAATGCACCTTGAAAATTTCACACCATAATGATACAAAACATAACCTACACAATCTTTCTCAAAAGAAAGCATTGGAAAACACGAACTTCAAAATACAAGGTCTCCCCTGGCCACTGTGTCTATCTTATAACGTAACCCGAGCCTGATGGTGGCTTCAAATCACTACCAGCATATCCCGAATTCTCTTCCCGTGAGACATGAACCGGTCCCGCTATGATGGGACATGGTTAGACCCGGCAGACGGTCCTTTTCGTAAGAGATACAACTTGCACAGGTATGTAATTATGTATTAGTACTGGTTCATCATACCACATAGAACATATCCCGACGAGAGCGTTTTCTTACATCGATCTTAAGCGGTCTTTAGTGAACCGGGTATTTCCATGTAGGCTATGTACCTGTTCATCGAGAGGGAAGATCTGTAAGTGGAGACCCGGGTGCTCTATTTACATGGATCATCTATGAACTTTGCTGCACCGTCGATACTTAAGTATGTAATGCATTTCGACTGCTACAGGGGTAGATATGTGCTATGTGTTATGTAGGAACCTTCACGTATAACAAAAAACACGATGGGGGCCCAGAAAGATGCATAAATACTACATACTCCTACATACCCGTTTAAATTTGATGGGAGATGTAACCAGCTCCCACAGGGATTGTTCTTCGCCTTTTTTTGCTTTCTATTACATATCGACGTCGTTTTGTGAACTACCCTCCCCCATGTGCAGTGCATATATGCACATCTAGCCTTGTTTCTTGGGGCAAAAAAAGAATAATTTGACCTTGTAGCAGTTTTTCCCACACTTGAATTGCCTAACTCGTTTCTGATTCTTTTTTGGTAATTTTTTTGTAGAGTGGGTATTTTTGGTTGGTTGGTTGGTTTGGTTCCGTTGGAGAGAAATTCCGGCCGAGGTAATAGTGGTAGGGGAAACCGGGTAGAAGGAGGTTTTGGGGGAGTGTAGGCGAATGAATTGGAACGGGAAAAGGAAAATCAAAAATCCCGGGATGAGAACGCCGTATGAATTGTTGGCTAGGGCTCGGATTTATCAAAGACCTGCATATCTTGTGTGCATGCAAGAGGCTTGAGTCTAGATGTCATGGCATGCAGGGGCCCCGTGGCGGGGATCTGTTGATAATCATTACGTTCAGATGTAGGTACTCGATTGAGTAGGTGGTACACATAATCCTTCAAGATCCGAAAAAAGTGGAGACGTACATGTACGTGAAATTCGTGAAGCGGGTGGTGATATGAATGAGGGGTCTAGATAATTGTCGTGATCGATAATTGATAAGGCGTGGCTTTAGGAGTCCAATCTCCACGAGGCGGTTTACGCAACTACGAATGGATTGTTGATCGCTTTCCCGCATTCACGGAACTCGGATAGTAACGAACTTAGATCTCCAAAACCCTCTTTTACTTAGGCTGCTATCACACTTCTTAGACCGGTACTATACTCCACCGCGCTACGTAACGGACTGATACGGGCAATTATCGTAATTTTTTCAATTTTATTTTGATTCCTATCTCCATTTGACTAAAAGGCTCATATGCTTGATTCTGTGCCATGAGCTGGAGAGGACTTCATTGCCGGGAGCACGAAGTGATTGCGCGATTGCGACCTTTCCGGCGTCCCTTGAGTACCACCCTGATATCACCTAAAGGATAAGCCCTCAGCTTCCTTCATTACCACCGCTTGACATTCGCCTGCCCCCACCGTTAACTAACGAAAGAGCATAACCAAAAGAAAAAAAAGAAAAGAAGAAAAGGATGGTAGTAAGAAAAACCCATAAGAGCCAAAGCAAGTTTATCATGTTGAATATGACAGAGAGAAAAGAAAAGAACACCGGATAACACCAAAAGGGGTGAAGGCAAACTTGAATCAAAGCACAAAAGCAGTAAAAGGCTGAGGGGAAGGGATATCATTTTCGGAAAGGAAGAATACGCAAAGAAACGGGAGTAAGGGAAGTTAGAACACCGGGGAATTGCGAGTGAATAAACCGAAAATCAAATGATGCTAAACATAAAAAAGAAAGGTAAGGGAATAGAAGGGAAGGAAAGTTGACAAAGAATTGAGTGAAGAGAGTTAATGGGAGACTAGTAAACCAACGGAATGACGTGAGACGTCATATATTCTCGCGGTCACAGGCAAGACCATTGGATTCGCTGCAATCGATTCTCCTCTTTCACGGACACCCTCAATTGCCCACCGAGTGGTAAAACTATGCGCGCGCTGTACCCCAACCGAACAAAGGAAAGCAGAAAGGATAATGGCTCCATAAACTCGGGGCCCAGACGCAAGCCAGACGCAGCAGATAACAATGAAACGAAGCCCAGTAATAAAAACACTCATAAGGTCCATACTCCTCCGAAGAGCATGATCCTCAGGTAGCTCAAAGGCCAAAGATTGCAGCTTATTCGGATATATCTTGGAGGTCAGCGGTCAGCGGACATTAACCAGCAATTCCGCTTCCAGGATGTATTTCCCTTCTTTATATTTCTCGCTGCTTTCGAAGGCTTTGTCGTACTTCCAGCCTACTATCTCGTCACAGCTCCGGCACATGATATCCCTGACAATGTGACGTCCTGTCGTCATGTTGCGTTCGACGGGCTGGCCTTCGACATTGTTGACGACGCTGGAAAAGAGGAATGCTTTGCCATGTTGACCACGGAAGTTCTATCAAGACATTGTAGTTAGCATTGTTGTTGGTAAGCATATCTATGTTTGAAACCCTCAAGCCCCTCAAGTTGTACCAATACTAAGAAAAACGATATAGAAAGGACCCGAGCTTTCAAAGCTCAGAAACAGAGATGGGAGCATACTCTACTTATGATATCTTCATGGTTTGCCAAATGGGCCTTGCAGGTCCGGCAGCCATATATCCGTCCAGAGTTGAGATATTCGTTGTAGATGAGACCCATCGTTTCGGATATGTCTCCTGCTTTCCTTTCTCCTAACCGGACCTTTTCTCTCTCTCCCTGCTGTCGCTCTCGCTCACCACGTGATAGAAAATTTGTGAAGTCTGGAAAGTTTGAATCGGGAATAATGAGGCTCCGTGGAAATATCCGAATGGTGCTTTATATTTGGAAATCGGGATTGTGTATAATCCTGGTAGCGGACGTCGGTGGTTCCCGGCACGGAAGGGTTCGGTAGATATCTCCGGAAGTTCCTTTATATGAAAGCTTTTTCAGGGATTCCTTTTGGATTTTGTCGAACCGTTGGAGATCAGGAACTTGAGGGAAATTCGACTAATAAGAAGATAAGGTTTGGCGAAAGAAAAGCCCGGAAGCTAAAAAGAGAGTAGCTTTTGGAAATGGCTGGTAGTTACTAAGTAGCTCCTCGGAGATGTGTTGGCAGGCAGGGTGTGTAGTCCTGTCTTTGTTATGCCCGGCTGTTGTTCGCTTTGAGATGGCAACAATAATATGGGGGATGGTTTTCCGATGAGGTTGAATTTCCCCAGATTTTCTTTCTCACTGTACTTTGGTACTGGGAAAACAGGCGGACAGGACAGGACAGGACAGGGGATATTGATTGATCGATTTAATTGATTGAGCGATCGATTGGGAAAAGTTGTGGGCCGGGGGGGGTATGGGTGTGTATTTATATATAGCTCGTGGTACCAGTACGTATACTGTATCAGGACAATTAAAATCCAAGCGTGAGTTTGTGACGACGTATACAAGATTGAATTTCCTTCCCTTGGTCCTTGGTCCTTGGAACGGTTAACGTTGGGGTCTGTCTGTCGGTTTTGATTAATACCTATTCCTTTAGCAGGCTGTCGCAGGCAGTGGTTGGTTTAGTGGATCTTCGCTTGCCAAACCGAGTTTGTTAGAAAGGCTAGTCGGCGAGGTAATGCAAGGCGAAGCACTATACACCAGGAAGCAAAGTCTGGAGTATGTTTCGAAGTGCTGATTGACTTTAATGCCGAATCAAAAAATCTATTTGATGGTGGTGATGATAATGGTGATTGAGTCTCCTGACAGGGGGGGTTTTCTTAGGAACTACTAAGGTACCTTCTGAGGGAGAGTGGATTGTATTTATATGTATATCGGAAGCAGGCCGGGAGCCGGAGCCAGCTAGCCAGGAGGAAGAGTCCGGAAGTTGCAGATAGCAAGCAGGAGAGAGACTGTCCAAAAAGAGAACCCGAGAGAGGCCGAAAGAGCCCGAAATAAAGAGATCGAGAGAGAATCAGAATCAGAATCAGAATCAGAAGTGAGGCGAGGCGGTGTCGGTCGGTCGGTCGGTCAGGTCAGGTCAGGTCAGGTCAGCCCGCAGTAATCGTAATCGAGCTAGCCAGTGCGGTCAAACTAAGCGATATTAAAAGCATTCGATCTCTACGTCACAGGATAGCTGACTGATGCAATGTTGAGGTATCTTTCACTACACCGGTTGCTTGGTTGGTATGTGAGGAATATAGGGATGGATGTCAGGAGTATAAGGATATCAGAACGACTAGAAGCTAGAAGTACCTGCTTAAGTATTTGAGTAAGTACTTGGGTAGTCGTAATACAAGATTTTAGAGAGGAGATCGGTTTATATTTTATGGGAGGAGGCTGGGGGAGGGATCCGGGAAAGTTTATTAAGTTTGGCAGATGAAGTGAATTTCTTCAGGAAAAAAGCCTCGTCGGTCCGTTCGTTCTTGAGCTTGTTATCATGAGGGTTACTACTACACTTATAATTATAAATGCGAGACCCATCATCATGCATCACGTAATCCAAAAAGCCCAGTCCAGTACTAGTACTATCGTAGATACATGCTTAGTACATACGTTAGTGTACCCTGATTCCGACGACATCGCTAAAAGAAACCCGGATTCTCATTCCCATTTTCAACCGCTTCGAATGACATCTTACTAGTACCAAGAAGTCAATTCCTCCATTCCTTTTGGTCCATGGTGCCTGCTACTTTATCGGCCCTAAGGCCCTCCACAACCCCCCGTGGCCTAGAAAGTGGCTGCTTGCTAGTCCGAAAAACGGACAGCGAATGCGGTATTACAGTGCACTATTATATTACATGATAGATACGAGCTCGAGGATCCCCCAAAAAGATAGAACTGTCATATCGGTTGGGCGTTGGGGCTCCATGTGACCAAAAAAAAGTTGTGAGATTGTGATGCCCGATGCATTTGGCAGAGTATCCTGATCAGATAGTCTCGAGGCCGGACGGTCGGTCGTCTGCCGGCCCAAGTCTAGTAATATAATCCTAGGGGGGGCTAACTATCCTTTTCCCTTCCTGCAGGACCGTCGAATCGAGCATAGCTGGCAGAGATGTCACGATATATCGGGTCAGGGGTCCAATGCAAGTTTTCTTGAAAGGAGGGGTAGCCGGTTGGCGGGCACAGCCGAACCTGACAAGAGATCTAGATCCTAATTTATCGGGGTGCATTTCGTCGGGAGATTGTGGTATCGATTGTGAACTTTTTTTGTATCAAATATTAACATATGGTTTTGCCATTGAACGACCAGTGCGTCTGTTTAATTCAACTGGTATCAACTTGTCAATCATTATTTTCATTGCATGGTGGTGATATCATTTCGGGGCAAGCGGTATCGTTTTAGTTCGGTCCTACAAGTATATCGCTCCGAGCCAGCTGCCCCACCACTAGCTCTCTATCAAAGGAGGGGTCACCTGCAAACGAAAAAAAAAAAGAAGACAGAACCTCAACATGTGCAACTGTGCAGCAAATACAACCTCGTAATATATATCTCTCGCTTTCACAAGGCCTATAGGAAAAAGGCCAGGGGGAAACAGACCCAAAATCCGAACCTTACAGACAGAGAACGTCCAAGCTTAGGTTTTTCTTGTTTGCTTCAGACGCAAGCTAGGGCCAATGGCAGCTTTGTCCAGGCTAACCAGAAGCAAGGGTTCCCTTAACATTGGCTGCTTATCAGCTCCATATCCTGTTCGCAGATGCGGAATACCTTTCCCTCTTCCTTTTCTTCTTCCGCATGGTCTCACGACATTCATTTTTCTTTTCTTTATGTTTTTTTTTTTTTTTCTTCTTACTTTTCAATTTTCTTTCTTTCTTTCGTCCCGTCCTCAGCTGGCAGGGGTCTATCGATCGGAATCATCACCTAATCACCCCACACTGGCAATGCACTGTTTTCGGGAACACACGTCTAGCCAAGCAAGCTTCTTTGTCATTTTTTGTATCATTACACATGACGATGGAGTCGTTAGAGAGATATATAAGGGCGGGAGGGAAAAGGCGGGGTGCGAGGGTATGAGATCGGCTTTTAAATTATTGGAAGCCAGGCACAAGAAAAGAAAAGTAAAAAAGAAAAATGATGGTAGAAGCGAGCTCGGTAAAAAGGAAATGATGGATGAACACCCCCGCAAGTGCCATAATGAGCAGACCAAAAAAATCGATTATACGTAGAAAACGAATACCTCTTTCATCCTAAGAGGCCTCGTAATGGGAAAAAATGTACACAGCAGAAACCTAGTAAAAAAACGAAACACGCGAGAGCCGACAGTTACTACCAGCCGGCTTCCGGAGCAGCAGTGGGAGCAGCTGCAGGCGGCTGAGGTGGCTGTTCGTAGGTTTCCGCTGGTGCGGCGGCGGCCTCTTCGGTTGGTGGTGGGATGTTGGCGGCTGGCTTGGCGGTGTAGTCTTGCGAGTTTGGAGCAAGGACTGGCTGTTCTTCCTTTGGCTCGATGATGGTGACGGTATCTGGGAGGGACTTGTTGGGGCCAGCCTTGCCATCTGGGTCAGAACCGCGCATAATCTTGACCTTGATACCGAGGACACCCTGACGGAGGAGAACGTGACGGGTAGCAGAGTCAATGAAGTCACGGACTGGCTGACCGGAGTGGATCATGAAACCATCCTACAAAAAACATCCATATTAGCTAATACCATCCCAAATTTTTTTAGTATCGATATATATCGAGATCCAATGCATACAGTGAACTTCATCGACTTGGCACGAGCAGCCCTCAACTTTCCGGAGACAACGACTTCGCAACCCTTAGCGCCAGACTCCATGATGAATCTGAGAACACCATAGCAAGCTCTTCGGACGGCCAAACCGTTCAAGAGCTTGTATCGGAGGGACTCGCACTGAGCGACAGCGCAGAGACCTCTGTTCTGGACCTTGGCGGCATATAGGGAGACAGAGTTTTCTGGGAACTTGAATCGCTTCTGGATCAACGAGGTAAGCTCGCGGATTCTGCGACCCTGCTCTCCGAGAACCTCCTGGGTGTGGGTAGCACGGATGACTGTGATAGTATTCGAATTAGCAATCCGCCATTCTATCTTTTGAAGGACCCAGCTACACAGTCTTCTATAACATGGCTGGCAGCATTTCGTTGGAGCATCGGATTGTAATAGGTGGACATACTGATATCGGTGACAGTTGGAGTAACTCGGACTTCGACACCGGAGTAACCTTCCTCAGCCAATTCCCTGGTGAAGAATTCGTTCAATTCGGCGTAGAAAACACCATCGGCGACGGCCTTTCTTCTCTTGGAGATACTGTATATCCATAAATCCTCTCGTCAGCGCTCTCAATTCCCAGAAATCCCACTATATCACAACTATCTCTATATCCAAAATATCCAACACTACACAACTATCTATATTTCCCAACCAGAAATCCATAATTTCGAAATAAGGGTTTATCGGGGAGCACTAACGCGGTAGTAGTAGCCATGTTGGATGATTTGATGGAGCTGGATTGATTGCTCGTGAGTGTCGACGGGGTGCGTTTGTTTGTTTGGAGGGGGTGATGTCGAGATCTAATGGGTCGTCGTCGTCCTACTGTTGAAGCTGCAATGCCTGTCCGAGAAAAATTCCAAGCTGGGTTTGGTTGGGTGAGGGCTTTGCTGTGTGGAAGCCCTAATCTCGCTTTATTCCCGAAGTAGCAATCTAAGCGATTAAATAGACAAACAATATTCAGATCACGTGTAGAAAATGCGGCTTAAAATTATTAGCGTGTTTTTGGGGCGACAGGCGACTGAAAATTTGCGGTCGCACTTGCAGGCATCCAGCTTCATTTCTCGAACATCTCTAAAACTTCATCACCAACCTTCTTTTTACCCATCATGGCACGAAAAAAGTCTGCAGCAGCCAAATCCCGTGAGGCTAATGGCGATGCTCATCCTAAAGATACAATTCACTCAAAGGCAGTGCTAGACTTCGACTCGGACAGCGAAGCTGAGAGTGCACCTCAAGCCACTGCCTCGAAGAAACGAAAGGCTACCGACGATACCGAGGAGTCCGGATTCAAGATCAATGCCGAGTACGCTAGACGGTTCGAACATAATAAGAAGCGAGAGGAATTACACCGACTAGAGGAAAAATATGGCAAATCTGCTTCAAAGCGCCGAAAAACTGATGGCTCGGACAACGACTCCCTTGCATCGTCCGATGAATCATCCTCTTCGTCTGAAGATGAGGATGAGTTCGGCGAGCTGGTTACAAACGATATTGATGCCCAGATCAAGGCGACAATAAATGCTATCCGATCGAAGGACCCGCGGGTATACGATGCAGAAGCTAAATTCTTTGATGAAGACATGGAAGGCGGCGAGGACGATAAGACACCAAAGGAGAAGAGCATGACCCTGAAGCAGTACCACCAAAAGAATATTATGGAGGGATATACAGGTGGCGAAGATGAAGACGCGCCGCCGAGGACTTACATTGAAGAACAGGAGCACCTTAAGCGAACGGTTGTCGGCGAGATGCACGCTGCCGTTGAGGGATCAGACGACGACGAAGAAGCAGACTTTTTGATCCGCAAACCAAAGGAACCAGAAGCTGATCAAGAGGAAACGACCGATATCGCACTCCCAGAAGACCCCGAAGCGGACCCGGAGAAGTTTTTGGACGTCTTCTTTACAACTAAAGCATGGGTTCCAAAGGGTGCTGCTGCCAACCTCCCATTTGAATCGGATGATGAAGAGGAGGAAGATGCGGCAGAGGAATTCGAGCAGATGTATAATATGAGGTTCGAAGATCCAACTATCGCTGATCGGTCGAAGATCATTACACACGCCAGAGATATCGCGAAACAGAAGTCGCTAAGAAGGGAAGAGAAGAGTAAAAGGAAGAAGGCAAGAGACGAAAAGAAGGCGCGGAAGGAAAGGGAGGAGGAGGAGAAAAATACCGAGAAGAATCGGCTCAGGAAACTGAGGGTCGAGGAGATGGAGAAGAAGATCAAGATGGTTAGGGAAGCTGGTGGCTTAGAGATTGAAGTCGGAGCCGAGACTGTTGATGATAAGTGGAAGAAGTTCCTTGACGATGCCTGGGAGGATGAAGGCTGGGACAAACAAATGGGGGACCTCTACGGCGACAAATACTACGAGGAAGAAGACCTTAAGAACAACGGCGGTGATGACGATGAAGAAGAGGAAGATGACGAGGACAACAAAGGCAAGAAATCGAAGCCGAAAAAGCCAACATGGGATGACGATATCGATATCGACGATCTTGTCCCTGACTTCAAAGCAGACGAGTCTATGTCCGATGCTGAAGAAGGAGGCGTCGCACTCGAAGAACCGATTGTCGCAGAATCCTCGTCTGCGGCGGAGAAATCAAAGAAGGGCCCTAAGAAGGACAAACGGGCAGACAGGCTGCTCCGCGCTCAAATCGAATCATATGTCGATGACAAAATGCCGCTTTCTCTACCTGGTCCTTCGAAGGGTACCGCGGCGTCCTTCAGATACCGCGAGGTTACGCCCGAATCTTTCCAGCTTACACCAACGGATATCCTGTTCGCAGCCGACAAACAGCTGAATACCTATGCCGGGCTAAAGAAATTGGCGGCATACAGGGACGACGCAAAGAAACTGAAGGATAGAAAGAGATACGCGAAGAATAAGGGATTTAAGCTAAGAGAATGGAGGAAGGAGGTATTCGGAAAATCCGAAATCAACTGGGAAGAACTGAACGGGGGTATAAAAGGAGATAAATCGGCTAAGAAGGGTAAGAAAGAGAAGAGCGAGAAGCCAAAGGCTGATGCTAGCGACGGGGGTGCAGCTGCCACAGAGAAGAAGAAGAAGCGAAGAAGAAAGAACAAGGGTACAAAGGAAGCTGCTGAAACTGAGGCCTAAGCGAAGACTACAATATCTTTTACCTACTTAAATGCTTGGCTACCTTGTAATATATATATAGTGTAAGCTTATCTGAGTCTAAAAAGCGAACGCCTTGCGCACAGGGAATCAAAGACTTGGTTCTTTGCCTTTCATTCACAATTCATTCGATCACTAGTTTACAAGAAGGTAGTATTACACAAAAAAAGCATCCCATGCAACGTGCGCAACTTAGCAACAACTCTCACGAACGTCATTTGATGGCTGATTCCTCGTATAAAGAGAGAAAAGTACGTTCGCGGAGCCCAAAGTAACCTCAACTCCTCAAATTATTGAAAGGAAGCGCAGAAATCAGAGCAAAACCCGCTCGAGAAATTTCACAGAGAACTTATTTCCCCTCTCCAACCATCCATTCGTTAAACTTGTCAACCGCCTTTGATACCTTACCAAGGATACCCTCTTCTCTCTGCGGTTCGTGGCTTGGGGGGACATATTGATCCGAGTTTAGACGTTGCTGGTACCCACCCGGCATCGGTGCGACTTCACTGCTTCGCCTTATAGCACTTGGGTAATTGTGGTACGATGTCGTAGTCGCAGTAGCAGTGTAGGATGGGATTGGTTGCCCACGCATGGTCACTTCTGGTGGACCGTATGTAGTCTGTACTGGAGGTGCAGTAGGGGGCATATCAAAGGAAGATCCAGTTACTGGTGTGGATGTAGAGTATGCTCCCGAAGTTCTAATTGGGAGTCTAGGTACAACAGCCGGCTGAGGATCTGCTGGTGACTGTGGAGATTGGATGGTACTTGGGGATGTTGGGGTTGGAACAGCACCTGGCTGTGGAGCGGGTGGGTCTGTGAGGTTTACCGTTGTGGTTGTGGCTGTAGTTCTTGTAGGCATAGTATCGTCGTCCAAAGAGTCAAGAGTATCCGTCGCAGTGGTCGAAGGTGGCATTTCTGTCAGGTTGTTAATTGTAGAAGTGGGAGCAGCAGGACGAGATGCTGGCTCGGCGGGCGGAGGGTATACCGAGTCCGAAGCTGTATATGCTGGGGACTCTGGTAGTGGGTTGGGGTTTGAGGCCGGGAGATTGGGTTTTGGAGATGACGAAGTATGATTCTCGGTAGACGAGCCTTCTGGAAGGGCAGTAGACGGAGTTACGCCGGATGCTTTGGCAGCAGTAGTAGAAGAGTCGGTCATGATGATGCTTCGGTATGATGAATTTACAGAGGAAGAAGAAGGGAAAAGAAGAAGATAATAAGGGAAGAAAAACAGGATTATGTTTTTCGGTGGCGACTTCAGGCAATATGCGAAGTGCAATGGTGTTACGATGCGATGCTCTTTGCATGCGTGCGACTACATTGCTAAGCTTAACGGCAGCGGACTGGGATGGTTGGAGAATGTGTTGGAATGTTGTGTGACGTAGGCCTTTGGCCATTCTTCGACCAGGGATCCCTGTTATTCTGGTCTCGTTGGTGCTATTCCCTTCTGAGTTGCAGAACCAGCTCTTGGCAACACTCCAACACGAAAACGGACAGACTCTCGCACGTGATATCATAACGGTCACATGATCTAGGTCTTGCCCTAATCACCTGACGGTGTTGTGTGTTTTGGGCAAGCGAACCAACAAAGACGAATTTTGGAGGCTAAGCAACCTCAAGCCCAAGCAGCCAGACCTCGACGACATTCGACGACCTTTTCGACTATCTCCAACCACCTCATCCCACCTCCTATACCCCCCTACACGTCGACATCCTAGCTATCACCAGCTACAGATCGTTCAACATGGCCGCCCCAAATTCTAAGATTTACGTTAGTCTTTCCTCTCGCCGACAACCTTCAATTTTTGAAGATTTTGAAAAATCAGACGATGGAAAAAAATTGTCATGGTGGATTATTTGAAGGGAGGGAAACCGCGACGGGGCATATTGGCTAACTGGATTATTTTCGACTTCGTATAGCCCTCCTCTGAAAGCTTCGCCAAACCAAATGAGATCGAACTCCAGGTCTCCCAGGCCTTGCTCGACCTCGAGACCAACGCTGAGCTCAAGGCCGCCCTGAGGCCACTCCAGATTCAGTCTGCTAAGGAGGTTAGTTGCCAATATCACATCCGACATCATCTGCTAGGAAGAATGGGATTAGGATGAATAGGGAAGAGATTGGCTGAGGAAGATTACGAAAATGAATAAAGGACGCGGGGAAATATGAACGTTGTATGGGGTAGTGGGGAACACGATATATGAATTGGAGGCTGATGCGAATACTTTGGTTGTTACAGCTCGAAATCGGACAAGGAAAGAAGGCCATTGTCATCTTCGTTCCTATCCCATTACTACAGAACTTCCACAAGATCCAGCAGAGGTACGTCAACTATCCAAATAATATCCCTGTCGCTCAAATTGCAACATGCTAACAAATATATTATCTTCAGACTCACTCGTGAGCTTGAGAAGAAGTTCTCTGACCGCAACGTTGTCTTCATTGCTCAGCGCCGTATCCTCCCTAAGCCTGGTCGTCGCAGCCGTGTCACCCAGAAGCGCCCAAGGTCGAGAACACTCTCCTCCGTTCACGAGAAGATCCTTGAGGACCTTGTCTACCCCACTGAGATCGTTGGCCGACGTATCCGTACGAAGGAAGACGGCTCGAAAGTCATGAAAGTCCTCCTCGACCCCAAGGATGTCGGAGGTTTAGACTGGAAGATTGAGGGTTTCGCAGAGGTCTACAAGAAGTTGACCGGAAAGAGCGTCGTCTTTGAGTTCCCCGTCCAGAGCGAATTTTAAGATATTAATATATTTAAAAAAATATAATAATATCCGTCTCTGTTTCTTTTGCTGGCTCTCTCTTCCTCTCTTCCTCTTTTTTATCAACCTAATATATTAGATTTGGGGGCGCCGTCCTTCTTCACGACCATGACCCGCCTACCTTTTCAAAACTGACCCATCTCTCTCTCCTGTTTATACGCCCTCATGAAACTCTCACACACACTCGCGCTCACACACTCGAACCGAAACTCCTCTGGATAACGCCCTCTTCGTTTTCTTGTCACTTTATATTAAACGGTGTTCAAAAATGGGGAAACTTCTTTTCACAAACCTCCTGTGTACTACTCAGTTTTTTTCCTTTTTCTTTATACATATTCCCGGTCGTCTGTTGTCACTTTTCACGCAAGGCTTTGTTTGAATGCCTTGGCTTTTTTTTTTGTAATGAATGGATATCAAACATGAATATCTGCACATTCACAATGAGGTGCGGCATAGCGTGACCGAAGGGGTCAATTGTAAACGCCGTAGATCCACTTTTTATAGTTTTATGATCTGCGCCGAGAGAATCATAGGATCTAGATAAACTAGGATCTTGTATTTTATGAGACCAGGTTTGACGGAGAGTCAATGATCCGGCATTAGAGCTTGGCTTCGGTACGACGACTGTTCAGCTCGTAAACGTCTCGGGGTAGACACAATGGAAGGCCTCAAACTGGAGGCAAACAAAAGCGCAAATGCAAGTAAGACCTTTTGCTATCGGAGCACCTGCCGAATTCCACAATCGTCTGTCCAGCGCTCTCTGCAAGGAAAAAATGCATTGACATTGAACTAAGAGATACTTTTTTCACTCAAGAAAGCCGGCCGCGTGTCCCACTAATACGATTGTGTAGACATGCAGGTTAGCACTACTGGCGCTATAATATATCTAGGTATGTGAACTCAATGTGCATGGGCTGGCATGCTAGGTAAGTATTTATCAGCGTGAGTGTTTTTATCCATCGACACGAGGGGTGTCGGTGATGTCGTGGGTATGGGACTGTTACAGATCTAACAGTGGTTTCGTAAGCTTTGAAGCTTTCCCCCGCCCATTGCGTCGGGATCGCCTAATCTCGCTCGGTAGAAATGTTCCTGTCACAGCGGGGGCGTGCGTGTCAACATCATCGGATTCTCTGTTCTGAAATCAGACAAAGGGAAGTAATTGCTATCCGTCCCTACAGGATCGATGGTCTATATAGCGAACAAAGTTTGGACTAACGTCAATAAGATGCATTTAAGCTACTACTATAACACTATGATGTCGCAGATTCCAAGGTTGGCGACTGGCCATGGGCGTCAAATCTGCAAATGCGATATCGATATCCAACAAGGCCACATGACGAATTAACATCTCTCGTCCGTCCCATTCGCGGGAGACCGAACGATCTGAGATTATTACCTCGATGTTTCCTTCACCCTTCGGTGGAGTTACATGACCGTCTGGCCTGGCTCTCGCTTCATTTCCTTCCCGAAGGAGGAGGCTTAGCTCCCATCGACGAGCACCCACCCCTGCGCTGGCTTACGCGTCGTAACACACCCACATTTTCGGCCAACCAAACCGAAAGCCAAAATGGTGCGAGTGAAAAAATGTTCCCGTTTGCTCTGCAGGTAGGCAGAGGAGTCATATGGGGCCTTTGGTTGGGTCTGGGCTGGGCTTGGGAGGGATCCAACTATGGCCCCAGCTGCTATTCCTCATGCTCACCTCATGCCATGAACTCTTGTTTTCCGATATTGACATTTATTCCCGGGTAGTATCGAAGACAAGGGAAGTTCGACAAGAGGAGGAAGAAAAACAAAAAGAAGCCACGAATACTTTTCCCTCTTCACCGTTTCATCCTAACTACTCTTCCTAGAAATCAAATCCCATACCGGATATCCGTTATCCTGTCCCTCATTTCTGGTGGCTTTCCCGCAAATTCCAGGGCTAGAATACCGAGAAAAAAGCGGGTAACAGATTGAGGAGCCCACCCGCTGATTACGTACCGTCCGATATCAGAAGGTCGTTTTTCTCTCTAGTCCCTCGATTGAATCTATTTCTGTGCGGCAGCTGTTTGTGGTTGCACTAGCCTTTCCGAATAGTTTTAATTCCTGTGCCTCCCCTCAATCACCTCCCCCTTCTCTTTTCGTATTTGGAAATTTTAGTGAGACTCGTCCCTATCTTCGGGCTACCACTATTCTTTTTCAACCTTTTCTATCATTTTTCTTTCTTTTAGGATTTGCTTTATTTCCTTAACCCGGGCTAAGCATCTCTTGTAATATCATTCCCATCATGGAACGCCGGGAACATCCATCGATGGAAGAATATCCCTCCTCAAACCCTTATGTCACCGATAATGGTGTACCGGAAATGCCCCTCGATGGTTTCGTCGCCGACGGCTTCCGTCCTGGTGGCGGTGGCCCGCGCCTTCCTATGGTCGTCGTAAACCCCTATATCACCAATACAACTGAGACAACAGCAGATATGGCCGTAACGGATGGATACTTCAACGGACGCCCGCACCAGCAGCTCCCCCTCGTGCACCTACCCGACGAGGATCCAGTAAAGACAGCGATGCCAGAACCGATACCGCGGGAACGAACAAACGAAAACGGTGAAGCGCAGATTGCTTCTCCGAGGCCGTCGCAGGAGGATGATAGACAGACGGTTTATTCTCGAGTTAGTTTTGGATCGGAAAGGAGTACGCTGCCGCCGTCTTATACTTCGAGGCCGATGTCGAGGAGGGTTTCTTATGAAGAGGAAGAAAGAGAAGGGAATGTTGAACACGGACGGGCGGTTGAGATTAGGCCGTTGATTATGGGAGAGTGTTTGTGCAGACACCCGCAGTGTATAAGCTGTGTGGCAAATGGAACGGCGTACAGAGATCGGGAAGAGAGGTGCTCCTGGAGGAAGAGACTAAGGTGCGCAAGGGGCTGCACAAGAAGCGGGGCAAAGAAGAGGTCGAGAAAGTTCAAATTCTGCTGTGCTTCGATTTTCTTCTTGATATTCACCTGGACACTATTTGGCGGTTTGGTTTGGAAACATGCTACAAGCCGATTCAGGGAAAGCATGGTAAGCTACATTCGTTGGATCTAGAATAGCTTGTTTTTTGGGTATCGCTGACAGGTTCAAATTTAGGAGTACATACCATCATCTCAGCAATGTGGCTCGATGCTCCCAGGAGTCTATGACGAAACTTTTACAGTACCGATTAATACCTCGCTATCCTCATTCTCGCTCCGGCAGTCGGTTGTGTACGATAAACCAAGAGATAGCTACGGATCCCGCATCAATGTTGACGGAACTGTCTTCCTTGAACGTGCTTCAAGAGACGATGATCTCGAAGGCGACGAGGCTAAGGTTACAGTTCAGTACATGGTTACGGATGAGACCGTTCTACGGGATATTGATATTAAAATGACTGGAAATGGGATCTCTATTCATGTGGGTTTATGGAGAGCTGTAATCGGGTTATCGGACTATTTTATTAACATAATTTATTCTAGACGAACGCATATACCACAAAGCCCGTCGATGAGACCGACGTCTGCGTCTTGTTCACCGTCACCGTTGTGTTCCCGAGGCATGCATCTACTACCGAAATATCTCAGCTCCTTATCGATACGGAACAGCTCGACATCAAATTATCACCTTCACTTTCCCTTAAAGTCCTTGACAAGGCATTGTTGAACACCATCACCGGTTTTGTCTGGTCAGAGGCGAGGCAGCCGACAAAGATCCAGGATGACGAAAAATTGAAGAGCACCAACTTTGGCTTGCAAGCTAAGCATTTGTTGATTGGTACTACGACTGGCAGAATTTCGGGTGTATGGGGGTTGGCGGATTCCGCTTCGTTCGAATCCAAGTCGTAAGTTTATATTCTTTCGAGCCGAATGTTTGGGTACGACTAATATGAAAATTAGTGGAAATATCGACATTGGCGTCAGCTCTATAACTTCGTTTTCTGAAAAGGCCCCCCAAACCGACTTTACTGTTTCTACGGTCTCCGGCGATATCGCAATCCATTCTGTATCAACTGACGGTGCACTCCATCCATTCCGCAAAGACCTCACTAAATACAACACTGTCGTCAAAACCATCAGTGGTCATATCATCGGCCAATATCTCCTCGGTTCTTCACTTTCTATTCAGTCTATTAGCGGCGACATCAGAGCAGATATTCTCCCCATCTCCCCAGCCAACGCTGGCAGCACCCAGGAAGACCGCATCACATTTGACA
This sequence comes from Orbilia blumenaviensis, assembly GCA_036872755.1. NCBI lineage: Eukaryota > Fungi > Ascomycota > Orbiliomycetes > Orbiliales > Orbiliaceae > Orbilia > Orbilia blumenaviensis. Next base: position 3,571,291 of record JAVHNS010000001.1, read on the forward strand.
CTGACACCAAGAGCGGGAGAACGTTTGTGAGCTTTTTGGAGGCTACCGATGCAAGAATTCTCACCGAACCGCAAGCCCTCCTCAAGAACCGGGCTGTACAGACGGTTCTTGTCTGGATCGAAGACAAGAAACGCAAAATCTGGCAGTTGATTCAAAAGCACTGCGCAGATCACGAGGATAAACCTCACGCCGATGCTAAGTCCGGTCATGCCGGCCATGTCGGAGCTTCACAATTAGAGGCCGATATTGAGCCCCTCTACGTTGATCCACAAGATGTCGGACTTGCCAATTTGTCGTTTTTCACGGCTACACACAACACCGTCTCTGGGGAGGTCTTTGTTCATTATTCCGCCGCTTTCGAAGGAACCGTCAAAGCAACCACTTTGACCGGAGATATCGAAGTTGGTGGTGAAAATGTGAAGATTACCAGGAACTCAAGAAACGGCCCGGTTGGTAGGGTTGTGGAGGCGGTGCATGGAAATAGCCAGGATGGGTTTGTTGAGAGCAAAAGCATTAGCGGAGATATCAAGATTTGTATAGGAGACTCAAGATGGTAATTATTGGCCGCGCGGGCGATATTACTATTGCACTGCCCCTTCTCTAAGCGGCTATAGGGCGGGGGTAGGCCCTAATTTCCCTTCTTTCTTTTGTATACCCTTTTTCCTTTTTATATTATGATTATTTCCTTGGTACACTAATCTATGGGGACTCTGGAGTGCTTTTTTTTATGGCGAAGAACAAAAATAATCAACAGGCCTGTTGTCAATCATTTCATTTGTGTGGGAAAAGGTGGGAGGGGGAAAATTATGCGGAAGGAGTTTATTACTCTCCAACCTTGGGTCTGATTTTTCCGGAGAGGTTTATAATATCTGATTGCTTTGCTTACCATTGGCGTTTTCTGCGGTGTTAACAATATTTTCGTTTTCTATTATTTTTACCTGTACCTTATACCAATTGTTTTTTTTTGGATTTCTTGAAAATGTTGAGCAAAGCGGAAACCAGCGGAAATCAGATCTCACTCTCGTTATTCTCTGTCTATACTACTACCATACTTTTTTGTATTTTTCGGACGAGGCTCCCCTCTTTTTCTTTGGTTTTTTTGTTGGGGAATTCGCTTTTGGCAGAGGTTACCTACTGGTTGTCGATAGAGGATCACGAGGTAGAATGCTTCAGCTATTAAGTGTGTGTGGCCTTGAAGGTCAGTTGGATGAAAGAGGGGAGAGGTCATGGCATTTGCTAATTACCTAATTATTCTATCATGGGGTGTGTTTAGACAGATCAGAGTAGCTGTACTATCGAAAGAAGAATAAAGCTAAATGGAAAACAAAAAACATTTTAAAAAAATGTCGAAATGGTTTCTGTAGATGGCATAATTGTGATAAATTAGCATGGTTATGTTCGTTTTTTTTTTTTTGGAGGGAGTATTTGAGAGGGAAAGAAAAGCCTTGGAACGGATTATGTTTTGCGGGTTGTGTCTGACCCACTTGCGAAGTTTCCGAGCTTTAGTTGTGAAACGCTGTTAGTGACAAGACAATTTCTTGACAGGTATGACGAAACACCTCTTCTGGTGATTTGATGAACCAAAAACCTCAGCAAGTTTACAGCGGCGGTTCCTTGACCCTTTCTTCGTTTGAAGGGCTCTAAGGTTTTCTATATTAGCGCTACAAAAATCATAATACTTTGACTTCGAGGGAAAGTTTTCCCACCAGTGATACTCCACAATTTGCGCATCGTGTCGCTATTTTTGAAGCTTGTTGTGGGGTTTTATTGGTCTGTGCGGTTTCTTTTCTCCCTTTTCAAATTCCTTTCTTTGGGTTTTGATGCTATGATATAATATATCTCGATATTGATATTGATACACGGCGCCATGGTTCAAAGTTTCAATCCGAGGTGGCATTCGGATAAAGTAGCTCCCGTTGAGGAACTTCGTCCGAATTAGCTCTCTAGCTGGCCGCGATGGACGAATATAAATATGCTAGAGGAACCACGCAACATGGTGTCTCTTTTTTTGTTCCTTAGGCATTCCAGGTTGAAGCTTCGATACTACCAACAGTCACTCTTCCTTTTTCTTCTATCCTTTTTACTGTGCTTGGACACATTCGCTTCTTTACAGGACCGGTTCCTATACATCTTTTTTGAATTAACTATTAACTTCTTTGATACTTCCTTCGTTATTTTCGATACCGCCTTTCAACTTTCAAACGGTCTTTCATTAGATATATAACCCATCGCATATATCAATATCAATTTATCCCTCCAAGCCATCTAAATTATATACATTTTATACATATATAATATTCAAAATGCGTTCCTCAATCCTCTTCACAGCCATCACCCTCCTCTCCGCCACCTTCACCACAGCAGCACCAATCCACAAGCGCGCACTCACACTCCGCTCCTACAATGAGATGTCAATCTCCTCAGGTGTAGGTGGCGACGCCGAAGCTCGTGCCAAAGCCGTCTGGTCACAGGGATTAGACCTCAGCGATCTCGCAGCGATCAGTGACGAAGATCTTGATATTTTGAAGGTGGAGAGGAGTAATGCCGAAAAGGCGGAGACTGAGGCGTTTAATCCTGCGCTTGATGATGCGGAGGGAGATGAGAAGGATGCACTTCAGGTTGGGAAGATTGCTAACAAAGTATGTACTCTATTCTCACTTATCTATCTAACATTACACTTGGTTTAAAGATAGATGACTAACAAAAATTTTTTTTAACGTTATTAGGTCCTAAAACTCACTGGTTTAGCACAAGTCCGCCAAATCGGAATCGCAAAGAAGGAAGCCAAGGGACAGACAGTATCCGACTCGGAACGCGCGGCACTTCAAGATTCGCTGACTAAATTGGCGAAGAATATTGCTACGGATAAGAAGAATGCTGGAAAGCCGTCGACGGCGGTATCGTTTGTTGGGGAGACAAGTGTCAAGAAGTTGTAGATGTTTAATTACATATTAATGATGTCCATGCATCCAACCGCCCCCCCTTTTTTTTGGACGAATGCATAAACGGGGGGGTCGTTTAAGTAAATAGTTGGGAAGGATACCTAAGATACTTTACAAAAAAAGGGGAAATAGAAGAGTCTGTTGGGCAGCCTACACTTGATAATGTGCACCTCGTAGATCGTACTACACGTATACTTGCGTACCTATACATAGTATTGTGTTATTTATATTAATGTCGACTTGCGCCGTAGAGCTACTGAAGCTAGTATATATAGCTATAGCCATATAGCACATACTGGCAAATAACTATGCGGGTAAGTGTCTACCTAGGTAAGTAGGTACCTAGGTACCTACTTATTGGGAGCTGGGGGGTAGGTAGCCCAGCCCCGAGAGCTTGGATATTTCCCCCCAACCATTTAATATATTAACATTAGTTGACTGTCTGGCCGCGGCCCTGACCTAGTCTGGTTACGAAACCGACCTTGACCCTGATCCAGGCCCTTCGAAAGAAAGTGTAGTACCTTAGGTAGGTAAGTACCTAGGTAGGCACCTGGGTAATAAAGAAAGAAATTTGTCTCGTAGACCAGACTTGTGGCAGCAAAGCAAAGAATGAATGAATGAATCCGAATGAAAGAGAGCTGGGAGAGGGGAACGTTAAGTTGTGTTGGCGTGTTGGAGCGTCGTCATGCATGTCTCGGCTGGCTGGCCTGGGCTGGAGAGCGTGACAGCTTCCCTTCAGGTCAACAGCAGCAGCACAGTCCAACCAGCATCACCTCCACCATCGTCACCTTCCGGCATCACCCCTCCATCTATCCACCCATCCACCCATCTGTCATTCTGCTCGATAACCAAAGTAGCTGCTCAGAATTACTTGGCCTTCAATCTACCCCAGTCTGCTCGTGTGCATAATTATACTTTCCATCTATCCGGCTTCTCCCTGAAGCTTCTCATCCTTTCCTTCCACCCCCAACTCGAATGCTGTCTCGATAGCATAAGAGATTTAAGCTCAACCCTGCCATCTTTATCACCACTACATCTGGCCCCATCCGGCAGCTCCCGCCAGCTAGAGGCTCCCTCCAGCGCCCATATGGGTGCATAAAGCCTCCAGAGCCTCTTCAATTCCATAGCTACCTCTTTCTACTCTCTAAAGACTCCACCTATTTCCCGGTCCTTATCCTTCCATCAGTAAAGCTATAGCTATGGAGTTCATCAAAGTCGCAAAAGTTGGCAAACCCCTCCCCCTCTCCCTCCAACTCTTTATAGTTCGTTACGAAAACCCAAACTGACCTATCAATCTCACCGCTTTTCTCCAAAAAAATTAACAGGTCGATAACGTCATTCTTCTGCACTCAGGGAACCCCATTTCGGGAACTTTACATATCACCCCTCACCACTTAATCTTCAAACGACACTTAACACCCGAGGATCCCTCTTCTTCTGCCCCACCAACTCCGAAAATTGCACCAGAGATATGGATTACGTATCCTATCATCTATACCGTCGACAGACAATGTATCGGTAGTTATGTTGGGCAAGATACCACGTCGTCTCCTAATAATGGAATAAATGGCAACAACGGAACAGCAGACCGGAAACTATTGCCTCGGGAAACTAGCAATATTAGTGACGAATCGACGTTATCGGCGACGGAGGCTCAAAAGAGGTTACAAGCGCTGGCTATCAGGCTGCGGTGTAGGGATTTTACGTTTATCACGTTTTGTTTCGATACAGAACAGGAGGCTAGGGATGTGTTTGATAGCATAAAGAGGTTGACATGTGGTGGTATGTATAAGAACGGTTCTGCATTCCGGTAGCCGAAGCTGACTTGTTGGGAAGCAGGTACGGTGGAACGACTGTATGCATTTATCTACAAGCCGACAAAATTCGAGATACCGTTTAATGGGTGGAAAATATATGATCCGCAGAGAGAGTTCGATAGACAGGGGATAACACCGGATTGGAGACTTTCTAACATCAATAGCAACTATACCGTCCGTTTTTCTCTATCCTTATACTTATCTGTGGACGGACTTATACTGAACAGCATTTATCATCTAGTTCTGCGATACATACCCTGCGAGGCTCTACATCCCGACCACGATTTCCGACAACACTCTTAACTACGTTGCTAAATTCCGCTCTCGCCAGCGGGTACCCGTCCTCACTTATATTCACAATGTCAACAACTGCACCCTGACCCGGTGCGCACAGCCGCTTACAGGACTCCAGAAGAACCGGAGTATACAGGACGAAAAACTGGTGCACGCGATATTTAAATCCTCGAATGCATCTGGTTACGCCAGCCTTGGGATTTCCAACCCCGAGGCATCGTCATCTTCGCAATCCCTTGTTAATGTTGAACAAGGTGCGAAGCTGATTTATGGCGCCCAGCAATCGAACCTTATCGTGGATGCGCGGCCTAGTGTTAACGCCTATGCGCAGCAGGCTGCGGGCGCTGGGTCTGAGGTGATGGACAACTATAAGTTTGCGAAGAAGGAGTATCTTGGTATCGACAATATTCACGTTATGAGGAAGTCACTGGATAAAATCTTGGAGGCGATAAAGGATTCGGATATCACACCATTCCCTGCGAATAGGGATCTTTTGGCGAAGAGCAATTGGTTGAGACATATTACGGCTTTAATGCAGGGGACAGATTTGATTGTACGACAAGTGGCGTTGGAGCACTCACACGTGCTGATCCATTGTTCGGATGGGTGGGATCGGACGGCGCAATTGGCGGCATTGGCGCAGATATGTTTGGATCCGTATTTTAGGACGCTGCAGGGGTTTATGGTGCTGGTGGAAAAGGATTGGGTGTCCTTTGGACACAAGTTTAGGGATAGGTGTGGGTTTTTGAGCAGCGAGAAGTGGTTTACGCAGCCCGGAGGCGGAGATGGGGGTCAAGGTGGGGGAAGTGGGTTTGAGCAGGCGATTGGAGCGGCGAGAATGTTCTTCAACCAACAGGCGAGTAACCTTATGGGAGGAGATGACGACAGCGATCCCGAGGGACTGGATAGTCCGACACCCGGGCGTGGGGGGAAGGGAAAGAAGGATAAGGGAGTTAATATCAAAGAAACGTCGCCGGTATTCTTACAGTTTCTGGATGCGACTTATCAGCTGATGCAGCAGCATCCGAAGAGATTTGAGTTCAACGAGAGGTTTTTGAGGAGGCTGTTGTATCATATGTATTCGTGTCAGTATGGGACGTTTCTTTATAACAGTGAGAAGGAGAGGGTTGATGCAAGGCTGGATAGGAGGACGCGGTCGGTGTGGGATTACTTTTTGGCGAGGAAGCAGGAGTGGATGAATCCTGATTATGATACTACTGTTGATGCGGATGAGAGGGGTATTGGTGGGAGAGTGATATTCCCGGCGACAATTGGGACTGGAGCTGTGAGATGGTGGCCTGAAGTATTCGGGCGGACGAACGAGGAGATGAATGGACGTGCATCGATATTCGGGAAGGCCGGGGAGCCGTCTCCGATGAGGGCTGCGGATTCTGCGGCGGCAAGACAGGGACTTATAGCTGTGGTTGAGGATCAGAAGGGGAAGTTGGTATCGCCTGATGGTGGGGTGAAGCCGGTTACAGACGATGATATTGCGAAGTCTGCGGCTGTTTTGGGGACGGAAAGGGCGACGGAGTTGGCGGAGGAAGGGGAGGATGTGGATTCTGTGGTTGTGGAGAGTCCCGAGGAAGGGCAGGACCGGGTTGACGAAGCGAGTATATGCGCTACGCTGGCGTCTAATACGACGTTGGATATGTCCGAGTCTGTCCAGGTTAATGAAAGCGACTCCAGGATGTCATCACCGCCGATTATATCGCTGGACCATACACCGGAGAAGCAGGAGAGGGAGGATGGGATTTCGGCCAATGGGGATGAAGAGGATGAGCCGGTGGATATTTCGCTGGATGGGAATTCGGACCCGCTGGGCGGGCATGAGACTGTGGATGTTATGCTATCCCCGAGTCCTAGGAATCAGGGAAGGGGGATTGGGGGGATTGGGTCGAGGTTTTCGAGGAGTCGGACGCCGAATTCGAAGGGGGAGAAGAAGACGGCTGGGAAGGGTATTGAGGAGCTTGAGCTGGTGTAGCTTTCCCCCGGTGCATCCTTGAAGGCACTCTTTTTTTTTTGGTTTAAGAACTTCTTGTCTGGGATGGTGTTCCCCTTCTTCCCCTTCTCTTTTGTTTGGATTGGTTAAAAGACAAAAAGGTATCATGATGACTGGTAGCTTGGATTCTTTTTTTTCTTCTCCTTTTTCTTTTGTGATGAAGATGATGACTACTAGGTATATTCCATACGTGGTGGGGGGTTGGGCGGGCGTTTTATTCTTCATTTTCCTCTTCCTCTTTTCCTTTTAAGCGTCATTGCGTTATAATTCGTAATCCGTATCTTCTTTCTATATTTTATCTACTACTACTACATTGGAGTTTTTGAAGGATGCGGAATTATTTGGGGGGGTCTTTCTATACTATCTACTCAAGGCTTTCTACGAAGTTTTTTATTTATTTTTTAGGTTATACAAACTCTACACTTTTTCCACACCTTCAACTGCTGGTTCAAGAATATAGTACTATAACCATAAGGTATAGATAGGTATTTAATCAGACAATAGTAAGACCAGGATTGAAATTCTGGAAGATCATCGATTAAGTAATTCTCGAGATCTAATGCGTTCGCGAACCCGCTGACGGCCGGGCCGACTGGGGGTATATATATCCGAGCGGGGGGGCCGGGGCCACGGATTTAGTCAGCGGTGCTTATTTTGTTTTATATTTATCTACAGCAACTGATAGGAGATTCGATTCTAGAATTGATCAGTCAATCATGCACGTGGGTGATGTTTATATGCACGTGTGAAATGGCCATGCATACGGGGATAGGTGGTTTCGGACGAAGCGGAGTTTATATGGAACTTCTTTTTCTTTCTTTTTCTTTTCTTTTCTGTCAAGGTGGAAGAGCCGCATTAGAAAAGAAAAAAAAAAAAAAAAAAAAAGAGGATTACCTTAATTAGAGAGACAGGAACGAGTGTCTTAGAGAGGGCGGCACATCCCGTTCGGTGAGTGTCGGTGACTTTTTTTTCGGTTTTGGAGGGTTAACACGGATGTTAACGGATCGTTACACTTTGCCTTACAGGTTGGAATATTGGGGGAGGTTCGGAGACCCTGACTATCAATTCATCCGATTCTTGATAATTATTGATATGGTAGGCCTTTGGATATTGACCCTCTTCGCTACTGTAGTGCCGTGGATCTAGATTGTATTATATATATACATATATTACATGCAGCCATGGAAATTTTTTTTTTTTTGGACGGGGGTATACGTATTCGATACTTGATCGAGATTCTGACCAGTTATTTAAGTAGAGAAAAAAGGGACATAGGATTTAATTTTTAATATTTATAGAACCGGGGATTGGGAGGAAATCGAAAAAGGGAAAGGATTTCGTTATTCTGGCAGGTCCGGTTTCAAGTTGTAGGTTAACGTTTTGCAGGGAAGGATGAAAGAGTTGCGTATGCCTTGTATGATATTATACGTACCGAGCCACCCCTCGAAAATATTGAGCCTCGACTTGGTGCTACCTTGAAGGTCTATAGTCTCGTATTTAAGAAAGAAAAGAGAGGGAAAAAAAACTGAGGATAAAAAGGACAGTAGTAGCCTAGATGTCCGCCTTTCCCCTTCTACGGGACAGTTCATGATACGATCAAAGCTTGAGAGAGAGAGGCTTGCTAAGCTAAGCAGAGCAACAGCTCAGTAATCGATCGATCGGGGCCGGAACCAGGCAAACCCCGAGCATCCGCCTGTTAAACCACCAAGTATACCTAACCTAGGTAATAGTAGGTACCTAGCTATATCACCAGAACGTCATTCGATCTCATTCGATTCCTTCTCAACTTTTTTTTCCCTTTCCCTTTCTCTTCTTCTTTATTGGTAAGAAAAGTGCTAGCTGTGTGCACGTGTGTGGTGCTTAGCTTAGTTGATTAGACGGTATTACCCACGCACACTTACCTACTTACTTATCCAATACGAGGGAGCTGTCGTCATTAACGTTAACCAAGTGCCTAGGTAGGTACCTACTTTCTGTCTGTCTGTCTGTCTGTCTTCAAAACTTGGCTTTCCGGGAGGTGTAACTAAATGCCGAGGGGCCAGGAACCAGAGTTGGAAAGGATCTAATGGGAATAGGCCTAGGATAGGTACCTACTTGAACTATAATAAATAACCTGGGGTTAACTGCCCGCCGCCACCGTTACCACCATTTTTTTTGAACAGAGAAAAAGCCTCCTGCTTGTTCGATATTATCACCTTATTCTCAGCTTCACACACCAGAAAAAATTAAAATATTTGCGAATTACGAGACAAGTTGCCTTTGCTTAGCATTCGGCAATCCGGTCCCTTCCCCCCCGCGTTAGGTCCAGGTTAACTCAGCTCGTTTTTGGCACTGCTTTGCAATTTGCGGTTTTGGGTTTCTTTCTGGGAACGAAAAAGGGCTGAGCTAGGCCTTGGACTGTGCTTTTGTGCTGGATTCCCTGTCGGGGAGCAGACTCAATTCGATAGACTGCGCCGTGCGATTGGATTTTTGCGACTTTTCGCACTTCAGCCTTTCTCCCTTCTTTTTTTTTTTTTTTTTACTTTTTCATTACTTGGGTACTTACTTTCTCGAGACTTCATTCCTTTTTTCTTTCTGATTTCTACTTTTTTTCCTCTTTCCACTTCACTCGTCGCACGTATACGCCGCTGGAAGAAACATCGTCGATGCATTCGTAACACTTCACAGACCGACGTCACCACCACCCACCTCGCTTACCCATCCGTTCCACGCTTACCACCCACACGCAAACTATCATTACATACCACATACTAGGTACCTACTTACCCACGCGAGCTCGAGTTCGCGACGACGACAACAACTTAAAAGAAGTTTCGAAATAAAAAAATATATATATATCAATAATAAAGAAATAAGAAAGGAACAAAAGAAAGAAAGATGTCACCAATCGACCTCCACCAAGCCCTCCAATCCCTCTCTCCGATTGACGAATCCTCAATCCCAACCGACCAATCCACCCTTCAACTGTTCCTAGAATCCACATTCACAGACGCAGCCTACGTAGTCGATACGCTACCAATCCCACCCGTCGCACCGGGATTGTTAAACAAACTATCACTCCCCACAACATCAAACTCAAACTCAAACTCTTCCACTCCCTCTGTTTCAAATTCAACCACCGGAACACCGGTTGGCGGCAGATCCAGAAGCACGACTGTAAACTCCACGGGTTCTTATAACAGTTCAAAACGGTTGACGATAACACCGTCTTCGTTTCGACCTAAGGAACCTGAACGTCCCAGTGTTTTTACGAAGGATTGGAAGGAGGTTAAACCCGGTGGGAGTAATCCTCATGATATCAAGGTTTATAAGTTATCTGCTAAGGATGGTGGGGGCGCTTGGTTTGCGAGGAGGAGTGTGCATGAGGGGATTGGGTTTAAGAGGTTTAGAAGGGGGTTGAGGAGGGAGTTCGAGGAGAGTTTGGAGAGGAGGATGGGGGTTGGGAGGGAGAGTGGGGAGGGAATGGTTATTCCGGCTGGAGTTAGGGGGATTGGTGCTGAGAAGAGGTTGGAGAGGAGGGTTGTTAGGGGGGTCGGGAGGGTTGATGGTATGTTTTCCTCATCCTTTTCTTTTTCTTACGGATTTATTACTTCTGCGATTTTTTGTGTGTGTGATGATGGTTGGAGTAGACGGGCTAATATTGGGCGTAGTATACCACCTATCAGCGCAATTCCCCGGCCCGAGTGCACCTCGAGACTTCGTAACCGCCTGTATCACATCCTCATCCTCCGCGCCATCACGAACTTCAAACGCCTCCACGAAATCCGGCCGTCAAGGTCGAGAATTCACCATGGTCTCCCGTCCCTTAAGCCACCCTTCTGCACCAGAACAATACGGCTTCGTACGTGGGAAATACGAATCAATAGAGTTTATCCGCGAGATTATACCCCATGAAGAGGGAGAACAACAAGAGGAAGAAGAGTCAGCGCCGAGAAGGAGTATGAGTGTTAGTGATCTTAATCAGCGGGCATCTGTGTTATTAAGTGTTGAGGAGGAAGTGGCTAGTCGGCAAGTTGGGAGGAAGAGGAGTAGGACTGTGGGTGAGCCGCCGAGAAAAGCGGTGTCGTTTGATGATACTACTCCTGGTGGCGGTGGTGGTGGTGGTGGGAGTTTACCCCGTGTGGGAACGTTTGGGAGTGATCCGTTGAAAGGACATAAAGCGTCGAAACTAAGAGAGGCGATTTCGGCGGATGATATAGTGGATGATGATGATGAAGAGGAGGTGAATAAAAAGAAAAAAGTACTTTCGGCTGATGTTGCGGAGCAGAAGGTTAAAAGGGAGGAAGAGGAGGGAGAGGATGTCGACTCACTTGAAGGAGAGGAAGAAGATGATGGAGAAAGAAACCCCGTTGAGTGGATTATGCTTACCAGATCAGACCCCGGCGGCAGCGTACCTCGGTTTATGGTGGAGCGGGGGACTCCAGGAAGTATCATCAAAGACGCGGAGAAGTTTTTAGATTGGGCGTGTGAAAAGGTTCATGAAGATGATGTGTCGGATGATGAACATGAGCCTGTTGAGGAAGTACAGGAAGGGGAGGAAATCCCCGATGAAGATAGCTTTAATACTGTTTCTACGGGTAGTACGGTTGAAGGAGGGGAGGTTAGTGGCAGTCATGAAACTGCGGAATTGGTCAGAGCTATGAGCCACGACGACTCCATGTCGAATCTATCATTCATGACAGCCGACTCGGGAGAATGCGATGAAGAAGAGGAAAACAGCTCTTTGGGGTCTTCGCAACTAAACGGCACCCAGTTCCCGCACGCCCTACTAGATGAAGGAACAAACGGAAGAGCTAGGGCTGGGACAGCAGCTTCTTCATCCTCCTCTTCCGCCGCTTTACAAAGAATCCAAACCGATGCTATAAAGAATGCGGCAAAGACACAGACTACCCGAGATAAGAACGATAAAAAGATGGCAGCTAGACTTGCAAAGGAGGAGGAAAAACAAAGAAAGTTGGAGGAAAAACATGCAAGGGAAGCCGCCAAACGGGAGGAAAAGTATAAAAAGGAACAAGCAAGGGCAGAAGAAAAACGTCGAAAGGAAGAAGAAAAGATTAGAGATAGAAGACGGAGGTTGGAAGAACGGGATGAGAAGTTGAGGAGTGAGCGTGAGAAAGAGGATTTGAAGAAGGAAATCGAGATGTTGAGGAAGGAGAAGGATGTTTTGGGCAGAGAGAACGATGCGCTGAGGAAGGAGGTAGCTGGATTGAGAGCCAAATATGAACTGGAGAATGGTAATCCGGGACTTAAGTCTAGGAGCTCGAGTTCGATGGCATTGCACAGCCACCATGGGCATGTTCAACGGCCGGCGTCTCCGGCGTCGTCATCTACGTCAAGTAAAGACAAGAACAGGAAGAAAGCGGCGGTTTGAAAGGGTTTACTGGCATATTTTCAACCATTCTGTTGCTATTATTATTATACTTGTTCTAGCGGGTAGCTTGGGTGTGTATTTTTGTATTGTATAGTATTTTTCTTCTTCTTTGAGGTTTCCTTTGTTGTATTTTTGAAGCTCTACACTGGATCCGAATATGTTATTTTGCTCATTAGCGGGGTTATCAACAAGTCATTTTCTGCGATCGCAACATGAATAAAAAAAAACCGCTTTAGTTGTGTTTTGATTCTTCTTTTCTAGAAAAGAATAGGAAAATGCAAGTTTCGTCCGATGTATGTTCCATATACCTAGTGATGAATTATGGAGTGTGCTAGTTCCTGCATATGCAGTGCACACAGCTGGTGATTCCATACAGAATCTCACGGTCGGTCGCGCCCAACAGAGCCTCAAAACAGCCCCTTTCCCTCACATGTTAATTCCGGGAAGCCTCTTTTAACTTCTGAAAACGGGCAAGTCATATGAAAAGGGAAGATAATACAAACCCTTATCGGATAAAAAAGCCAAAGAGAAAAGGTAATGCATGTCAATTTCAGGTTGTTTTGTGCGACGTATCCCAGCAGCAATACATACATAGTAACCGGTCGCTACACCAGCCCGACCGGCCTGCCCAGCTGCCTCGGTGAGCCGGGCAAGGATTAAGAACAATGCCCTTGCAATGTTTATCGATCGACGTCATGTGGTCGTTGTTTACGCCATTCTCCCTGGCAACCAACCCGAGGGACCTAACCTCACCACAACACACACTCAAAATCAAAAAGCCCAAATCTGAAGGTGAGGCGGCTTTGCATTGGCTATTAGATAGGCTGGGTGTTCCCCACATTTTGACGTTCCGATCCTATCCCCATTTCAGAACTGACATTTTCTTGTCCTTTCGCTCTTCTCTTTTTGTTACTTATCACACTTTTGCATGCGTTTGGAATCGTTCGGTGGGGATTTCTTTTTTATAATTATAACGGGACGCCTTTTTTTTCTTTACTCAGTCTATCTCGACAGCACAGTACAGTACAGTGCATACAGCGCAACTAGCCCCAGAACATCGAAACCAACCAACCAACCGACCAACCGTTTACCGTTTTTTTTCGTTTCTCGACGGACGCCCTTTTTTCCCTGCCAAGCCGGACGTCGGACGAAGACCCATCCAGTCAAGTCAGCTCGAAGTGTCCCCGCCCGCCGCTAATTCGTCACTTTTGCTGTCTTTATTCTTCTTTCGTAAAAATAACGAGAAAAGAGGAAAAGAGCGCTGCTTGCTGGATCAGCCTGTGGATACCTTTCTTCTTCTTCTTCTTCTTTTTTTCCCCTTCTAGAAAGGAAAGAAAAAGCAGGAATTTTGTACAGGTGGTCGCTTTGGAAATTTCGGGTCTTCATATTTTTGGAAAGGAAATTTGGTATGCTTCCCTCCACGATAGTGGCGCACATATTTCAACGTTCCGTTAGCCTTCTTTTTTTTTATTATCATTATTATAAAGTGGGCTGCATGTGGTAAGGCAAGGCAGAGCAAGGCAAGCTCCTGCTGCAGCAGAAAGAAAAAGCTATAAGCTCAGCAAATAGCTCGTCGAGCAGGCCCGGCGCAGGTTGTTGGATGTTATTTGTACCAATAACCCATGTATCGGGCACCAAGAACCGACGTTTTGGTAGTTTGCTCGACTGTAATTCTGCATGCACCCACCTTATAATATTAAACCACTGGCCCTTGGGAGGAAACCTATAACTAACCACTTCTCTTCTCTTTCTTCATACAAGTTAGGCAAAAAACAAAAAAAAAAAGTCACTCTTTTTCCCTTCCCGTCCCTTCTTTTTTTTTTTTTTTTCTTCTCTCACCTGTCAGCCTGCAGTCTGCAGCCAGCGGTTCAACCGACGGTTCTATCGATTCTTACTCGTCGACGTAATTAATCGGATTGGGTTGGTGGTTTTGTTTTTCAGGTGGTGGCCACGGTTTCCCGATTTTTCTCTTTTTTCTGCCTACACGGATTCTGACAGGAAAGAGTGACGACCAATCATATACTCTCCTCTTCCTTTTCAGTCATATTATTATTTTGGAATAGAAGGAAGGCAAAAAAGAGAGAGGGAACAAGAAGAAAGGAGAGCGAACTTCTCAAGCGTTTGCAGCTCCTGTATATATAAAAAAAAACACAACCACGTCTTTTCGGCCATCTCGACAAAAACAACAGAGCGGTTCTGGGGGGGAAATATAGATAGTAGGCGGCTTTTATAGCTGCGCGGTATAGTATGTTCTTTCCCTTCAATTATTCTTCTTTCTTCTTTCTTTCTCTTTTCTTTTCTTTATTTATTCTGTTGATGTTAAGAGTATGATTCTAAATTACTAATATCCTCTAAACCAACCGTCTACAATCGTCTAGTCTTCAACTATTCCTAAACCCCGTTTACCACGGGTCACCCATACATACACACGCACATACACCACCCCCCAAAAAATGCCATCACCGATACCAACACCCCCTCCACCCCCTCCACCACCGCATGGCAAAACCCAAACCCCAGGCACAGGCACAGGCACAGGCACCGGCCACAATGACGACGGACCACCCCCACCCCCTCCACGACACGATTCCAACGCCAAAACCACCTCAGGAACTCCACAACCCCAAGCGGCCAGAAACCCAAATCTTCCGGATGCGGTGGATGTATTCGTAATACCCGCCGGTGGGGGGGTGTTATACCTCCCCTCGTTATCACCGCATAGGAATTCGTTCTTGTTAGGCGGGGTTACGACTATTGGGTTGGAGATTGTGTGGTATGTGCTTAAATTATTCGTGCCTAGGAAGTTGGCGGGTTGGTGGGCGAATTTGGTTATTAGTCTTGTTGTTGCTGGGTTGGTGTTTTGGATTGGAAGGTGGGAGATATTTAGGGAGAAGGAAGGGGAGAGGGGGAGGAGTTTTGGTAAGAAAGGTGGTAGGGAAAGAGGTGGCGGTGGTGGGGATGATGATAAAGGACCTGGAGGTGGTGGTGGTGGTGGGGGAGGACCAGGTGGAACGCCTGGGAGAAGAGGAACGGGGGGGTTTGGAGGAGGTACTCCGAAACATAATGGACATCCGAAGTCACCTTTTGGCGGAACTCCTTCGTCGGGTTCTACATCTGGAAGATCGCAGAGTTGGGCTGGTAATGGGCATACTCCTAGAATGAGGCCCGATGGTCCTGATGGTGGTGATACTTCTGAACAGTGGGATGGCTCGGAAACGGCAATGCCTGATATGGGATATCAGGAAGGACAAGAAGAAGAAGAAGGTCCGTTTGAAGCTGCAGAGGCGGAGTATAGACGTGCTAAAGAGGAGGAGGAGATAAGAGAGGCTAAAGAGCAGATTAGGAAGGAGAGGGAGGAGGTTAAGAAGGAGAAGTTGGAGGCTGAGAGGTTACGACGGCTGGCTGAGGAAGATACAGTTAGGCGGCGTGATGAGGTTAGGAAGGAAGCGGAGAGGGTTAGGAAGGCGGTTGAAGAGGAGGCTGCGCTTAAGAGAGATGAGCTCAGGAAGGAAAAGGAGGAAGCTGAGCGGATTAAAAAGCAAGCTGAAGAAGCTGCCGCGCTGAAACACAAGGAAGCTGAAGAAGCCGTCGAGCGTAAGAAGCGGGAGGCTGAACAGCTGGCTGAAAGGAAACGCAGAGAAGTAGAAGAACTTGCGGAGAAGAGCCGTAGAGAGGTTGCAGAGGAACGGGAGAGGGAAGATAGGCGGAAGGCTGCTGAAGAGGAAGCTCGAAGGCTGCGACTAAAGCGAGAGGAAAAGGAGAGGAGACGGAAGCTTCGTGAAGAGGAAGAGGCTGCACGCCAACGTTTCAAAGGTGAAGAAGACGCCCGTAGGAGAAGATTACGTGAAGAAGGGCTATCGCATAAGCTCCGCCTTGCAGATGAAATGGCAAAGACTGAGGAAGAGCGATTACGAAAGCTCGATCAGGAAGAGGAGTTGCATAAACGCCGTCTGGCGGAAGAAAGCGCCAAAACTGAAGAAGAGCGGAAGAAGCGTCTCGAGGAAGACGAGGCATTACGGCAACGTCGACAAGCTGAAGACGCTGCCAAGGAAGAAGAGCGGCGGAAGCGCCTCCAAGAGGAAGAAGAGAAACGTCGGAAACAACTTCACGACGAAGAGGAGTCACACCGACGCCGCTTAGCGGCTGATGCTGCTAAGGAAGAGCAACGTCGCAAGCAGCTTCAAGAGGAGGAGGAACTTCACCGTCGCCGACTGGCATCCGAAGCAGCTAAGGAGGAACAGCGTCGCCAACAACTCCAAGCGGAGGAAGAATCGCAACGCCGTCGATTAGCAGCCGAGGCCGCAAAGGAAGAGCAACGCCGGAAGCAAGAGGAAGAGTCGCATCGTCGCCGTCTAGCTGCTGATAAAGCCCAGAAAGATGCCGAAGACCTTGCTAAGCGCAAGGCCGAAGATGCAGCTCGTGAAGCGACCCGTCTACAAGAGCAAGAGAAACGCAAGCAGGCAGAGGAGGGCCTTCGAAAACTACAGGAAGACCTACAGCGGAAGGCAGAAGCCCTTGACAAGCGGATCCAGGAGCACGAAGCTAGAGGCGAAAAGGCTCGCAAGGACGCTGAGAAAGCGGCCGCTGCTGACGCTAACGCTGCACGCCGGATACTCGAGGAATCCATCCGGAGGGAGCGTGAGAAGCTGATCCAAGAAAAGGTCGCCCGCGATGCAGAGTACGCTCGTAGGAAGGAAGAAGCCCGCAAGAAAGAAGAGGCAGAGTCTGAAGTTCGACGAGCCAGAGAGACTAAGGCCCGCGAGGCCGCTGAAAGGGAACGAATAGTCCGTGAGCGACAACAGGCAGAGATCGAGCGAAAGGCACGCGAACGTCTGGAACAAGAGAAAATCGAGCAACAGCAAAAGGAGAAGGAAGAGCTTGAGCGGATTGAGAAGGCAGATGCTGCAGACCGAGAACGGCTACGTGTGGCAATGCTTGAACGACTCGCTGAAGCGGAGCGGGCTCGTGAAAAGGTTGCAGCGGAAGCTCTGGCTGAGAAACAACGCCTTGAAGCCATTCGAAAAGAAGAAGATGCTAAGGAGAAACTTCGTCTTGAGAACGAGAGGCTTAGGCTACAACTCGAAGCTGAGAAGGAACGCGAACGACACCGCATGGAGGCCGAAAAGGAGAAGGAGAGGCAGCGACTGGAAGCTGAAGAAGCAGCCAGGCTAGAACGGGAACTTGTTGAGAAGGAGAAGGCTCGTCTACAGCAAATCAAGGAGCGAGAGGAGCGAGACCGACAGGCTATGCTTGCCTCACTGGAGCGTGACCGCGAACGGGAGAGAAAGGCACGAGAGGCCCTCGAACGAGAGATTGCAGAAGCCGCGGCCAAAGAGAAGGAAGAGCGTGAGAAGAGGGAACGAGAAGAAGAGGAAGAGAGGGAGCGACAACGGGTTGAGAGCCTTCGCCGGGAACGTGAAAGAGAACGGTCTAAGAAAGATCTCGAAAAGGAAGTCATCCCTATCAAGGTTGATGCATGGGAAGGCCCTGCTCAGACGATCGATATCCCAGATCTCAGTGCTCGGGATTCCTCTGCGGCGCCCCAGGACCCCCCTGCTTACGCTGAAGAAGTGAAATCTCGGAAGGCTACTGTCAAACATCGCCACAAGAAACACCACCACCGTCATAACTCAGAGCTTAGCAATGATTTTGAGGAATCTGGATCTAGTGTTTCCAAGAGGCCTAAGAGTCAAGCCCCAGAGTCGGCGACGGGAACGCCAACTACGCACAGGACGAAGACAAAGCGGGTCCCTAAGCTATCGGAACGGGAGCAGAAGCTCGAGTCGAAGCAGGAGTCGAAGCAGGCACATGTTCAAGAGGTTACAGACAATGAATCGGAATACCAACAATTCCACTCTATCGACGGCCGATCGGAAATAGGTAGTCAAGTTTCGGGCACGTCGGCAGTAACCGCAAGATCGAAGATGACTGCGAAATCCGCGGCCAGTGGTAAGAGCAATATCACTAGAAAAAAGTACACAACGTCTGATCCGGATAAGATTGTTCTCAAGGCAGTCTACATCTTCACCAATGAGCATCCTAAGAAGCCACAGGCCTCTTTAATTGCTGGCGTTGGTGGAAATAGCGAAGGATTGGTGCTCAATATCTCAACTGCCGGCCTCTTCATCGACGACGAACTGAACAACTTCGCTCAGAGGGAGTGGGACCAAAAGGCGTGGGCCATTAAGCAGATCGAAGTTTACTGCCCTCGGTGTATTGCACCTGCTGGTCCTTCCGGAGCTCGGGCAGCTGCAAAACAGACGATGAAACACCTTCTATCTGGCTCGGCAGCGCCTTCAGCTTCAGAGCAAGAAAAATACCTCGACAGCTTGGGTGACGTCTGCAGGTCTCATTGTGCAAACAAACTCCAAGCCAACCGTGACCGCGAGGATAGTACAGTAGCGGGTAACGGTAATCACTTTATACGAGCGAACTTGGGTGACACAGATGACAAGAAGGTCGTATACGTGTTTGGCGAGGATGAAGGATGGAAGGTACCTAGTGGGCTCATGAAGCTTAAGAATAGCCCGCAGGTGAAGCAACTTGTTGTCAATGGAATGCAGGGTGGTGAGGCGAAGAGTGTTCTTACGATGATGGGAACTGCAGCAGCCTAGTAGGCAGTTTGCGGCAGCATTTCATCTCGCCGGACCTTATTTTGTTTCTTTTTAACGGATGATTTTATGACTTTTTTTTCATAGATACCTAGCTAATACTTATGGCTTCTTTGCCGATTCATGTCTATATTATGCTTCCTACTTTCTTCTGTTTCATCGCTTATCCGTGTCTTGTTACGTCCATCTGGAGCATGTGGTTTGGGGAACTCTACTCGTTTTTTTCTTTCTTTCTTTTTTACTTTCTGGAATTTCTTAGCGGGTATTTCTTTTTATATTCCAAAGGCTACAAACTCGTATCTATTTCATTTTCTTGATAAGCCTTAGTTTGGATTCTTGAGAACAAATTGTCGCAAAACCGCGACAAAAACCAGCTCTAGTTTCGACAGGCTTGGCGCTGGTAGCACGTTAATTGGCTTCAATGTATCTAGCAGAGCACGCGAATGATATGATATCAATCTACCTCAAATCCACTATATGTAAATGGGTGTGAACGTGAATGGCTCGGTGGCAACGTGGTTACGTATACCCGTGGGAAGTACATGCATACCCTATACTGCTTCGATAGTACGATTTTCTCTTAAAACCGCCCCCTTCATTTCTCTCGGTCCCGTAATCAGTTAATATTGGCAAGAGGAACGAAATATGTGCCTCGAAATTGGAAGGCGGGCGCTACTGCCTCTTGCAGTGGCATTACTATCACAATACGTTAATCTCGCTGTTGGACAAGAAGTCGAAGAGCTGTTCTACATACGAATACACCCTGTTCTACTACCCGGACTCGATGCACCATCTGTAACCTTAAGGAATGAGTTTTGGAAGGGGCATACTGCGGTTTATCGTGAGTGCATATCTTAGCCTCTAGTACCCGCTAACTAATATTCATTTTTTATACTGATCATTTTTAACCTCTTACTCCTCTATTTTCACAAAACAGTCAAAGAAAACTTACTCCAAGGCCAAATACTCGGCCTGATAGATGCCGGCTACAACCCAGCAGAGACAGCTGACCCACAAGCTTCAAAACTAACCGAAGAAGGACTTGACGATCTCATCAATGGCCGGATACCAACCCCAAGGACTCCAGGTCAGCAGGCCGTGGAACTAGATTACTACACGCTAGTCAAATACCGAGATCCTGATAATAGAGAGAATCCATCGAGATTTATACTGAGGTTTGCGAATGGACATAGATTTGGCTGGATACCATATGTTGGGTTGTGGACGCAGTGGTACGCGGGGAGTGAGCTGTGGATGGAGTCGATGGAGGATTTGCAGGATCCGGTGTAAGTTTTAGTTTCATACATATCAATTAGGTGGAGTTCTGGTTGGGTGTTTTTTCTAATTTGGCATTGGTTTAGGTTTGTTCAACGGACTGATGGGTCGATATATATTGATGGTGCGGAGAGCTGGGATAACTTTGGTAAATGGGACCGTATCTCTTTTAAAGATATCAACGGTTTTTTTTTTAACTGGTGATTAAACATAAATTTAGTCTGTAGAACCACGTTTATCGATGAGGCGGACGCCGACACCCAGTCCGAATCACAGGGAGGACCACCTCCGGCCGTCTGGTGGGGGTTTACCAGTCTCCAACGCTCAGTTTGGCAGGCCGGAAAAGTCCCACGACTTAGCAGTACACCGTTTGACTGTATCCCCGTAGCTATTACGCTTGCTCCGGTATCACCACAGACGAACCAAGTCCCAATAGCACAGGATATCCTCCAACAAGACATCATCGAAGTTGAAGAGGAAACGGACTCCGATTACGGCCTTGCACCATCAGCCGAAGTCCTTTCCGCCGGTAATGCCAACTACGACGGCACCCCAATCTATTTCAACTTCGAAGAATCAGAACCGTTGAACTCGGACGTTCTGCAGGGCGGGCAATCGAATTTCTATTCTCACGGTAACACTGCCCAACATCTGTTCGATATCGAAGACGAGTCTGGATCAGACGAAGAATTTAACTACGACGCATACATCAACTACGGAAACGGGCTTTCTCCAAGACCGTCTGAACAGGTAGATAACAGCCAGTCAGAGGAGAGGATGCAACCATTAGAATTTCCAGAATCACCAGCCGCGGCGAACAGGGCGTTAAACCGTGCGAATAGCTTGGCTGCGTTTGAACCTGCGACTGGGCAGACTGCTTGGTTGCAAAACTTCCCAAGGTTACAGAGTAAGTATCATAGTACTGGCGAGCTTTCGGGTAATGGACCGAATGGAGTGTTTCTGAAGGCCTTGGCGACGAAGAGTGATGAGATACTTGCGCAGACGCCAGGTGGAGGATCTTTGAAGATTATACCTACAAAGAGTGATGATGTGCTGAGAGACTGATATTTACGTGAATGTATGTTTGTGTAAATATAAATGGAATTGTAATCTGTTTTTATGTTCCTCAAAGTTTGCTTAGCTGATGAGACCGCAATTATGTACTTTAATTGACGGGTCGAGCTGAGACTGAGTGGAAATGGAAACTATGAAGGTTTTACATTAACATTTTGCGTTGTCTATTGTTGTATTTTGCACGACTGCAAAATCAGAACTTCTTTGGCTTCACAGCAGGGAGCATCTGAAGGGAACGGGGTCTCATTTAAATAGTCTATTAAACGGTCTATAAAAAAGGACCTCTCGATGTGAAGGTGGAGAAGTTTCGCTTATACACATGGGTATCCCATAGCACCCCACAAGCATAAGTATTGTTATCACGAAAAACCCACACGCGTATAAAAGGACGGACACCAGCGAAGTTTGAATAGGAGTAGGAAAAAGTCTTCTTTTAGGGAAAAATATACACAAGGTGAAGAGGAGTAGGTTTCAAAGTTAAACATAATAAAGGAAACAAAAAGTTATAAGAAAAGAAGGCAGAGGAGGAAGGGCGGTGGGTGAAAAAGGTAAGAAAGGAACTTTTTCTAGTAGGCAAAAAAAAAGTACATCCCATCTAAAAAGAGCAAATTAAACATGATTTGAAAAATGTACTTTTTTTTCGGAAGAGGGTTCTTTAATTTATTTTTCTCAGAGTTCCTCCGAATTCTCCTCTCATATTTCTTTCCAGCTTATGGTTAACATTAAAACGGCCTCCAAAAGCTTCTATCGTCATTCTGTGAGAACATTCTCCCACAATGCTACCCCTATACCATCATGTGTAGTTGTCAAGGGTGATGGTATATACGTCCCGACAGTGTCTGTGGGATTAGGTTGTTTAACCGGAACCACCCTTGTAGGCCTTTCCGAAGAGGAGGAGCTGAACCTGGTCGTAGATGGACAAGACACCAGCACCGGCGACACCACGGAGAATGTTGGCACCAGCACCCTTGAAGAGGGACTTGACACCTTCCTTGGCGACAATTTGGTTGAAAGCATCGAAAGAAGACTTGTACTTGACGGCCTCACCAGATGTCATCATCATACGACGACGAACAGTATCCAATGGGTAAGAAGCAATACCAGCACCAGTTCTATTGAAACTGTTAGGTCCCGCATATTCGTAGAGTATAAGGTTCTAGGGAAGTAACTTACGTGACACACCAACCGAGAAGGAAGGAGGCAAGGAAAGATCCCTCAAGAGGTCCAACCAAGACAACTGGCTTGAAGGAGTCGTACATACCGAAGTAGAGACCACGGTAGACGACGATACCAAGAACGGAAGGACCGAAACCACGGTAGAGACCACCGATACCGTCAGAAGCAAGAGTCTTCTTGTAGACATCGACGAGACCGTTGAATTGACGGGCACCACCGGTCTTCGCGGACTTGGCGTCGTTGGCGAGACGGGTACGGGCGTAGTCGAGAGAGTAGACGAAGAGGAGGGAAGTGGCACCAGCGGCACCACCAGATGCCAAGTTACCGAACATCCACCAGGCGTAACCATCACGTTCCTTCTTGTAACCGAACATCTTCTTGAATCGGTCACGGAAAGCAAAGTTCAAGGCCTGGGTTGGGAAATAACGGATGACGTTGGCAGTGTTACCACGCCACAGGGCAACAACACCTGCATGGGAGGAGAATGAGTTAGTTCGCGGCCCAAGAAGTGTCTTAAAGCCAGGGCAAGTTGCCTTGGGGGCCATGTCTATGTAGTTTGACGACGATACTGGTATCCGCCTAAGTAATAACGGCATCGGACAACATAACATGTGACATGACCGCCCAAGGCATATGCGCTTGGATATCAATCATTTCTTACCTTCGTCAGCTGTTGTCCTTCGGAAGCAGTCAACGATACCAGTGTATCGTCGGTCAAGACGACCAGACTTGATCATTTCATCCTAGAGATATTGCCAATACGGTTAGCTACCCGACGTGTCGTTGATTTGACCAATGAAAAGCCGTCTACTAGACCGAACTACGACAACCGAGAAAAAAAAAAAAAAAAAAACTTTCCCAAGCAGCTTATCTCGCAGTATTTCGTCATCAGACTTTCACTGGAGGGGAGCCAGATCCCTTGGACAAAGAATTTTTCTCTACATCTCTGGTCGCCGTTGTCCGGCTTCGTATATAGGCAATCACTGGTAGGATGAAGAGGGATACTAACCTGATTCTGGACGAGAAGCTTAATACGCTCGATGGGAGCGGCGGCGGTCTTCGAGACAGCGGCCGAGATACCTCCCACTGTATGATTGAAGACATGTTAGAGATCTGTTTACCATCGGGTAAAAGGAAGTGATAATAGGACGACAGTGTGCCTCGGTTTAGTCAAAAGTCCTAATGGCAGTGGCGGTGGCATCGTGGATCTCTCCAAGGACGCTGCACCGCCATTGAGACTAGCTTTGAGGTGACCGATAACAACTGAGGGCCTGATATCACAATTTTTTCCCTTTGTCATCACAAGCTGGTATGAGTGTTACGTACTGAGGAAATCAACCATGAAACCCTGAAAAGAAGCATGTTAGTATCCATTGGAACATCGATTGAGGCCATCGTCGAAGGCATTGGTGTTACGACTGCAATGATCGGATGAAAGGCAGGCCTATCCGGGAGCCGATAGAGGGGCAGATTAGAGGTGAGATAGCAAGCATACCTGTTGAACCATCGTGAACAAATGCTCAGCGAACCGAGACTGTGTGAACTGAAGATGAGAAAGAAAGAAGGGATGGGACACGAACGGCCGGATGCACGTGTGTCTATGAGTGGAGAGTGATGAAGAGAGTCTATGAAGGAGCCGGTGGGAGGGAGGGAAAAGAGGGAAGAGTTTAAAAGGAAGTGTGTGTTTGTGAGTGAAAAAAATTTGTATGTCCGAAAAGAAGCTGCTTCTAAAAAGGGGACGGCAAACACCACCACACAAAATTCCACGGCGGCCAGGCTTCACGGGCAAAAAAAGTCGCTCCTCTGAGAAAAATTCTGTTCCAGGTCAGATTGCTACGGCAATCGATGTGAGCTAGGCACAGAGGTACATAGGCAGGCCGGTACGGGCTAGCTGAAGTTGGCAATGGACGCCAGGATTCGGGATCGAAGGTGTCCAGGTCTCGGGCAGGGCTCCGCTCAGTCTGGGCTGGACGGTACGTCTTGTGCTGTGCTGAGACCTAGCCAGCCGATAAGCAGCCATTTCCATAAAATAAAATTTCTCATCCCGAAGATACATGTTGTTAACTCAACCCCACGGCCGGGCTAAATTGGAGGGTCCAATTTTCCGTGAATGCGAAAGCTGCTTTGCCATACATCCGCGAGACCTCAGTCCGATACCCAGCGGATGAGGCAGATAGCCGGTTTCGAAATACCATAGTTTCCTCTGTGGTATGCTTGGTACCATACGTACTGTGTAGATACCTCTGTATGCTCCAGAATGTTCGGTGTATACGAATGCCAATCGGTTCACTCGAATCGAATCGATCCCTTGCCGCACAGTAGGTATCCCATGTCTGTATGTACCCGTTGTGTACATGTACCTGTCTGTAAACACTACTATACCACGACAGATACAAAAGTCCCTGCACACGTCTCACGATCTCACCTTGTCAAGCGCCAAATCGTAGGCTGGCTATTGTTGTTACTAAGGCACTCTTTTTTTTTTTTTTTTCCAGTTTGCCCTCATTTGCATTTTCGGCAGCTGGGAGAGTTTCGCTGCGGCCAACTAGCCCATTTCTCTGACAATTCCGCCGAAAAAGTACCCGGTCTTTCCCGAAGTCCGGCACACCTGTTTCGCCTAGTCTCGGTCGGCTTGCTCGTTTAGCTTGGAATGGCACCTTCGACGCAAAGCAATTGTTATGTTGTGATATCAACTTGAGAGCCTGTCCTTATGTTCGGATACCGATGGTATGCATCTCTTTCGCGGCACTACCTCGCCTGACAGAAGCCTAACACGGGGGTCGGTCACCTAACCATTTAGATTGTTTGGGACTCGGAGAGGGGTGCATCTTTCCGTAACGAGGAACCGTCAACGACATCTACGTCTTCGGCTCCTCCGTACTCGGATCACAGATAGACATTATATCGTCGAACATACGGGACATAGTATTTACGGTCGGACGCTGGATGGGGAGGTAATTATATTTAACTGCTGTATCGCTATGATGCCACGGGTGTTCATTCGATTGTCTTCTGTATCTCCAAGCGGGATATCCATCATACAGTTCTTCTATCGGTCATCACCCGAACTATCGAGCCTAGTCCAGCTATCTCGACAACCTATGGCGCATAATTTTAGTATGATCTCCAATGCCTCTGTTTTGGTAATATTCGGGTATCCTACCTTCTCATGCCACGAGAGCAGTACGCTCATTCCACCGCTGGCTCCTCCAGAACCAACCTGAGGAGCGTCTTTCTTTGCCATTCCTTTGTACCTATTTTAATCGCACAGAGACACACGCAAGCCCAAACAGTCAGCCGTGTTTTCCACCCTAATAGTATAAAACAGCCGCCAAAAGTCTCTAGCCGACGTACAGATACTTCATGAGGGTATCCAGAAGCTCGCTTCCAGCTTCCGAAGACGAGTATATCGTGTTCAATGTGGTTGACATCTCGGATTGTTTGATCGATCCCAGAATTTCGACAATTGTAGTGCAGTGCAGGTCCTAAAGGAGTAGATCCAGGCCCCTTCCCGTCAGCATCCGTTTTCCATGTAGCAGCATATTTCCCACATTTTAGAGTCCATTTATAGCTCCCCAAGGTATCTCAAGCTCAAGCTCCAAGTTCTGTGTGGGTTGCTTGCTTTTGTAGCCTTTAGAAGTTGAATGGAGTACCTTTCCAGCATCATCGGCACCGTAAGGCACATTCTCCAGAGCTATCCGTAATGCCTCCGAGTTTTCGCCTCGCTGTAATAAACCTCTGCATTGCTGGCTGAGTTGTTGTATGGTAGATGCCGAGACGGGTTCGAACGGTGGGGAGAGCAATTCGGCGGGGTATTGGAGCTCAGGATCGAGTGCGTCTACGTCAATGAGACGCCAGTTCTGGTTGGCAGCCATGGTGTAGAAACGATACGCGGTGTTCTTTTTTTTTCGGAGGTATAAGGCGCGAGAGAGAGAAAGAATCTAGAGGAGAGGTTGATGTATCCTCGAGGCAGTTCCGTGATATCTCTCGAGAGCAAGTACCTCGTGTGTGGAGTGATACGGCTGCAGGCTGACGAGGTGTTGCTGCCTCCGAGGGTGTTTGTTCCCAGGCCTACTTGGCCACAGCGCACATTCCAGCACTGCCTAAAATGCACCACCAAGACCGGCCCAAGCAGGGTACGTAAGGTGCTTTGCTTGCGTATTTACTGCTTGGTATTTATATTGGCCCCGGCCAACCAGCCAGCTCTAGCTAACGAACAAACGAACAGGACAGGCAAAGGCGGGCTGTTAGCTCGGAATAACATTTGCTTTTTTTGTTTTTTTTGGCCTGCCTGTGACGAAAGCTTCCCAGCTTGGCTATCACATCTCTCTTTCTCTTTCCTCGCTGTGTGCTGTACTATACTGTGCTGTGCCCATCTCTCTTTATTTTTGCTTGGTGCTGGTTACTGGTAAGTAACAGGTTGAAGTAAGTTAAACGTACTTCATTCACCATCCACATCCATCCATCCATCATCCGGCCATCCTTCCCATCCATCACCTTTCGTCACCGTCACCGACACCTCGGCGCCTAAACCCTTTTACTTTGCCAATATCCTCACCTCACTCCCACTTATCGCTCATAACTCCCGAGCTGTTCTCTCATCTGATATAGGCTCCTAAGCTCTTCTGCATAATGGCTGAAGGTCCAAAGCCAAGCTCCAGTGTCAAGCTGGTCCTGTTGGGGGAAGCCGCTGTCGGAAAGGTACATCCTCCCGCGCGTCGTCATTTATCGGCTATTACAAGGATGTCTATGAACCAGAGAAATCACTAACCCCGCCAACAATCTTCTCCAGTCTTCCCTAGTTCTAAGATTCGTGAACGATGATTTCCAGGAAAACAGAGAACCTACTATCGGAGGTATGCTTCATCTCCTCCTACTCACTCGCTCACTACTCCTACTCTTACATATGCATACCTTTTGCTTTACAAAAGCTGACACAGAAGCTTCATAGCCGCCTTCTTGACACAGAAATGCAGTCTTCCAAACCGGACAATCAAGTTCGAGATATGGTGTGTAACCTCTCAGATGTCCCTGGATCGTAGCCTCCCGCTGACGTGCCTACTCCCAGGGATACTGCCGGCCAAGAACGTTTCGCTTCGCTAGCTCCCATGTACTACCGTAATGCTCAATCAGCTCTCGTCGTTTATGACCTCACCAAGGCCTCCTCTCTCGCAAAAGCGAAACACTGGGTTGCCGAGCTACAGCGCCAAGCATCTCCGGGAATAGTAATCGCCCTTGTTGGCAACAAGCTCGATCTAACCAACCAGTCGACAGGACTAGAGGGATCCATGGGTGGACTGTCGTTATCCAATGCTGCTGGTGACGGTGATGATGATGAAGAGGAGGAGGGAGACGCCAGGCAGATTACAACGGCCGAAGCTAAGAGCTACGCTGATGAGGAGGGATTGTTGTTCTTCGAGACCAGCGCTAAGACCGGGCATAACGTTCAAGAAGTGTTTACTGCTATTGCAAATGCAATCCCAGAGAGCACCTTGAAGACAAGGGGTGGGCCGGGCTCTGGCCGAGCCGGTGGTGGTGCGACAGACACATTTGGAGGATCCGGTGGCGTCAATCTTTCTGCTGTTGGAGAAACCAACAAGGACGGCTGCGCCTGTTAAACACGCAAAGCGCAAACTTAGAGGATTGATGCTCTCTAGAATGACATACACCAAGCACAGGATATACCACTCCGACGGGACAATTCCATCCCTGCTCTCTTTCCCCTTCTCTCTCTACCACTCTCTGACTTCCGATCTTTCCCTCTCTTCTATATTTCCTATCAAAGTTTCTTATTCTTCTTCTCTTTTACAAGATCTTGATATACTACATTGCGGCTACTTCGGGTTCAGGTGTTGTCTTCCCATCGCGATTCCCCACTGGTTTCCTTTTTTATTATACTGTTTTTCTTTCGTTTTTTTATTACCTCTGGTATCTCCCATATTCTCAATCGAAAGATCCGATAGTTTGACTATGGAGTAATTAGTATTTTCGATTCCCATGATAGTGGCTCATATAATATACGATCAGATGCACCGCCTTATTCCGATAATCACTGCGCTAGGTAACAATCGTAAGCCTAGACTCTAAATGATAAGCTGTAAAGTCCAAGGTCAGTGGCCACGTGGTAGAATTAAATGAAGCCCGGCGAAGAGATCCTCTTGCATGTAAAGTGTAGATCTCGGTAGGTCTTTGCAAGATCTATCAATACCTTTTAAGCTCGAATTAGAATCGATTCTCGAGGATTCCAAATGCAACAATAACAACTCACTCCCGGGGCCCTTCCAACAGTAGTTTAAAAAATGTGTTGCCTGTGTAGTGTCCAGTTACGAGACTCAATGCTGGACAGATCATATCTGCCCTCTGTAAACCAAATTCGGTCCTTCATTTCGATTACAGGATATTCGGTGCATGGAATATTAAGATTAAAAGTTAAATACATGGCTGTGGGCAAGCTATTCTAATAAAAGTTTAACATGCTGACTGGAAAACTATCGCAATTGTCAGGGTGGAGACAAACCAGGTCTCGGAGAATAAAATGGACCAATAGTACATACAATGCTGACGTATCTAAACGTAGCATTGTACTGGTCCCGATAAAAACAAAAGGCCCATGCTTCGGTATTGAAAAAAGAAAAATAGTAAGTATTTGCACAGAAAAGAAAGTCTGCCGTTTCAATCAGCAGCTGTGATCCGTGGTATAATGGATCCGGTGACTTCAATGACATCCTCCATGCCCAACTCCGCCTCACCTATTGTCATTCCCTCATTTGGTTTTCGAGCTCCTTCTATTCTCTCACGTTTCTCTTTTTTAATCCTCTTTCTCTCTCGTCGTCTATACTTCCTATCTCTATGATCGTCTGAATCTTCAGAGTCACAGAGGAGCTCGAGTGTTGGTGTATCAGAGTCAAGAACTAGGTCCTCCGAGTCCGAATAGTCGTCGAGTGGTCGAGAGCTCGGTTTATGGAATATTTCCAATGTGCCTTCGTCTGTCTCTGGCTTAATTTCAGGGTGTCGAAGTACCCGTGTAAACCTGTTGAAATCGGAGGATTCTGGGGTGCTGGTACGGGTTTGGGGAAACCGTGTCATAGGGTAGAAGTATTCTTCATGAGGATATTCTCCCCAGGCCCCAGGCCCCATATATATATTCGTGCCCGTATCCATATCCATATCCATATCCATATCCATATCCATACTCCTATTCATATCCCTATACATAGCCATATCCACATCCATATCTGGACCCAGACCTAGACCCATATCCATACCCATACTTGTACTCATACCCATATACATATCCATCCCCATATTCCTTTCCGCCATCTTACTCTTCTTCTTATCCTTCTTATCCTTCTTCTTCTCCTCCTTCTTCTTCTTCATCATCTTCATAGCCTTCTTCTCTTTCTCCTCTTCCTTTCCGTGTTCGTGCTCATATGGATGATCTGTTTCTATCTCCTCGTGAGTATCATACCAACTATCATTGTCATCCTCCGCGTGGTATGGGTGATTTGATGGGCTCGGCAATGAAATATGCAATTTGTTCGAAAATGATCTCTCTAATGTCCTAACACTACCAACTCCAGAAACAGGGCCGGGTGTCTTCTTGAGCTCCATTGCAGCTTGTTGGCGTGTGACAGGGGCGAATGAAGAGTCCATGTTGTAGATTGTTAGTTCGTCGTTATTAAGGCTGACTCTTCTAACTTTGAGAGTCGTCTTTTTGGAAGGGCCTGGGATCACTGGAAACCGTTCGTCCGGTATGATTTGGAGAGTCGAGTTTTCAACCACAGTGTTTAGTTTGGAAGGGATAAATCCTAGGTTGGTTGTTGGTGGAGTGGCGGGACCACTGATGTCCATGCCAAAACCTGGGGACGGGGAGGCAGCAGGTTGGTTTTGGAAGTTATGGCAAAGAAGCGGGTCTAGTTGGTAGATAAGTGGGATTGCTGGTGGTATTCGTGTGGCTCGTTCTCTCCGGGCCGTTTCTCTTATTTCTGCAGCGCTTAAACCTTTTCTTTGGGGCGGTTTAAGGATTGAGTCTTTTGTTGTAGTCGTAAACTTAGGACGCTTAGCAGACTCTAGCGAGGGGGTTATATGTGGAGTTCGCTTTCGTTTACGAGGCGGGGTTGCTGGAGGTTG
This sequence comes from Orbilia blumenaviensis, assembly GCA_036872755.1. Taxonomy (NCBI): domain Eukaryota; kingdom Fungi; phylum Ascomycota; class Orbiliomycetes; order Orbiliales; family Orbiliaceae; genus Orbilia; species Orbilia blumenaviensis. The sequence continues at coordinate 3,601,983 of JAVHNS010000001.1, forward strand.
GATACTGGAAAAGGCTTCCCAAGGTGGCTCAGAGATGTGCCAGTACAGTTCATCGAGAGAGAACTGTGGTGGGTGATATGTTTGTGGTGAAGGGCAATTGTGGGTTGATTGGGGTGACTTCATGTCTTTGGAAGAACACCCAGCCATTGAGTGGTCTGGGTTGAAGATAAAAGACGGAATCGAAGGGTTAACCTCCACAAATGCATCGATTATCGATTTTCTCAGACTGGTCTCCCTAAGAACCACATCGAGCATAGCCACTACTGACGCCTTCGCTGACGGATCAGATGCGTATTTAGGGAAATCCGCCCCAGGACTGCCATCTGTCGCATCCAAAACCTTGACATTCAGGTTAATCCGCATCATCTCCAGTCGCCGCCCGAATGTTTGGAAGACCTTATGGACAACCTCGGGAGGAAGAGGAGCGTGTCGGCCTAAAATGTACTTAGCATGATGCCTGGCAAGCTGATTCCTCGTCCACGGGTGTAATCGGAAAATCGACTTCCCCGTCACGAAGTCGACCTCCTCGATGGTCCCATATATCGGAGTCTCGCCGCCCCAGAAAACCATATCTGGGCATAGACGCCATGTTCCCAATCTGAGGGCTAGCTCGAAGATGACCTTCCAATCAAAGATTGAAATGTTCCTGGGATCGGTATCCTTGATCCCCCCTACGCCGACGAAATATCGCCAGCGAGCAATTTTGGAGTCCGCCCACCACTCCAGGGGCTCGGACGGAACGATGACAGTTAGAGTTGGGGCGATGGAATCCATGCCGATTTTGATGAAAGGAGAGCAGGGCCTCGATGTAGTTGACAGGAAGAGATGGTATGATCGCGATGGTGGTGATGATGATAGTTATGATGATAATAATTATGATGATGAGGAGGTTGGAATTGGGGGTTCGGAATTCAGAATTGGACAAATACAGGTGCGATTCTGAGAAAGAGACTGATTACGGCTCTCGAATCTAATGCTGCAAATACGACGTGGCTCTGAGGGTATTGCTAACACTCCGCCGAGTTCTTAGTATCGCTACTACAAATTGTATATGCCTAGGACCTATAGCATCAAGCTGTTGGCACCTCCCCTGATGAGACACCGTAACTTGAGGATAGACTATTATTGATCCCATGGCCTCGACGGGTGAACAAAGACGAGTGGTGTGGGTAGAGTTATAGAGGTTTATTTGAAAACAAGAGTACCGGGTGATAGTACTCCCGTGCCTCTTTGCCGCTCGAGCTCGAGATGTATATGGATGGGACTCTTTCGCGTCGGTCGATGTGAGGACTCTGATTTCTTGAGGGCATCATCGTTCTAAACTAGGTACTTGCAATGATGTACCGACAGTATTGCTAACTTCTCTTAAATTTGTTAAACTCGCCATAGAAGCAATGGAATATTATAGCGTATCCCCGAATTTAGGTCAGCCTCTAGATCTCTACTTTGTTTCGGACCAGTCAACTGTTTCAAGGGAAATCGGAAAGCCCTAGACGTCAGTTGTAGAAATCTGTTCGAATTCGCCATCTCGGACATGCATGGTTGTCAATGAGCTACAGACTTGGCATATCTTGTTTGCGCCCCCGGACAAGGGATAGCTGCTGGAAAAACTGTTGGCTATTCGGACATTATTTGGCATCCTTCCGGCCGAATTCGAAATTCTGAACTGCGAGCTGCAGAAGGTGTTCGTCTTGTGGACATTTTGTTGCATTTTGGCAATTGACACTTTATTTAGGCATATCCAACGGCTCCCTCTTAACTTCGAAACCTCCTTTACTCGCTTGACAAAGACCTGAATAACCAACTCTGAAACCCCAGTTCGAACGCACAGATCAGACCCCAAAAAATCCACAAATTCCAAAAAAGCTCCTGTGACTTGGGAAGAGAACCAATGGCCAATGCAGTACCAAGGTCACTTTTTTATGCATAACGAAACCATAATTCTTTTCAGGCAGCCAGATCCTCGTGATAGCTAGCATACCGGCTTTGCATATATTACAGGCAATTAATAGCACCCCATGGGCACAGTACTCCAGAAACAGCCAAATGGACCCTTGAAATGCTAGTATTTCGCCGCAGGGATCGGTATATGCCGCCCGGCAGAACACGTTTTTTTGACCTGGCATCCTGGTTATCGGTCCTGCGGGCGGACCAAAGCTCCAGTTGCTCACATTGCAACGCTGCATGAAGAAATGAGGGGGTGGTTGTGTTACTATCAAAGAGCCAGCAGCAATACGAGAAGTTGAGCATGAGCAAGTTCACTTTCACGGAAAATGAAGCTAACGATATCTAGGAAACGCACAGACAAAGGGAATGGCTGAGTCCTGTCCTTCTTGAGAATGGGGTTAGTCGGCCGCGTCCCGAGTCAGCACCGCAGCTGGAGCTGCACTAAAAGCGAACCACAAGGTCGATTGCGTATGAACAAAGGTAGATGGAGCTAGAGACGGGACATGGAACAGCGACTTTAGAACTCTTGGCATATGGGGAACGCCGTTGATCACGGGCTTCGTAAAGCCTTAGTCAGTGCGTTAGCCCTCATCGACAAATACAGAGTTCAGTGGTGTTACCATGGAACTGCGCCATGGTCTGTTTTAATTTTTGCATTCGCTGACTTGACGTATAGCAGACGGGTCTGTAACTGACGGAATATGCAAAGGAGATCATTATAGTCTGGTAGAGTGGGCGTCGTTCTCCACTTCCTCCCAGGCTGGCTTGATTAGATTCCAAAGGGCTGTCACGGCGCTGTCGAGCCCACTGCATCCCGTTCCCATCCCCAAGCCGTTCTTAACCACCTTGCATTGTGCAGGGATGTGATATCTCGAGAGGCTTGCGGACATTAAAAAATCAAGCAGCCAACGTCAGATTTAGCACACGAAAAGGAGAAGAAACAGGACCTGTCCCAGTCCGCCACTTTTTTTTTTTATCTCCCTCCTCTGCCATCATTTCCCTGACCCTCGAAATCACTCACCCGTCGATACTTTCTATCATCATCCTCCGCCCCGGCTGTCAAAGTTGGATCCCGATCCCGCCGCCGCCGTTCACTTAAGAAGCATATTTTCGCTTGGAACTTGTACCCGGCCACCGGCTATCAATCGAACGCCCTGCACTTTAAACGAACAGCCAGAAGGGCGAGTGGAAAAAGCAAAATAGGTTTTTAATCTCCCACCTCGAAATCCGGGGAACCGCAACCGAACCCTATAAAACTCGTTGTCGCAATCTCTCCCAAAACTGTATTTTGCATTCCGTAATCAAGCTTTTTTTTGTTGTCTCTGCCCCTTTGAAAAAAAAAAAACTGGAATAGGAGTGCCCTAGTGCCCTAGTGCCAAATACACGATAAGAGCTTCGACATCGTATCTTGAATTGCGAATCGAATCTCTCAACTACTTCCCCGAGTGTCCTTCGGCTATTGATATCGCTGCGTTGCTTTTTTTCTCCTGGTTCCGGAGTGCCCAAGCTGGGATATATCGATCTTCAGGGCACCTTCTTGCTTCGACTGTACCACATCCCTTTAGGATTTCGGATGCCCGCAGCTATTGCAACTGCAGCTGGCCCATAAGGACCACATTCCCTCGGGATTTACCTACACTCTGACACGGTTCATTTTAAATTTTTATAAATATTTCGAGTTCACACGTCGTCTGAAATACTATATTTCGAGCCTGCTAGATACCTTACCTTTATTTTAAAACCTCCCTTCGTCACGATAGGATTGGATTTATACCTGCTTCCCGTGAGCGACATCTGGCACCCTATGTTTGGCGTCTCTTTGTTGCACCGAGATTCAATAAACTGCCTTCGCCAGCTTTCGTTAATATACCCAAGTGCTTCAGGACGTTCCATTATGTCGATACATCCACTGTCCAGAATACCTTAAGATCCTGAGAGTCGATTTCCCCGCTTCAGGTGGCGTCAGAAGCGGGAGCTGTTTTTCATTACATTACGGATGTCAACAATGGAGGAATCAGAAGCTAGCCTATCCGGCGCGAGCGTCGCGAAGAAAAGGAAAACTTCGAAAGATTCGGATAAAAGGTCAGCCAAGGATACTGAGAAATCTAAACCGTCGGCACCGTCATCTTTAGACTCGTCAAGGACTCAGGAATCTGGGAATACTAAAAAGGACGATAAAACCGGAACACAGGATGGGACTGTTTGGAGCGAAACGAAAACAAAGGTAAGGGTTCATGCCTACAGTGTGTGAGGTAATTCGTGCTAATAGGCCACCCACGTAGGCTGGCAAGGATCGCAAACGTCTACCCCTGGCATGCATCGCCTGTCGTCGTAAGAAGATTCGCTGCTCCGGCGAAAAGCCCGCATGCAAGCATTGTGTCCGTGCCCGTACCCCATGCGTCTACAAACAGACCGCTCGAAAATTTGTCCCGCGAACCGACTATATGGCTACCTTGGACAAGCGTATGAAACGGATGGAAGAACGTCTCTTAAAATACGTGTCCAAGGACCAAGCGTCAGCGCTAGGTCCGATTTCTCGATCTGTAGTCAAGCCAAACCCGGCGGTCTTACAAACCGCCAGTGATTCCCAAGGGAATACGCGAAAGCGGAGTGCGGAAAAGGCATTTTCTGAGGAAGCCAGGAAGAAGCCAGCACTTGTCCCGAAAGTCGCGGAATCGACACAACCTTTGTCTGTAAAACGAAGCCAGGGAGATGTTAGCGATGAGATGCTAGAAGAAGGCAAAGATAAACTTCCTAATAAAGAGCTTCAAGAGCACCTTGTCGAGGTTTACTTTGAGTGCGTTTATGGACAAACCTATCTATTGTTACACAAGCCGTCTTTTATGCGACGGTTCAAGTATGTGTCACCACCGTTCCCTAGGTCATGGCCCTGGTTGCTAACCGATACCACAGAAATGGAACGGTTCCACCAGTTCTTATATTGGCTCTATGCGCAGTTTCTGCCCGATTCTCAAACCATCCGACCATCCGGAAGGATATGCCCTTCCTTGCCGGCGAAGAATGGGGCATCGAAGCTGGCCGAATTGTCCGTGAAAATTTCGACCGTGCAAATCTTACAAACTTAACCGTGTTACTTCTTCTAGGCTTACACGAGCTTGGAACTTGCAATGGCGGTAAAAGTTGGGCTTATGGCGGGATGGCCATGAGAATGGCATACGCCCTCCAGCTACATAAGGAAATTGATAACGATCCGCTTGGGATTCCGGCGAATAGCTCCACGCCGCATCGAAACCCGATATCCTTCACTGATCGAGAGATTAGAAGGCGATTAATGTGGGCATGTTTCTTTATGGACCGGTTCAATTCATCTGGTACTTCAAGGCCGCAGTTTCTTGATGAAGCAGATATCCATATTCAATTACCAATCAAAGAGCGGATGTTCATTACCGAGCGCCCTGGCTTGACAGAAGATGTTAATGGATCTGTGAGCCAAGTTGAGATAGGCGGTAGAGACGAACTAAAGAATGTTCATGCAAATATGGGAATTGCATCCTTCAACGTTCGGGTTGTGACATTGTGGGGGCGTGTCATGAAATATATGAATCATGTGAGAGTTTATTTCTAGTGGTATGAGCTATTGGTTTTTGCTAACATCGCTCTAGGGCGGCAAGGAGAACGACGTCGCACAGATATGGATGCCGGAATCGAATTTTGCAAAACTCAATGAACAAGCTCATAGGCTGCGGGATACGCTTCCAGAAAACATGGTGTATAATGAAAGGAATCTTAACTCGCACGCTGCGGAGAAGTTGGAAGGGCAGTTCGTCTTTTTGCACATCGCCATTCATCAGATCTTTCTTATGTTGCACCGGTTCTCGATACCATTACGGCCTGGTGTAAAACCTGTTTCTGGATATCCAATGGACTTTCTCCGATCAGCAGTGTTAACAAGTTTTAAAGCTGCTAATACCATTGCGACAATATTCGCGGACGCTTTGGATCGGGATTATGGAGTGTATGCGCCGTTTCTGGGTTATACATCGTTCGCGGCCGCCACCGTCCATGTTGTGGGATCTTTCTCCAAGAACCAAGCTATAGTGACAACAGCTAAAAGGAACTTAACGGTCTGCGTAAAGTACCTCACGAAAATGGCGAGATTCTGGGGTGTTTTCTATCCACTATGGGATAACCTTAGAGATCAGTATGATCTTCAGTCTCGAGCAGCGCAGAGTCCCGGATCGGTGGAGGCCGATGTTGGGGAAGAGCCATCAAATATCCTACAATACGGAGACTGGTTTACTAGATTTCCACGAGGAGTCGATCAACAAAGCGTTTTACCAGGGGATAGTGGAAGAGGTATATTACCTACCGAGGCCGAAGTCGTAGATGCTGCTCTGGTGAAAACCGAGAGCCTGGACGAGTTGATTCGTAAGGACAGTAACCCAGTAATGAGGAAAGGGTCAGACATGGAAACACCCGACGAGTTTCTGAAGAAGCTACAAGAAGCCGCAGCGATATCTGCGACGATGAAGAAAACGATGAGGAGAAAAGCAGCGGCAGCATCAATAGCAAAGTCAGCGGTACCATCGACCCAAGGTGTTCAACATCCTGTATCACATATTCGAACAAATCCTGCTGCGAGCGCCGAAAAGCCCACCCCGAATATTACATATCCAAGACAATCCAATCATCGATCGGTCAATGGAGCCCAGCAGGCAAGAAGGCATAGCAGCAGCACAGTTGACCCTCGACCTTCATTTCCGAGTCCACTTGCCACCGAAACAGGACCATTTGATAATCATTTCCCTCGATCCGCAATTGAAACTCGCGGTCCATTCTCAGCGACTCACACCTCACCATCTTCTGGAGCGTCTGACATATCCCTTCCGAGACACGAATTTCCCACCGATTCTACACAAGCAGCAGCGGCACTTGGAGGGGCACCAGTGCCCACCACTGCACCCTTCCCAATGCATCAAATAACATTCACGGGGTCAGCTGACATCCATCATCAAAACCAGACACCTCATGGGGGTCCGTGGGGCTACCAAGGCGATCTACCAGAAGGGTTCTTAACAACTTCGCCTTGGTTCAGTGGCAATATAGGCGAGTTTGGGACACCTATGAATGGTTTCACTGCGCCGCATGAAGAGATGCTTGCGACGCAAGATAATGGGTGGTTCCTACCCTTCAACTTTAGGTAAGCAAAGCCTTCTTGATTATTGAACATAATCAAATATAACGATTGACTCAAAGATGGAATTTGCCGGAAATCTAACATGGATATACACCTAGTCCACCGGGAACAGAAGGTCTCGAATTCAATGCGGGAGGCGGAGGCCTGCATCAAATGTTTGAAGGGGTCGTAGGAAGCGGAGACGCAGAAGGCGGAACGGCCATTGGCGATATCGCACACCCAGTCCAAGGAAATGATGGGTCACCTGGCATGGGGTACCATGGATGATCGGCCCTACCACGACCACCGCTATATTTCCACCATTGTTTTACATGCAGGCAGCCTTTTCAAGATTCTTTGGCGTCGCCCCACACCTAGGCCACTCCCCATTCGCTGGTTGCTGCTAGTTGGTGCTGGGAACAAACAGTTGACACTGGGCAAAAGGTCCGCCAATCCTCTGATTTCGTGTTCTTGTTTTTCTCTGCATTTACTTATCGCGAGCCTATGGTATTCCGCGAACCTATGGCATTCTGCGAGCCCGACTTTACCAACCTATCATTTTGCTTTTTGTGTCTCGCTCGTTTCTTGTCACATTTATTAAGTACCGAGCGTACGGACATCTTTCCCAATATTCTTTTATGCATTCAAGAGCGGGGTTCTAGGTGTTTTGATAATTTTATTTGACATACCTTGACGGTTTTGATTTTCCGGATAACGGTTCACTTACCACGTTTTACTTATTATTTGTTTTTCTACCTCTTTTCCTTTTCGTTCTATCTTCTTTGGAATATATTGAAAAGCTCGAATCAGATGTTAGGTAAGGTACTCCAAAGTACCTCCTACTGGCTTGTTGAAACATACGTTACCCGAGGGACAAAGAGTACCAGTACAATGCATGTCGCGTCGATTGGTGAAATTTAATCTTATATTATACTATCGCAAAGGCAAGACATTTCCAAACTCCCTTCGCTATAAATCGATCCTCGTGATATTATGCAATATCGAGTCCGCCAGTATATACACGTATACCTTGCGTCGTAAAACAGGTGTACCCATCAGGGCTGCAATATAGAAACCCTCCCCGTTTACGCGTACGGGGTGCACCGGTGCCTAGCAGCCCTCATATGCACCTCTTGTAACACAGTTTACACAGATCAACCTTGTCAACGTGGAATATTCCATAATCAATCCTGAAAATCTGCATAGAGTGGCATGGAACATTCGTCAGCAGGTATATTTAACATAATCTTTTTTAGGGGTACACGAGATATGTGATAATGCTATTCTTTTAATGCCTCTTTCTAAGACATATGCAGCGCCTATCGTAGAGGCGATTTGTGATGCAATACGATACATACCGACAAACTTAACTTTCCTTCAAAGGGTTTAGGATTCTTGAATCAAAATTCTTTAGACACATATCTATGAAACGGACCTCGTCTATGCGAGGGAACCCGCACTATAGAGCGCTAGGAGATTTATTTAGAGACTATTTGATTTTTTTGGTGTGTCTCCAAGACAATAATCCGCGCAATCTGCATGCACACGGGATCGAGGGAAGTGGTGCATAAACGATTCAGACTAGCACTATCTATGCGAGGAGGGTTTTGTTTGTAGAGGAGGGTTGTGTGAATCGAAACCAGTCTAGAATCAAAAATCGACTGTTGCATTGCTTGCTGCACCGACAAGCGAAGTTTCTTGAGCCGAGTTCCCCGGCGGAAGCGAGCTGTTGTTTTTGATGGTATGCATTAAAATAAGTTTACTCCTCTTCCCAAAGGAGGGGTGGTTAGATGTCTCGGGGCTAGGAGGGGCATATGGGTGTTCTGCTCATTTTTCCTTGGCTGTGGTATTTTTATGCAGGGCTCTTTAAGCTTCGGAGAGATACCTAAGGACATGTACTTAATTATCTATAAACTGACAAATGCATAAGCATAACCGCACCGCAGGAATTTTATTCCTTTTTTTCTTACGATAAGCAGCGAAGCCCATGGGTAATATTTATTTTTTCTGTCCTAAACGGAGGGTTAAAATATCAACAGGTGGGGTTTCAGGATTGCGTTGCTCGAACAAGGCCGTGGGCGCTTAAAATCGATGTCGATGAGCTCGAGACGAAAATGTGCTCGAGCTCGGATATCGATGAGCACCTCCCCACTTGATGGAAATATATTAAAAAATCATATATATGTATCCTTTATTCAATAGGGAAAGTGGCAGTTAATAAGGCTATAATTATTATTAGCGTATGCATATCGTGATATTCCAAGAATCGAATCAGGATCAGTTCCAAGGACATGGTTGTGGGAGCCCACCAAAATTAAAAGTTGACGCATCACAAAAGTGAAGTCTTTAATTTCCCCCAGGAAATTCGAAAGAACGTTCTGTTGGGAAGACGCACGCCATATGGTTTCCTTGATATACCGGACGTAAGATTAGCGAGGATGATGGATAGCTCGCGTTCATTTGTTATCAGGAGAATGAAATCTCAGTCGGGATCCAGCGGCGAGGCTGCACACGGCTCTTGAGCAAAATACTTGCATCTACAAAGAAACTAGTCACTAATAGACATTTTGCCCAGAAGACGAGCCAAGGGGTCACATCACATGGTTGGGGGCCGTGGCCAAAAAAATATTGGGGCTATGCCTGAGTCGAACCTGTCAGAAATGAGCTGAAGGGATCCAATAGGCAGCTCTATGTTCACAGATACCAATCTTCTCGGGCCGTTATGGCGTTTCCATATGTACCGGAACACTCTTAAACTTTTGGTTATCTCTGCCTAGAAACCAAAATGAGGAAGAGTTGAGAAATTTGCAAGTTAAGCCTATTTTATCGCTGTTGGCTACTTGCAGACGATGTTTCTGCCATCGATAGGTCATTACAAGGGCCTACCGATGATCCTCTGGAGCATGCAAGATCCCTTTTAGGTTTGGTAAGCTTAGAACCCACCGTTATCATGGTACTTAGTACAAGTCAGGGGTCGGTTATTCGAAATGAGAAATACATATTGGGAACTATTCGCCCGGGGAAACCTGGAACGTTCGAATCCCTTGGGATCTACCTCTGATAACTTTTTGTCGAACTTGCCACAGGCGCAGGTACGCCATTTAGTCGGTGATTTGCTCTCGATAGTCATTTACTGTGTATTAAACAGATTTACAGTGCATGGGAATTTAGAAGAGAAGGATCATCCCAACTTTCGGAGATGCCGATGGGGTACTGTGAATCACGGAAAGAAGCGTGAGGCCAACAATGCCAGGCCAGATACCTTTCTAAGCGTTGGCACCTGACTGTGTGTTGTTCGGAGAAAAAAACCACCTAGCACAGCCACGCGGATAGCTGTGGCGTGTATGCACGCTAGACTTGGTAATCCGTGCCTAAATTTAGCACGATTGCGTGGCTCCCAAGTTGCCGAGGCTTTTGGCATCTGTGGCGCGCTAGTTGCCTGCCCATCCCAACTCGGAAGTGGCCGATCCATGTGGCTTTCTACCGAATGTGGCTTGTCAATCGCCAGCTCATCCTTGATGAAGCTTGATATTGTAATTGAGAATCGCATGAAGACTCCAAGCGACGGATATCGTCATGCGTTCATGCATTATGATAGCGTAGACTTGCCGACCCGACTGCAACTGTGCAGCCGATGGCGATGTGCTATCAGTAAGTTTATCTCCACTTCTATTCCGGGAAAGCCCATTGATGGCTGACGTTAACAAAGGGAGCTGGTTGATGTTGTGCGATCATGACATCAATGGCCCTCACCCAACCTGTGTGACTCCAATTTTTAATTTCCAAAGAGGAGCACGAGGACAGTTCAAATCGCACCCCGCGCGCCTAAGACCATTAGAGCTCTGTCCCAGCTCGGTCAAGCTGTGAAATTCTGGCATTTATCAATGCATCCTTGAGCTCTTGTGAAGAAACATACATCACGTGTACGGATAGATCCACTGAGTTTCAGCTGAGTTTGGTTCATGCATTCCTCTGAACCTGTCATGAAAGGAAGGTTTCGGCAACGATCACAATACTCAGACGACCCTGCATGCAGATGATGCTGAAAAAATTTAATCACAAAAAAACCTTTGATACAGAATGATACAAGAAAAAAAATCACCAATAAGGAAAATTGCCGAATCGGCTTCCTTAAACGCGTTCTTGTATTTGTCGAAACTTCTAAGGGAAAAATGGTGAAAAGCCTGGTGCTTTCACCATGCATGACGGATCGATATCCTTCCACGCATTTTCAGCTGCACTTGGACATGCAGGTTGAAAAGAGGCGAGACGCACACCGTGTCGTGTCCCCACAGCCCGGGGCGAACGAGAGGGGGTCCCGGCGAAACTGGAAACTTCCACAGGGCGCGCCAGGTGAGGTACGTCTATCCGCACCAGAAATGTTCCGCATCACTTGGTATCTGCCTGGCCTTGCTGCTACGTATGAAGTGTCAATTTAGGGCAGTTCACATTAATTCTCTCCTTCGAACAGCTCTGTGATCCTCGGGGCGGCTTGTCCGACTCGTTTACCTGCTCGAAATAGCCAGCGACTAACGCCTCTGAACATAGGACAAAACATTAACAAAATAAGGCAGCAGAAACTTTCTTCGGGCTGTTTCTCGACGGGACGCGCTTGTCGTCGTCGATATCGAGACGAGAGCAATAATTTTTAATAAATCGATGCGATAGATACCCTGTCGGGATCTGGATCTAGCTAGAAGGGTATCGCAAGGATCGCGCAAAGGTTGTCAAAATCCATTTATGGTACCGTGGAATTAACACCCATTCGGTTTATTTCGAATTTTTCTCAGATTCTTTTTTTTATTTTATTGTTCGTGAAAGTTACCGTTATGGTTATGGGTTGAGGAGTGGGGACATGAATCTCGCGATCTGGTTCGTCCCACACTTCGAGCTATGATGACAGGGGTTGACCAGCTGAAAGCTCACCACAGCCTATCAATCTATTTTCCACTTGCCACACCAAACAAGCTCGAGCTCGAAATCCTAGTCAGGAAGCAAGGGTGCACCTTATGCTGGTGTCTTTCCTCCAAAGAACGGTTGCTTTTCTATTAAGGTTGCAGTTGTCTTTTTGACAGGAAGACGGAGCGAATGCGAACCACAGCGATGGTGACAACGGTTGCCTTCTAGATTTCTGGTGCGAGAAATTTGAAAGGGGCATTTGAAGGCGAATTTCAAAATTGAAATGAAGCGTCATTACCTGAGAGCTCTATCATGATCCAAGGTCTACAATACCAATTTCAAGTCTGTTGCTGGATATGCAGGTGACTATTACAATATTGTAGTTACGGGGGTGATATCTCGAAGCGGTGAACTCTCCGGCCAGCAGGAGGGAATGTTCAAAGAGAAAGAAAGAAAGAGAGAAAAAAGAGTTGGGTGTGTCCTCACAGCCACAATTCTATGTGGTGTCGATAACCTGTTCAGGCAAAATCCCGGGGCCATGTATGTACCCTTGCGGGCTCTTGTGTTGCAGCTAAGCTAACAATAACTTTTTTGACAGGAAAAATGAAGACTTGCCCGAACGACGGGCACGCCTAATTACGTACCTTCTGTCGAGTCAAGCATTGTGGGAATGGTGCTGATCTTGCATGGGGAGGGTTGGAAAAAACAAGAGAGCCAGTCTGCAGGAGTTGACGTGGAGGACCTTGTTCGTTTAGCAGAACCATGCTGTGCTGTGTACTTGGAACTACGGAGGACAAGCTCTGTCTGTCCATATCGACTCCACGCATCGTTCACACCGAGAAGGCTTAGAAGGGACACTAGACTGGACTGACTGACTGACTGACCTTCGGGCGACACGCTAACGTGCTCATAGCTAACTGCAATGTACCTACGGAGTACTTGGACCGAAAAGACATGCATGCATACTCTAAATCTTCGGGTCTTTGTTTCTTCGCCTCACTGCTGCTCGCTAACCCTCAGTCCAGGTTAAGGCGGATTCCGAGCAATTAGAGATGGTGCTCACACGCACGCACGTACGCCTGTCAAGTTTACAATTCTCGTCGAATCATTGACGTGTGTTTTATGATTCACGAACGGGTGTGGCTCCTCACATCTGGATTCTTAAAAAGCCCGGTGTCGACCCGGACAGACGGATTCGACATCTCACCATCACTCGGATACAACCACAACAGCCCCAGCCCAAACAAGCTCAGGTTAACGGAAAAACTAAGAAACGTTTAACGACAGTATATGATCCATATTACTTATTCCTCTGCAAAGGTCTTTCTTGTTTCTCCTTAGCAAGCCCTCACACCCTCAGCGAATTTACTGCCTGTGTTAGCGTGGGTTTCTCAAAATCGGACAGAACCAGTCAGAGCTCGAAGCGACCCTTGTTCAGCAGACCGACGTTCGGCTGGGCGTATAAGAGTCCTGGGCAGCCCACCTCGACAGGAAATCTCTTTAATACGGTTTCTCGCCCTCCCTCTTCCTACCATATCCCTCACCCCCCCTCTACTCTCTCCTCCTCCAACCTCACACAAAAAGCCGACCCCACCCCCTCGGTTTCATCTCACGACCGCCCAATTTCCTATCTCACGTTCACGTTCTTTCAACTTCATTTCATAGTATTTTTCTTTTCTTTTTTTTCTACATATATATTTTTTTTCATTTGATATATCGATCATCATATCGTCACTTCGAGAGACCGTAACGACCTTCGCTCCGACTATTGTCTTTATTTATTAAAGTTCATCCATATCATCATACGACAGTTGGAAAGCATCATCAGCTTTTAATTGTTCTCAATCCTAATCAACTAAAAAAAATACAACATGCCTGCCGTCTTATTACCAAGAACGGCAGCACCTTTTGCTGAACGTTCAGCACCGACAATCGTTCTCGACACAGTCGTCAACCCATGGTTAACACAGACATTGAAGAGAGTCAATAAACACAAGAGACCGTTGAACAGCGTTCCACAACACCTAAAATGCCTGACAGAAATCCTCTCTGGCCCAAATGCGATATGGAACCTTTGCAGCCTTTGCGTACCTAGGCTTCCTGAAGCACAGATCGAACATCAGTCAAACCCCATTACCGATGCTCTTCTTCGATATCAATTCATTCACTTGCAAGCCTATGTCGTCTCGATCGACATGGTTCAGAACCACCAGATTGCCTTCAAGCTAACAAAGGAGTCAATCAAGAGCCTGGTCGACTATCACAAGGATGTGTATATGGTTGACCAGGTTGCCAATACATGGCACTGGACCGAGAAGGACGCAGCAGTCAAGAAGATGCATGAAGAATTTGTCCAGAAGGTAAACAAGTATGTTTTCCAGACGGATAAGATTGCTTTGGAAGGTATTGAAGATGATGGTGCTGGCGAACTCCTCTGCGGGCAGAGTGAAGAAGTCAGGAACGCCATCAGTGAGTGTTTCGAGACCCTTATGCCCCCTCCACCAAAGGTCCCTGAGGTTAGAGCACCAACACCCACCCTCGCCAGCAATCCTGCTCCGATGGGTTGGTGGGCACCCACTGCTCCCTCTGACCATCAGATGGCTCCAGTCGAACCATGGAAGATTCTCCCGTCAAACAATCCCTCCACCAATGCCCAGTTCGTTTCAGGCATGACTTCTATGGCACCCGAGGGTCTTCCTCAATGGGGGAGTTTCGATGGTGTCAACGACGGCGATGCTCTCACCTTCGGAACTGCCTTCATGGATGACAACTCAATGATGGCCTCCACTGGCGCATACACTGCTTCCTTGACTGCATCATCCGAATGGTGGTCACCTCAAACTTCTCCAGTCTCCCCACATGAGCACGCAGAGCTTTCATTCATGCCAAACACCACTGGTTATGAGATGCCCTCTTCTATGCCAGCCATGTTTCCCGCCCAGCCCTGCAGTACTGCTTTGAACTACGGCGGCTTCGGTTGGGATAATTCTAACCGATACATGGACTTTGCCGCCATATGACTGGCCGAGAAGCAACAGCACTCTGCTCATGTTGAGGTCCCTCGACGTCCTCTCCAGGTACCTGTTTACCAAGGTCGCGTCCACAAGCGAACCTCCAGTAAGAGTACCTCGAGTGCCAGCGTCGGTGCTTCTGGAAAGCGAAGGCGAGTTGGATGAACTTATTTTTACCATTCATCTAATAAGATAGAAAGGGCCGGTCGGGATGAGGGTCGTCTACCTGGACACCTTATCTCCCTACCTCTCTTACTCGGCGCACTTGGGTTTGTCCTCAATAACATCTGTTTTTGTCCTTGCATTTTCTTAACGTCTTGCATCCACGGCGGTCATCTCGTTCTGGCGCATATCCTGATCGTATCATGTCATTTGAAATGTCCTTTCACTTTGTCTGTCTTCCAAGCGAGTTTAGCGAGTTTAGCGTGCATTTGCAGTTTTTATCCTGATCGTTTTCAACATTATCGAGACCTTGTCCTTTCAGTATTAGCGAGCGAATATTGTGATATTCTTTCCCCTTTTTTTATGTTTCCTTTGTTCTGCATCCCTCCTTCTCCTCACATCTCCTCACCCGCTTTCCGCATGTCCGCTTCAAAGTGCCCGGTGCACTTCGTTGTACTCATTACATCAGAAGATATCTCAGCATTGGTCTATGGGCATGGCCTTTGTTCTTCTTATCTCTTCTTTCACGTCCAGTATGAGTCCCCTGAGGTCTCGTGGATTGTTGAAGATTCCTCCACGACAATCACCAAATTCACAACCAAAGCAACCAGACAATTTATACACAAAGAACCGCTGAGCGACACCAAAAAAAAAAAAACTCCTCCAACACATTCGGCATCAACCTTCCTCTTTTACCAGCAAGATACGACATCTTTACCATTTTCTTCTTTTTTTTTTTCCATCATTTCTATCTTTCCCTTTTTTCGGTATTTGGGATTCTCTTTTTCATCTTTCTTCTCCGACATTTCAAGAAGTTCACGCCAACTCACACTGTTCTGGAAACCGGTTTTTCGAAATACAAGTTGGGGACACTACAAGATTTCCTTTTAATACTTCTTCGGGTTTGGGACTTTAGAAGATTATAGATTTCCGATTCTGGAAAGAGGGGGGCTTGGGAAGAAATCAAGAATCAGCATGGGAATCGGTGTTTTTGTTTGGTTTTTTGGGGGGAGTGCGATATCAAATAAATTGAAATACAACAGAAAAACAAAAAGGAAAAAATTGAAAAGAAACCTTCCACCAAAAAAAAAAAAGTCATCAAACATAAGATATTTGGATAAGAGTTTGAAAAGATGTCGAAGGGTTACTGGAAAAATCTTTTGGGGAGGTCGCCTTTATTGGTTCTTGTACCTTACAGTTGATTAGCCTTTTAGTCTCTATCATACTCAACTTAGTCTGAGCAAGTGTAACAGAATATAACCTCAGGGAGTTTTTATCCATGAACATTTTTCATTCGTAAATATTAAATCCCAAGGTGCTAAGTTGATCTTTGCCTGTGCAACTTTAACACTCTCTTCGTAGAATACATTAGTTACTCGTAGATTAGGGCAGATTAGATACCAATATTACTACAGCCCTAACCTCGGGTAAAACTGTGTCCACCCCCGACTCCGAACCCGGGCTGTATCATTAATCATTACAAGTGGATACTGCTATTCTACCATAAAATTAACTAATTTACAATTTTAACCACCCTCAAAATCAGAACCACTAAATAAACCAAAGAAACCCAGCTCATAACTGCAACAGCATGGGTATCTACAAAGCCAACCCGGCCAGCCATATTCGGTGTTCCAGTCTTAGTAACCGTTGCCAACACCGTTGAAGTGGAAATAGTGCTAGTGCCCGTTGTAGTTTCAGTCTCGGTCTCCTGTGCCTCAGTGGACACTGTAGTAGTTTGAGAGAACGTCGTTAGGGCGGAGTGGGTATGAGTTGATGTAACAGTACTCGTCGACTCTGTGCTTTCCTGGCGTTTGCGGATGTCAGGATGGTTCTTTTCATGTTCGAGACGGGATTTGGCGGATTTGGTGGCATTGACTATTTCACTGAGGATTTCGTGGAGGTCGGGGTTGCCTCTTCTGACAATTGGATTGGGAAGAGGGTGAGGTGTGGGTTCTGGAGCGGTGTCGTCATCTCGGGTTACAAGTGTATTTCGTACTTCCCGAGATAGGGTACAGTCCGCGGGATTATTTGGACAGACCATTTTTAGGAGGGGTCGAATATGAAACGTAGTTATGTATTTGTATGCCAGAGCGAACAAGGAGGTAGCTCTATGAGTCTTTCCAACAGGTGGGAGATGTATCTTTACGAAATACCTAGGGAATAAAGTACTATTTAAGGGTCCTACATATATGGTGGGCAGAATATTTGAGTTTAGATGTCGTATGAACACTTTCATACCTGCACACCGATTGGATAGGCGGTCAAGCTATCTCCGTTAGCTGGAAAGTCTGAGCCAATTACTTCAGATAACTTTGTGGATGATCTCAAAATTGTAAGCCGGGTGGTACGGGATTTTCCCCGAACATTGATCTTCGAACTCATGCATTGCCTATACTATGGTCTAGAGTATTGGATTGAATCCTCGAAGCTTATATCCTATGTAGCTATATTGTGTTGATGCCCCGAATGCAACAAAGTTTGAATATATTTCGTCATGAATCCGGCGTCCGAGTAGCATCTTTTGTTCATGAGAGAATTATTAGATGTTATCTAGTGGGGGTCATACCTTGCCGAGATAACCTTAAAACCTGCTCATCATATATCATTACATTCGTCTTCAGGTTTGGCCTTCTTGCGTGCGAACATCGTGTCCAGTGTGACCTGTCCGGATCCTCGTTTCGCAGGCATCTTTGAAGATTTGGAAGTTGTAGGTCGACTTTCGAAATCATCCTTTCCTTTCCGTTCGCTAGCACCGGGATTGCTGGTTGCATCGGCAAAGCTTTCAATGTTGTCCTTAAACTTTTCCTGCAAGACATCCCTTGCGTTCCCTTTGACAACCTCCACGTCACTCCCATGGTATCCAGCTTCGAATGCTGCTTTCATGCCACGAATACATGCTTCTTTCCTTTCCTTCCAATCAAACATTGGCTTGGGGTAGTCTTTACCAATAATGCAACCTGCAGCTCTCTGGTCTGCTATTGGGCACTTCCACGGCTCGTAAATATATTTCTCTGGGAAGTCCTTGAGCTGAGGGATGTAATGTCGGACATATTTCCCTTCTTTGTCAGTCTTTTGAGGGAATGCTATAGGACTGTAGATCCGCATGTATTGTGAGAAAAATGCAGTACACGACAACCCTAAGATAGCATCAATCTTGTCAGTCATAAAATAACCTGAGGCAATAGCATCCCTCGAAAATACAACGCACATTGCCAATTTCCTGCGTTGCACGAAATTTCGTGATCCAGAAGCCATTCCTCAAACACTTCAGCCCCTCGTTCCCAGTCAATATAACATCCTCCTCGGGTAAGAAAACATGCGACGGCATGTCTTGCTAAATGGTGGATCCAGCCTTCGGTTTTTAATTGTACCATAATGGCATCGATCCATGGGAAACCTGTCCTTCCTTCTCGCCATTTGATAAACCACTCTTCGGCCTCTTTGCTGTCAACATGGTAGGTGCCTTTTATAGATAGAGACTTTAAAATGTCATCTGGATTTGGTTGGTGTTTTGAGGGGAGATGCCATGGGATATACCTGACCTTCGGATTGTGGAGGGTTTGGCCAAAGTATGTCCCAACACCGGCCTGGGCTGCGAAGTACATATCCCTGAAGAATAGCTGGCCGGTCAACGAACACGGTGGTTCTGTAGCCTTTTTGCCTGATTTTTCCCATTCATTGACAACGTCTATCGTGGGTCTGTTAGTCGAGCCAAGGTAGCAATAGATCCGGGGGTGCTCGAGATTATATTAGTACCTAATACGTCCCAATAGAATTTCCGACAGCTGATTGAGCCAAAATGCATATGCGGGGATAGTAGACATGTTGATGCTGGTTCAAATGCCGTAGGCGCAGTATCTGGTTTCGAAAAGGTAGCGGTGTATTCCTTATCTCTTACGATTCTGTCCAAAATCTCTAAGGCGATCTTTTCGCCGCCTCTGTGAGGAGTTGTGGCAGACATCCTGAGCTCTTCCATTGTAGGAACAGAAAAATCACCTTCTGGGCCTCGAAGTCCCGAGTGGTAAGTTGAATCCTCTGCTGTGCGATTTGACTGATTCTGGTCAGCACTAAAATATTCTGGCCCGGGTTGATCTTGAGCAACATCTTTAAGTGACAAGTCCCCAGGCGGTGGGATGGATGATGGAGTGGGTATTGGTCGTGGAGGTGGCCCTAGTTTTTGACCTGCTTTCTGGAGCTGCATTGTAGTCATTGTAGGGCCATTGTTGATCCCCACAATCTCCTGTACGGATTATTAGAAATAAATCCGCTGTGATCGTATTGGATAGAGGGGATTCATACATCACTATCCCATAGTGTTCGTCCATACTTAACAATGCACTCAACACCCGCCTCCCCGGCCTTCGCCAAAATTTCATCGTCGCGTTTCCTAGCATATGAATCCGTATCTTTTTCGAAAACGAGGTGGGATATTCTCCATGCCTTAAACAATTTCGGCAAGATAGTAAGCGGACTCTCACGAAGGACAATTAGGCGTGATTCTGGGTTTATCTGAGACAGCCCTTCCGAGACCGCACTCTGGCAGTCCAGACTGTTTACATGGGTTAGAAGAGTATTTTTTTGTCTTAGGTAACTTTCATGAGGGGTGATACTAAGGTGGGGGGGCTTCGAGGTTTTAACCGGATTGTGTGATACATACAGAAACTGCCAGCGGTTCGGCCCGACTTTAGCGTGATACACATAATGCGGATCCCAGGTCCAGACTGGGTACCTGTGGCCCCGTTTCACATCAGTGGGAGCTCATCTTATGGCGGATTTTGGTCGACTTTGGCTTACAAGGCCTCTGGGTCTAGGTCTAATGCGGCTTTGAGTGCCGGAGAATCGTGCAACCTAAGATCGGTGCGGAACCAGTAGATGACCCTGGCCGGCATTTTACCTTTTTGTTTTATAGATACGAGGGCTGGATTCTTTCGATTCGCAGGGTTAGGGCTACAGTAAGATGGGGAACAAGGTTAGCGGCAGATATCCGTTTGTTTCTGTGCCATGAAGTGGTTGGAACCGGTTGTGGGAGTGTCGATATATCGATCCTAGAGGCGTCCAGACAGGATAGATTCGATGAGCATTGATTGTATCACAAATTGGCAAAATTGTGGAATAGGGTACTTAGTAACTACGGAACGCAAATACAATTATTGGTAAGATGAGGGAACCTCCTCGGAAGACCATTTTTGGAGCTTCGCTGGGCTACAATCGTAGAATCAATTCCGATCTGAATCGATCTTTCCCACTAGTACCAAAGACGCACATGGGCCTGTATATCGATCGCTACGACCCAAATGAGGTCATTTAAATATCCGTTTCGGTACTAGCCGTCTTGTCGCATTTATTTTCGGCAAACAAAGATGAAACCCGTGGGCAAAATTAGAAAAGCGGTTCAGCCAGCATGCATATTTTCAAAATCCTGTTCTTGCATGGTGGGTCTTGAAAGTTAATCTACGAAAAACCGTTTCTGTTGGAGGCGAACATCGAATCTGGCAACCCTGCCCGATCAATGAAGAACATGGTATTGTTCAAGTGACGTCGGTGGTCTTGTGTTGGATGTCGTCGGCTTCTCAACTTTCTCGCCGGTTCTCCACAATGCGAGTCTGCCCATCTTGTACTTGTCCCGGCCAGAATCCGACTGCCAGGGGGGAGCCGGCTACATACTAAGTATCCTTAGAAATGGAACCTAAGATGCAGCTAAACCGTCAAGGTTATCTTCGGCATTTTCCTGCTCCATATAAAGGAGGATTATTAAACCAGTATCAGAGTCAAATATTCTTTATATGCGTTCTGGCTAACCTCAACATGACTAGCATTGCTGCAATGTGAAAGTCTCTCTGCCTGTCGACTCGCCATATCCTAGCTCTGTCCTTTTGTCCCGCACCGACTTGGATTTTGCATGTTGAGTGCATAAAAAAATACTCCATCTCCCCAGCAGACGAACGATGGAAATGCAAGCCAGTCTGTACACCTATGCATTGCATGGCGCGACGAATGAAAAGGTCCATGGTCAGGGGAGCTATCTGGCAATGGAACTTAGGTAAGCTTCGAATTTGAGCACTGTAGGTCAACACCCAGGTAGTCGGAAATATAATAACAACAGAATTGTGCAGATTGTAGAATTTTGATGCATGGAATCTTTTTTTTTTTTTTTTTTTTTTTTTTTTTTCTTTCCGAGCCTCTCACTCAGATTCGTAGACATCATACGTATAAGTACACTAGAACAGATAGAGAAATGACGGTCTCCTCACATTTTTCCGTTTCTTTCATTTTTTTAGTTGCTCTAACTTTGGTTACACTAAAACTCACGAACAACTGGCACACATTCCACTCGACGAAGCCTTAGACCACCCCACTCAAAAGGTTGGGGGTTCATCGAAATATCCGAGCTGGTTCTATGCATTTGGCGAGACCTTTCCAGCTTCCTAGTCTGGGGTTTCGAGGACGCTAAAAACGCCTTAGAATAGACTTCTCAACTTCTATCCATGGAATCCATCCAACCGTCCTCGATGGCAAGGCCAAAGGAACGGAAATAGAAGGTGTCAAAGTCCTGGAAATTCTAGTAGATGACGACTCCGCCTTTATCAATCCAGCTAGTGCAGAATTATCGATACGTTCTATCGATACCTATACATTGATTTTCCCCTCCACTTTTTTTTTTTTTTTTTTTTTCGCTTTAAAAAATTAAAATTTAAAAGTGTGAAGAGAAATAAAATAAAATTAACCTTTTTGTCACTCGGACATATTTTTTTTTGGGGCGACAGGAAAGGGCTGCCCAAACCGATGGTCGTGTTTAACTTCCAGGAACGGTCTCGTGAAGCCATCATTCATTGTCATTGATCACCTGAGAGCACGCACAAACTTCTGAACCCCCAACCATCGGTCTGTGACCGCTTGAACCTAGACCAGCTGAACGCCGTTATAATTTTTTTCTTTCTTTCTTTCTTTCTCTTCTCTTTCCATGAGAATTTTCCTCGACATGGGCACCACATGCAGGATCGAGGTCGGATGCACATTTTAATTTGGTTCTCACTCCATATCTCAGCCAAACTCAGGTACAGAAATTCTTTGAACCACACCCTAGAGAAAAAGATTCGACCTGGTAGTCTCCAGAGGGTTAGTGATGTTTGCTAGGTCTTACCCGACACAGGTTCACTCGAACCAATACGGCTCCACAGGCATGAGGGAGAGAGTACTCCGACCCAACCAAAATTGCGTGTCGTCGTTCGACACCTCCACGTTGGCCACACCCACCAAGGAACTTGTCGGATACCTGGGATACCCTGAATGCGTGTAGGACTAACTTTGTATCTCTCTGTACCTTCGCAACTGTTGGCTTTTTGTACCGTTTTCTTCCATTAGATCATCCTAGCAAGCCTTCGTTAAATAAAAAATTCTTCGGTTCTGCTTGAGGTTACAAGGGAAAGAAAAAAAAAAAAAAAAAAAAGGGAAGAAGGAATAAAATTTATTTGAGGCCGCCCATGCGATCTTGAAATGGCACAGGAAGTCGAAACTTTCCAGGCGCACAAATCCTCAAAATTTTAACCTCTTATAAAAATTAAAAAAAAAAAAAACATCACACTGTGTTCTAAATTTGTAAAGCCGCTTCCGCTGTGATCCTCCATACTATACTACATAATTTTTTCCCTTGGGGTCCCGAAATATCTCCTGGATATCGACCTGTTTCCAACAACCTACTTTGACCTCATCTGCTTCGACAAGATACTCTATTCTAAAATCTCACCACTCGACACTGATTTATCCAAAGTTGTAGGTGCTTTGAGCCCATCACCGCCTCATTTTTATTTCTTTCATCTCCTTCGCATCCACCCTGTCACCCCCCAAAAAACTCCACAGTTGCTGCCTGCCCTACTAGATTCAGAGTCTCCTGAAAATTAATAATACATCGAGATCCCTAAACAAAAAAGGAGAAACCCCCTACCATACCATTCTATACCATACCCTACCCCGAATAACATCAGATTTGGCTCGACGTGCTTGTGAGCGCAAGAAGTTTCCCCTTCCCACAGGACAGGCTTATACTCCGCAGACATCGAGGGATATTGGCCTACTAACCTATATCAATTTATCTTGGATTTATTTTATTTTACTTTTTTGATTTTTCGTTAATTTTTTTTTTTTTTTTGGCCCCCCTTCCAATAATTTTTTGTGCAACCTAAACTTTCCACATCCTAGGCACATTGCCTGGTATTTTTTTATTTTATTTTTATTCTTTTCCCTTTTTTTCCTTTTCGTTCGACTACTAAATAATTTTTGGTCTACAAAATTAGAAAAAATAAAAAAAACCCACCGCTCTCTCCTTCTTTTTTCTCCCTCCTCCGATATACTCATATCTTGTGCCCATACTTTCGTTCCTCCATCCACCCACTATCTCCTGATATCTTAACGAGCGGGTTTGTCGACATTATTTTTCCGCACTTGACAATCAATAATCCTCGAGAACATTTTAATCCTCGCCAGCCGGGACATTCTGCGCCTTGGAGTTAGCTCTGTCGATCTACCAGCAATTTTATATATTGGCTACTACAAACCCTTGAAATAGACTCTCCGAATAACCTGTCGAAGCTCCCAGGCCGCCGATATTTAGCATCACAAGTGCAGGAAACCGCAGTCGTCATCTGGACTTCTGCAGGGACAGCCGGCCATTCGAAGTTTAATTCCAGGGTTTCAATTTCGAGCATTTTGCTCTGTTTACTCTTAAAAAAAAAAAAAAAAAAAAAAAAAAAAAAAAAAGCCACAGCCTCCCGCTACTCCAGACAGCCATAGGACCCGACCTTGCCAATAAACGCTACTCAGTCACTCATTCATTCACACCCCGACATACTCTTGCATACATACACATATACGAATAGCCCCGACACCATCTGGATAATAGTAATCACTGCCCTCAAAAACCCGACACACATCGATATACGATGGCATCTTCAAAGGTAAATGGCAGCAGCAGATCGTCCGATTTCCCTGCTTACCCTGTCCACAATGTGCCGATTTGGCCTTGGCAAACGCTCGTTTGGCTCGAGACCTCCCCAGACCCGATCGTACCATATCATATTTCAGCTCTTCAACACCGATGAGTATGATACTTTTCCCCTTCCACCGTCTCGAGTTCTCCCTCTGGTGGGATCCAATTGCTTGACTGGCTGGGCCTTCGGTGAGGTTGAAATATTATATTGTCTTGGGCTGGAGTCCGGCCGATGTGTTGGCTTTCTCCCAAACGTCGTCCTCCCTTTCCCCCCCCAAAAAAAAAAGATGTGTGCGCGCATTTTCTCGGGTGCACTGCAACATGATGATTCTGATGTCCTCGCCCTCATCGTCGTGCGAAAATTGCTCCCAACAAGCAGGCAAGCTGACTTGAACGGTGATGATGATTATCAGGTTGCTCACCCTCCTCGCATACCTCACTCAATAACGAGTCCCATTCCTCCGGCCAGTGCTGCTGTTCCCATAAAATCTGGCCATCGATCTCACCATGCTCACTCGCTGGGCACGACAAATACCACACACAGGGTCACCAGGCGGAAATCAATGTCGTCGTCCGCAGTAGCCCATTCTGTAGCTGTAGCCGCCATCAAAGAAGCTGCTGCTAATGGATCACTGGATTCGTCTCCAATCAACTTTGACTTGAAGCAGGAAGTTCTTCATTCACCAAACTTGAAACCACTGGATGGTCAATCTGATATTATTGCCGACTACCCTTCGCCTCCGTCAAGCTTCCCGTCACACGGTGTATCTGCATTGTCTTCGGGATTCCGGAAAAGCTTTGGGACAACCTTGAAGGAAACTGTATCTGAAAATGCCATCGGGGAGGAATCGGAGTCGCTATCTGGTTCGCTACGGAAGAACCGAAGACCGAGCGATGGACCTGATGATGGGCAGCATGTCAAAGGTGAACTTAAGTGTGAACACTGCGGCAAAGGCTACAAGCATAGCAGCTGCCTGACGAAGCATCTGTACGACTCACTCTCGAATGAACCGGCTACCATTGCTTCATACTGTAATTCTCCCTTTGCAAGGCAATACGCTTACACTTGATTTGCTTGTATTTCTAGTTGGGAACATACTCCTGAATGGTCGTACACGTCCAAGTTGCTCATCTCGAAGCACCAGCAGGTGCAGCTGCTAGAGGCGGCCTCCATCCTCGTTTCGATGAAGCCCAATACACCGCCTACGTCTGCAAGCTCTACGGCTTCCTATGGCATGATGCACGATTCTTCCAATGATTCAACCTCGGAAGACTCGCCGCCACCAATGCCAGAAAGGATGTCCTCTCCTCAGCCAGGCGGTAGATCTAGGGCTCTCTCCAGCGCCGGTCAGCCGACGAGACGTCATGGAAGCCACTCTCGGGCCGCTGCTCCCTATTCGAGATCATACCAACATCCGCCAATGGGTAGCTCCTTTGGCGGAAAGTCAGTTACGCCAGTTGCGTCTCCAGGTTCCATGCGTCCTGTTTCAGTAATTCCTTCTGGGCTTCTCAGTCCCCGCAGCATCGCTACATCTGGCCAGGACGACGAGTCGTTGGCTGCGGCCGTCCAGATGTTGAGTTGCAGCTTTGGAGGCACTCCGGTATTAGGGCCTACTAAAACTGCCCTTAAGAACGGAAACGTGCCATCGCTGCCACTTGCTTCCCCGCCAAATGATTTGCGGGGACTCGGGTCTCCTCGTACGTTGACAGCCGACTACATCACTTCAAACCCCGTCGCTCAACAAAGTGGAATCCGTGGAACCGCGGGCCACCTTGAGAGTGAGGACGTAGAGATGGATGATAGTGACCATGATCAGGCCGGAAGGTCGGCTCAGTCCCCATCCTATCGTGTTCGGTTCAACGGACCCGAAGTTGTTGTTGAGGACAACGACGAGGAAGATAAGGCTGCCATGAGAGCGAAGCACGACGACGAGGAGGATGGCGTGTTCGGCAACATGGAGGAGTAACATCCCCAGTTGCCGGCCCTCAACATTGAGACACCATCTCTCACCATCGTCATCTAAGAGACATTATTCTATCATTGGATTCATCCATTTTGCGATTTTTTTTTTTTTTTTTTCAACAACTAACGAAAGCCTGCATTTTATCAAACGACCTCTCCAGTACTACGATCGATCAATCTCTTTTTCCATCTCTATATAACGAAAACATCTTTATCGCCTCATTTACCCATTTCGTTTTGCGAACTACAACATACACTAAATTTCAAACATCTTCAATTGCTTTGTGGGAACCTATCATGCTTTTTCTCTTTTTTTTTCTTTTCTTTGGGCGTTTAAGGAACTCTACTGGCTTGGAAGCCTTCTTATATACGAAATGAAAATGCGACGAGGGAATATTTAATGGAGGCATCAGTTGTATAATCTCTTTTTTTTTTCTTTTACTTTTTTTCAAGTATTTCCCTCATCCGTCTATCAAAGCTAAAAACACAAACAGCTCTCAAGTACTTGTTGTCAATTCTCTTGTCACCTTTGGTTTTACATTTTCATCTGTCCATGGTTCTGCTCACTCCTTTTTCTTATCTCCTTTTTTTTTTTTTTACTTATATTTTCAATGTATATACATTCGCCTCCTCACTCGTCGCTCGTTTTCTAGCGCCAGGCCACCGGTGCACACCCTGGTACGAATATCGGGAAATCTAAAAGGGAAAGAAAAAAAATTTCAACCAAGTGGATTTTTTTGAGTAAAAAATTTTATATGTCTCTCTTTCGTAGCTACATCATTGTGTGCGTCTTCTCGGATCCCGTGCTCCGTAGAATAGACCGTCGACAAGGGGTGTGTGATTGAATACCAAAAAAAAAAAAAAAAAAAAACCGAAAGGGCTGGCACCCGAGGCTTCCAGGGTGTCCAATCATTTATCAACGTTGTCCCCTATCATCAAAAGTTTGAGAAATTGTTTGCTCGAAGCTTTTAGTAAAAAAAATAATTTTGGCGCTTGAATGTCCAACCCACACGCACATAGGAAAATTTTGATGTCCGATGACTGATAACCTCTTATTATTTTTCTTTGGTGGTGGTGGGTGCATGTTAGGTGTCTTGAAGAGGGGAATAAATTGGATTGGTTTTCCATCCCCTTCCTCTCTATACTTTTGAGGACATGGCATGCTTGTCTCTTTCTTCTGCCTTTTTTTTCTTTTCCCCACAGTCTACGACTCAACTTTAACTAGCTTCCTTGAGGTATTTGCATTTGCGGGGTAAGGTAATTAAGGAAAGGGAAAGGATAAAAGAGAGGAAGGAAATACAAAGATCTTCAGATCAAAAACAGGTATCGGATCTTTAAAGGGGCGTAGCTTAGTGTTAAGCTGTGGCAAGCTAGCCTGTATGCCTCAGCTTCCCCGGACTATTTTTCATTCTATCTTCATTTTAATTTTTTTTTTTCGATTTTTCTCCTCGCTCAATAGTACTCGCGAGCTGGTCGCGAAAGGAATAGTTTAATATAGTGAAAACTTGTTGGAGATTAAAACACCCAAAGAACCCCCAACTTGGACCAATAAACTCAGGGCTGATAGCTAAGTACCTTTTTAGCTTAAGTAACAAGCAGGGGTTTACTTCAAGCAGCTCTTAAATGTTGGACAGTTAAATTTTTTTTTTTTTTTTTTTTTTTTTTTTTTTTTTTTTTTTTTTTTTCAGAGCCAGCCTACTGGGACTTTTATTTCTCAACCCCATGCTTCTATAGATCAGTTGATGCACATCAAAAGCCAGGGGAGTACAAGCAACGCGCACAGGCTTCATTAACCTTCTTGAAAAAAAGGTTTTCTTTTTTCAATCCCTTTTCTTTTTTTTTTTTCTTCTTCTCTTTCTTTTGCTTTCATTCCGAAAAGACGTTTGTAATTGGTGAGCGGGTATTTTTTATTTCCTGTCGGCAATTGGAGGCTTCGACTGCCGTATTGATTCCTGCGTGGAACGTTGGTATTGTTTCGAAGGGTCCAAAGGAGATAAAATAATAATAAAAAATAAAAAATAAAAAATAGAAAATAATATATAGGAGGCAAATATAATAGTAGAACATCTCTCTCTAAAATTCGAATTGTCGATATACATTGAGGGCTTGTGAACTAGCTAATTCTAGATCTAGTTGGCCATGCACAAATACAGATGTCAAAATTGAAATCAAGGGAGAATGGGTAAATGCAACAAGAATCGATATCTCAACGCACACGAAGAGGCTCTCTACTACAAGCCCCTCGACGCCGAATATAAAACCACCCGTCATCACTGCCTTCGTCAGAGTAAAATATAGATACATGAACGCTACAAAATGCATTGGAAAGAAACGCCTGCATGCTACGTACGGGGACCATGATCTAGAAAATGGTTTGGGGATGTATAGATAGATAGGCAGGAAATTAATTTCACGGAAATAAACAAAAAGAAAGAAGGAAAAGGAGAAGATGGAGGGGGGGGTGAGTATCTAGCTAATCATCCTGAAGAAGGTGAAAGGGAGAAAGAGAGAAGGGGGTGGGGGGGGGGGGGAGAAAAGGAGTATATAAACATATGTATTTCACATCGTACACGGAAAGGTATCAACCACAGCGAACTAAATCATTTAGAAGAAGTAGTTGAGAGGAGCCGCCCGCCTGCCGAGCCTGGCAACCCGAGTCTTACATGACATCGCCATTCCGTGAGCCCCAGCTGGGATATCATCCTTTTCATCGAAGATATAGGCACCGACATCCTGGAAAGTCCCCTTGCCGGTAATGTGCATAACCTGGACCATGGATACGTTGGTTCCGAGAGCAGAGTTACTTGGGGAAAGAGTGTACAAGAAGTCACCACCGATAGCAACATCCAAGTTACCGGGCTGTCCGGAGAGGAAAGGTTTCTCCTGGGACCTTTCGCCGTTGGAGGCGTCGAATTCGACGACACGGTTCATTTTTCCGTCGGTGACGTAGACGGTGTTATGCTTCTGGTGCTTAGCAATCCAGCCGGTTGCGGACTGGAAGTCGATGACTTCCTTGTCTGCATCCTTCTGGAGAGTGACTTTGAGAGTCTTGGGGTCGATGGTCAACTTTGTAAGGCCGAAGGAACCATCGGTGGCGTAGATCTTGGTAGGAGAAACTTGGACGGCGCCGAAGAGGAGCGGTGCCTCAGTGATCTTAGATCGAACGACTTCGTAGCAGACCTTTCGCTTCTTATCTGGGTAAGTCCTATAGATGTCGACGATGCTGGGTTCGTTCTTGACGTTGTCACCCTTGGTAATGACGACGAGGAACTTC
Source organism: Orbilia blumenaviensis (assembly GCA_036872755.1). Lineage (NCBI taxonomy): Eukaryota > Fungi > Ascomycota > Orbiliomycetes > Orbiliales > Orbiliaceae > Orbilia > Orbilia blumenaviensis. Next base: position 3,631,362 of record JAVHNS010000001.1, read on the forward strand.
TGGTCGTCGCTGAAGAAAATGTCGGAGACGGTTCCTCTCGGGCCATCCTTGACTGTTCCAATCTTACGCTCAAGTGGCTCCTTGTCGGTGCAGCTGAGACCCTTTTCTGGGTCCACATCGTAGCAGGCGACACCATCGCGCTTGCCGGAGTTGGCAACGCAGAGGGTCTTCAGCTTTGGAGAGTAGGCGAGAGAGACTGGGAGGTCTCCGTGGCTGGTGATTGACTTTCCTACTTTATTAAGTTGGAGAGGATCCTTGGGGTCGATCGTGAACATTGTGATGTCGTTAGATCCAGCATTGACCGTGAAGAGAAGCTGTGTATAAAATATCCAACGGTTAGAAGTTGACTCTTTTTGGGGATATATGGTTAAAACTTCGCAGATTCAATAAAAATAAGGTAAATAGACAGCTGCTGTTTCTTACGTTTCCGCTAGTAATCACAGAGTGCTGGCTAAACAAAGCATCATTCGTCGAAGCCAACTGTAGTCTCGCAATCTTGCCATCGTCGTCTTCCTTAGCGACTGGTGCGGCACCACCTTTCCCGCCGGTCAGATGTCTCTTATGGCTACTAATGCTTCCGTCTCCGTTGATCTTAGCAGCCACGATCTCATTTGGCTTTCCTAAGGGGTTTGTCTGGAAGTAAACCGCAGTTCCAACCCTGACCGGTGCTACCTTCGCGGCATCTAGAGAGATCTTTCTGATAGCTGTGGCATTGGTGTTGATTGGCAATTTGAATGTTGCAGCATCAACAGTGCAGGCGAGGAGAGGAAGGAGGCAAGCCCCGGCGTTCAAGAGTTTGCTGTACATTGTTGCTTTCTTAGTAAGAGGCGTGTATATAATATATACTGATGCTCAAGGAAGCCTAGACTTTTCAGCAAAGGCTTCGAGACTCTGGTTCTAGATCGAAATAGATCTGAGACCTCTTTTTGTTATTGGTATATCAGGTATACGGAGAAATAAAAGATACCCTATGATAGTGTATCTTAATATAAATCTCTGGTTCGAGGTATCCTGTGCCTTTACCCGTTGGCTCAGTAGTCTTCTTTATCCCAAAGGTGGTCAGACAAAAAAAATGAACGACGTTAAAAGGGAATGTCAAACTAAACGAATGAATGACGAAAGGTGTCTAGACGAATGAGCGACTTCTCTCTTGTCAGACCCACAAACGCACAAAGAACGAGTGTAGTTCTGGGATGGGAAAGAGAAAAATGAGGGTATTGTAAAAGGTGGGAAACAAAAAAGAGTGAAGAACCCGGATAGCCTGATACTATCGTGAGAGGGGAGCAAATTCTCGATCAGTCGGAAGGGCCTTAGGTGGTTATATATCCCCACCACCGCATACAAGCACCTTCGTTCCAGCCCGTTGTTCCCCGATTCTGCATACTTCCCACATCATGCTGATCGACTCCGTTTCCACGATACCTCGCTAACTTGCAAGCTTGGGGCAAGGTGAACTGGCACTGGCCTCGTAAATAGCACTTGTTTAGTACGGGAGGAAAGCGGTTAGCCAGACTGCAATGTCAGATAGCTTTTCCATAATCGTCAACTTTGTGCTACTACAGCAGCGTGGACAAAAGCAATGTCAGATAAGCATAAAATAGTATCAGAATGTAAAAAGCGTCCAACATGGCCTAGATAGCGGCCAGATGCTATAAGACCGATTTGACATGCTGATTCGAAAAAACGAACGGGCACCAATGCTTCTCGAAAACCGAACTCCCCCGGAGGCCAAGCGCAAGAGGGAATAGTGAAGTTATAATAGGAAAATGAGTATGATAAATGTAAATATTGGAGACGAGGGATGGTTCAAGGTGTTGAGAAAAGAGCATGTCATGGCGGTACCTATACCTGTTGTGGTTTAGAAGTTCATGATTGTGGCCTCTGGTTGGCTAGCGCTGACAGGGAATTGGCATTTGCTGGCATCGCTGTCCGCAACGTTCATAACCGAATCTGCCAGCCCAGCCGACAAGCTGGCTTGAAATAGCTTGTGCACACCTCAACGTTTATGGACCCTCTCTCCCGCATAGTATGCTTCGTTTTCGGGCCATTCGGCCATTTTATGCCAAAGGTGTCCAAGCCTTTTTAAAGTTTGTCGCTAGAGGCTCAATTGGATCGCGATATCTTCCCTTCCCACCTGTTTCTGGAGGGATCTATCCGCTGCACGCGCACTAATATTTCTTCTTCCCCAGAAACACATCAAACCTGCATCGACAACATGATCAAGGGATCAGAGCCTAGATTAGACTGGGATGCATGCAATTGGTTGGTGAAAAGATACATCATTATAAAAACCACCTGCTACCCAAATTTGAAAATAGTGATCCCAGAAAAAATAAAAATTCGATGGCTATATACATCCGACATATTAATTTGCCGAAGCTTTGCCGGCCCTTTACTGCATCATCCAACCGTGAAAAAGAACGCCATAAACTTACAAAGTACAAAAACAAAACGAAACCAGGAAAAAGAAATGCTAAATGATTCAAAAGGGAATGCCTAATACCACAGAAGGGAACTATAATGACCGTTGTCTGGAGGGATCTCTGTATCACCTCGAATGCAGGCGCACATATGATGGGCATACGAATCCCTCTCTTGACCCTAGTTCTCCCAAGGACCGTAGCCCAGCAAACCAAGAAAGAACGTGAGCCCTCCGTCTTATCAATACTCGGATACGCTGTCCTTTAGATCGTAGGGACCGGAAACTGCCGTAGTAGTTGTTTTGAAACGAATGAATGAAAAGAAGGGGGCCAAAATCAGATCGTGAAAGAGAGCTCCGAACATCCGACTTTGAGTAACCATAAACCGACTGCCATGCAATTGCCAATAATCTCGACACCTTTAAAATAGCATATACTTCCGTTTATTTTTAATTTCGGAATAAAAAATCGTTTGCATAATTAATACTTTCAGATATCGTGCACCTCATCACCAAGATTCTGGTGCTTGTCCAAGTGTGGTACGTGGACATGGGCCGACTTGGGCTGCTGGATCTCTTTCTCGGCTTCAACCTTGGCTTCCTTCTTGATCTCATGAAGAGTAGCTGCTAAGGCTCCCTCGTCCATCTGGGCAAGCAGACTCTTACGCTTTATCTCCTCTTTCATCTGCTGATCCGCTTCCCAGTTGCCGGCGCCGCCACGACCTTGCCAAACTCGCGAACTGCGCTTCTCGGCGGAGGGGGTTTCGGTAGCAACCGGATTACTGGTGAAAGTGCCGGTTTCCTTGAGTGCTGCAGGTTCATACCAGTTTCCGGCTCCTCCTCTAGCATAGGTCTTGTACTGTGGGGCCGTCGTTGTGGATGGCGCGTCAACGATCGAAGTGGCATCTGCGGGGTCAGAGGGCTGTTGGGCCTCAAGATCGACTGGGACTGGCTTGGGCTGCATCTCAACCTCCTAGAAAGAACAAGAGGGTATTTGTGTTAGCTGCATGAGCTCCGGGTCACGGTACAAGTGACTACCTATATGAGGGTGAATTCGGAAGGAGTGGAACATACCAATGGCTTAGCAGCAGCCTTTGGAGCGAAGTTTCCAGCGCCACCACGGCCGGAACGAACGTAAGTTGGGGCAGACATTGCGATTGGTTTTATCTTTGCTGGATTGGGAGAAAAATTGGAGAACAAAATTGGGATTGAAGGATTTAATGTAGAGAGTTTCCGAAAAGGAAGAGGTTTAATGGACGTGATGGATCGTGAGATAATAAACCCGTAGTTTCTTATGGGATGGGAGAGGTAGATATCAATCTCGGCGCTGGAGATAACGATCACTCAGGGCTCTGTGTCAAACGAGCGCGATAGGCAACAAACGAGCTGGCTAGCGCGGGGGATTCGATGCAAGGGACCGCCAGAAAAAATGCAGGCAAGGCAAGGAGCAGGCTGGTTTAAATTGGACTGGCAAACGTGCGGTTTAAAAAAAAAAAGCTGAGGAATGGCGGGGAAATAAATTGATCGAGGCTATCTAATAAAGCTGACTGCCGTGGATGATATGGTTGGATGACTGTCAAAAAGGAAAGAAGGTCGACTGCCCGTCTACCCTTTATACCTATCTCTTCAATCGATTGTTGGAAGCTATCGAGGTATCTCCAACTAGATCGCAGCCTTCATGCAGCCTTTATGGCTCGAGCCCACCGCCTCATGACATCATAAATCATGAAAATTCAGTGATTTCGAAATTTTTATCAGTCAGCTGGGGCCCTGGAACGCCTTCTGGAATAATTTTTCATTCGGCGATCAAAGGCAAAAATTTAACGAGCTGGAACAGGTAGAGTTCCTAGGAAAGCTAGCAGAGCTAGGGAAGCTAAGAGGTCTTAAGCTGGCTTGGTGCCCGAGCTTGGCTGTGTAATTACTCGATGCTATTAGATCATCGTGGCCGGCTGGGCCACAGCTGGGACCCTTGCCTCATACTTGCAGCCAATCGCCCACCCGCTGGAAGACATGCGGGGTGCAGCCAGCCCAATAAAATAAAAATTAAGATAAGAAATTTCACGAGATGCACGGTTTTTTATTTTTGCCGCTGCAGTCTAGGATTGGATTTGCTGTTTTAGCCTTCTTGATGATGCGGTTCTTGTGCGACAGCGATGCAATGCAAAAGAGAATTATTTTTTTTGCTGAACTCCTTCCAGCTTCATACGCTCACTCCGACTGGGATATAAGCTAATGTACACATTATGGTCATTGTCAGTCAGACTGACCCAGAACTCCAGAAACGCCAACCTCGCTAGTATACTGTACAATAGAGTGAGCTCTCAATCAATAAAAAAAAAAAAGGAGCACCCATCTCGGTCTTCAACGCCGAATTATTCTAAATAAAACAATGACTCTGCGTATTCACAAGACTCTTATCCTTGGCCTGCCCCTCTTAGCTGGCATAACAATATCCATCCCTCCGCTTTTTCTCTTCCTTGTGACCAATTTCTCGTTCAACTTCGATTCTTCTGTATCCTTCAGGACGACCCCGTCCGATGACCATCGTCTTCGTCCGTTTGCTTTGACTGGGGACCCAGAAGTCAAATCGAGTTCATCTTGGTAAATATCCAAGCTTTGCCTACCCTTCTGCGCTGTACGCGTCTGGTATGCCTTGTACCCAGCCGTGGCCTGCCCTAAGGGCTGTCCCTTCTTTTTCTCGCTCAGGTGTCGCGGTTCTTCGTATTCATCATCACCGTCGGGTTCGTATGCCGAATCAGGGGATTGTTCTCGGACCGGCGGCACATAGATCGTCGGGTTGGGATTCTTCCTAGGTCGACCTCTCTTTCTAGGTGGTGCGACAACAGTGACATCGCCAGAGCTGTTTTCTTGCGAATCAGCATTCCCATCCGCTTTTCTTTTCCTTCCTGCGCGTGATGCAGTCGACTGTTCAACGGTAGTCGTGTCGACGCTCTCAAGGTACTCGGCAACTGCTTCCTTAAGCGCTCCGGTCCTAGTTCTTTTCGCCTGCTTGAAAACATCTGAAATGCTATTACCGATAATATTAAAGGTGGAGGAAGCTTCAGGCGATTCTGACATCCTCGATGGAATGCGCACTTCTAGTAGAAAGCTCGAGGTCGACGTTTCTGGCAGTCCTGGTGACGCGATATCGGGTTCCGTCATTGTCGTATCCGCACTATTGGGATAGATACTGGTATCCCCCTGATAATCGCTGCTTTCAGAATCGGATTCTAAGGAGAAGGGGCTGCTTTGGTTTCCCATGTTCTCTTTATTCGTATACTCCCAAATGTCTACATTAGCTCGAGGCTGTGGCCGCTTTTTCGTATTGTTAGCCTTCGATCGGTTTCCTGGGCGTTCAAACAATTTTCTTGATACTCTGCGGACGACCTTTCCACTGCCGGTGTTTTTGTCAGCATCCGAGTCTGATGCACCTTCCACCCAATCATTGAGCATTGGCTCCCACCGCCAACCGTTGTTCCTGGCATCGGTGAGGGCGAGATCTCTGACTAGATTCGAGAATTTAGGCGTTTTCAATTCCGATGCCTTGAGCAAACCGCCTCTCCATATCTTCATTCCGACCAGAGTTTGCTCAACCTTGGTCGCGAAGAGCTGTGCAGAGTCTGATTTGCTGGATTCAGCAATCGATGTCGCGAGATGATAAGCAAATGTCGCCAACAAGTAAGATTGTCGCTTTTGCAGCAATTTCGTTTTATCGCCCGGTACGGGCGTTTTTACGACGTCTGGTTCCGAGTCCTCGACTGCCAAGCTCATCAGAAGTTCCATAAACTCCTTTTGCTTGTCGAATGAGTCCCAGACCTGCTTCAGAGTGCTGCACACATCGTCTGCCAGATCTTTGATATCAAAATTCTCCGTATCCGAGCCCTTCTCCCATCGAGTCGTTTTCGGAACTTCAGGATTCTCGACTGCAATCACCAGGAGAAGTTCCACCAGCTCTCCAACAATTTCCTGTGCTGAAACCCCCAGCTCCTCTGCATTCGTCAAAACTGCACACAATGCCACTGTTCTCGCGGATCGACTTGTCACACCTGCCAGCTCCTCAATTGGGTGGTTGTACGCTTCCGACCAGAAAATCATATGCTGCACCAACTGCCCCATAACACTTCTAGCTGTGAGTTTGTGTTCGTTATCCTCGCTACACTTCCAACCAACCTCAAACAGCCGTGCTACCAGGTCTTCAGATGTTCTTGCCGCTTTGTAAACGATTATATCCTTCGCCTGAAATACCCATCCTTGTTTGAAGCTTTCATCCCTCTTTTTTCTCATTTGCTTCCCGCTACGATTGAGTCGTCTGCGTTGAAGGCCCGATTGCCAAGTATCTATGCCCAAAAAGAATTCTAGACAGCGAAGTGTGTATCCTGGTATCTCCATGTAGGAGCCGATTTCCAAAATTCCAGCCAACAGAACATCACGAAACCAATTATCTGTCATGATTTCGGGCCGAATATCCGTAGCGACACGTAGTTGACGGTAGAGTGCATCGGGCATAAACAAAAGCTGTTTCCACGGGTCAGGAGCGAGTTCACCACGGCGGCGGGCGATCGAGCGTGTGGTGTCATTAAACGTGCTCTCGTAAGCTGCACGGAAGAATTTTTCGGCCAGGTGGACGTCTCCGACGTTGACGCATTGCGCTATAATCGTTGCAGCCAGATCCTCTGGGAACCAGTCTTGCTTCAGGGCCTCCACCAGAAGCTGTGATATGTGCCCACGGACAGTTTCTGCGAGAAAACGCCACATCATGCTGTTTTCATCACAGTAGGAATACCACTTCGCGTCTCCCTCGAGGTCAGAAGGGTCCCGGCCCATAACGATTGCCCGGCCAAAGGCACGAGCGGATAGGTCCATCAATGTCGGTACCTCTCCAGGAGAAATCGGCGCCTGCTTCAGGATAGATTCGCTGTGCTGGAGTACGATTGTGTAATGAGGCCGTACGGTAGGGGTGGAGATGTAGAGTAGGGTTTGTTTCCGGAGGGCTGGGTTCTGCCTGTAGTTATGAAAGATGGAGGTCTGGAGACCCTCCACTTCCGGAGGCGACGGCCTTTGTGGCTGCAGGTCGACACCTTTCCTGCGAAAGGCAGAGCCGTAGCCCTGCTTTTTTCGGCGCTCCATGAACTTCTGCGTTACGAGGGACTTCGTCCGCAGCTCCGTTTTGGGATCCCATTCCCATTCTGATGATGGTGCCGATTGCTGGAAGACGTCCTTGAAGGAGACGACGGTGAGAGAGAGGTTCGAGTAAGAGGCAACCTCGGCCTCCTTCTTGATCTTTGCCAGGGCGTTTTCGAGAACTCGGCCGTAGGAAGCTGCCTTTCGAGCAGTCCAATCGTGGTAGTCTTCCATGGTAACGGCAGGGGTGGATGTCGACGAGGTTGCGATGCTAACCTTTGTCATGGTGGCGGTTGAGTTAGAAGCATGCTACTAGGCGATGAAGATGGAGATGGAGACGGGGAAGAAAGGTTGATTGGGATGGAGACGGTGGTTGGGCTCCTACGCCGTTGTTGGAGGCCGGTTCTGGTGTTGTTTTTGTTTACCATCAACAATGCTCTAACAAAAGATGAAGCGATGCGCGAGCACCGCCACTTCGCTGCTGACCTCACCAGCCCCATCGGAAGGAACCGTGGCTCAACGATCGCCGGGCTTGGCACAGCTGACTCCCCTTATAAAGAGTCGGATCCCCCACCTCGCCTGTTTTCCTCTTTTCCTCTTTCCCCTCCTGTCGCCGTTGTAACCTCCACCACGACGGTCGGCCCCTCTTCCCAACCACATTCAATCGGGAAGAGGCTGCTTCGATCTGTGAGAAAAGCTGCTCATGGAGGCATCCCTCCCCATATTCTGTCTATAACCCCGAGAAATGGGTAAGAGCAGCTCTCCCCCTTCCTAATGTCCTGCTTCATCAGGCGGCATATGCTACTTATCTGCTCATGTTAACACGTCATCTGCAGATCCACCTATCCTCCGGATCATTTTTCTCGGGATTTCTCTTGACAAGAACGATTCCTACCCACCAAAAGTGTCCTCACGGAGATATCCCCCGAGGACATCCACTAAACTGACGCCGGCGACACACACTGGTACCGCGTCGCAACCATTTATGGCGTCCCTCCCCCGCGAAATATCTATATTTCCTACAAGCGGACTCGGTGGCAAGATTGATTGACACCAATATATATTGGGGGTTGGGGAACTTGTTTTATGGCTCGGCGGCTCTGGAGACTAAGTCTCCGGGGCTGCAAGGCTTCAGATATTTGGCCCTGTGATCCTGGCCGACCGACCAAGGTGGTCCCTTTTTGGGGCGAGCCTGGTCGGGATCGCGGGGCCATTCAATATGATTATACTGGCTCACCACAAAATGGAACGCAAAGTTCCTGGAGCTAGGAAATATATATATTAAGGTGGGGCCCTGGTGTTTACCAGAGCCTAGCCAATTTATCGGATGGAAAGGGAAGTTAGCTTGGCTAGTCTTCTCTTCTCTATCTTAAGAAACCCCTCCGAGGCGACATTTATTGTCCCTGGGGGGGCTTATGAACCAAGCTGAATCAGCTTGGTATATTTTTTGACCCTAGCGGGTCAATGCTCCGGCCGGCAAAGTTTGCCAGCCGGTAATATAGCACTATGCCTTATGGGTATAGCCTTTTCGCCTAGGCTCACGCCTGGGATGAGAGTTCGAGAGTGGGAAGCTCAGAACATGCTCGCACTGCCCAACACGGGTCAACAACCTAGTCTCGGCCCGTTTTTGAGCCCTCTTTGGTCCGCATCGACAAATCTTTTGGACAAAGGAGCTCGAGAACCGCCGAGACATGGATTGCCTGTTGGGGGTCGAAAGGGGGAGCTATCCGACCGCTGGGGCTATGTGTATCCCCATCAAGCCATTAGGAAGCTTCTGCACGGAGTGACTTGGAGTGCCTGGCTAGGGGTCGGATAAGGAAGAAGTCAATAGGAGTAAATATTCGCGTGCCCACCAAAACACACGGTCGTTCAACGACACAGGACACTTTACAACATGGATATTGGCCCCAACGACGCTACGAATCGTGTTCTAGCGCAATAATACGGTGGCCAAATTACCGTCCTAATCGGGCTCAGCGATCAAAAAAAAAAAAAAACTTCCTTAAAATCTTCTTCAAACATCCGGCAGGTCGGCCGCTCTGGGCTACTAACTATCCTCCCACGGTTGCCGGTCCGTCCTCCGGCCCGTTACTGTCCCTTTTCTTTCCGAAAACATCTTTAAGAATTGGACGGTAGCCTCGGAGGCGGCGTTCGCGCATCTACAACGTGTGGTTCCCACTTCTTCCTGCACGACGACATTTGGTCTTTCCAATATGCCTGGTTGTCTGTGTATGGATTAGTTTTTTGCCATTTGAGGATTTTCTTCAGTAAGCAACAAGTGCGGGTAATGTAGCGGTTTTTATCGCTCCATATAGACGTTGTTGGACAAAGACCGATTAAGGAAAGAACGGTCAGTCTACTCTGGCAGGGTTAGACACGCCATCTACCGAGACTGCTCCTAAGGAGTGGGTGATAGGTGATGAGATGATACTCGACTGTCCGAGTCATGTATGGTAGCCATCATAATTGGATGGAAGAATTCCAGTTATAGTTATATAAAATTGTTAGTTTATAGAAAAAAAAGAAAGAAAAAGTGCCCCTTCCAATTAGGCTGTAGCGTGAACTCAAACGAGCCCGTTATATTGTAGAAGCGACATGTAATTATAACAGCAATGAAGATTGTAAATCCGCGGAGTTCGAGGCTTTGGATGCTCTCATCAGGCCATCGTCTTACGAGCTACGTTTGGCGGCCAAGGCGGTTGGTTACCTCATAACTGCTGCTAACTACCTCTGCACCCATCAGAACCAGCCAGGATTTCGCTTATAGATGGCCCAAATCCCGGTTTTTGTCCTGCTTCAAAACTTCCACCACTTCAATGCGCCAACACAAGACGGTTCCTTGAGACTAGATTATCCAATGTGCTGTCCTTGAGTCGCTTCATTCTCAATCAATATCATCACTAGTACCCGTTAGCTACCGCTATAATGTCGTCCGCCCTTCGCTGTCACCAGCTACAGCGGCAGATCCTCTCTTGCGAGCGACGGCTCCTGCTTCACACTTTCAGGCCCCACTGCCCTTACCGCCGACCTCCAATCACGCTCTCCCGCCTCCAATACCCCCGCCATGCTTCCCACCAATCCCAAGTCTCTTCTAAGAAGGTTCCGGTCCAAAAGAAACCGGCTGCGTCCAAATACCCACCTATAAAACCAGACCCTCACAAAATCTGGCTCCGTGAACAGGCCCACCTCGCAAACCCACGGCCGACATTCGACCCCAAAGGCAAATATAAATTCAAACTATCTGGCGAAACGCTTTTCCAAAAGCAAAGACGGGTAGACCGGCAGGTTGCTGTCGCATTGTTTCTCTTTGTAGGCATCATTGTCGTTACGCAAATATGGCTACCTAGGAATCCGAAGTTACCTGGTGGGTATAAACTCAACAACGATGCCGGGATTTCAGACGAAGATAGGAAGAGGTTTGAGGAAGCGGCGAAGGGTGGGAATGTGGTTATCAGGGAGGCTACGAATGTAGGAGAGACTGTAGAGACCGTACCGAGCGGTTCAAAGTCTGTCAGTCCGCTGCCGAAGCAGATTTACTTGCCAACAAACCCATCTGGCGATGAACAGGTGCTGGAGGAGTATACACTTCTCGGTAATGGCGTCCGTTCGGTCTCCTTCCTCGGCATTCAAGTCTACGTCATGGCCTTCTATGTCGCCACTTCATCCCTTCCAACTCTTCAACAGCATCTTCTGCACACTCTCGACATCCCCCCAACAGCCACAACCGCCACCCTACCCGAACGAGAGGCCCTAAAAGCGAAACTTCTCTCCGAAAAAGGCAGTGTTGATTTTTTCTCTGCTCTTCTGGACACTCGAAACCAAGAAGGTGTGAGGACAGCGATCAGAATTGTACCGACAAGGAGTACAGACTACCCACATCTCCGTGACGGCTGGGTTCGTGGTATGCAAGGAAAGACCACACTTCACCCAGAGGTGTATGACGATGATGTATTCATCGACTCGCTGAGTAGGTTCAAAGCTATCTTTGGGGGTAGAAAGGCAGTACCCAAGGGTCGAGCATTAATCCTCTTGCGAGACGAGAATGGAGCTTTGTTTGCTTATGGGCCCGATGAAGCGGTTAAAGATAAGGAGTTGAAGTTATTAAGCCAAGGTGCGAAGAAGAAGGAAAGCATGCATGGATTGAAGATTTTGGGCGTTATGGATGACCCGAGAATCACAAGAGCGCTTTGGCTGTGTTACTTTGCTGGGAAGAAAGTGGCCAGTGACGAGGCAAGGAATAGCGTTGTAAGTGGGTTGGTAGAGGTTGTTAGCCGGCCGGTGGGAAGTACCGAGGGAAAAGTGGTGTAAATATGATAGTATGGGCTGGGAATATAGTATTTTGGGTGGAATATATTGATGCTACTCCGGCTTGGATCGCAGCTATATAGGGGCCAATAAAGAATAGGCCGACGGGATTTCTAGTGTACGTGATATTGTATATATTAAGGCCAAATATTTCGCCGCAGAAGACAGCGATTAATAATTAAGAGCCGCCACAAGGCAATTTCTCCAAATACATTATACTAACTTTTCTCGTGTCCAGGCGGTACTAACAAACAACTGCTATTTTCATATGAAAAATATCAAGATAAAGATAAAAATTCAATACAATGCTTTATTAGGGGGTCCAAACCCCCCTCGGATTTTATTATTACTATAATGTGACTCCTTCAAGGTAATTAAGTTAACGGCTTGCACAGTTGCGTCTACACGTTTCAGGTTCTTTTTTATTGGGACATGGGACACTTCCCCATTTCTGAAGCTTAAGTTAGCCCCACCCCCTCCAATCTGGCGTAATTGTTATTTCGGGCCCTGCCATCCGCATCAGTTCAGGTCTAGTGGGGATACATCTCCATCTTGAATCCACCCTTCCATGGATGAATACCGCCCAAAAGGCAGTTGATATACAACTGCCAGTCCGATACTCTGTAGAAATTTGTGCCCATGTCTGTACGCCTCCCCAGTCTGGCATAATTCACACGACTGCAAGTGTTCCATCGCTTTTTTCTTTAAGTGGGGTGGAATGAACCTTTCGAAGTTGAGTACTTGGTTCCTGGGCACCTCCAAAGCCGTTAACATGGGAGTAATGGGTTGTTCATTATCCAGTTGTGGTCTTATACTGCCCATCGCTGGTGTACGAGACTGGCCACGGGTTTCGATTCCGTCCCCAACCGAATTTGCAGGCATATTGTGTCTGTGTATTTGGGTGGGCGTTGAATCTGTTTGCATATTTTGTACTTGATTTTGAATTGATGGTGGGCTTGTGTGTAAGGTTTCCATTTGAGTCTGGGATGGCGATTGGCTGGCTCTCATGGGTTGACCTGTATACATATTTTCCATTTGAGGTTTGTTTGGTGGGTTTATGGATAAGTCTTCGCGAATAGGCCTCATTGGAAGAACCACCTGCGCATCTCGATGGACTCGAGGTTGAATTGGTTGGCCAGTATATATACCTGGGTCGTAAGGTGTTTGTGGTTGAACTGGTGAACTCTTGGGAGAATCATCGGGAATCGTTGTATGGGTGTGCCGGTATATCTCGGGAGGAAGTGGTGCGTCGTATACCGGGCGGCCTTCGGGGTCTAGGGTCACTGGGGGGACGCTATTTTCAATAGCAATTATCCTAGTTAGGTCGGATTCTAGCTGTGTTCGCATTCCGCGCAGTCGGTCCAGTGTTTTAAGCTGGCGCATTTGTCTAGCCATTCGTCTAGATGGTGGTAGATAATGAACGATCGTAAAACCACTGGGGTCTACTTCTAGAGGTGCATCATCCTGAGGCTTTTCATCCTTATGCATCCGATCTACAAATTGTGGTGGGGATTGGCTCACAGGAGGTCTGAAATCGAAGGGAGGGAGTGCTGGAGGTGTGCTTTCCGATTGTCGTAGATCCGGGAATGGTCTTAGTTCTAGATTTGGCGAGTCTTGATACCGTTGTAAGGGTATACCCGGTGGAGCAACGTTAACTAGCTGATTCTGTGCCATTGGCATCATTTCTTGTGCTGTAGGTTCTGGTAAAGAGTGTTGAAGATGTGACCATTCAATTGGGTTTGAAGGTCCAGTCTGCATTGTCGGTCCCATAAACAGCGGTGTTTCATAGTAGATTTGTGGGTCAAACGATGTCTCAGAGCACCGCGGATTTGCTTCTTGACCTTGGTGGGGGTCGTCATGTCCATGGATATACTCCAAGGGAGGGAATTCAACAGACTCAAAGTCTAGGTCTGTATTTTCAGAACCATGCATTGGGATATTTTCTCCTGTGTTGTCTGGTACCACGAGACCAGTTGAGGCCATTGGTATGAAATCATCTGGTAGGCCTGGCTCCTCAGCCATACCACCTATCGTATCAACTATCAGGGGCCTACATTTTTTATTGGGTTCCGGTAGAGAAGACTGAGCTTGTCCGACTACATAGGGAGGTGTTTCGCCCTGGTCTAAATGGCCATGAGGCCCCAGTCCAGTCAGCTTCGGTGAACTCATAGATAGAATTGCCATAAGTTTATTTTACGAATCGGTTTGATATGATGAAACATACCCGAATCTTCGACTTGGTTGACTTGGGGTTTGTGTGTTACATCTTCGCTGGGGAGTCTGAGTTCATCTTCCACGGAATATTTGGGACTTGCTGCGGCAATGGGCCCACTAAACTCCTCTTCAGTAGTCTCGAGCGGCTCCCCTACCAGGGCCCAGAAATCATCGTCAGCGAGTGTTGATAAGAAGCCATACGGTGTGTCGAAGACGCCGTCGCCACTGATCTGGTGGGTTTTTGGGGCTGAGGTTAGTTGAAGTCCTGACTTCAGTTCAAGCTCAAGCTCTGGCTCAAGTTCGAACTCCAGCTCCGGCCCAAGTTCCGGCTCAGAATCTGGTTCCAGCTCAAATCCCAGCTCGTGCTCCTGGAGACTGCAGACTTGTGGGATTAGTCGTAGACGTTCAGGTAGCGGGTTGAAGTATGTGTCCGTTGGCAGGGACCCTCGAGCTCTCTTTTTCGGTCGTCCGCTTTGTGAACCGTCATCTCCGGAGCTGTCAACGACTCCAATGGTGAATTCCTCAAAGAGATCCCTTTCGCTGGTGCCACTGGTGCCCTCTCCCTGTTTGGAGGAGGAGGAGGAGGCCATAGCTGAATTAGTTTGGGGTGGCTTGTGCGAACTGACCCTTAGGCGAGAGTAGATAAAAAGCTGAGGCACTGGGAGTTCGTCAAGGCACCCTGCCCGTTATCAATATATATATATACTTATCTATATATGTGAGTGTCTCAGATACTCAACAGGATGCCAGAAATGCTATGGCAGAAATAGGAGGAAGACTCACTACCCTGATGCCACTTCTCCTAGTATTCTAAAAGTTGTAACTAAAGCTGTATTTATGAAATACATATGGTAAATGTGATCAACGGGATATGCAAGTACTTAAAACTAAGTTATATGTTTCCAATGAAAAAGGCATCTTAGAAGCATGAAAATAGGTCTCAAAGCTGAGGATTTCCAATCTAGTATCTATTTTATTTCCCAGAAACTAGTGGCCATGCGGGAATGCTTTGCGCCGAGGCTTAGCCCTCTTGCATGCTGTGTAATGACAGAGTGTGCATTTGTGCATTTGTGCATTTTGTATTGGAGCCGGAGTGTGATACTATCTATTCTGGAAATACACACTTGAGAGAAATTTCCATTTTGGGAGAATTTGCCTGATCAGGACAAAGTGGCAACGGAACTTTTAGTAACACCAGAGTCTCATAGCCCAGGCGTGTAAACCACAGTGATAGCAGCCTTTTTTACGAGCTATTATCTTTGGTTGTATAAAAGATAACTATTGAACTAATTCCATAAATGAGCCTAAATAACAGGACAGATGGGTTTGCATTTGGATGTTTGATCAAGTAAACACCTATATATAATATATATACCGTACGAGGTTTTGGCTAGTTTCTCAAAACGGTCTATAGAAAAAGGGAACCTAAAACAATGTAAATAATAATTTAAAAGAAAATAAGACGACTTACTTTCTTTTTTAAAATCTTTTAATATGCCGAAGCAGTCCTAGAAAAGTACCCAAAACCCATACTACGAGACTACCAAAACCCCTACAGTAAATAGGTAAAGAGCTATTGTGTTGATTTAGTTGCATATTGTTTTTCCGTTTTAGGCCACAGTCTCGTTTAGGTCAGCCAAGGTTGTTGGCCTGCTTTTTGTGCAACTTACACTCACACATTCACAGAGCAGCTAGCAGGGCATTGGGGGAATCCATACGTGAATTACCGGTCTAATATACGTATACTATGATGCTAGTTAGTCTCAGTGGATTTTCTCGTGTTGAAATGCTTGGACTGGAGTCGGAAGCTACCACATAGTTTTGTTTTAGTTCCAAGCGTCGTATACTACGAGACTAACTCCAAGGTGGACTTCGTTGAGGCTGGTTTACGAGACCAAGGTGGACCTTAAAAGCCATTTATAATTAAGATATGTCCCGTTGAAAGGTGCTGAGGACATCTTTGGGCCTAATATCTAGCTATTAAGGCCACAGTCTACATATATATACGTATTCTGTAATGGTTCCAAAAAAAGGAAGGAAAGAAACAAAGGTCTGCATGGTAACATAATATATGCAGGCTTAGGATATTCAGCGTTTGCGCCTGTTGGCCGGTGTGCATTCAGCGACGCCACTAGAAGATCGTCTTGAACCCATGTGCATATGCCTACGATATACGCTAAACCTACAGTGCCTAGTCTCATCACAACTAGAACGAACACAAAATAAAAGGTACAGTTTGTGTTGACACTGCTTGTTATGCTCCATTTTGTAAAACCTCCATTTGACAATCCTTTAGGTTTTATAAATTTACCTTCTTTCGTAACATTGTAGATTAGTCGGTGATCATTACTGATGAAATATGATCGAGGCAGGGTTAATATTCGAAAAATCGAAAATTACGGGTTTCTATAGTAGCCTTTGGTAACTAGCTTTAAGACCGGGTGAGTTGAAACACTCCGTAAATATTGTATCATAATATTTTTAAGGACAGTTAGGAAGTATAATCCCCCATCTCCCCCCCTCTTGCTTTTGATGAGATCTCAAGATGAAGCTGCTCAGCCGGCATATCCTTACTATATAGGGTATCTAGGGCGGAAAGTACGGGAGCGGAGACGCTTGACGCGCATAAGAATTTGAAACTGAACCTTTGTGATGCGTCCGCCTGGGGCGCCGTGGAGACGCTTCAAAATGCTTCGACCCTCGGTACAATCCGCTAGTTCTTTCATACTCGTTTTCTAAAATCCTGGTATCCGACCCGACCTCTGGGTAGGACTCTTCTACTGAAGGGCAATACAATGTCTCGTGCAGTTCACTTTCGCATATCTCACAATTTAGCAAAGGTGCCGGTGCTGGGTTGGATTGGCGTCGTTCCATATATCTAAAGAGTGGTTGTGTCCCTTCGTGACCGTCACTCGAAGTTTGATATTCATCATCTGCTAAATGGCTTAAATGCTCCCGCGTGGATACATCACCGTCGCATTCAGACCCTAGGGGTGTTAGATCTGTATTATTGGAACAGGGTGGTTCTCGACGTAGCGGCCGCCGCTCCGGTGGTGATGAGGAATCTTCCCTTCTTCGTTTACTACCCGATGTTAGATCGCCTTCTTAGTTTACTCAATCGCCGTCTACGAAGGCAATATTGGAGACAACTTCGGTTAAAAAGTAAAATAAGTAAGGGGAGACTTACGAGCCCACCCGATTAGTCATTGTTGTGAAGTTTTCCATACCATATCTGTACTAATATGCAAAATCCGATATTTAAAATAACAGGAACTTTTAGAGACGGGTTATCAAATTTATTTCTGGGCGGGTACCCTTTCCCTTTGACTGTGGCCATGTCCCCGAAACGCGGTTTAAAGGCGTTAGGGTGGTATAGTGAGAGGGTGAGTTGACTAACCGACATCGCGATATATATGCTTGCTATCACTTGGTGTCGACGCCAAATGTTGCCCCTCATGTACTTTTAAACCCCCGAAAAATGAAGTGATCCTAGGGGCCCAATCGACCAGCACTCTTGAACCTCCTACCTATATACATGCGTATATATACCCGATTGCGTGTTTTAATGTGGTTTAATTTTCCACCTAGAGTTTATACCTACTTAGGTATCTCGGGCCAGAAATTTGTAGCTTTAGACTGTACCGGGTTTCGCCGAGCTTTGGAGGTGACTTAGAGGCTCCTAGGCTGACTTGGAAAAATACAATTCTTGATATATCGTTCACGAAGTAGACCTAGATCACACAAATCTTTTACGAAGTTTATTGTCCCCCCCTCCCTGCGTAGCTACGTAGCCACGGTACACTAGGGTCCAGTTTAACTCACCAGTCTAGTTTTAAATACTAATAGTTTTTATATTAAAACAGCCCTACCTCGCAAGGACTGTTGATTAGAGCTGTAATACCATCTTGATATTTTCTTCATTCTCGGGAATCTCTAGTACAGTGATTATGTACCGAAAATACAGTATTTATGAATTAAAATTTACTACCACGGGCATTAGTACGTATCCGACCACTAGGCAGCAGCCAGAAAAATATCATATTTCGAGAAAGGAAATCATCTGAGTTGACAGACCTTCAAGGGCAAATTTAAAACAATTGCAATTAAGTCGGCATGCCTCTATCTAAGGGAATTGAATATCTAATCTACACTTTCACAAATTTATCATAAAATTTACCCTGCGAGATCCCGAACCAGGCGCTGTCTTTTTCTTAGTTACTCCGGCTCCACCACGGGACCCCTGTGCACTTAAAGATGCATGGGTCGTTTTTCGGGCTGTTTGGGGTTTCTTCCCTTTATTCTTGTTGTCTTCCCCCCTCTCCATACGACACACGGTTTCTACGGTTCGTACATAGCCTCCTCTGTCGCTAGAACCTCCACGATGTGCCCTTACTTTCCCTGGATTAGACCGTGCAGTTTGTTTCTTAGGTCCAGTGGCAGAAGTCGCAGCAGTTACTGCCATCGTTTGCATTAAAGTTTGCATCGCTGTCGTCACTACACTATGCTTCTGATGATCAGATGCGCTAATAAGTCTTGGGCAAGCTCGCCTGTCGTGGCCAATTTCCCTGCACGCCCCACATGCCCTTTCTTCTGCCCTTTTAGAAGGCCGGGACATCTTTGGTGGTGGGGGCGGGCGTGGGGATGGCGCTGGCCTCTGCTTAGGTCTTCTGCTATTCCCCGTGGGATCTTTGTTCAGAGCGCAAGTTCGAGAATCATGCCCTGGGTTTCCACATGTCCTACATTTTTTTAGGACAATTTTCATGGTGCCTACTACCTTTCTGGTCTTTGAATCTGAACTGCTCTTTGGAGGTTCTACATCCTTGTAGCCGTATCCCGATTCGTAGGACTCGTAGGTGTCAGAACCAAGGTCACTAGAGTCGTATTTATCAGAATCGTAGGCGTCAGAGTCAAAGTCATCAGAGTCGTAGCCATCTAAATCGCAACCGTCTGAATCGTCGCCGCTGGAATCGTAGCCATTGGAGCTATAGTCCGGATTTCCTTCTTGGCCGTATTCACAATCGACTTCTTCATACGGTGGGGGAGGCTCTTCATAGCTATGCATCGCAAGCTTCATTAGTTTGCCACATAATAAGTTACTGCCCGTGAAAGTGAGCTAAATCTTACTTCTCATACTCATAGTATCTTGACATTTTGAGAATCACCGAATAGTAATGGGGCGTTTGATTGCGTAAGATATTTAAGATAGAGTGCTCTCGTTTCTTTGATAGCTGGATCTATCGCAGGGTGATTAGCAGAGTAGAAAGATTTATGGATATGAGCTTTTCGGGGTCGAGTTGAAGTATGGTACATGGTACGGGACCATCTAGATTTAAGCTTTATCTAGTTTGAGTTTAGGTTCTATCAAAATTAACGAGAGCTGGAAATTAAAACTTGCGCAGTGTTAAACTTCGCAGACGATCGCTAAAAATGTCTAAGCTTTCCTGTTTTCAATGTATACTAGCGTACTAGAAACCCAAGAATTCTGACTGTACTATTTTTTAGAGTTCCGGGCATCTTCGATGCTCGGTGCCTTGATATTTACTTGATACATTTTGCTAAGGTGTCGATGTTTCCAACCCCTCGATTGTTATTCTATTTTATCCACCTCTTTTGTCCAGATAGGTAGCTAGTGGCATTATACTTCGCGCATCACGATTACTTGAACGTAACAACGTGGTAATCCTCCAAATATACATCCCGATTCTGAGTTCTTTGTATCCGGTTTGGATATTCAAGAGTCGTGAAATCGGGATCTATGCGTCAGAATCTCAAGGGGAACAAGGTTACTGGAGACATGTCGACAGTGTTGCCCCCCGGGGGCCGTACTACATGCAGCCGGTTAACTAACAATGATATGTTTACCGGTAAGGAGAAATAAAAAACATTACATTTACACTAAAATTTATCATATGGACACTGCAATACGAGTCTTAAATCCATGCGCCTGTATCCGAGGCTGTTACGATCCAGCAACAATAGCCTACAGCACACCTGTGGATAATTAACGTCCGGGGCCAATGCTACCCCAGGAGATAATTCTGCTACCTATAATAGGGGAAATGGTGCATTTTGGGCGGGCTCTTGTGTGTCTCAAAGTGGTTTGAAGGCCCTTTGAATATGTCTTTACCGCTGTGAAGCCTAACTTAAGACTAACTTGCGTTTGATAGACGGCCCAGAAAACGCACCGTTCTCCCGTACGGTATTTAGCCCAAGTTTATAGTAAAGTTTATACTGTTATTTTTGACGGCGGCGAGCGGTGCCTTCTTCTTTGTTGTGGCCGATCCTTTTGGTTTCTTTGCGATTCCAGCACTAAGAGGGTTTGTGGCCTTCGATCTCTTGGTCGTTTTAGACTGCTTTTCCGCCGCCTGTCCTCGGCTGCTTTTGGCTGTCTGCTTTTTAGGCACGCCGGCCCCTGTAGAAGCCTCCTTCTTCGCCTTCGATTTTGCTTTGGCCGGGGCAGGGCTAGTGGTCATATTATCCATGAGTCTCTGAACAACAGCCACCACTTCCTGTTTCTGCCGCTCTGGTACCCCCAGAAGCTTCGGGCAAACCCTTCTGTCATGTCCAATTTCTCGACAGGCGCCACATGCTTTCTCTTCTGCAGGCTTTGAAGGTTTTGGTACCTTTTGTTGCACTGGTGGAGGCGGAGGTGGGAGCGGTGCTGGCTTTGCTGGCTTTTCCTTTGGTTTCCTATCCTTACCAGTAAATCCTTTATTTATGGCGCAGTTTCTTGAATCGTGGCCGGCATTTCCGCATGTCCTGCATTTTTTAACAATGGGTTTACTCGTAGCTGGTGCTTTCCTAGGTTTCGATTGGAGAGGTCTCGGGTCGTTCTCATAGTTATTTTCAGGGGCATCCATCATGTCTTCGTCCGAGTCTTGATACCATCCGCGGTATGGCGGAGGCGAACCCCTATCAGAACTGCTACTCTATTAGATCTATAGAACGTATATCGGTGTCTAGCCCCTCACCCCTAACTTACTATTCCCCAGAGTAATCCGACATTGTGCTGTTCCAAAAGAGTTACACCCTAACAAATATTACACCATGTGCTGATTACGAGACAAATAACGGGCAAGGACTCGAGGGTATCGAATGTATCGGAATTTCTTTTAGAAAAATATTAATATATAGCGGGGGTTTGATCAATGGAGGTAGAAAGGCCTGTTGATTTTTGGTCTAGACGGGTTCTACTTGGGGGATCAGTCGAGGAAAAACAAACAAACAGACAGAGAAGACCTAATCAGGGGAACTTCAAAGTAAGGCAATTTGCCATGATTGGAACTTGAAGTGGACCCGTAGAGGCCGCGTATCCACGTGATTTTGGTATTCCAAGCCTTTTCAACTTCAGGCACCTTTTGCCAGGGGTCTGGGACGGTAGCGAGTTCCGCGAAATTAGCACCACTCAGAATTGGATATTGTCAACCTCTGTCCTGTGGGGTTCAAATCGGCGCTGGTGTTTTTCGGTCGCATTAGTAGGGTCGCCATTTCAAAGCAAAGAAAAGATTCGGCGCTTTGGAAAACCAAATAAGCTGACTCTCCCAATAATGCTTATCCACCAGTCTTTGTTCACCAACTCTCAAGGACGCAAATTCTAGTGCTTAGCCCTTTGGATTTCTTTACCGAAACGACATTTGCGTTGTTTTTGTGTTAAATGAATTCTGTGGAGCCCTCTTTGCAATACCACTACAGTGTCGTCGCAGTGTCATCACAGTGTCGTTCTTTACAGCGTCATTACAGTGTCGTTGTAGCGACAGTCTTTTTGCTAAGCTATATAACAGTTTAGAAAAAAAATTTGATTTTTTTCTTACGAAATAGAGCGGTTTTAGCCATTTAGAGCGCTATAATCAAAGAATTTGATTTGACTTGGGCTTAAGCCGGTTTTGGTACCAGCGCAGTCTACGGTGTCTCCTCAAATCAAGCCCTGCGCATTCAAAAGAACATTGCCAAATCCCTATATATTACACTCCAGAATAGTGATGTCACCTATCGCCCCCCTCGCCGTTGTTACTAAGGTTATCAATCTAGCTAAAATTATTACTTACAATAAGGAAAGGACAAAGTTGCATAATTTGAAGCATTTCTAGCTCCTATATAAGTAAGTAGAGGCTGTTTAGGTCAAAACAATTGAATTTGCAGAAACTGACAGAGTCCGCGCGGCAGTGCATATGTGGGGCCTGGCAAGGGTATTTAGATTTCATTCTCGCCTATTTTAGAAACTTATGCGCGGTGCACCACAAAAAACAGTCTCATTGACAAACCAATCTAGGTTAGTTGTGAGTAATAATGGAGCCATTTGGATGCGGATTGCGCCCCAATATTGCTACTACCCCGCTGACAGATAATGCTGTTGCAATTTTTCAGAAGCATTAAAATGGGCTACACGGTCATCAAAAACCAGTTGTCTGAGTACTTGTTACGTACCCTAATTCTCACCCACATACTGCGGATATATTACACCCATTTTAAACCATGGACTCCAAATAAACAGCGCATAGGTATATTAAATTACGAGTATAAATGTATACAGGTGTCGCTGCTCCATATTGCTTGTATGTTCTAATAAGACTTATCTAAATCAATTGACTAGTTGGCTCCACAGGCTCTAGTATAGCGCTGCATGTTTTATCCATGGCCGTCTTGTCGTTTTTGGCAGGACATATGAAACTACTATACAACATAGTAACTATTTCTAAAGAAAGCACCCTCATTTGTACTTCCTTAATTAGGGGGATTCGCTAACATATGATATTATATTATATTATCATGTTATATCATATTTCTATAGCTATAAACATGATTAAGGTTAAGAGCTAGATGTGTGCACATGTAGTTGTACCGAAGAGTTGATAGATTCATTATGTTGAGGGCATGTTATATATAGCTCTCGGATTTTCAATCGTCGAAATCATGATATTACGGTTGCTCCCGTATGCTTGGGCTAACAGCAAGATGTGCCGGTTTCCTGATGAGACCCACTAAACGATAACATTATATTAGATTCAATCCTTAGGCTTCGGTCGGTAATCAGTTTAAAGCATACCTTGGTGCAAGGTTATCATATCCAAAAAGTGTAAATCCTAGGAAAGCGCCGATAAGAATGCAAATAATGATGTATCCTGTTTGCCATATTTTCATTAGCACCCGCGATTGCCTTCTATTTATTACGAAAAAAAAAAAAAAAAAAAAATACCACTCACCATTGTAGTACATAGCCAATAACATGACGAAATACGCCGCGCCAAACTGAACCATGTACAACAGACCTCTAACGACCTGCTGAAGGAACGAAGGGCGAAAATTGAACGGCCTTAAGAATCTCGCAAGTCTCGATGATGCATTGTTGAATCCTCGGATCTGATTCGGATCCGGACTTGCAGAAACATGTGATCCCTCCTCGGCGAGTTTCCCGGCTCCAGCTGTTTGTGTGGTTGCGGCAGCGGTGGCGTGGCGGATGATATGTCGGTCGTATTCACGTTGCATGCGGCGGACGAATTCGAGGGATATAACGAGGAGAATAACCTAAAGGATCCGGGTCTGGTTATCAGCACTGCAGCATGCATAAGGTTTCGAAAATTCGTCAATTATTATTATTACAAAGACTTACACCGATGCAGCTCAGAGCAAATATGCCTTCACTTGAAACCCTCCATGTCTTAGAGATAAAGCACGCATTAACAGTGTACCAGTTCCACAACATCTACATTACATTATGATAGTCAGCCGTTAGCGAATGTATTCCGAGGTCCTGTCGGCGAGGAAGTTCAAGGTTTTCGGCCCGGGTTGCCATGATTTATGGTTGCGAAGTCAGAGGTGCATTACCGAAATCTTACAGCCACCCATCATGCTCATGTCCATAGCTTTAGAGGTTGTAGCAGAAGCACTCATCCCAGTCATTGTCGGGTCCATACCCGTTGTCGGTGTGGCCATATCGCCGTGATCCATTTTGTCGTATAAATATGATTAAATATTAAATACAATTAGGAACGTTATAATATTATCGTAATAAGAAAGAACGGCCAGAATTTGCAATTTTGACAGTTCGAAGATCTGCAAGATGAGAGAACCTTCAGGATATCCGGTATATGCAGGAAGATTTTCCGATACCGAGAAAGTCCAGTCACCCGCATTTATATATCTCCAAACGCTGGCAAGCATAACGCTCCTACAGCTCCCAAACCACGGCCACGGCTCCCTATCTTACTACTATGGTCAATATGCCAACCAACTATGAATGGCTTTTTTTTCTTATTCGATATGCAACTGAGCTGGTTTACCGCCTCTTCGAATCACGGGAGGTAGCATATCATGCCAGGCGGGTCCAAGCAAGTACCCAGTCTGATAACATGATGTTACAGTTATCGTACTTCCAGACTCTAAAATCAGCTTAGAATCGCACTTTTCTTGATAGTTCTAGTCCCAATTTTTATCTTTGAAGGCCCACTTTTATGCCACCTATTCTATCAATCGAATTCCTTGCAATTTCCTAGCGTGAAAAGCAGGCAGCCAGAAGTGTCTTATCGATATCGTGGCTACTACCCTATGGACAATTTGTTTACTAACTTGTAGCCTTCTTTTTGTGCGCCGAATTATCATTATTATTATTTCACATTCACCTTGGTAGTTCAATACACGACAAGCTCTTTATTCGATTTGTCGAATAAATTGGTGGGTTACACAAATATTAAATTTAAGCATCAGAGTCACAGAACGCACCGAATGTGAACCGAGTTTGAATGCGAACGGGAATCAACGGAATACAGGGTGCCTCTCAAACAACTTTGGGAAAAACTCTGCGCAACTTGGAAGATTAAAGGTTTCAAAAAAAAATAAAATAATTTAATTGAATTAAATTGAATTAAGAGTAAAAAATAAAAATAAAGAGACCGCAGTCTTCTTGGCCCGTGGGATTTGTTTTTCACACACACACACACACACACACACCACAGAAGTGGTCCTGCTATGCAACAATCAGGCCTTGGTGCATGTGCCGTGAGAAAGAATGAGCACGTTTTTTACGGGTTGACATATGCGCCATGCGTCCGTTGCTCCACTCTTCATGGTTTCAATCCTAAATCCTTGAGCTCGCTCGCTTCGGCTGCTCGGTGGGGCTTGGTACCAAGCATTTGAAGTGGAGGAAGAGAGTTTCGCCGTGTCCGATGTAATTCGGGTCGGAGGACATGGTTTTTGACCTTGGGGAAAACATGGGAAAGCTGGCATTCATATGCCATGGTCCGTTTTGCAAAATCTGGTTGGCAGAGAGCTATAGGCCATTTGCTCTATTGTTTGTCAACCATTGATAGCCATTAACATCGGCGAGTATTGCATTTTGTTTGGTCAACTGGGTGCGGGGAAGCGGACAAATCCGCGACAAGGCTTTAAGGGCAGCTTGGCTACTTGATTTCATGCTCAAAAATGCTCGACTGGGAAGCGGTGTCAGTGCGCCGCTGTTTTGCTTGCTAGGAAAGGCCGGGTGTCGTAAATGGCTGGCATTTTTGAATAGGGAACCTAGAAAAGAAAATACCACACCCACGCCTTACGGTCTGTGTTGGGAATGGTCTTTCCCTTTTGAATCGATACAGGCTGGGATAGTCTCTAGGGCTTCACATTTTCATCGTCCCGTCATAATGATCACCAACGAGCGCACAAGGTTTATTAATATTCCAGAATGGAAGGAAGTATGATCTTGAGGATTACACCCGTAAATCGGGCTGAATCGGGTCGAAAATCATCTGGATTCTGAAGCTGATAAAACTAGTCCAGATACACCCGCGCTACGTCCACAACCGTACACACAAGCGAATGAGACATCTGACCTCAGCCAACTGTACGGTGCTCTGGTAATCATGTACTTCTTCTTAGAGGAAGTACGGTAGTGGTACTTCGATGATGCGGGGTAAGGATGTTTTGCCCTGTAGAACGGACAAGATTTCCGTGACAATTGGTAACAATAGCCTACGATCCCCGTTAACCTTGATATCATGTACCGAGAGGTCTCCTCCTTCCAGAGGAATCGGCGAGTGCTATTGGCCTCCCAATAGCGAATCTCCCCGATTGTCCGGTGATTCTCTGAAATGCCCACAAACTTGCCGAAGGAGAAAGTAAAGAGGCCTGCTTGCAGGTTTTTTTCGGGTTTATCTCGTGACGAAAGGACTCGCCACTGCCGTCGAAGGGGTATAAGTAGGACAGATTATTTTGGAAAGGTAGAGTTTTTCTCTTTTCCTCCTTATCCTTCTTTACCCCTCATCCCAACTATCACCAATTTTCCTCGTCTGAAGAAAACCAACTTTACCTAAACACTTGTTCCGAGCAGACCCTTGAAAAACTACCTCAATACCATCCCATCTATCCCAAAATGAGTATGCACAACCCTTTCCACCCCCTGTCGAATTCGTCCCGGCTCCTGCGCCTGCGCGCATTTATCTGATCGATCCACTCTCCCGGGAAGAATCTTGCTCATGTCTCATATTTGTGAAATGCTAGTTGCCGAAATTGTCATTGTTGATCGATGTGGTGGTGACTGCTCCTGTGGAGATAGCTGCAGCTGCAAGGACTGCCCAGCGGTATGTATATCAGTGCTCCCTGCATTTGAACGGTTTGGCTTGATGATCCTACAGAACGCCATACTCCTCAAGTTTTGTGCCATACGCTAGAAAGACTAGAAATACTGACCACCTTCCCGTAGCACCCAAAATAAATCCTAGGTAAAATTCGGAGGGCTTTTAAAGGGTAATATGGAGTGAAATGTTTTTAGTGGGGTCTTGGAGTTTGAGGCGGGTGAGGTTAAACTTATGGGACAGATTGAATGGTTATGTTATGTGTGGGTTGGTGTGAAATAGCTTAGCATAAAATGGCGTCGAAAAGTTAAGAAAAAAAGCGGCGAGAATCAATTCAAACTCTAGTTACGATGACGAGTGCGATGTGTTCACTATGGTACTATATGTGATGTAGCAAAATACTAGTAGTAAAATTATGCTTGTGCGTGAGCTACTAGTACACTAAGGATACGTAGTAATGGAAGCAAAAAAGGCTGACCGTTGTCATGCCCGTGCATAAAGCACTTTATCGAGTAAAGGCTGGATGCTTGGTATTAGCGTTTTGTTGGATGCACTGATCCTGTGAGATCGATAAAATTATGCAGCCATCACCCGCATATATGTCCCTTGCGAGCGGCAGCCCGCATCGAGATTTCCTAGAGGAGCCAGGGCGCTGGGAACGGGTCGCGAGCAGTTACTTCATATGATGCATTTCCATCTGATGTAGACATTAAACTATTATCATTCTAAGGCTAAAGGTCGTGCCAATACATTAACGGGACAATAAAACTTCGTGGTATACAAGTCCTCTTAACCGCCTTTTCGATGCCTATCGTACCACATAGTTCTTTACTTAAAATCCACCAAAAACGGCGACAGCAATACCAATGACGCCAGCGACCATGGAAAAGCTCTTCAGACTACCTGATGATGGTGAATTTGTTGGAGAAGGAGCAGATGTGGTTTGGGAGCTTGTGGGCGTATCAGTCGAACCACCAAATATCGCTTCTAAACTAGCATCTTCAGAGAAAGCAGCATCGACACCGGTGCCGTTCTTGCAAGTGTCCGGGAGATTCGAAAGAACTCCATTGACGAACCTGACATAGGCGCACTATATCACGCAATCAGCATAATTCCTTCGCTCCCCGACAAAGGTGTCCATGTGAGGGGTATATGACTTACGGCATACAACATTCCATCAACCGCATTCTGCACGACCTGTACAATCCCTTGCTTTCCAACCAGGCTCTTGGGCGCTGTCACCCTTGGCTCGCAAAAATCTCCAGCGCCATATTGCTCTACGATTGGGAAGGCCTTGAAAGAGTTGGGACCATCGGGAGAGTTGCCCTCGATGATACGGAACAGAACCTTAACTTCAGGGTGGGAGGAAGAGTAGGCGACTGCTTCACCATCAACGTGGAACTCGGTGACTGGTGTAGAGTCATCGAGAGTGTAGCCACCGCATGGACCTTGATCTTGTTTGGCGGCAGACTTGCCAAAGGGAGTTGGGTAACGAAGAGTGAAGTGGGCATTGGCGACCGACACGGTCAAGAGGGAAAGGAGGAGAGATTTGGCGAACATTGTATAAAGATGATTAAGTCCTATTAGGAAAACAGCCGGTGGCTCTATTGGGGATACAGGCAATGAGGCAAACAATTGAGTCTGGAGATGTTCAATCAGGGCGCGCGGTGAATAGCAGTATTCGGGCTATAGTGGTGGGCTATGTGTAGTGAAGAAAAAGGTCAAAGAACAGAAAGCCAATCCGGAACTTAACGCGCCAACAGAAAAAATTAACTACCAAGTAGTAATACCAACCCGCAAAAAAGCTGAGCCGAGATCCGTGCTTGTGTAGTGTAATGGCATTACTAAGAAGCAGGCGCCTGTCCTGCCTGAGGAATATCATGATGCATCTTAAGCCTAGCCACATGGACTGGCACGTCGAGAATTTGAGGGCCGGCGTCGAGTTAACGTTCCCAAGAGACGACGGGAAGAGCTGTGTTGTGGGGAGCCAAGCCTTGGCGCGCCTGGAAACCATCGCAAATATGCTCACGCTTGACCTGTTTGGGAAATGGAGGTGCAGGCGGCCCAACGCAGCAACACCCAGTTTCCAACGTTTGGAGCTCACCTGCCCGCTGAATATCCACATCTCGAACATCTGCGGCCTTGGCCAATGAACGGCTGAATATCGATTGAGTCCATTTCGTGATGGAAACTGTCTCGCGTTCATGTTCATGCATGTGCATAATCGATAGCGTTCGGTGTTCTGGCGTCGACCGGGCCATACGAGACAAAAGGTTTTCTGAGCTACCTAGCTTAATTAGCTTGCAGCCAACTAACGTCCTTGTTAACCGGGTTTCTGCGATATTGCTTTTTCACAAAAATTTAGCATTCCCGCCGTCCAGGACGTTGGCTTGGACCCCATTTTCGTTTTTGTTCGATTGACTAGATTGCTGGGTGTTTCTATTGCGAAAGCACGGGCAGAGGTCAAGAGAAACGATTATATAAGATGCTGCGATCGCTGCTCTTTCCAGGCGGTACCTTTTGTCTGAACCCTCACTCCACTCTCCATCATTTCAATTGAGCGCCTGGACACCTCATTCCATACTATATTCCTTATACAATAATATATCAATTGACTTTGAAATATTCCAATCGACAATTGCCCACCATGCTTGTCAAGACTCTCGTCGCCGCTGCCACTTTTGCCACCGCCGTCCAGGCCCATTACTCGATTGAATACCCCACATGGAGGGCTGATTCCTTCGAGGATCCATATGATCAGTGGATGAGACCTTGTATGTCGATTCATCCTGTGTATTATGTCTCGTAATATACGTATGCTAACAGTATTCCACAGGCGCCGGTGCCAACGTAACCCGAAACCGCACTGAATGGCCTCTCGATGGTGGTTCCCTCGTTTTGGGACTTCACCATTCATTCGACTATATCTTCGTTAACCTTGGTCTCGGTTCCGAAGCTACTAGCTTCAACATTTCCCTCACCCCCAACTTCCTCAATAACACTGGCAACGGAACCCTTTGCATTCCAAGGCTCCCGATACCAGCGGGTGTCGAGATTCGCGATGGACAGGACGCCTCCATCCAGGTTGTTACTGTTGGCAAGTCTGGTAGCGCTTTGTACAACGTATGTGCCACCACTATTGCCTAGATTCTTCGACGGTCTGGATGTTATACTGACATTGGTCATGCAGTGCGCCGATATTCGCTTCTCTCAAAACGCTACTATCCTCTCTGGTGATGATTGCATGAACACCACCAGCGGCCCACTGATCTATGTTCAAGACCAGAACGCTATTGCTGCCGCCCAGGACGACGACAAGGACGATGATAAAAACGCCACCTCTGGCGACAAGCCCTCCGCTGCTGTCCACGGGTCTTCGATCCACGTCTTAACATCGACGGTCGCAGTCTTGATGGCTATGGTGGTTGCTTCCGGCTTACTGTAAACTGGATTGCATGTTTAATGTTTAATTGTTAATGTGGTGGATGATCATATATATGAACTGCCTAACGTAGTACTCACGGGATTATTATTTTTACTCCCTATCCCGTGAGATGTTTTGAATGTACGATACCAGATACCTGTTTAGTCTAGTATTATTTAGTGGTAATAAGATACCAATGACGTTTTCAGTCATGAAAGTCTATGAGATCTAAAATCGACCTGAACCTTAGAAATTTGCGCTTGTGTAACAGTTAGGAATACGGGTAGGCGATCCCTTTTAACCTTAACTTTATTTCTCAAGCGAGGCTGTCTTGCGAGAAACTTCCAAGCGACTATAGACGTTACGGGTGCACATTAGTTTTCTTTCCTTGATCAACCTTTTTAAGGGCTCAATATGGCAGTTTGAAGAGAAAACTTAACTTGGAACCCGAAAATAGGATTCCCAGTCTAAAATTTTGCAGCTTTTACGAATTCGATTTTTCTGAAATGCAAAGTTTCTTGGCTATGGACGTTGGACACTGCCACATTACATTATGGGCTGGCGTTATCATGCAATATTGCAGTGTATCTTCGCTATGGAACTGTAGTAGATGGTTTCCAAATCCCACCCCTCCATCTAACTGTTGATTACAACGTGGTTCGACTTCGAAGGCTTACATGGACTAAAGATGGCCCATCGAGCGAGTGTGACTACTATACTGGAGATTCGAGTGGGATTGGTGCAAAATCAATCGTATCAGACTGGCATTGCAGATACAGTATCATCTAAAACTTCGTCGCGCTTCGGACTGGTCTCGTAAACCAGCCTCAACGGAGCAGAACACTCCGTTGAGCTTCGGACCACAATAGTATTATAAAAGTCAACCTTACCATCACAGTAGCTTATGGAGCTACAGGTAGTTTTAATTAGTAAATCGGTGGTCTCTATAGTTAGTTGCAACTATTTATCTAGTCCAGCTCTACGAGACAATCCAACTATTTTGAAGAGATCGATCTCGAGACCAAGTGCTGCAAGCTACATCGTTCCTACAACAAACGTACAGACTTTTGGTAAACTAGGGTGATAACTTGGATGGTTCCAAGGATCTAGAGCTTGAGAACTGAGGAATTGTACATGTACAATTGTAGCTTCTTTAGATCAACCGCGAAACAACATTAGACCGTAATACTCTTCTTCCGAGTCTGCGACTTTCCTCTGGAAGTCAAAGCTTATAATACAATATTTGACGAATAGAGGCATCCAGAATAACACATAGGCCACTTCGTAGAGGCTGGTTTACGAGACCAGGAACACCATATCGGATACGATGAAGTATTCTATTTCGATACCCGGGCACCATCACACCCGTTGTTATATATGCTCGTCAGTTCTTTGGAGTTCCCATATGTATACGCCTAGTTTAAAGTCGATCATATTGCTGCGCCTCGTTCGATTTCTAATAAGGAAGGAGGAGCCCATGCAAATAACCAGAATCCTAACGCTTGGTCTTGCAAACAATTGACCGAGCCCTGCGTAAAAATCTAGGATGTTCCCGAGTAGAGCGAGAGGTCAAGCCATAGTATTGTAGTCGGCCATATATGCATACTCGTATCTCAGATTAGGACCCGAACCACTGAGCCATCTGGCCTCGGTCAGGGCACGAGGCACGGGGAACCCGATTAATAGAATATTCGGATTGGAATTTGATATCGACTTATGCATATGCATATCGATACTGGCACAAGAAGATGTATCCCCCATGACTACTTGGTGTGCATATGCCTCGAGCTCCAGTCCCCTAAGCATGATATCGCATGCGTCGAATTTGTATCATATCCGATATAGAATCCAGTCAAACCCGCGCCCTTCTCTTGGCTAAAGCATCGGCATATCGACTCGGAGATCTTAAAGTTTCTAAAGGACAGCTATTTTGAAAAAGCTCGGTCCCTTGATTCTTTTTGGTTTTTTTTTTTTTTTTTTGAAAAAAAAAAAAAGGCTTTCGAGACAGTTCATATAAAAAGAAAAGGGCGTTAAGGCTTAAGGGCGGAGGAAGGAGGAAAGCCAAGCTCGCGTAACAGAAGCTAGAAGTACCACCCGGATGATCCGTCATGAAGTTAAGCAGATCGGGTTTGACTGCCTCTCTGTCGTGCCTCGCGCTGGTTTCATACTTTCAGAGAATAGGAAGGCCTGTTTTGATAATGGTTCTTAACGGTCTTTTTAACACTCCTACTGTCTCGCCAATGAGAACTAATGTATATCCAACAAAAGATATTCTTATAAATCCGGCGCGCAGGCCCGGAGGAACCTTACTGGACGGTCAGTGCGTCGTCAAAAGCTGCCGTTGAAGGTTATGGTATGCGTTATGATCGAGGTGGCGCCACCAGTTATGAAACCTTAACGCTTTTTTGCCTTATCTTCAAATAAAGATCCGATTGATAAAAAGAAGAAAATTTTCTGTTCGGGGGGAGTGCATGCTCCTCTCAACGTGGAACTCTCTAGCCACGCCTTGAACATGGGCTGTCAATCTGCTACAAGACCCACCTCGTTGTGTTGCAGATGTTGCAAGAGTATATTGGGAACGGTTAAGACTTCCTCTCAATTGAAGTTCGTGGCAGGAATTGTCGGATGTACTCCACAAGGGCGGCACCGTTGAAAGTCAAAAAAAGTCAAAAAAATCTTATCATCCAAAATCTGAGGTGCAGGAGGTTTTAAGATCTTTGGTATCGAAGAAAAAGAAGGACAACTACGGTAAACTTTAAACTTAGGTGTGTTTAGCACATCCGCTATCATAACAGCATAGCCTAAGATTTCCCTAGCGAAAATTCACGAGTCAGGGAACGCTGACCCGAAGTCGAGACAATAGGGATCTATGTATTCGTCATCAGCCAAGTGCCTAGATGCTTTCTCATACATCAATTGAGACAAGCCGGAGACTTAGGCGCTTGGTGTTGACAGGTTGTTCAAGGAATTTAGGTAGCGAAGTCGAAGGCTGAGGGCATGCAACCGTAAGATACATGTGCATCCTAGGAAAGACATTTCGATTTTTCTGGTTTAAGCATTACATATTTTTTAGAAATCATCTTGGTGTCATCTTGGATAGGGAATAAATTTTCCAAAGGTCCTCGATATGCCCACTTCGAGGTTGGGGCCAATGGTGATGCTCTCTTTCCAATGCTTCAGAAGAGGTTGATATCCGGAGATCATGAATCCGCGCTGCCTCGGCTTGGATGTCCATTTTCTTTTAAAACATAATGCCTGGTCCATGCTCACTTTTTTTTTTTCTTTCATGATGTCACTTTCCTGGGAAATGCACCGCCATCCCGTAAAGTAACCAACATGCAAGTGCACGCGACGTAACAAAATTCTCCTTCCCGCGAGATCGAAGCTGCCATCCTAAAATCTTCAATTGATCAAGTCTTTTCAGATCTTTGGATTTGATCACATCGTTCAAAGAGTTTGTGCATCGCTCCACAATCATCAACTTCAACACACTCCGAGTTTCATGATCAGCAAGGTTCCTGGTTCGGGAGATTCCAGTGGACCAATCAATCCCTGTCCCTGCGCAAATCGTGCCATGAAAGGGCCGCAAATGGTTCTTATTAGCCTGCGTTAGAACCCAAGCGACATATTATTCCAATTCCGGGTCGAGGCCCTGGTTTGACAGCACATTTGAACGGGCGGGAAAACCGCCCCGGGGTAGTTACGTATAGATTGTTGAAAGATTGAAAAGGTTCCAGTCCAAGGACCCTAATTCAATATACCAAGATTGTTGAGAGTGGCAATTGCAACATTCTGGAATGCAAAGATGTGGATTCTTTTGTGGGTTCGGGCCACGGGACGGTTATTTTCCAAAATTTGACAAACCATGCCATGTCGCCGGCGGAGTGGGTGCAATGTGTGGTACACCGCATCTGGCTGTGTTTCCGTCGCTCAAAATTTCTTTTCGGGTTTGGTGATTAAATGCAAAGATGAAGATCCAAGATCCAGCCAAGTGAAAACACGTCGTACCTGGAGCTGGGAACCGGTGAACACGGAATAGCTTGCATGTTCGTCTATGCGTTTTACTCGGTAGCGGCATCGCAGGCGAGGATGAGTGAATATTTGATCCATTGAGTAAACTTTTAATGCTCCATGAACGGCTGGAGACGATGCATGGATTGGGGATGGAGTGCATTGTGCCTATCAATCATCTCGCATCGTTGTGCATCTTCGTTGGGAGGTATCTTCCGCTATGCACGCTCAGGCTTGCCCGTGTAGGTAATTCTTGGTGAAGCTGTGCGCAATACAATGCAATGCCCATGGAGGGGCATCTAAGGCCGGTTCCGTGGCAAGGAGATATCTCATGGTATTGATGAACTAGAGGCTATCTATAGAACGGCTGTGTCTAGCCTTGGGGTCTCAGGGCCAATCGAATCGGTGTGTCGAGGTGAGACTTGGGCTTCGGGGTGAACAGCGGCTGGACATTGAATCCCTCTACTAGTGGTCAACCTTCCAGGAACTCGATTGGACAAAGCAATGGAATCTATTCTCAATTCGGCGATCGCGAGAGAAGGGAGAAAGGGAAAAAAAAAAAAAAAAAAAAAAAAAGGATGCTATTGATATCAGTAGAAATGTCAGGATGTCCAACTAGGAAACTTGCCAATATTTCCTCAATTAAGTGGCACCGCGATAACAAGATTCCTATCTGACGTTAGATGTAATTTGGAACCGGTGTTCTGATTAATATATATTTTGGTATGTGCCAACATACGACAGGGCATATGGATTTTCTTAAGATTGTTGGTTCCTTCGGGCGGGTCGTTGTGTCCGGAATACTACCTGGGTCGTACGTTTACGTTCAAGAACTAGGGCGTCGATTCGAAACCGTCCTGAGATGATCCAGTTCCATACTCCGTACCCGCTTGAACAATCGGTGAAGCTGAGGCTGGTCTTTAATAACATATTATATATTAGTACTTAAAATATCAGATATCTACGTAAGTTAAGTATATAGTCAGAGTGCTGCCGAGTTACCTGTCGAAGGGGGTGGTTTTGAAGCTTCTTTCCTCCATTCTTTTCTCTCCGCATGTCATTTCAGCTCCGGAAGCTGCTAGTCTGCACCTCTTTTTGTTATTTTTATCTTTATTTATAATATTCTGAATTCAAAAACAATAAAAATAAAATAAGATAAAATCGGATTAATTGTTCTTATTCATTTGCTTTGCATTTTGTCCTTGTCGATTCGATTCTCACAACTTCTATTGATGGTTATATAGTAGGGTAGGCTATACCAACACTGTCTACACGCCATATAATATAGAGTAGGTCCCTTTTTTTCTACCAAACCATCTCGCCGTTGACTCAAAGGGAGAACGTTAACATCAGCATCAACATCTCTATCAGATCTCCTCTTCTAATCTACCTATCCCATCTACCCGCTATTACCAAGTCCTGCCGGCGGGCAAAATAGCTCCATCATCACCAACATCATCATCAAAATCGTCCGCCTTCTCTCGGGGAATCTGATCTGATCAGATCATTCAATCGATTCTGACCTATCTCCTACCTCCTAGTACTGACTAGTGCTTCTATGCTAGCCGTAACTACTCCTCTGGTGGTAACTACCTACTAGGCAGGCTTCGAGTAACATCGACCCAAAACTAAGAGCGTCTATTTGGCAGACCAGGTTAGTGCTGTTTCATCACCCCTCCACGCTCCACGACCACCAACCAGGCCTCGGAGCTGGTCCAGTGCAGCCAAGCCACCCACGTTCTGTTCCCCTGGGCTTTCCTGCAAGTGCCTGTGCTTTGCTGTGGGGAGGCAAGTGGAGTTCCGATTTGCTTGTTTGGATACCCGCTTGCTATTAGACTACCACTTCTACTGGTACGGTTACGGTTACGGTACCGTACAGACAGACCTACCTACATACAGGTAGGTACGGGCGTCGGTCCCCTGCTTGCTGGTGGTGCCTGTCCTGTGGTTGTTCTCTCTTCTCCCCCTGCACAGAGTCTTAGCAGCCACACCAACAACCTCCTTTTATATGATCATCCTCTCTCCTCTCTCACCGTCTTCCCTTCCCTTACTCTCTCCCTCACCGCATTCGCTGTATCGACAGCTCGCCTTGGCCTTCATTTTTTTGTTTTCGTCGCTCCTTGCCTTATTCTCCTTTCCCTTGCGGAAAGCTGGTTGTCTGGTCTTTCTTTCTTGTCTTCCCCTTCTAACACTAGTATATTTCCCACAGATTCCTTACTTTCTAGAACCGGACTTCTGGACCCGACCTCCAATTCCTCATCATCGCCCCCTCCCCCAAAATAAACCCAAACCAAACGCTTCTTGCTTCTTGCATACCGAAGGGAGATTCACTCTTTTGCTCTCCTTCGACGTTACGAAATAGAAACGTCACGATCTTTTCCCAAACAAAAATAAAAAAATTATTTAGAAACTCTACATCAGAAGTTTCAGTCGCTACCTCGGTTTTCCCGGAGCTGTTAGCGTTTCGTTTCAACTGTCAACTGTCAACTGTCAACCATCCAACGACAAGGACAACATTCTATTGTCAACTTTCATTAAAAGGCATATGCGCTAGTCGCTCGATTTGATTTCTCAGAACTCCTCGACAAAAGTCTTAAATATTTTAGGGTCACCAAGAACTCTAATATATCCGATTCCTTCGACCATTCCTTTAACTGGGCAACAAGAACGGGTTTCTGTTAGAGATATTTGGGCAGCCGACTGTACCTTCAACTCGCGACAAGAATAACCAACCTTGCCTCTTTCTTTCCAGACCCTCAATTTCAGCAGGACTTATATTATTATTCAATATGTCGATCTCCTTCTCAGGCACCCGTGCCGCTAGTGCTGCCCTGGAGGCCAGTGGCCTTCTAACTGCACCAGCTGCCGCTAGCACTGCCATTGCTTCATCTCTTGGCCTTGTCTCATCGATAGTGACCTCTGCCGCTGCCGCTGCCGTCACAAGCGGTGGTGCTAGTGGTGGCGGCGGCGGTGGTGGTGGTGGTGGAAAGTCGAGCGCATTGGCACCCGAGGAAGAAAGTGCCATGAAGGCCGAGAGCAGGAAGTTCAGGTAAGCATATATCAAAGCCGCATCAGGGTATATAGGTATATGCTAACACAATTATTATTATTATAGTCACTGGCTATTTTTGTGCCTGAGCGCCATTGCTGTTATCATTATATTCTATAGAATAATTCTTTTGGTCTCATCTCACATCCGACACCTGGTTTGTATCAACGACTCGACACAGACTTACTGGTCTATTCCAGCACCTCCATGGCTCTCGAAGTTAAAGAAGGACTTTATCCTCGCGCCTCTTTTTGGACTTCGCCATAATGAACATTTTAAGATCGGTTCCGCCGGTAGTGCCGGTATCGTCCCAACCAGGTTCCAGGCTCTCTTTCTCCTCATTCTATTTGGAGGAAATATTGCACTTACGGTTGTGAGCATCCACTGGTCAAGATCAAGCGCTGTTATCCTTTCTGAGCTCCGTAACCGATCTGGTGTCCTTGCTGTTACAAATATGGTTCCCCTCTTCGTTCTCGCTGGACGAAACAATCCTCTGATTCCCCTTCTCAGGATCTCGTTCGACACATACAATCTGATCCACAGATGGTTGGGACGAATCGTCGTCCTCGAGGCAATCGTTCACACGGTCGCTCACATTGCTAACAAGGGTTGGGATAAGTACCTCCTCTCCGTTGGAAAATCTCAATTTATCATGACTGGTACCATCTCGACTTTGGCTATGATTTTCCTCTTCATTCAATCTCCATCCATCATTCGACATGCTTTCTACGAGACCTTCTTGACCCTCCACATCCTTGCAGCCGTTGCCGCTACCGTCACTCTCTACTACCACTTGATGATCATCAACAATAAGTGGCTAGTGTACGTACAGGTTGCCATCGCTCTCTGGGTCGCAGATCGTGTCGCCCGTTTCGTTAGCATCATCTACCGCAACTGTGGTAGGACCATGACTCGTGCTACCATCACTGCGCTTTCCACGGAAGCTTCAAGAATTACATTGGATATGCCCCGCCCATTCAAGTTCCGACCGGGCCAATACGTCTTCATCTACCTACCAACTGTTACCGGTTGGCAGAGCCACCCTTTCTCTGTCGCATGGGCCGATGAGAGTGCGCCTCTCGTCTGGGATGAAAAGAAGGAAGAACTTCCCAAAAACCGCCAAGATGTCTTTGGACCCCAAAAGACAACTGTAGAACTTATTGTGAGACGACGAACTGGTGCCACCAACTCAATCTTCCAAAAGGCAGCGTCCGCTCCTGAGGGAACCGTCACTGTTCGTGCCCTCGTCGAAGGTCCCTATGGTACACATCACTCCCTATGTTCATACGGCACAGTTGTCCTGTTCGCAGGAGGTGTTGGTATTACACATCAGCTTCCCAACGTTCTCGAGTTAGTGCAAGGATACGTTGATGGCACCGTCGCGACCCGAAAGGTTACTCTGATCTGGGTGCTTCAAAACCCGGAACATCTGCAATGGGTTAAGAGACAGATGACTTCCATCCTCGCCATAGAAAGGCGAAGGGAGATCCTCAAGGTCGTCTTGTTTGTTACTAAGCCGCAACAGTCAAGAGAGATTGTAAGTTGCCCATGTCCTTTACGACGAGTTAAGATATCTGTTGCTAATATACCACGAATAGATGAGCCCCTCTTCGACCGTTCAGATGTTCCCAGGCAAGCCAAACATCGAACAAGTTCTCCAGGCCGAAGCCGAAGAGCGGATCGGTACTATGGCCGTCTCTGGTATGTACTCCCTATTCCTCATACTCTACCTTTAACTAAATTACTAACTTACATCTTTTTAGTCTGTGGTCCTGGTGGAATGAGCGACGATGTTCGATATGCAGTCCGTGGTCTCGTAGACTATGTCAACATTGACTTTATCGAGGAAGCATTCTCGTGGTAATTTCTATACGATAGCTTCTTATCTTCTCCCCCATCAGCATATCTTGACTTTCTTCATCGAGCAGCTGCTATGTACCATTACCATGTAGAGGCTCGTCCTTTCTTCTTCTTCCCTGCTAGCTTTCCCGTGCGGGCGGGTTAGTATGGATTCGGCGAGCGACCTTAGCATCCTTCTTTTCCTCCGTTCTTTTAGCAGTGGAAAGAGGGGCCGATTGTTGCTCCGTCGGTTTATCTTGTTTTATAGGAAACAAAACCCAATTTATAACTGTACATCATTTTAACTTGATTGTTTTCATAGCGTTTTTTTTTTTACTGTTTTCGGCCGCTGTCTGCTTCCTAGTTTCCTTGTAATATTAAAGGACAGGACCTCGGCCTTCGTTCACGTCTTCCTTTTTTTTTTTTTCTCTTTTTCTCTTTTCTTCCTCTTACGGCGTTCAGATCGGTGATATCCAATTTCGTATTCCCTACCAATGGGGTCCTCTTTTTCCTCTTTCAGCTATGGACTTCTCCTCTGCTCGATTAACTTCTTCTTTCCTTTCTTCTTCTTTTCTTTTTAATTCCTTTGTAAAATATAGCCTATATAGACCAATAGTTCACGTTTTAAATCCGAACTCGGGCGCGGGCCCTTAGTAAATGAACTATTTTTTCTCGATAGTATAGTAATCCTTGTGATAGCTAACCTGTCCATAAGCTAGGAGTTCATGCAAGCTCCGCGGGGTAAGCCATGAACGAAGATCGATGAATTAATTACTGAACGTGACCTTCGGAAAAGGAAAAAAATGATACTAAGAGCCGAACAAGCGCGGAGCTCCCCAACTGTATCTACTTAGGTACTTAGGTACCATCACATTACCTTACATGTGTATGTACAGTCAGCTAGCTAGGTAGCTAGCTAGTCTAGCTGCAGGATATGTTTTACGTTAAATACCCGGTTTTATGTAGTTAACAGCTGTACAGTGGAAGAAGTAGGTTATAAAAGCCTCGGCATCACTAGGGAGCTTATGGTAACTCGATTTAGGACGGGGTACTTGAGGTCTCGTGGTCACGATTTAGTTTTTTTTTCGTTTTCGTTTTCGTTTTTCGTTTCTGTTGTTTAATGCAGGACATGCATAGCATATGACGCACGGTGGGGTGGGGAAGATGCTCGAGCATTGCAAGGCTCAACTAGCTGGTTATAGCTGGCGGATTATAATAGGTATCTAGCTACTGGATATAGTATACTGCATCATAAAGTTTTTTTTTTAGGATCTTTCGAGCGACGGGAAAGGGAAAAAAATGATAGAAGTGATAAAAAAATGATATTTGTGTTAATTCGTGTGTCGTCAGTACCGTCTAAGTATATGTTTATTGTATGGTATATTTGCGTGCGCGAGGGAATGCGAAGATAGGAAGGATACAATGTTGGTAATTGGATCACTAGGGACAACAGTAAAACAGCGTTTGTTTATTTGGTTTTTTTTTTTTCGTAATATCGTCGACTTCCAGAGGAAAGATGCTGTAGCCAGAGGCTCATGACATTTTGATTTCTGAAGCCTCTAACATACGCAGCGCTCACTTCCCGAGTCCTCCAAAGCTGTATATCTGAGAGTGAAAAAGAGAAAAGAATAAAAGTGACTGAAGAAAGAAAAAAAGAGAAGAACTGCCTCCGATGCAAGGTTAAAACGTTTACGTCGTAATAAAACAACCGAGAGAAAAGAATGGTGGATATCAGGTCTTCAACAAAGGAGAAGAAAGAGGGGAGAAGAAAAGAAAAAACAGCAGTTGTACAAGGGTATTATGTCTTGTTTTACAAAGCACCGGCTTTCTGTAGGAGTCCCGGAAGTGCGGTTTTCTTGAGGGCCTGTAGGTCACTGTTTCCACCGATGTGCTTTTGGCCGATAAAGATGTTGGGGACAGTTCGCTGGTTGGAAATTTCCTCGAGAGCGTCCTGGATGGCAGAGCCGTCGGCTGCGATTGTAGCTCCTGTTAGCGTGGGTTCTGGTTTTGGAAAGTTGTTCAAAAGGGAGATAAAGGTTAATAACAATAAGTGTCTTACATTCGTTATCTAGCTCGTAGACCTCAAATGTGGCATTCATGTCCCGAAGCGTAGTTTTGGCGGCCCTACAGTACGGGCAGTATGATTTCGAGAATACCATGACGGCATTGTCATCGATGAGTTTTTGTGCCTTTTCCTATTTAGTCCAAAGAAAACTTCCGAGTTAGCGAAACTGTACCAAGAACCGCCGCTGCAATTGAAGCCACACCTCAACCGCAGAGATTCGCTTGACAGAGGGAGAGAAAGGCTTTTTTTTTTTATTGCAGGGAATGGTTATGGAAGGAGGAGAGGTATGCCACCACTAACCCTGGCTGCCATGGCTGCTTGTGGAGATGGAGCGGAATGAAATCCGTGAAAAAATCGACGTATGAACGAAATGGTGGGCGAAGATGAGGATCTGGCGAAGCGATCCTCGGACGATGGCCTTTAAAGCTTAAAGCAAGGGAATATGAGATGAAAGAAAAGGAAATTGACTACTAAACGGCGAGAGGGGTGCCCTTTTGTAGTGTCCTCTTTTTTTTTTTTTTTTTTTTTTTTTCTCTCCTCTTCCTGATGGAATTACTTTTTTGCTAAAGGCTCTTCGTGGTGGGGTGTGTGGTGGACGACGTTCGTTTGTGGTTGTTGGTGGTGGGATTAGTTAACAGTTTCTTTGATAGGGGACGAAAATGCCGC
This sequence comes from Orbilia blumenaviensis, assembly GCA_036872755.1. Classification (NCBI taxonomy): domain Eukaryota; kingdom Fungi; phylum Ascomycota; class Orbiliomycetes; order Orbiliales; family Orbiliaceae; genus Orbilia; species Orbilia blumenaviensis. The sequence continues at coordinate 3,673,032 of JAVHNS010000001.1, forward strand.
TGGTTTTTTGTGGTGGAAGTAAAATGTAACTGGCTGCAATACAATGCACCTGCCCAAGTGACCGATTGTAGATAGCTGGAAGCCTGGGATAACCGCAGAAGCAGGATCTGAACTTTTTTTTGTTTTTTGTTTTGGCTCCTTCCTGTAAGTACTAAGTAAGTAGACACAGGTATGTATGTATATGTATGTGTGTATGTGCTGACGTGGGGTGCAGGAAGGGAGGAGGAGAGGTTGGAGGTTGGGTTGGGTTAACTTTAGTTAGGTGGTTCGGTTCGGACTGGATTATAGTTTAAGTAGAGGTGGAAGTAGGAGTGGCAGTGGGATGGGATGAGACCCGCTCGCTCGCTCGAATTCGAAAGCCTCGATGACGACAGAACCCAATGCCATGGCCCCGGCTTTGCCGCGCTAAGCTTTACTTTCCACACACAGCATTTACTATGTATGTATTCCTCATCATGGCTGGGCTGGACTGCCACTGGACCGCTTCGATTGACCTGTGATTTGTAATGAATGCATGGGCAATTAATTTCGATTTGAATTTCAATCGTAATCTTTGATTCGAGACTCTATCGATATCATCATCAAATAGAAAGGTAAAATAAATATAGATAGTAGTATCTGGAAAAGAAAATATAGAAAGAAAAAAACAAAATATAGAAAAACAATCAAAGGAGGAGACAACGATTTCGTGATTCTTTCAAGTAATAGTCAAAAAAGGGGATATGCATGCTACGTCGATATCGATATCTGCCAAAGCTAAGAGACTTCAAAGCTAGAAATTTAAATGCCAGCTGGTTAGTTCAGCTCAGCTCAGCTCAGTTCGGTCGAACTCGGCTTCGGAAGCTCTTATTTCTGATTCACGGGTTCGTCGCTCCCGGAAACCCAATATCCTCCACCGAATCACCCAACCCGGCTCTATCGTACTCATGCATCATCCAACCCCACGCCCGCCCTGCTTCTGACCACCAAACCCCGCAGTTGTCGCTGCTTCGTTCCAGGGTTTCATTGGAAAGCCCCACTCGGACTATTGATGGCGTGGCATGGTGCAGGAAGTGGCTTCTCTGGGGTTCCGCTAGAGCAAATGCGTTTCCTGTGATACCGTGGCATAGACACGGTTCTTTCGTCAGAAGTCCTCGCTCCCAGATCACTTTCCGCGCTCTTTCAATCGCTCCGTCAATTCTATCTCGTAGATCCGGATAGTATTTTTTCAATGGAACTAAACACCAGACAATGCCCGGCGCTCCGTGGCAGAACTGAACAAGATCCTCACCCCCGTCTTCCAAAGCGAGCCAGTTGCCGCTATCCGTTTGCAAAGCAAGGATCTTCTCCAATCTTCCCTGTACCTTTGGTGCATAAACAGGGTTTGTCATGACAATATTTGATATAATTGCGATATCGCCGTGCCCTGCACCGATGTAGCGTCTTTGATTGTTCGGATTGACTCCAAACGTCCAGGGATCATACGACAAGCAGTGTTGGATAACTTTTTCGATCTCAGGGTCAAGGATCTCGCCACTTTCTGGGAACCAGTATTTCATTGTACGCATAAGGCTTAGCAGACCGGCTCTGCCGAAGAGGACTTCAATGAATGCCGGACGTAAGGTTAGCTTGTCGATATTTTGGGCGAAGTTTTGGACGTAGGTTAGGTCCTTGGTAAGACAGGCCTTGACGGCGTTATAGCACATGTATTCATGATTAAGGCTGCACCCGGACCGTGGAGTCTCAGCTGGGTTGTATTTGTCCTGTTCGAGAGAGAGGTATGCTTTGCAGTAGTCTTCTGGGGATAGACCACGGATGGTGAGGTCTGGGTGGAGTTTGGATAGCCAGAGGAAGAAGAACGCGATGCTAGTAGGGCCGACGAATAGACCGAAATAGAGGCCTCCACCGAAGCGGCCAGTCCATGGTAGCGTTGGAGGCGTTTCTTCAATCAAGTTCTCAACGGATTCAACAAGGCAATCGTATGGATTGGGCATCGACTTGAGCGCCTCGGGGTTGTTGAGGGCTTCATTGATGAAGTAACGCCCACTAGGGTCTTTTTGCTCTGGAAGTGGCATTTTGTGAATGAAGTAAGTGTGCTATATTGTCGCGATATATATCAAGGCCGACAGCGTCGCGTTCGAGAGTCGTGTCCAGCTGGCGTACACTCGGAGGAGCCTTTTCTATCTGCTCCCCAGGCTTCGAGTATCTGGTATCCTCCTAGTATCTCGGTATTTCAGAACACGGATATTCTTAGATGTCCACTCCACATACAGCAGAGGAAAGGAGGTATTAATAATACTAAGGAAGGATACGGCCGGGTCAGCTTTAGCCCATCTCCGACTCTAGGATGCAACAGCCGCAACACTTAATTCTCTCTAGAATCTGTATTTTCTACATGCAAAACTCTATTTGTTTTGAGTCTATTCTCTTATATACAATAGTATCTATATGGAAAAATCAATCTGGTAGGGTTGTTTGGTGTCATAAACGCTTCTGTCTTTCATGTCCACGAAAACTCTCGCGTCTAGCGCTGCTGGCGGGCTGGTTATATGTATTTGGCATTAAGTGATGGAACTTTGGGTTTACGAAAAAAAGGGAAAAAGAGAGTCTTAAAATACGGTATTAACTTCCTATCATTGAAAGGGCGTGGGTATTGAAGTGCTAGTTAGTTTATGCTGATAGAGAGTGGGTTCTGTGCGTATACACCCGGAGAATCCTGTGTCCTAAATTCGGCTCATCAGATTTCGGTCTCTACGAATATGTGAGTATTTGTTCGGGTACACTGTTACTAATACGGCCATAGTTTACTCCCCGCATTTCTGAGATGCAGCTGGCGGATTGGGGGTGTTTAAAACCCACCTCGGTACCAGGCGTATCGCCCCCTGTTGATTAATATTCATGGTCTGGCAGAGGCGAATAGATACTCTCTCTTCATGCTATCTAAGAACCACTCGAAACAAGGCCCTTCTTCAGATTTAAAGCTTGGACCCAGTACTGAGTGGCAGCCGGGCCGTCGCCTTCACCCACCCGGCGCGCCCTTACGTTTCCACATTCATCATTGCATGTTTTTTACGTAATCCAGTCTGAATGGGGATTGTTAGGTCTCCAATTAATCAAAAGTAGTGAGCTGTCAATACTCTACGGGTAAGAAGGGGCCAGATCTCAATTTCGGCGATTACGATATAGTAATAATATTCATTATCACGTCTTCTCCCGGCAACTTGGGTAGAATATGGTGGAAAATCCAACAGTGCTAAGGTGTGTTGGAACTGTTGTTTTTTGATAGCTCTCGATAAGCTGTCAAGCTTCGAGCCAAGCTCGCTGATAACCTCCCCCAAGCTTTCACCTTTCACTTCAATCATCGGGTCCAGAGACAGCCGGTCTTCAACCTCAAACATCGATCAATTAACAATGTCTTCATTTCCTTATATTCACATCTCCTGTCCGTGTAATGAAGACCGTCCTCAAACCCTTACCATCGACAGCGCCCGGCCGATATCACCCAGCAAATCCCCCTCCAAATACAACTTCAACTTCCCACCCGATGCTCCTGGATCGCCGACTAAAAAGCGCACTCTCCTAGCAGGCTTCAACCCCTCCGTATCCTTCGATAGCGGAAACCTTGGACTCGATCTAGATGACGACGACGAACTCACCGATGAAGACGACGAGAATAACTTCGATCCACGTAACCCGCGATCAGCGTTTTCGCTCTTCCCGATCGAGAATTTACTCTACTGCGAAGATTGTCATCAGATAAGATGTCCTAGATGTGTACAGGATGAAATAGTATGCTGGTATTGTCCCAGCTGTCTTTTCGAAGTACCCAGTTCGACCGTCAAAAGTGATGGGAATCGGTAAGGTAATCATTCCGCTAGATTACTTTTCCTCACGTTCATACATTTTTTCTTCTTCTTGGTTTTTTTAGACGTGGACTATGCTAACAGCTCGATATTTTCTTATTATAGATGCACGAGAAACTGCTACTTATGCCCAGTGTGCACTGCCTTACTCGCCGTTATCCCCGTAAATCCTTCCTCCGGACATCCGAACGCGCATTCAGACCATCCAGCAGGACCATTCAACCTCTTCTGTTCCCATTGTCACTGGACAACATCTGACCTATCACCACCAATCCAACTCGAAAAGCCAACTTCGATCTCTGCACAACTTTCAAAGCTTACACCTTCATCACGGGACGCCGAATTCATCCGGTTAAAGCAGCATTATGCCCAACAACTTGGTAACGCGCAAGAGGATTTTACTAATTCCCCAGCCGCGTTAACGAGGCTGATGGGGTTGTATACGGGTCTTGGAAGTGGCACTGGAGGTCACGGTGGGGGTAGGAAAGGGAGGGGTGTGAAGAAGCTGGAGATGAAGGAAGTTGATCGACCGAGGGAGATCAATGAGGAACAGGAGTTAGAAATCGTAGAACGCATGGCAATTGAGGGGTTAGATGCTAGTGAGTTTATAAATTCTCCCTAGCTTATATGACAAAGCCAAGATACTGACGGGTATGGTATAGCGACAAATGCAAGACAGCGACTAAGCCAACCTCACGAACCACGGTTCTTGTCGTAAGTCATAACCCTCAACTATCCCACTTCCGGCTTCCATAAACTGACTTATAAAAATAAAAATCAGCGAACTAACCCCAACCGCCGTCCTCTTACGTACTAAACGCTCAAAACGCTGTCGCGCATGCCGCCACATTCTCGTGAAACCAGAATCTAAAGTCCAAACCACACGTTTTAGAATCCGTCTGGTTGCACTGAACTACATTCCCTCATTAACAATCAAACGTCTCGACTCCAGCATAACCTGGAACAACCTCGTTCCACACAAAACACATAGATTCCTACTAACTGTTACAAATCCTTTATTCGATCCTATAAGCGTGAGCTTGTTGACACCGAGAAAAACACCCGGAACTGCATTCGCGAGCAAAGTAACAATCTTATGTCCCGAATTCGAAGTCGGCGCGAACACAGACGTCTGGGACGACGCATTGATGAGTACTAAACCAGCTGCGCCAGCATCTTCAGGAATATCGACTCCGCCGGTTGCAGGGTCGTTCACGTCTTTCTCAAAGGATCCGAAAATGTCGACTGTATACGAGCAGAAGAGGAATTATACAAGTGTGGTGATTGAGGTTGTACCACCAGAGATTCCGGATACGAGAGAGACTAGGATACGTGACGAGAGGTTATTGGAGATTCCGATTTATGTGAGGGTGGAGTTTGAGGCGGAGGTCGATCGAGATGATGAGGAAGGTGGTGGGGGAAAGCCGAGTCATTCTGGAGCATCGGGAGGGGCGGTGCAGAGGGAGAGGGTGGAATATAGCTATTGGTGTGTGGTTGGTGTCGGAAGGGTTGGAGATCCGGTGGAAGGAGTGGTGGCGAGTGAACCTAATACACCGGTAAGAACGCCGGTGGGGACACCTGTGAAGGCTCCGAGGACACCAGCGGCGATGAGAACGCCTTTGAGGCAGGTTAGGTCGTGAGAATGGCGTGGGGGGAGTTTTGCATCCACCTTCCAAGACCGTCATATTTTTAGAGATATGTTTGTCACTGATGGCAAAATAAGGCGCTTTACGGTTTCTCTCTTAGCGTAAAGAGGAAAGAAAAAAAGAGACAGAAGAAAGAATAGAAAGTCGGTTTTGGAATGATTGGTATAGTATTGGTTTTTGTATGCTGAAGGAAGAGGACTCGATGTCTCTCTGACCTCATTTCAAGAAAGTAGAAAAATGTTGGTGGTGTGGGGGGACTCTCTAATAAACAATATTTGCACAAAAAACAAAAATAGTCGATAAAAGAGACAAAGAGAGATAAAAGTGTATGTGGATATAGTGGACGTTGTATCTAAGTAAGCTTTCAGAAACAAGGGTACAAGTACAAAGGGAGACCGTTATACGATACCAGCTTCGAACGGGGGTTAAGGAGAAATACGAGCCGGAAAAGAAAAAAAACGGAAATTGGTTAGAAAAAAAGGAATACTTTGAAGCTGTTCTCGGACAACTATAAGCGGAGCAAAGGAAAATCAAAGGGAAAAAGAAAAAATAATAATCGGAGACCAATGCTGCGGAAAAGTAGAGAAAGAAAATACGAGATCGTGCTGTCGAAGGTTAGAATGTTGTTTGTGAGTAGGATGGATGTATGGGGTGTATGCGTCGCTATGACCATGGGAGATCTCCGTGGTTTTCGAAATGCGAGCGTTGATAAGAGATGGAAATAAAAGGAAATGGTACACAAAGGAGACTGTGATGCTTTCGGTTGAGAAAATATACAACTAGGATGAGGATGAGGGACTGAACAAAATAACACAGCAGTAACTGCCAAAAAAAAAAGGAGAGAGAAAAGACAGAAAAGCGATTTTGCAAGTGCGGGAATGACAGTGTCTAAAAGGAAGAATAAAAAGAGGCCGTTAGAGAAGACGTTGGGGATTACAAGTGAAGATCTTGAAAAACAAAAGAGAAACACCCTCCCGGGATATAGGTTATCATCAAAAAAGTCCGAGTCGAATAGTGTGAGTAGGGTGTATAACAAATCAAACGCCAAGATTCGCCTAACGCTGTGCTTTTGGTTGCTGGAAAAGGATCGGAGAAATTGCTGTAATATCGAATCGACAAGCCGTGAGAGAATAACAAGTAGGTCGCGGGTTCGCAGCCTAGTCGGCTACATGATCGTACAACCGCAGCACCCTTTGTCCTTCTTGCTCTTGGTGGGGACCTCATCTGGGTCTTTGACACGGATAGGTTCCCTCGAGGGCGGCCTTGGTGGTGGCGATTCTGGACGTGGCGCCGGAGGAAGAACCTTTGGCGATTCCGTCTTCGGTTCCTGTGATGACATTATTAGTGTTGATTTTACGAAAGAGGGGCTAAGGTTTGCACATACAACCATCGGGGGTGAATCCCTCCGTTTTTCACTTGGTATAGGCCATTGGGCACTTTGTTCTCCGAAGTTGATCGCTTCCTTCGGTTCGATATCCTTTTCATGAAGCTTCAGGGGCCTTAGGTCCCTATCAAAAACAGCAGCAGGTGCACCCTCTCGTTCCCATTCCTCTTGTTGTAATCTCTTCGCAATAGTCGGAATGATTTGTTGATCTTGGGGTAGTTTTGGATCCGGTGCATACGACCCGACTGCCCATGGTGGTTGGCCTTCGGGAGACTTATGATGAGGAAGAGCATTGATAGTAGCGGACCCGCTGCCACCAGAACCTCGGTTCCCAGACGCAGATGCGGTTCTGAGCTTGGGCAGATTCTTTCCACCGGCTGCCGATGTTCGATGGGAGCTGGATGGGCGGCGTGGAGAGCTCTTAGACAAGCTGCGAGTCGTCCTATTGGGAGGAGTAGATGAGTTCGCTGTCCCAGGCGCCGACTTCTCTGGCGGTGTAACCGGTGGATCCTGAGATTCAAGAGTTTGAGATCGAGTCCGAGTTGCAGGATAAGAAATGCTCTGCACTTCATCCGAGTCGATGGAGCTAGACCTGGCTCTCTTCAGAGGGGAATTTCGTTCCAAAAATTGCAGTGGGATCGGGGCCGGCGAGGCCATATTGACAGGGATCTTCGATGGAGTATTCGATTTGCTCCGAGCTGCAGCCAGTTTCAGTGCGACACGTTCGGCCTCACGTTCCTCGGGAAGTCTCAGATCGAAGTCGTTATCCTCGAAGAGACCGCTGTCGTCTTCACCACCCTTCTCGAATGAACTGTCCCAGGCGTTTGCATTTGGGCTTGTGTTTGGGTTCGCATTCCCTCGAGCCTCAGACATACGACCCATCGACAGCTTCCTTGATGCAGTCTTAACCCATGCCTCGCTTGCAGTAGGTGTTTTCTTGAACTCGACAGACTCTATTCTCATCAACTTGTCGCGGTGAATCCAGCTAGAAGCCTCCCGGTTGTCGATGTCACCTGATAGATCGTACATTGCCGTAGCGGAGCTGTTGATATTCGGCAGAATTTCAGTGACACCGCTGATAGTCGACAATCGATTTGCGGAGTAGAGGTCGATCATAGAATCCCGGCCGTCTGCACTGCTTGGTGAACGACTGGACAGGGCAGGAGCACGAGGTGCAGCAAGAAAGTCGTCTTGAGAAATGTCGGCAGGGTTGGTGGCATAAGCATTCCTCGGAGTATCCCTTGAATAATCGCTGGTAGACCGACTGTAGTTTGCCGAAGGCTTCCTATTCTCGACTCCCTTAGGCTTAGTGACGGAACTGGTCCTAGACCGACTGGTGGTTCCGTTCCTGTTGGTGTTGGTATAACTATAATAGGTATTACCATCGTCCTCCTATAGTAGTAGCAAATGTGTATTTATAATTAGTACCAATGCCACATATCCCAGCGAATATCGTCCATAAAAAAAAGAATAAAAACTCACAGGAGCGTCTATTGGTACCGAGTAGTCCCAATCGCGATGACCGTGCGATGAAGACGGCGGGGTGATGCTGGCGACACCTCGAGATGCAGTGATGCTAGCCATTGCGAGGTCGAGGGGGTTCCGGTAATTGGCTTGTGGCCTGCAAACTCGAAGGCTGGAGGTCGAAAATCCGGGGTGTTGATTTGGCGGTTTTAACGATTCAAGGGTTACTCCGTCAAGGGAGGACAGAACGAAAGTATTCGCCTCCCTGTGATGACGTTTCTCCCCCCGTTTAACAACTGTCCTGCGTCGAAGATGAAGATGGAAGTGGGGTTGAAGAAGTGAAAGTGGGTTTTGTGATCAGGAGGATCCGTTCTGGTTGGCCGTGAGCCAATCTTCGGTCGACAGCCACTTCGCTGGAGATGTAATGCCACGATAGAATACAGCGGGCGCTACTGTGATATGACTTGTCGAGGAGGTTAGGCAAACACTCCTTTTTTTTTTCGGTTCAGTTCCAGTGTTTTCAATACCGTCGACAGAGATCCGATTCGATAGAAATGAGTCTGACAGATTTAAAAATTGAAATATCCTGTCAAAAATAAAAATCTTCTATTTGAATCTGAGGAAAACACTCCGTGATGTTTCGAAATGTAGATAAAAAAGAGGCTTCTATGAGATGCAATGCAGGGTGTCTGATGAAATGCGAAATTAGAGGCTGTTAAATGTTACCGGCGGAGGGCTGCAAGAATCCAGGGTGACCGATGATGCTGAATGAAGTTGATTTGATGCAGGACATACACACCAAGAGAAAAAGAGGAAGGCGGCTAGAACGATGGAAGATCTTAAGATTGGTCGGAAGATACGAACCAAGGTCTGTCCGGCAAGGTTGTCTGTCCGGATGCTGGTGATTGGCAACTTTCTGCTGGAGAATGGCAGTGGCAGCTGGGATTGCGCAGCGATGAGGAGGTTTTTCGAGGAGGCGGATTTTGTTGGATGGGATGAGATGAATGGCAGGAGAGAAGGGTACCTCTAGCACTAGGTAGGTATCTTCACAGGAAGAAAATAAAATAGAAGGAAAAAAAAAAAAAAAAAATAAAAGGAAAAATAGAAAATAGAAAAAAAAATAAAATGAAATAGAAAGAGGACAAGGGATACTACGACAATGCAACGACGACGACGATGACGATAATAACAATAATGTTTCTGCTAATATAACAAACCGACAATTTTCCAACCGCAATCAATGCAGCAGATTGAGAGAGTGACGAAGCAAGAATAAAAAATAAAATAAAATAAAAGACGAGACCAGATCAGTCAGTCAGTCAGTAAGTACCCTGGGCTATGTCAGTACTTAGTGAGCAATTGCTTGCACAAAAAACAAAAAAAGAAGAAGAGGAAGAAGACAAGAGGATCCTGGGTGTGTGCAGGTGGATATCCAGAGAGAGGAAGCGGATGAGGAGGAGTAGGAGAGAGGGCGAGTGATCAGGCCAAGGACCGAAGGGCCAGAAAGGAGACGACGGGCTACACACGCGAGCCAAATCGAGGGAGACGATGCATACAAACTATCTGCGATGTCTGTCTGAAATGGATACTACATTACCATAACCAGTTACAGGCCTAGGTATGGTACCAAGTGCAAGGAGAGCGCGCCGGAAGGGATCTATCTCGACTCAACCTCGCCCAAGGTCGGAGAAAAGAGACACCAGAACAGCTGACCGATGAGAGACTGTCAACTCTGCAAAGGAGCATGCAATGCAAGACGTGTGTGCTCGAAGACTCAAGACTCAAGACTCAGAGGCAAAAAGAAAAATCCGCTTGGGGGTTATCCCAGGTCCAAAGGGGAAGCCAAATCTTAAGACCCTCGCCAGATGCACAGAATCACACAGCAGACAGCCCCGACAGGCTGCTGTCTTGTCAGGTCAGCAGCAAATGAGGGCTCTTAATTCTGAGTGCTATTGAATCTCGAAACCCGGCACTAACACGCGATAGGTAATATGGAAATTAAGCTCGTGGATTCCGATACGTTGACCCGAACAAATTTCGAGAGAGTCTGGGCGGCCAACCAAGTAGCCGTCTGGATCCAGAAAAAATTTCAAGAGGCCGAAGGGAGGGTTCGGATGAAATTTGATGTTTTATTGCGACGTGAGAGAGAGAGAAGCCCAAGCCCCGACCACAGGTTCCAAAGACCAGACTCCGGAGGTTGTGAGCCTGTGATATTATGAATATGATGAGGGAAGGGAAGGGAAAATGCCCTTCCAGGAAACGATGGGGCCATCTTTTCAAAGAAGGGAGGCACCGAAGCCTAGGGAAGGAGTTATTCCTTTTCAGGAACGGATGGCATGCCGCAGACCCTCCCACAGCGATGCCGGTGGAGCAAGATGTCGAGACACTGCAGGCGATGAACGGACCAGGCTAGCTAAGGCGGGGGTCAAGAAGCTGCCTCGAACGTCTGGGAACCAGGGTCTCCCACGCAGGGAATTTTCAAGGATCGCGACCTCGAACCGCATCCAAAAAATCATCCGAGTATCGATCTGACCCCGGCGAATTCGCGCCTCATTCTTTTGCAAGAAAACAAAAAAGAAAAAGAGAACGAGCACCAAAACAACGGTTGCGACAGGGTTACAAGCGACCTTGAATTCCATTCCACATTCTCTCATGATTATTTCGTCAAAGATCAACAGCGGCATTGATGTTTTTGTCTCCCAACGGCTTTTACAAAATTTGAACCCTGTGAGATTTGAAGATTTTCAGGCGAGGGTATCCAGAACTTGGTGGGGCAAAAAGGAAAATCCTGCCTGTATGGAACCAATCAAACGCTGTTAGCGGACGGATGAGAACCCAGTCATTTGGATTCTATGCATACGTCCATTGCATCTATACCCTCGACAAGCGAGGGTGAAAAGGGGTGGTCATCGGGACAGATATCTTTGCATTGCCATTTGTCGACGGCATCGACGCTACTGCGAGACGATTGCACGATGCTCAGCTGGACAAAAGTTAGAACAGTTCGACTCGAGTCGCACAGTGTCGCACCTACCATGTGAACAATTAAACCCACCTAACTTAACTCGAACTGTGAGATGAACAGTGCTACGAGCTAGTTCTGTTTCGACTCAAAAGATAGAAACATATAAAACATCCGAGGCCGCAGCCTGAGACCCAGACCCGGATCTCATGAACGCCACACAACACATCGCGATGTCAAGTCCGGAAGGTGAGACTCGGACCGAAAATACCTTCTGCATATAAATCTGGACGCTCGAATGGAAACAAGGATATCCAGCCCGAGGATAACATTTTTTCTTTCGAAAGGAATAGGGAAAGCGTAGCCGTTGCATTACTAGAACTGCAATTGTTACATCCACTAACTAAGGCAGCAGAGTATACAAGGTATCATGTATCCAACATGCATTAAAACCTCTACCTAGTCGCTCGAGATATTTTTATAAAACACGTATCTCGCTCCGCAGCATAAAAATTTATTATTAATTTTTTTCTAATATCAAATCCCGGAATCCCAGTTCAAAAGTATATTTTGGCCTCCAAAACCAGTCTGATACCAATATACGATACTTAGCTATTGCTCCGATCAATTAACTATTAGAATAACCGCATAATGTTATTATATTGAATCTACATTGCCAATTTCGTTTAGCGGGGTAATATTATAACTACTATCTAAACATTATCCTCAACCCCAACCACAATACAAGAATCCCTCCAAATTTTCCCCTCGCCCACTTCATCAAACGCATGATCTGCGTAACCGCCGTCCCCAACGTTTGCCAAACCTGACAATCATTCAATAGCACACCTCCCTGATCCCTCCACACCCCAGCCACAGCAGCCCACACCGTCGTAGCGGCACCCTGCGCCGTGGTTCTCCACAAAAACTTCCAATCTTCCTTCTCCCCCCACTCTTCCTTAGTTGCTTCATCCATATGTTTCTACAATCCGGTCCATATCAATCCCGGATTAACAGAAGTAGCATGGATACCCATACTCCCATATCGGTGGTCTATCTCATTCGTCATCCATATATTCACACACTTAGATTCACCATATGAGATATCTCCATGGATCATAAGACGTTTTCGTGAAGTTGTAAGCATTAAGAGGTGGCGGGTTATGGCGTGGGCGCCCGACGTTACGGTTACTACCCGAGATGGGGATGAAAGGGTTAACGAGGCTATCAAGACGGGTTTTCGAGGCTGGAATAGGAGGAAGTGGCTTAAGTGATTAACCGCGAATTGGGACTCGAAACCGTCAGGGGTCGCAGAAAACGGTGTGGTCATAATACCTGGGGACTTGATGTTGGGTCTGATGGCCTGGTTGCGGTAGTTAGTGCTTATGTTGGGGGGCTTAATAAAGGCACGTACCCGCATTGCAATTAGGAGATCCAACGTATCGCTTTTCCGCAAGAACTCCGTAGCTCTACGCCTTACGCTTTCCAGACTATCAATGAGAATTATTGGTATTTTTATGCGTTTCTTCAATATCTTTCGCGATAGCTTCGGCTAAATCGACCTTTTCCTGAGAACCGCCCCGAGCATTTATAAAAACCTTCGCACTAGTAGCATACAGCGCTTTGGTAGTTTCTACGCCGATACCACTAGTGCAGCCAGTGATTAGGAAGACTTTAGCATTGAGTCTTCCAACAAGGCCTTCGTCTTGAATGGTTTGGAAGGCAGTGGGGCGGACGCCACCTACACGTTGAGGCGAAGCATTGATAGATATCTAATAGGTTGCTATTGCCGCAGGTTTTGTATTTCTGTAGAGATTTTATAGTACTTCGGAAGGAGAGTGTATAAGATTGCGTGCTGATAATACTGAGGGCTTGCAATTGACTAAAGGGAATAGATCTTCCTTAAGACCCGTCGAACAATTGGCATCTGACCAATAGTCAAACCTCAAAACTAAGCGGCCGGAAGGCAGTCCATGATACCAGTCCATTCGAATCGACCAATAGCGCTCTGTCGTAGTTAAGTTCAAGTATCATGATATCATAATACATGATTGCACTTTAGTCTTGGCCCCAAACCACCCATCAGCCCACAAACATATTACCGCGATCGGATCTATCGTGTATATATTGGTATTCTTAATGCGGCTCTGATGTTACAATCCGATAGACTGTAAATAGGCTTTTCATTGTGGTTGTATTATCAATATCAATACACCCCGCATAGGAGTTAAGCGGTGTAAACCCGCGGACTTAAAATGTATAATGAGAGGTATAAAATGTTATTAGTAATATTCATTATCCATGGTACAGTGTCCCCAGAAACCACGATTCTGTATCACAAAGTTAAAATTTTGGAGATAACGGTTCCAACGGTCCACAAGACCAGTTCCGATGTAGCTGTGGCACCAACTGAATATAGACTTTTTGTGAAACCATTTATCGCTCGAACAAACGTTAACACTTGTTACATATATTTGGGGAATGATTGGGAGTTCGAAGCTTCATGGTACCCTAAAGAATATTATTCTGTTAAAGTTCCTCAGCTAAATCGATGGAGCTTTGCCGGCTAAAATCATTAACCTAGCTAGAGGCTTATATCTATTTGCGTAGAAGTGAACAGAGATGTTGGTGTTGGATTTTGGCGCTAAATTTTTTTGTTGTTGGGAATTACCCGTTTTGGATCCGTTTATTTCCTATATTGGTTAGAATCCTAATCCGGCGACTGGAATCTAGTATCTAACTCCAAATTTAAAGGCTAACGCTTGCAGGAACTGGAAGATGGCCGCCTCTTCCCTACGTCATGAATCAGTTTACTCTGCTTTGTTTTGTTTTAGCTTGGGTTTGTAGCCAGCTTATAAGCCTGTTCTTACAGGCAGACTTGTCTACATAGGTTGGGATTACTACGAAACTAGGTTGGGATTATGTTCTAAACGCATCTGTCAAATATGTCCGTTAAATTGAACTTGACGGGTATTAATTTAAACTGAGGTAGATAGGGTCATCCGTATGCACTATGAGTAGTCTCGAATCTAATGACCACTAATACTTATATAAATGAAATTTTATATTAGTAAATCTAGTGAACCTCCAATTCCCGACAGTAATCTTGTACATAATATTTGTTATCATATGGTATCATTAAACCAGAACCTATATCCCTTTAGCAGCGCTATCCCGGGCTGATGTTTTCCTCCCAACTTTATATACCGAAAGCTTATATTAATGCGGACACATTCTTTTTTCCTCCTTGCACTGCCAATCCAATAAACACAACCCACTAACTTCCACTCCAAAACGGAGTAACTGGTAGCATTCTCGTCCAATAATTTGAGTCCCCTCCATCCTTAAAGTAGTGATCCGCAGAATTTCCCAGCCTATCCTTACTGTTTACATCCGCTCCAGCAGCCTTCAAAACTTCTATCACCTTCTTATGACCCGGTCGGCTTGCATAATGCAATGGAGTCCACTTATCCTTATCAACGGCATCGACTGCAACTCCATTATCTAAAAGAAGACGCACCGTATCTACGCTTCCGCCCATGGCCGCATAGTGTAATGCTACGCGTCCAAAGCCATCTTTATTCGTCAACGATGCGCCCCCCGCGAGCAGATTTTTGATGACATTAGCGTATCCATAGATCGCAGCATACTCCAGGCCTCCTCGTCCTGAATCCTCGACCGCGCTTAGGTCGGACCCTCGTTGAATGAGCATTTCGATAATTCCTTCATCCGCGTCTTCTTTATCGATGGCTGTGATCAGCGCATCTCGGCCATACTTGTCTCTTAAAAGTAAGCCAGGCTGATTCCGCGACAATAGTTCCATAACTTCCTTAAAGTGAAGTTTCGAAGCCGCAAGATGCAGTGCGGTCCGCTGGTCGTTATCCTGCACATTTTGGTCCGTCTCTTTATGCGAGATGAATTCCTCTACAACTTCTGGTCTGTTCTCAATCGCGGCGAGATGTAAGGCGGTCCGCCTATCCTTTTGCCTGCCGTTGATGTCTGATCCTCGGTCGATGAGGAGCTTCACTAAGTCAAGTTTGCCTTGGCGCGCTGCCACATGTAGAGGTGCCATGCCCTCTTTATCTCTCGCCAGTAGATCGGATCCTGAATCTATGAGAGCCAATGATATCTTGTAATGCCCCATTTCAACTGCGAGGTGCAGGGCGATCTGGTCAGTGGGTCTTGCTTTTACGTTCGGGTCCGCGTTGTGCTTGAGCAATATCGTAATAACTTCATGATTTCCGTTCTTTGCAGCAAGGTGCAATGGAGTGTAGCCTCTCTTGTCCATTTGATTGATATCCGTTCCTGTTTGTGCCATCCAGTCTAAAACCACGTGGTAGCCTTTAGCAGATGCTTCCAGAAGTAGATCCGACTTGTCAACTAAATTGAGGAGCAAGAATTTGATGATTTGAGGTCCGTTGGTATAACCGCCAGCGTTATGCTTGTCGATAACAGCATACAAAAGGTCTTTGTCGATGGGTCCACCGTAGAAAAGAATTAACCGCGCGATTTCAATGTATCCATATTGAACAGCCAACCCGACTGGAACTTCGTGCTCGTCATTCCATGTATTTGCGCCAACACCATGTAGCAGAGTTTGGAAGACTAGGTTAAGGTCTCCCCTCGCAGCTGCCGCATGAAGTCTGAATGGCTCGATAACCTTCTGCCGTTTTGATAGTTCCGGTATTTTATCGATTGGGAATCCAATGAATCTGGCCGCGAACTCCGTCATTGCCTTTCTTGCTGCTGGAACAGATTGGTCTTCTGAACCAAGGGTCTTATTAAAAACGTCAATAAGACGCAAAAAGAGTCCACCTGCTTCTCCATACCGATCCTGATCTGTAAGGATATTTGCTTTCCTCTCGCAAAGATAGGTAAGACGGTCACAAGTCTCCCTAATGGAATCCTGCGATTTGGACTGTGATTTGGATATTGTAACAATTTCCTCTAGAGTGTCGAATGGATCCTGAAGCATATGGAGTTCGCACAAAATTGGGATAAGTATTCTGTAAGAATCTTCAACGGAGACGGAACTACTCAGTTGTAGAACTTCAGCCAGGCTGCGGATTGTATCATCGAACAACGTCACGTCCCCTGCTCCAGACCCGTCCATGACACGTGTATCTCCACCCAATTTCTCTACACATTGCATAAGGTCACCCAAGAAGCTTCCAAGTAGATACTGGGCACTTATTCTCTGTAAGCTAGCTTGAACAACAACACCAATTTGCGATGGTGGTGGCTGGGCCGTGGTGGCGGGCATCGTTTGACGGTTAAAGATCCTTCTTCCATCTATGTCGTGGTCGCGACAGAATCCCGGAATATCATCTATTTGCTCGCTTGGGGTGCCTCTAGAAATCCACCAGTCGTATATTATACGATTGAATCGATTATTAGGTCCAACGATCCACAGATTTGGTTGCGACGTAAGAGGGGAGATGTCGGTGAAACTGGACATCCAAAGCGAAAACATAGCTGCCACCTCTTCCTTGTCTACTGTCCATGGAGTCCAAATGTTATCGATTTTTTCTCGCTTCAGTGTGATCTGTAGTTCGCTCAGCCCGCTCATAGAGTCACCCTCGATCGAAACCGGTATCTTCCAAGTAAACCTGGAAATGTCTTCGTATCCTTTCTTCAAGGAATGTCTCCCATTGGATCTGTCAAACGCCCAGTGCATGGTATTTTGAAGAGTACTAACTAATTCGTCAACAGTTTCCGAAAACTGTGAGGGCCATTTCGTCAATTCAGATAATCGGACCCGTGAACTGAGAATCTCATTAGCATAGGCCGCGACAGCCGAGGGCGAGCTAGTCGGGACAGGTGAAAACGGTGGTTGAAATACGTTCGAGGTTGGTACGATTCGCCAAATATGACATTTGTTGATATCTTTTGCCATAAGATCCAGCTCATAACCTTCAGGGAGCTCCTTGGTTTGAGGAATTGCAGAAAGATTTCGTCGGACATAAGCTTTCAAGAGGATCATAATTCCAGTCGCAAGTAGTTGAGCAACGGATGCCGACCAGTTCATCGCACGAAGCCTTATTAGAAGGTTATTGTCAGCTTCCTGCACAATATGCAACAGAATCGAGGTGGCCATTACCCTATAAATTGAAGTACGAAGCCTACAAAGCACTATATCAGTACGGTATCTTATCATCGACCCTTTAGTTAATTTTAGCTAAAGGGGGGGGGGGGGGCTTGACTTACAAACGACAGTGACCACAGATCCGAGTAAGGTCCAAAATTCCAGTCTGTGTAGATTCGGTGCCTTTCGAGAAGTCCTGATAACTCTACCATCGCCTTTATCATATATAGCATACGATCGGAAGGACTGATCACCGACAGTTTGCCCACGCTGCAGCCAGACCACTTGATATTGCGTATTGTTCGCCTTCGCTTCCCATGTCTCTTCCACAGTACTAGCTTCGACAACATATGCACAAAGAAATGAGCCCAACATGATACCGAGAGTACCGATGAGAGTGAGTGGAAATGCATATTTAGGGACTCCGCTTGCTAGGTTTAGGTGTTGTGTATTTGGATGAAGCGTAATGATGCCGTCGTATATAAGAACACCGAATTGGAGTGCAACGCCGATTACGGCAACAATGGCGTATTCCCACGGGCGTACCACACCGCCAGAGACATTCAGGAAGATATTTGGGGCTGCTTGTGAGCTTGGGGAGAGTTCCGAGGACTTGCTTGAAGTTCGGGCTGCGGTTCGTCGAAAAGGTCGTAACTTCTTTTTCCCCAAATTGTTTCCCGTCTCGAGTTCCCGGCTGCTCGCCGATACGAATATCCCCCTTTCCTTTGCGATTTCCAAGGAGAGAATTTCAATATTATTAGCACCGCTACCTAATTTTTGCAGACTGTGTGTGCTTCTGTTGGAGGTATCGTATATCAATTCTACAGTCGAAGGAGATCCTATCACTCGAACAATTCCGGAGCCGTTCCAGAGCTCACATATATCTTCAGACGTCGAGCTAGTGGTGACCAACAATTTGTGAGTGAGACTTCAAAGAGTGAATTTCATGGATAAAATGCGCTCTACCTCATAAGTTCTAGCTCCGCAGCAGCATCAGGTTCTCTGGCCCTGCCAACAAGGGCTTGTAACCATCGTGCACCCCCTACTCTAATCGCTGAGATAACACCAGTCAAGATTCCAATGGGTGCACACGCAAATATCAGGTTTTCAACCCATGATGTGCTGTGGCTCAGGAATTGAAGTGCAACCCGTTCGCCAAAGAGAGTTAGTAGGGGACCTGCGATCAATATACTAGTTAGTGTCTATCCAAGCACTTCTATAAGGTAGTATATGGGAGTCAAGGAGCTGGAGTTTTTGCCCTTGCGAAGGTCATTTTGTGTTGTTTTGCCTTGATAGTGTCTCAACACCAAGCACTGGCGCCGAGGCTGCGCTAAACACTTTTCTGAGAATCTCAAGCTAGCTATCTCAAGCTAGACTTCCCGCCTGTTTGTGCAACTAGCTTTGCAGGGTCCACCAGACTATCTTGATATTCTCACACGCTTGAAAAATGAGGGAGGAAAGCAAAGCGGTTACACAAAAAAAATAGAACTCACCTAAATCGCTGAAGAGATTATTGGAGAAATTTGAAGTCTCGCCGGTGTCTTCGGAGTCAGCCCTTGCAAACGAACAGTAGGAACTTAGAGCAAGAGTCACGAAGAGGAACAGCATTGTGAACTTGTGCTCAGGGAGCGAAGAATCAATGAGTGTAAAATCTGATAATGAAGGCAGCTGGCTTCGTAATATATTGACAAAGCTTCCCTCCCGAAACTTTTCCGGCCGCCCCACCTGGGCATGCGCGAAGCTTTTCTGGCTCATTACTCGAAACCTGTTTTGCCAGGTAATCTCAGCCTTCTGTGCTTTCTTTGTGAATTTGAAGAGGATTGATGCAGATGTGTGAACGCCACCAGGCCAAGAAATATGCAAAGTTGCACCTGAATACGGGTGTGAAGGGACGTTATTCGCTAACGCCAAGCTGGGGGGGATGATTTTGTGTAACGATTCTTTCCAGAACTTTTTCAAGGGTTTGTGGGGACTCAAGCCGGCTAGTTCGTGGGGACTGTGCGGTATTTTTAAATGTTTTGCGGGAAGAGGGGTTGAAGGCGGGAGGATGCTGAACTGGTATGTTGATGCGATTTTGCAGGTAGAAGACGATGGTCTTTTGTCGACAGTCTATCTATATACCACTATCCGGTAGGGAAGGTCGTATTCCCGAGTTCGACGGAAGGCATTTGACAAGGCTTCAAGGTTGAATATTATGACATCAGATCCGCCATGCGAATTCGTTGTCTATCGTTGTTTATGCAAACCCGATTGAAGACTTACTCGCCACAGACGGAAAGTGCTGGCTAACCAACCATTCGACCCTACACAAAAGGCCACAGCAGGAAGGTAAGGACGTAGGGCCAGCCCAAGGATCCAAGGAGCCCCCCAAAATCTAAAAATCAACACTAGCAAGGGCAGACAGCTGAAACTACTCATGCAAATAGACAAAGCGTACAGCTGCAAGAACAAAAGGTTGATTAAAATGCTTGAGAGCTTAAGAGTGTGGGTTACGTAAAGATGGTTTTGAATTTTCCGACCCCAAAGATGATCAGTCCACTCCCTTTCCTCGTCGGCTAATAGGATCACAACTACACTGTCTAGAAAGATTTTCGCAAATCACAGTTTCCCTTCAGAACTTCACGATGAGTGCCGCATTGCAAACTACCAGAGGGGCTCGTAGGCGATTTTGAGGAAAGAAACTATTATATTGCCAATTGCTAATTACAAAGTTTTTAACACAATCTACTAGCAACTAAGTAGCTTAGTTTCAGACTGCCTGTGTGCAACTCAGTAAATATTCGGCACGATTGACTAATTTTCTGGGTGGGGCCAGCCGGGGAAGGACAGGCAGAGCAAACGGCTCTGACTGCAGCTGCAGGAGATATCACAACGGCAAAATCCGTTTTTGGAGTTGACTTGGTCTGGACACAGTCGAATGCCTGCCTGCAGTAGTAGAAACTGTGGTCAAAGGAGACTTTAGGGTACGATAGGAGCGAAATCTACACATAGACTAGCAAAAATCGAGGGGATTGTGCCGGGGAATAGTGAACCATGGTACCTGTACCTTCGATTTCGATATACAATATTATCCAGTGTCGGTCGATTTTATAGGCCTAGCTTTCCTACCACATGCACAACACATGTGCGCCCTTTCGTTTAAATCGTCCAGCCTTTTACGTGCAACACGTACCTTGAGTTATCACCATCTACAAGGTGGCTAAGGTGATACCTAGGTAGTTACAGGTTCTCCCCAGAGTTTTGTATTATAACTTTGGTTCATGATCATCGTTCCTGGTAAAAGGCATCCGGGATGTGTTGACATGTTGTATTTTTCGAATACTTGGGACACGAAGGTTCGCCGAGACTAGTCTGGCCTGACAAGGCGTTTTCTAGTGCACTAACTGGTGTTAGTGGACGCTAATGAACCCTTTCTCCACATTGACATTTGTTGGCATGTTCGATAGGCACACCGTTAGACACTCTGTAAAGCAGGGCATAAATAATTAAGCCCGTGAATACTCAAAGACGCGTTGCAAAGGGGAAAAAAAAAAAAAAGAAAAGTGATCCGAGCAAAGAGAAATCCTTACAATTAATTTATCTCGATGATTCGACCTTCTAAAACCATATCATGTATGTACTTCTGTCTACGTCCGCGCTGAAGTTCGATTTTGTGTGCGTCTGCTTTCTCGCGATCAGTCAACATTCCACTATCATAACCGAGTTTGTGCGCCAAATAGTCAGCCAACTAGACTAGCGCTCGCTAAGTATTCTCTTTTTTGCTGTTTAGTTGCCTTCGGGGCTTAGTGTGGCCAGAAGGGTCTTCTTCCAATCTTGGTTTACGAGTACGCCTTCATAGTTAAAACCAACATGAAGATAGGGGTCGTGGCGTCGGTAAGTACCAAGAATTAGACGAGCCTCTCGTACTTCTCGAGCTTCGCCGCTTCCCACGTCACTATTCTCGGAGGTCTAGCCCTAGTAAATCGATAGTAACGTCATGCTTAAGTATCCAACAGTGATCCTGGGTTTTTGACCCGGGTTCGAGTCTGATTTACAAGACAAGTCCAACAACTAAGATTCCAACTCGCATTTCAGTTTTGCTAGCTTTGGACCCAAGAGTTACTGTAGTTATCAAGAAAGAGAATGGACAAGGCTGATGAGAACATTGCGATGGATATATATAGTCCTCGATGGATCCTCTCATTGCATAAGTACGAATTAGTCATCGTGACTGAAAGACAATATATACTCCAATCTCTACGGAAATTACCGCCTTATTATACTTTGCATGGGACTGGGCTCCCGAGATTGTATAAATAAATTTGGGATAATAAGTTATTAGATTGCAGGGCCTTTTATGCATCTTTTTGAAAAACCCATTGTCGGGAAGGGGATGGGCTCATGGATACCTGTCTGAAAACTTTGAAAATGAAAGGAAGTACATTATTTAACCCAGTGTCCGCCCCGAAACAACATCTAAAGCTTTATTTGAAAAAATTGAGTAGTGGGAGCATGTTAAGAAACTGCTAGCTCGGAAACGAGCTTAATATGGGATCCTATGGCTGTCTAAACAACTGATCTCAAAAACCCTATCTATGTAACAGTATATGGGAAGTAATATTTCCAAGACTACTAAACCATGCCTATTAAATGCCAAATCCGGTGCATGTAGTGTCACACAGAGTGCAGCCCACTTCGTGGTTGAGGAGACCAATATAGTGTTGTTTTTGTTGTATTTTCATTTTCAAAGCTGCTAATACTAGACAGCTGGCGTCTGGGACCGAAACTAGAACTGTATCTGTTACCACTACTCTTTAACGTCTGCGACCAAAAGGAAACCGACCCAATCGAACCAGCCTCGACGCTCGCAACCAATTGGTCGGAAGAACGGGGATCAAACCAAATAACAATTACCACGCATCACCCACCTATCAAAGCCCATCGAAAATCAACCCAACCTTCAAACTGGCGTCCAAAGACCCCTGGGAGGCTTTTCTCCCAGCCCGGATATCCTCCTTCCTCACCGACAACCTTACACCTCTGTCTCATCGGTTTAGCTACGAACTCGCATACATTCAATCCCACCTCCCACCGTCCCTTCGTACTACCGACGCGAATCTTCTATTGACCATAATCCTCCTCGTCGTAATCCCAATCACATTCGTTCTTCCAATGAAGCGATTTCTCAAATCCGTTACTGGCTCGTCGCTCTTCGATGACGATGAGAGTAGGACCGAGGATACAGTTTATGTCCAACAGGGTGCAAAGACATATACCATAAATTTCCCAAAGGGAGATCTAGACTCCAAAACGATCGTGAAGGATCTACGGATTGCGGTTTTGGATGCCCTTGGCCTGGCTCACGATCATTCGATCAAGCTGTTGTTCTCAGGAAGCCACTTAAAGGACGACGAAGCGCTATTGAGAGACTTTAAAGTCAAGCACGGCGCAAAGATCCTGTGTATGGCGTCGAAGTCGAAACTTGCGCCTCCGCCATCCGGGAGTTCCAGGCCATCTGCTAGGAGCACACCGGAGCCGCCGAAAAAGAAGATTATTCCACCTATGGAAAAGATCGAACTTGTTCGGAAGCATATTACCGAAACCGTTCTTCCACTTGTGGAAGCCTTCGAAACGAATACGCCGGAGGATGCGGCGAAACGGAAAGACGAGCATCATCGGCTTAGCGAGACGGTTTTGGGCGAGATGCTGAAGTTGGATTCTGTGGATGTTGATGGAGATGATGGGGCGGAGGTTAGGAAGAAGAGAAAAGTGATGGTTAAGGAGTTACATTCTATTCTAGAGAGGTTGGACAAAGTTGACAAGCAAGCTTGATACACCGAACCTGATCGGATTCGCTTCTTTGATACAATGGGGGTTTTGTTTTTGTTTTGATACATTTACATTGAGCGGGTGTCCATTTTTTACTCTCTTCATGGGCCTTGAGGGTATAGAACGGAATTAGGCTACACTTCGCCGCTATCCTTGTAATTTTTATAATAATTTATCTTTGTGTTTAGAGATCATAAGTATGATGATTTTAATGTCATGAGGTACAGATGCTGTTGACATGTTTCTCAATTTTCAACCCCCCCCCCCAATTTCGAGTTTTGGTTCAATCTTAGAACAATAGTACATAGAATCCTACTAGCTCCCCGGCTCGGAACTATAGCTTCCCTGCTAGCATGTATCCAGTTGATGAGACAACATGCAATAGCTATACCAAGTACATAATTGTCGCACTGCAGCTGCAGCTGTAGCACTTCACCAGTTGTCTATGCTGCTGCTCGGGACCACTTCGTGGAGGCTGGTTTAAAAGATTATGATACTCTGGTCTCGTTATGGTATTCCAATGCCATCTGATTTTTAGCTTCCTGCTAATCCGAGCCAAGCTCCAGAGATTTCCAATTACCAGTCCACAGTAAGTACCTTTTCGCACATTTTGTCGTCTAAGTATTTTTAAATAAATTTAAGTATTTATTTGTGTAATTTAAGTAATCGCATTGCCTTAACTAAAGAACCCCACCATTTTTGACAATACAGAGGACCAATAACATG
This sequence comes from Orbilia blumenaviensis, assembly GCA_036872755.1. Classification (NCBI taxonomy): domain Eukaryota; kingdom Fungi; phylum Ascomycota; class Orbiliomycetes; order Orbiliales; family Orbiliaceae; genus Orbilia; species Orbilia blumenaviensis. The sequence goes on from JAVHNS010000001.1 coordinate 3,696,949, forward strand.
ACTGACGACAATAAATAATCCTAGTCTTTTTCTCTCCGCTAGCTCACTACGAGACATTCGCTAATATATTTAGCTTTGCAGACTTTGTGATCCCCCAGTTGATCAACTAACTTCACATGTGGGCATTGACAGCATCAGCCCCTACTTAGTAAAAATTCTGACGATCTGGACTTCATTGACTCACCTATTAGTTTCGGTGGTACGTGGGTGACAAAAATGCATGGGCAATTTGTTTGGTACTTCCACGCAATGCTGCTCATATTATTCTGTCACCCGCGTAGGTGACTTGATGGCTAGGAGGAAATAGTTTCAAATCTTTACCAATTCGAGGTTCCACCCTGTTCTTTAAGTAGTTATCTGGTGACTTTCAGTAGATTGAAAGTGCTCCTACCTGAAGAAGTAGTTAATGTGTATCTCATGATGACCTTAGTAATTATAATTTTGTGGTGCTACTGGGATCGTGAACAGGTGAGCGGTAGAATACGAATACGATTTCAATCCGTGATAAAATATATACATATAAATAAACTTCTTCGGATCCCTAGCCTTCTATTTGACGTATTATTAAACCACATGTGGTACGTAGATCGTGTATGATAAGATAGAGTGCACTGTCCCACAGTAAAGACATCAAAATTTCAGGACCCGTTCAGCCCCCAGCCCCTAATTGTAAGCAAATGTCTTTTAAATTGTGAGAAAGGTAAATAAAAGTCCGCTCTACGCCGGCCGTTTGCTTGAGAGGGTTGGAGCTAAGTTGAGTCGCCGCCGTCTTTGTTAGATAAACACCGTTTTTAGCTGAGAGCGCGAACGCCCCCAAGGCACGCCGTTATCCCCCAAATTGGCAACATCGTCGCACAATGAAATATAAATTCAAACCGCCACATACCAAGAGGGAGTACAAGATTCGATCGGGCTCCGTTGCGAGTCGAAGCTTCCGTCAGAGGAAGATTCCATCATGAGTTGTGATAGGTGGAAAGTTGGCAAAAGTCGCCTAATCCGGCCCACTCTCAGTACTAGCCTAACCGAGCCCGTCGCTTAATAACCAATTACAACATTTCAACTCGACAAAAATGTGTTTTTTTTCTTAAGACCGTTCCCGAGAATATAAACCGGAACTGAAATACGTAAACTAGTATACCGTTTTGCGCCGCACATCCACCTGGCTGCCGTCATAGATACCATCTGCCAACTGCCTCGCATACGCGGCTTCTCGAATCTCTCCTTAATAGTCGGGCAGATATATAACATGCCAGGACCCTGAGACCCTACATAATGCATGATATAATTTAGTTTTGTGCATGCGCCATTCAAAATGTATTTTGAGAACGTTTACCCCGGGAGGCTAGTTGAAGTGACAAAGTATGAAGCTTGAAGTAGTGGTTAGGTTAATATTATATGATGTCTTTGACCTTTATGATAACTTGCTCCGGAAAATCGATGCAGCCTGCGAACCACCGTTTTTAACTTATGTTGTATTCTTAAAATATGGAGGAACTGCGAGGACCAGGCCATGCCCTTTTTCCTCCTTGAAAGAAAGTTTGATCGTGTCGCACTCAGACCACATAGTGGGGCCAGTCGCAGTCGGTGATTAGCCACAGTGCTCGCGACTATGTAGCTCTATCGCACTTTATCCCAATCGAGTATATGGTGAGCTGAATTGAAAGGAATGAATGCATGATCAATTTGAAGACTGCTGCAATTTTCATGAGTGTAATTTTTGAAGGCGCACAGGTCGAGCCGTCTAGCCCCTTCATTTACATCATTTGCTAAAAAGAATAGGATTTTGAATACCAATTAAAAAAAGAAAATGAGGAGACGTAGACGAGGATTGACATATCAACCAATAATGGTATTCTATAGTAAATTGGTCCGAATATCAGCGGAATAGGCCCTGGGTACTGAATAGATTAATCATACTTGTGACCGTTAGGGAAATAATTCTAAAAAATCAGTACGGATTTGTCTTAATTATATGATCGTAAACCGGGCGCGTGGAGGCACGAATCTTTGAATATAAATTGAGCGATGGCAGCATCTTTCATAGCCATGATTACCACCAGTGCACTGCGGTTGCAATAATAATCATATCTTCAATATATTGCTTCAGTTTATTCCCAGCATTATATTAAGTTGCCTCAAAATGCGTATCCAATTGCTTAATGCATTGTTGTTCCTTTCCGCCGGCCATGTCGTCATTGCCTCTGCTGTCGTTTCCGATGCTAAAGGACTTCAAGAGCGGAATTATGGCTGTAAGTCTTCTAATTACTGTGCCCATCCACAAAAACTTCAACAACTGATTCTAATACCCATATCTTAGATTGCCAGCCAACCACCAAGCGTGTGACGACGACGAAGACCGCTTATAAAACGTCCACTAGATGGAGCAAGACCAAAACTGTTTACAAGACGTCTACTAAATGGAGTAAGACTACTACAAAATGGTCAAAAACGGCAACAGTTACAAAGACTCTGCCCGTAAAAACAACATCGGTTACAAAGACTCTGCCCGCGAAAACGACTACTGTCGTCAAATCTACTACCCTTCCACAATCGACTGTCACGTCTACTGCACCAGCATCCACATCGACTATCACGTTCACTGAACCGGCATCCACGTCGACTGTCACATCTACTGAGCCAGCATCCACTGTCACGTTGACTGAACCAGCATCCATATCAATTATCACGTTAACTGAACCACCAATCACGACCACCATTGCAACCCAAACCACTGTCACTGCAACCGTATACACTACATATCCATCACCAGATTTGTCCTGCGATAATCAAGGATTCGCATTTGCTTGGTACAGAAATCCTTATACGAACAACGATGCCCCTCTCTACAGCGATTTTGATGTGGAATTCTTCAAGACTGCAGCTGTTTTGGGGCAAGGAAACACGACCAAAATTGGCGTTGTTGCCGATGGAACCGAGATCTATGGACAACCTGTTAATGCAGGCTCACTTAGTTGGATCGCACTCAACCACCGAGGCTATCTTTTCGCACGTGAGACTGGTGATTATACTTTTATTATCCCATATACGGATGATATCACTTTCATGTGGTTGGGGCCCGAGGCTTATTCCGCCTATAATCGAGCCAACGTAGATATCGAGCAAGGAATTCCATCTGTATCGAGTCCTCCAAAGGTAGTCAAGATTGCGTTAGTTGCCGGTACTTATTATCCTATTAGAATATTGTGGGGCAATGGTCAGGATGCTGCTTCATTCGATTTCACTATCACTGCGCCAACTGGAGAAGTTATTATCAGTAGAGATAGTACCACACCATCTCCATATCTCGTCTCACGCGTTTGTGATAGCACTCAATATCCAAACTTTCCTGCATTTGGCGCGGAGACATCTTGATTATGACATTATGTCTTGTCATATGTATTGGCGGAGCTAACTAGTACTAGATAGTAGCCTGTAATTTGGCTTCTGTAAGAGTTCGGATTTTATATCAGGAAAAAACGATTAATCTTAGCAACTTTCACCCGAAGTTGCTAAGGTTTTGAAGAAAAAAAATGTACTTTAACCAAAAACTTCTAATATTACTAATATTACTAATGTTACCAATCCACACAAACCATTTCTCACAAATCGTAGTTCATATCAACAATAATATATATCGTAGGGGGGATGGTAGACCTGGTAGAAGGTTTCTACGGTTTAAGGCTTCTTGGTGGCCAACACCTAGTGAAGCGATAGCCTATCAAGTCAGCTTGAAAACTCTTAAGTTGTATCCCAAGTTTACTAAAGACTCAAAGGAGAAGGAATTAGAGAAAGGTATAACATTAGCCCCACTATCTAGTATATACTGGTTTCGTAGTATATATATACCGTAGGGTAAATGGTGCATTTTTTGAGGACTCCGATGTGTCTAGAGGACGCCTTAAACTTATCTCAAGCCCTTTAATATGTCTTTACTACTATGAAACATAATTCGAGATTGACTGATTAGCTTGCGTTTGATAGACAGCTCGGGAAACGCACCCTTCCCCTCCACGGTATCATATGGATTTTTGGTGAACTTGGGAGGTGAATGAGGTTCCTGCTCGACTTATAGTTTCTTCATATTGGTCACGAAATAGACCTGGGCCGCGAATACCGTCTACTAAGCCTGCTATTCCTACATAAGGTGGATTTAAAATGAACATTATCTAGGTTTTTGGTAATCTTAAGAGGTGACCCTAGAGCTCCTACGCTGACTTGAGAAACTGTAGTTTCTTTGTATATGTTCTGGCGAACATAAACCTGAACTCATGAGCCGCAGAAGAATTCTGCTAAGTCTGCCATTCCCCTCTATGATAAACATAAATTAAAGCATATTTTTGAACACCATCCCGAAGAATAAGATTTTTAGCGCGGCTAAACCACTGTCGTGGTAGGAGTCTTTCATCTGCCCGACAAGTATTATTTTTTAAATTATACTGGGAGAAAAAACACACACTTGCATATGTGTTTCATCGCATAGTTAGCTAAGGTTACTATGCATTTCTAGAACCATGTACTAGTAGGGATTATAGTCGGTGGCGTCTGGGGAAAGTAGTGTCACCCAGAATAGGACAGTATCGAGCGATCATTGTTTCGAGAAGCTGGGTAGTTCGGCATCGACTAGGCACTCAAGGTATGTGGAGATGTACTAATTTTTTGTTATGTAAGTGTTGCTTCCCTGAGCTCATGAGAAAAGTAGTCTCGGTCGAGAAAAAAAAAAAAAAAGACGGCACTTAATGTCTTAAACCCGAAACCTTTATCTTATGGATTTCAAGACATGATCTTTTTATCGATTAGCCATGGGCCATGGCATCTTGTTGGAATGCTACGCTGTCGAGGATCAAATGGGTCCACAAATGTGGTATGTGGTATAGATCTCATGAGATCCGCTTGGTATTTTAGTTTCCGGATCACGGAAAACATAACCCAGCTATCCATCCAAATATGGCAGCCACACGAGAGCCAATCAAGCAGCCGGTAGAGCAAAGCTTGCAAAGGAGGGGGGTAGCTAAGTGGTGGTGGAAAAGCCCCCGCAATTAACTCCCTTTTCCTATCAGAACTCTCAAAAGCTCATTGTGTGGATCTAGACTTATGCATACTGCACACGGAAGTTGAAGGATCTCCTTTCCGATTATCTCGGTCGTAACAGAATCTGCAGCGGATCCTGTAGACGTATACGTATATAGGGCCGCCAGTGCTACTGTACTTGGCTTGAGGATTGAGTCTAAATTAATCCAGGGCCACGGTCGCACCAATAGCCGTCGCCGCCTGTTGTAAAAAGATTTTGACAATCGGTCCCATGGCCTCGTCCATGTGGTCAAAGAAAGGTTTCGAGGAAAAATTTTTATGGGAATTCCTCCATTTTCATATGCCGAAATTTACTATCGGATATTCCTCCTGTGTTACCCTGCCTGCCTGCTTTTTTTTTTTTTTTTACTTTATCTTTTTGGTCGACCAGACCAATAATTTCTTTGCTAATGGGGCCAGGATCAACGGATATAACTGTCAGTTGGGTGTTTCCTGGTAATGTTATGGCTTTTGAAACAGGCGACCCAGCTCAAATCAATCAATCTGAGCCGTAGCTTATGTAGATTTTCTTCTTAACCTCTGGGATTTTTATTGGTGAGCAGAATCACCTCACCACTCTTTTTTTTTGGAAGGGTGGGAGGAGAAGGGCGCCCCCCTGGACGCGTACCTGCATGAAGAAGAGGTCTGGACGTTGGGGGACACCATGGATTGCATGATCATTATTTTTTTCGGCCGGCAGCATTTTTTTCTACGTTATCTGTGAAGATTGCACATAAAAGGAGATGTACTGGTACCTTCGTCCGGTGGTACAGCGTATGTTTCATGACGGTGCTGGGCACTATACGCCTAGGCTAGTGATAGTGCGCGGAGTGGCTACCTTCTTTTGGGGGCCAGAAATTTTATATTAAAAACGGTCTTGACATGTCGGTACAAGGCATGCGGTTTCGGCAAATAGGGTGGGTTCATGCGAAAGGAATTTCTTGGGCTCGTGAGGAAAACCGAAACCAAAGAAAGAACGAGACGAGAGGGAAAAAAAGGGTCGCTCGTATCTACCCGGCATGAAAGCATGTAAAAAGTGGATCTTGTGCTTTTTTGGGGCGACCGAGGATGGCCGAGAGCGTGGGATGTTGGCGAGGCTCCGAGGCGGGAGATCTCCATTCAATCAGGACGTGAAGAATTTTCGACGGTTTGGATTGATTCCTCCAATGGCGTGCGAATTGGGGGTAGAATGGTGCAGGGAGAAGCTGGGATAAAACAGCTGCAGCTCTGAAGAAGGAAGAGGGAGGAAGAGGAGAAGAGGGGGGCAAGCTGCTGGCAGAGATATCCTTCAGCTCCTTCGATTACCATTCGCCAATTGAACCAGCTGCAGATGCAGATGTGGAAACCTTTTTTAGCCAAATGGAAATAGCGATTGAGCCGCTTAGCGAATTACAAACTCTCTTTCGTCACTTTCAAGATGTAAAATGTCATCAAGGTCACGGAACAAAGCGTGAGAGGTGGGTCGTCTTGGTGCTGCATACTGACATGTCATTGCTGCCAGGGCCGACGGTCGATTCTTATCGAGGGCACGCTAACGCACCGCAGGTTGCATATGGGGACCACTTTATGCGTAGATACGGTTCCTCTGCATGAAGGAACTGGGGACTTAGGCTCCCGGGATCCAGTCGATGGAGCTATTTTTGAACCCTTCGTGGGGACATCCGGACCTTGATTTGATATAATTCTGGCTTCAGCAGGCCCTGTGATCACGTTTTTACTCCGTTGAATTTTTGTTTTTCCCCTAAGCATGTCCAGCCCCCAGATAGATTGAAGGTTAACGTTAGTAGTTAAGTTGAACTGGGCAAGGTTGGGGAAGGGCTAGCGGGGATATTTTTCCCTTCTCTGGGAGGGTGGTTGCCTTTGCCTTTGAGTCCATGAACATCCAGGGTTGGGTAATTTTGTCGATTCTCATAATTAGGCCGATATGAAGTTGCAGAAGGTGACCGCCCAGTGATTACCTATACCTTTGAGGTTACTTTCTTTTGTAAGAAAATGTCGGTGGTGATGGTGGTGGTTACATACATGCAATTTTAACTCGTGGCGTACATGCGCATATGAGATGTGCTATAGCTGGTGTATAGTACTAACTGCACTCAGACAGACGCACGGCAGCCTTTTGGCGTACATACTTCGATACTTCGGACAAACATACCGGCCGGGAGGCAATTAATTGACGTTCGACGTTTTTCTCTGTACTTCTGGCTTCGGAATAGAATAGATACCATTCGAGACTACCCAGGAGGTGTGTACACATATACTTCTATGTCTCTAGATCTCGGGCATCAATGAATCAATCAATCTGGGGCATCTATAATTGACCACACCATAGTTAGCTAGCTAGACAGCGCTAGTTAGTCCAGTCGGTACATGTACAGAACGTTGCATGGAACTAGGACCCGAGTGACACTCGCATACAACCAGAGGCACTAAGCTCGGTCAGTCAGTCGGCTCAGTAAATAATACATCTCGGGAAACCCTTTTGGCGGAAAACATACCCACCTCGCCTACTAGGAGGTGCTGAACCCGTCAAGAAAAGACGCAATTCCCAGTTTTGCATTTCAGCCGCTCGCCTCGAAGAAAAAAGTCCAGTTGCGGTCGCAGTATATACGGATTGCCTGTTATATATTATAGTACCAACTTACATATACATACATTGCGGTACATATTCTACCTACTTTGTATGGCCGTGTGGGACCTCGAACTACAGATCCTCTGTGGCTACCATATTAGTTTGTCGAGCTTTTCGAAGTTCTTCTTCTCTTCAACCTGCCGTTCGGTGCATATTAATTAATTTTCAATCGTGCGAAATCAAAATTCGATCCCCTGCAATTAATTCGCCCTACACACCCCTACATCTACACATCCCTACACGAACACACGCACACAGGATTCGATAATCCACTAGTTATACTGCTGCAGAAGCAGTAACTACTCCTAGCTTCCTGCTTCCTGGTGGTGAAATTCAATTGACCATGCAAGTTTAACCTCATTCGATCGAGAACATCGCATTCGTACGCACGTACACACGGGGTGGGCAGGCAGGCAGGCAGGCAGGCAGGTCCGGTCGACGACCCCATCGATTCTGGGGGACTGCTACTAGCTACTATTAGCCCAGGCTCATGTCATATGTCCCTACGAATTAAACGAATTGAACTGAACGGATTGATTGATTGATTGATTGCATTGCATGGACTCCGTGCATTTTGTTTTTTAGCATTTTACCCTTTTCCCTTCTTTGCCTCTGACCTACCGTTAAATTGCAATTGGCATCCACTCCCGTCGGCCGTCCCTTTTTTCACGGGTTCTGACCGGGGTACTCTGTCAGTAATCCTTTTCGGCTTCCCAGTGCAGCAGTGCAGCGGTGCAGCGTGCATCTTGTTTTTTCTTCTTGGTTCTTTGAGTTTACGTACTGCGTTACTGCGATATTGTATTCTGCTGCCAGTCAGTCAGTCGACATCGCAGGCCGCCGCGCTTTAACCTGACTTGCGTTTCTTCTTCTTCTCTTTATTCCTCCCTCATCTTGTTCTCTCGTTTCTCATACTCTTCCACCCCCCGCCCCCCCTTCTCCCTTCCACTCCCTTTTCTTTTTCTTCTTCTTCTACCCTCGCTCACTTTACACAGTTATTTTTTATTGTTCTTATTGTTCTTATTGTTCTTGGTTTTTTTTTTTTTATTTTTTATATCCTCTCGTTCCCGGTTGTCCTTTCCCTCCTTCCACTCGTTTTCGACTTCCACTCGTTTTCCGTCTTGTCCTGTCTTGTCCTGTCCTGTTTGGCCAAAGGATTAAATACGGGACGGACGATAGTAAGCAGCAAATCAGGCTGGCTGGGCTGCTGGGCTTATTATTAGGTTGGGCGACCGTTACAGTTGGAGCGACCGCCGAGGGGCAAAACCACCCGACGCCATTCTCCTTCAGTTAAAGATCGATGGTTCCGCCGGTCCATGTCGACATCATTGCACTGCATCGAGGTCCGATCGATTATCTCGGTTTTTGAAAGCGTCGACGGTCTGCCTAAGTATTCAAGTTAGTACTTAAGCAAGTACTTAATTCTTTTAAGTACCTCTCCCTATTACTCAGCATAGTGGCGACAACGACAACCGCTACGACATCAATATCGTACATACAATACATACTACTCAGCTATTAGTAGTAGTAGCGGTACTTACTAGTGGTATATACCATCTACCTAACCTCTCCTCCTTCTTCTCCCTCCCCCCCTTCCTTCATCTTCATCTCACTCAAACCTGGATCAATCCTTTTCGTCAATAATATCGCGACTAAGCATATTCGTCTACACATCTGACACACTCACACATACAAATACTCAAAGTCGCAATTCAACTATGACCGCTCAGTACATTATTACAACAGCAACAGCAACAACAACAAAATCATCATCATCAATCACTATTACGCCTACTAAACGCCGCAATCGTAGTAATTCACGACGACGAATTCTCTGAATACCTTTTTTCTTTTCTTTCTTTTCTCTTTCTTTGTTTTAATCGCTGGAGCGACTGACGATACCGAAGCTAACCTGCTTTTGCTCCCTTTTTTTTTTAACGAATTGGAAATAAACCCAAACGACCAGAAGGGAAAGTGAAAGTGCCACCCGCAATTTCCGCTCCTAGATGAGGAATTTTTCGGCATCGTCTTCCTGATACCCCAAAAATACACAACTGCACAGAACCGCCTGCTATTTTGTGGTGGTGGTTCTAGTGCTTGTAGTAGTGGAATTTTTTGACTCTGCCCGTCGACCACAGTATTATACCATCCTCTCGCTCATAACATAGCCTCTCTTTATCTTTTTTCTCCACTTTTCTCACTACGATAGTCACTCCTTTTTTTATTTTTATATCTTCTTTGTTTTCTATTGTAGTATTTTATTTTTGTTTTTTATTTTTTATCTCCATTGCGCTAAAGTGTTCCCGAACTCTTTCTTTTTGTTTTAATTGCTTCCCGATCGAGATAACCTAAACCGCTTCCACTGGCACCCCCTCCACTTCAATAACTACAACCTGAATTACGACAAAAAAAAAACAGCCACTCGGATTCCACATCCAAAAATACCACCAAACGTACATCCACGGATAGCTCGCCTCGGTCGACTTCCGTTCCACTACCCACAAATTCCTGGCGACCCTTAATTACCCGTCTTGACAGCAATCGCTTTGGATCCAGACCGTTCGTTACCTCAATTCATCGCAAAATCCCGATATCTGTGATATTTAGAGACAGACAAAGAAGAAGAAGAAAAAAACGGCCCTACGCCTTCTCAACCAAAAGAAACACAGAAAAAAACAAAAGAAACCGAAATTCTATATTTTAATCACTAGTCCGAATGAATCGCTGCAAGGGACCGGCTCCATCAACAACAACAAATACAAGACCGGCTTGCATACGGCGGCATTTATCTACTTTATAGATTGTATCGCAATACCGGCCCTTTGCTGTGGTCCGAGGCGGTGATGAGGGAGCGGATCAGGCGATATATCCCGAGCTTTAAGCAGAGGAGTCTGGATGGCCGAGGGCGTGGATCGCGAGCGACTTTTTTGGATGCGACGGGAGAAGGGAGGGATGGGACGCCAACGGCTGACGAGCGCGATATGGAAACTGCGCTTGCGAGAGTGCGACAGTTGGAGAATAGTAGGGATAAGGGTCCGGCGGCCCAGCGCAACCGACGGCGCAATGTGGTAGTGGCAAAGCGACAAGAATCCGAGGATGGTCCGATCACTCTACCCGAAACTATCGACGATATAGTGGATGGAAACCAGCCTCCGGTCGGTGTCGCCGGTGCGACGGTAACGGTATCAATTGGATTATCGCTACAGGTTACGACGATTTCATTGGATGGCTCGACGTTCGTTAGTATTAGTTCGTCGTGGTTTACATTCGATGCGACTGGAGGGATCAGTAGTGCGATACCAACTTCGACGTTGGATATGTTGACGACAACTACAGCGACGGCGACTGACACTACCACGACATCGGACTCTTCCACGCCGTTAGAAACGTCTACATCTTCTTTCTCAGAAGCGACTCCAAGCATTCCGACACCTACTAGCTCTCCGATAACATTTTTAACACTTCCCACAACGACATCGGCTACTTCTGCCGCACTTGACCAGGCGACAGTCTCTTTCGTTGATGTTCCCACCGTTTATTCTACAACATTGTCAGCGTCAATGGTTAGTTCTAGAAATATGACAGCCCATGGAATGGTACGAACAACAGTGCGGAAGACATCGACATCACTCAAAACCTCCAGTTCTTCTCGTACTTCTTCATCCTCTCACACCTCTTCACAACCTACATCAACACGAATATCTACATCAATTGTGGCTGCTTCGACAATATATCCGGCCGAAAGCGAACCGACCACGCCGCTTGACTCGCCGACAACATCGGTAGAGACCAGCCCAGATGCCGGGGTTGGATCCAATAATGGATCGCAACCTCTCAGCGAAAGGCTCCCACCAATTTTGGGAGGCGTCTTTGGTGGTTTGGCGGGAATTGGCTTGGTATTATGGGCGCTACTTTTCTTGGTACGAAAAAGACGGAAGACCAGTGAAAGAGCAATTGGGATTCTAGGCCCTGGAACAAGAGGTGGCCACCACCGTGCTATTTCGACGGAAACTGGAGCGGGGTCTGTGGGAGGAATGTCCCAGGCACGGACCTCGTTAATGCCTGGTTTCCTTGGAGCTGGTTTGTTCGGTCGGTCTTCAGCTGATACGTCTGCCGAGCCGGCTGAGAGAGGTTTTGTTAAGATATCTGGGAGGAAACTGCCGTCAATGTACGGCGGCGATGATATGGTTCCTGCGAGCATTGCTGTGGCTAATGCAAGGGCCTCGGTATCTGAGACCGGAAGCCGGAATGTCAGCGGTGGAACACATCATGCGGGAGGAGCGTCGAGCAGCGCGAGAGGGTCGTTTTACCAAGACGATGATATCATGCATGCACCAACGCCCAGCCCCTTCCATCCGGGGGCAGCAAGGACGGCGATGAGGTCTGGTTCTCCAGCCCATGTGAGTCGCATATCTGAAGACGAACCTATGCCGGCTCAAAACAGACGGCCTCCACCACCTCCACCACCTCAAATCAACGACCCGGGTGAAGGTAGTTCAAGGTACCCAACACCCCCACCAGGAGCAGTACGTAGAATGCATTCCCTGATTGGGACTGATGGAGTTGGACGCAGCCTCGCGAGTCAGGATGGGAGCAAGACATCAAGGTTTACGGAAGATGTCTAGCCGTCCCCTCTCTATTACTCTTTCTATCCTCCTGCGAATTTGAATCGCAATTTTAATGCTATCCTCCCTGATACGGACTATGAGCTATGGCCGATGTGAGGCCCTGTATTTTTATTAATACTACTTCGTTGTTCTTTTATAAGTACATATTCAAATCCTTCTAGTATCTTTTTGTTCCTAAAGCCACCTACTTGATTTCCCTTTTTTCATTTCTCTTCTTACAACCCTTTTTTCAACTTCCTTTTTTTCCTTTTCTTCTTTTCTTTCTAGTAATATTATACCCCTTCTGTTATGTCCAACCCTTTTTTTTCTTTCTTTCTTTCTTTTTTTTTTTCCGAACTTCTAAATGCGAATTTTTCCTTTTTCATTTTCCTTTTCATTTTCCTTTTTTTACTTGGTTTCGGGCTGCGACGAAGAGAAAGAGTATGAGAGAGAGAGAGAGAGAAAAGACCCTTTCCCGCCTTCACGATCAGTCAATCTGTATTATATTATAGCGTCCGTCTACCAGCAGTAGCGACTTGATTGAATCTTATATGTACATTGCAGATGCAGATGCAGATGCACCACTATGTAGTACTACTTCCTTGCTCACTTTACTTAAGTACCTATTACCTTAGTACCCATTGCCTGAGATATACATATATATATTTCTAGTCCGGGTTTTCTTTTTACTGAAGAATCGAAAAGTTCAAACGTTCAACAATTATAAGCTTTCAAACGCAAATAACGAGCATAAACGTATCTGATGTCCAGTATCTTTGATATTGTGGATGTGTTTCTGGGATGCACTATACCTGAGGAGTACCTAATTTATATAATCAAAGAGGCAACTCTAGCATGCATGCATCAACCAAGCGGTCTCTGGCGCCCCGAGTTAAATCATCAATTATAAACAAAGCTGGGTCTGCAGCATGTAAACCCGGCTAGCCACTTGTAGACCATGCAAGTAATAGTACTAGACCATTGTTCCGGTTGTTGTTGGTGGTGGTGGCAGACGACACCATCCTTAGTTCACACTGCAGTTGCTCCCCGCTACAGTGCTCTCCCTGCAAGCTGCGGACTGGCTAGCCCTCTTCCAGTTCCTCTGCTTCTACTTCCCTCCTCCTTCGCCTCCTTCAAACCTCTTTCTTCCTTTCATCCCCCACATTCATCCACCACCATCACCGCCACAATCTCCACTCTGCTTTACCGCTCGTCGCTGCTGTCGCCGGCATTGTCGCTAACCTCTACCGTTTCCAAAGGTACAGTATGTTCGTTCTCTATGCTGCAATTCCTCCGACAATGCATTCACCACCTTGCCGTTGGGTTCTGGTCCATGTGGAACGTCCGAGTCGCTAACAGCTGCATGCAATGTTGCTCGGTGGCGGGTGTTGTAGGCCCTGGCAAGCGCACTGTGAACGACGTGACCTCTCTTGCATCACCGCGCACCCACTCTTCAAATTGACCTTGCTTGCCCCTCCACGCACCCGAGTACGTCCCCTCCCCCTCTAGACTTGGCTAGCTTTCGTTTCGTCTTAGTGTCTAGTGTTTCATACTATTGCTGCTGCTGTTTTTGTATATTCAACATTTCATGCTCCAGTGTGTCTATGCATTGCTTTTCCAATTGAGTTCCTGCCTGTGTCTCTGATAGCTTATGATATCATTTGCATTTGCCTATCGGAGAGACTGGTAGGGGAAAAAAGAAACACATTCCATCATGTTGGGATTTCCCAATTAATACGATAAAACCCGATATATCAACGTTGCAAAAAGAGGTCAACACTAACGCAAATTTTCCATTATCCGAAAATTTGTTATATACCACAGGAAAACCCCGAATCTATCCTCCGTAATAAGCATTACCTTAATCTCGAATAAGGACTTATCGAGACCGACTCCCTTTTCTTTTCCGACCTCCGGCTTCCAAGAACCATGTTGGCAGTCGGGAGAAGCCGTCTTGCCGCCAGCAGCGGGCTGTCGCTGCCAAAGCTCAGTGCTATTGTCGCCAGAGCCATTGCTCGTTCTGGACCTCTTTCGTCCGGTGCTGCCAATGCTATCACCAGCCAGGCAACCTTTGCTCCCTTCGTCAAGGCCAATTTACCTCTTTTGACTACCCTTGTCCTTCGAGAGTATGCGACAGCTGCCAAAAAGACCGCTACGAAGAAGACTGCCACAAAGAAGACATCTGCAAAGAAATCGACTAAGCCGGCTGCCAGACGTCGTACCGTTGCGAAGAAGAGCGGCACCCGCCGCACTGCCACCAAGAAAAAGACAGCTGCAAAGAAGAAGAAGGCAGCTCCAAAGAAGAAGAAGGTTGTCAAGAAGAAGAAGGTCGCCGTCAAGAAGCCAGGTATCCGTGTCCAATATGATAAGGCGATGGATGCTCCACCAAGGAGAGTTAGCCCGTACAATCTATTCTTCGTTGAAGCTAGCAAGGGGATTGCCGCTGGAGTCAAGGCCAGCGATAGGGCTAAGGAAACTGCTGTGCAATGGCATGCTCTCTCCGAGACCGACAAGCAGGTAAGAAAATGACGATATACGATTGTGCTTTGCTGCTTGTCATAAAGCTGATGATTATACACTATAGGCCTGGAAAGATCGTGCAGCCGAGGAAAGTATCAAGAGGAAGGCCGCTTACGCTCAATGGCTTGCAAAACAGAATCCAGTGGACATTGCCGCTGCCAACAACGCTCGCAATCGTATCCGTGCTCATCGATTGCAGAAAGGCATCAAGGGCTCCACGTCGATTGCCAGGATTAGGGACGACAGATTGGTCAAACGTTCCCTTACACCTTGGATCTTCTTCGTCAAGGAAAAGATTCAGACCCCAGAGATTGTTGCCCTTGACCGCAGGGAAAAGTTGAAGAGAATGTCCGAGCTTTGGAAGGCGACCACCGATGCCAACAAGAAGGTAAATAGCTCACCTGTTTTGGGCTTTTTGTCAGGATGACTATGACTTTCAATCATCTAACTACCCATCTTGCAACTAGAAATACGCGGATCTCGCTGCTAAGGACGCGATCCGTTATAAGAATGAGAAGGCTGAATTTGAGAAGAAATACCAGAATTAATAACGTATAGCTGGGTAAGTCTAAAAGCAACGTGCGAGTGCCCGAGTGTAGCACCGTTTTCATCGACCCACGTTTTTCTAACCTTATTCTGCTCGGTATAGGTTGTGTTACCCGAGCCTCGTGCCTTGCCACACCTTGATGATCATTAACGCATAGGTAGCGACAAAATCACGATCTGGTTCGATATCGGATTTCTTTTCCCTTGTCTCCCTTTTTTTTGTTTCTGGAACTCCTATATCAGCCTTTTTAAGTTGGTATTTTCCAATTGTTCTCCTTCCAGGTTTTCAACACCGGGCACCAATTATCTTGATTGGCCTTTTTTTTTTTTTTTTTTTTCATCCTCCCCCGCCATAACGGATATCAGCCGCTCTTCGTCTTTATAATCCTCCTCTACTAGGACCACGACTGCATTGATGACTTGAGCGTTTACCCTGTTTTAGGATACATATTTACCTCCGCCGTTATTCATGTATACTAGCAGGACCATCCCCCCCTTGCATCATTGAATCCTTCCTCTTCCGACTCTTTCTACCTTCTGTCACTTTTCCTCTGCTGATGTTCGTTTGTACATAAGAAATATCTCTCCTGTCCCCCAATACCCTCTGTAAGCTAAGGAAGGTGATATATCGGTGCACTCCTTCCCTCTTCTTCTCATCTTTTTGGGGGATATGACATAACGTTGTCTTTTTTTTTTTTTCTCCTTGTTTTTGGGGGGCAGTTTTGTTTTTACGTTGGGAAGGCTACCATTAGAGGTTTCTTCACTTACTATAAGCACCTTCGTCCCTAATCCTTCCTCCTAAACCCCCCAACACCTACATCCAACTTCTAACATCTCCTATATGCCCTTTGGTATGCTAGTTTGCTAATTTGGTCCCCCGCATTTCTATTGGAGCCGAAGTGGATAGATTGTAGTGGTAGTGATAAGATGGCCAAGTAAGAGAGTGTATATATACCATCCTGGGGAAGAGAGACATATTAATGCCTAATGGAACTGGTCGTGGTTGGAAGGTTCTGGAGTGTATATAAGTCGGTATCTTGTAGCGGGGGGGAGATGGGATGAAAAAGAAAGAGAGGGTGGGGAGAAAAAGAAATGTTTTGGTACATTTTACGAAAGAGGAGCGGGACTAGTCGATTTATGTGTTTATATTGTCTCATAATAACGGATAATGATCCTATGTACTCTGGGACCGATCCTAGGTCCTCTAAGGCTTTAAAAAGGGCATTCATTACTGAAACTTAGGCACGCAGCGGTATTAGAAAAATGGTTTCCATAGAATTCTAAATCATTCCCACGCTAGTTACCAACATAACCCCCCCCCCCCCCCCCCTTTCATATAAGTAGTCTCATAATTAACGAATTAACGACTTTATATCAGCGTACAAAAATCGAAGTAATAAAAGACCGTAGGAATTCAAAAATATTAAAGAAGATTCCACGGTTCCATCGCTTTAATCCCCATGCATCCACAAGCAACCACACACACAAACCCTACTAACATTCTGCAACCAAAGCCCCATCCTCGTACTAGGAATCAAATCCTCAACGACCTCTCCACACCTCAAACACCTCCTAACCGGCGTCCCCTTCTTCAACAAACATTTTCTCAAAGTATCAACCCTCTCTGTCTTCTTAAACATCAAACTCTTCCTATCATCATGAAACCCCAACCAAGTCGTATCGAAGAAAAATATCTGCGAAGGGTCGATATCATTCTTCAAAAACGCCAGGCTCTGACGTAGGAATTGGTCGACTATGGGGTAGAAGACTTCAGGAATCTCGCCGGTTAGGAATATCATCCTGTCGACGTCGATTCGACGTTGTGGGTCCCAGGTTTCGGTTATCCGTTTGATGTGGGCGATTATGTCTACCAGCAGCTTTTCAAACATATTAAATTTGACGGGGTTGGCGTCCATTATCGTACGCAGCGATTGGAAACCTTGCTTAAGGGCTTCGTCGACGGTGTTTTGGGCGAGATGGTCGCGGGCGGCTTGGTCAAAGCCGCGGAGGGCGCGGGAGTTGTACTTTAAGAGGAAACGGGAGGCACCGGTGAGGATTAAGGGGAGGGCACAGGAGTTGGTTTCGTGCACTATGGGGGTAATTTAGTTAGCACCCGATGGTGATGACAATTGTAATGGTGATGATGGAGGACATACTGATCTTCTTCACGAGTTCCATGTTGTTGGTATCCGAACGTACTCGGCGTGCGAGCTCGAGTAGCTCGTCAACAAGATAAACGTGGAACTCGATCTCCCACCTTACTACACCAAGAAGATTCTGTAGGGCATCTATATACTAAATTAGCTATCCAATTCTCCATATAAAGAATAATGATTAACAAGCGGTACTTACTCGACTTAGAATCCTCCACATCCTGCCTGTGCCTTGCTACGTTATTCATAAAATAGCCGAATCCTACCGAAGTCGCCTTCAAATGCAGCGTAGCTTGTGCAATCTTTGCAGGTATAGGCTTTGGATTCGCCCATCCTTTATAGTATAACGCAGATTGTAAACTCAAGCAGCGTTGGAAAAACGGATTCCGTTGCAATTTCTCATTGCTCTGCTCCTGCAGAAAGTCAATCGCCTGATTAAGTGAGCGATGTGCTTCGAGGAGAACGCATGTTTTGAAATCTACATAAAAAGGGAGATTAGAAATAACAACTGATATGGAGTTCAGGGTTTGAAGGACGTACGGTCGTTAGAATACTGTCGCGCAACAGCTGCCAGGTCATCATTGTTCGAATGATTATTCGATGAGCAGGCATGCTGCTGCGCAAGTGTAGCTGCTGCTATTAAGATATTGGCTGGAAGTGAATATATGTTAGATTTTATTTCCGTTGCGTATGAGCTTGTTTACTTCGATTCCAAACTTACGGTTGTTTTCCGGTGTCCCCTCGAGCGCATCATGGTGTGTCATGAGTACTAGATTAACATCATGTTCCTTTGTAAGGAGGGCCACAGCCGCATAATTTGGCGATAGTACAATGTCGATATCTAAATCGTTCATAGTCAGACGAAAAGCCCCCAGCCGAGGTACTGCTACTAAAGAAGAAGATGCTTACGGGGGCCTAATAGCGGAAAATGCCAGCCTGCGTGTACCATGTTTAACAGCTTTTCGTTATTGGCGGTTGGGTGAACACTATTGAACTGCATTCTAGAGTGATTGAAATTGGACATGAGTTTCAAGTTGGAAAAAGATTACCAGTGTTTTCGGAAAATTTAGGCACTAACCGGTCTCTTATTTCAAATGAACCGTCTGTATAGGTGATGCCGACCATAGTACTAGCATTGATCTGCGTTACCGACAGGGCACATTTGTGTAGAGGCACATCCGGATATGAGATGAGCTCGTGACGCTAGTTTTCGAACGGCTGTTAACTATGCCTTCCTCGAATGACTTTATTTTAGGTAGGGACTGTACCTCTTTCTCAATAACCGTACTGTTCCTTCTCTGAGCTAACTGATCAAAGCCCGGATGTAACGACGTCCCAACATTCCTCAGCTCCCACCTTCTGATCGTAGTCAACGGTTGCTGCTGTGATGTATTCGCAAAGAACCCCAAGACAACATGGTACTGCATATTATTTCCAGGAAACGGAGATAATACTTCCAAGTGTGTAAGGAACGAAGTGGCAGCATCATTCCCATCACCCGGGCAGTGCTCGATCTTTAAACGTTTGATATGAATGGACACAGGCTGCTGTAGCTGCGCAACATTGGTGTTTGGAGGCGGGTTAGCATGCTTCCAATCGATAGCGATGCGGTAGAGTCGTAGTTGCTTGGACTGTGTGTAAACGGCTAAGACAGCTGTTCGATCTGTGGCTCTTCAAGAATATCTAATGATCAGTCCCAACTATCCCAAATGGCAACGCTAGCATGGCGTAAAATTTACGGAGTAGTGCAAGTACCTCTATCGGGCGCATATGCAGCGTGTGTTATTAGGTCGTCCATAGATGTATACGATTCCAAATCTGCCGTAGCTTTTTGGATATGCTGTGCATCAGAGGCATACCACATCTTAACCACCCCGTTTCTGGTGACGCCTACGCAGGCAGCTCGGCCTTGTATCGGGTTCAGAGGTCCCATGGGGGGTAGTGAGTTCGTGGGATATTTGAAGATTCCATCCGTCTTTATAGCAGCCTTACTCAGAGCATACTATACATCCTTCTTGTCAGTATTCACACCAGACACAGGCATACACAATAATATAACACCCACCGGCTTATTCATATTCAACCACCATAGCCCCACCAGCATAGATAGATCATCTTTAACCATCACCTGTGTCGGCCTTAGAAGATTCAACCGATCCAGCGAAACATATACTGTCCAAATCGCCAACCGGCCATATATATCCGTGATAGCAATTTCAGACCCAATATTATTCCAATGGACGCTAGCAAGTTGAGCTCCACCGTGTATGTTCTTGATCGTATGCTTTGTACTTAAAGACCATGAGCCATCCTTTGTCGCGGCTTGTAAATGGCGGATTTCGACGTCTGTACCGTTCGCTGCTATGGAGGCTATGCACCCGAGTTTACCCCAGGCTATAGTTCTATACGACGGGGATATCTTATATTAGAGTACGTAGAAGACTAGATACTGGTTGCGAAAGGGATATAAAAAAATGGAGAGATTGGATGGAAAGGATCTGGAGAGGGGCATACTGTCGGCAACCGCCCTGTCGCAGCCTGTCCAGGTACTCCTGGATACCTCGTATGGTACTCGCATTGTCCTCAAAGAGATCTCCCAGACCAGTATCCATCAGAATTCCAGGCATGGCTTTCACGTCGCCGTCGCACACCGGCCTGGCCTGCTGCTTGGCCTACAAACGAGATGTTCGGATTATATCGCTTTCCGATGCTGTGGTATATATAATAGCTGGCGGCGGTGGGTGTGATCGGCTTAATCCTATCGGAGAAAGGGGATAGATTATCTAGTAGTCGATGTATATCGTGGCAGTTTAGTGGAGATGCACATAGGCATGCACATGGGAACGAGCGCTGTGATCGATCGGATGGGATATCAAGGTGTGGATTGTATCGTATCGTGGTTGGTTGGTCGCAGCGCAGGTTTGCGACGGAAGATGGATGGCCTGGGAAGACGCGTTTTCGGCAAATTCCAAAGCTAAAATGGGCCGCTCTGCGCCTAAGAAGGACCGCTTGGTTTAGCGTAGGCCCAACCAAGTAATGGGTAGCCCCACCATGCAGCTGTTCCTTCCTTCCTTCCTTCCCTCCCTGCAACCACATGCTATCGATATCTCGACACCAATACCGATCAGATTCGATTTCCGAGACAATGATGTAGAGAGCGACCAACCTACGCCATATAGAGTATTGTATCATGTCTGACTCCAAAAACAAAGCCGACTTGCCGGCATACTACCCAGAATTCTACACCTTCCCACCATTCTATACTCGCCAGCCAAACGCCGCTTCGTGGTCCTCACAACTCTCCCAATGGCGCTCGTTTATCCTGGGCTACTGTCGTGCGCACAAACTATGGCGACTCAACCTCGTCGATGCAATGGAAACCGACCTATTCTACAATAAGTCCATAAACCGTATGTATTATTTTGCTCCCTTACTTGTTTTGTAAAATAATATTTCTGAAGAATAGATAACTAATACAAGTGAAACTATTGAATTGCAGGCAAGCTACCCCTCCCCACCATCCGCGAAGTTGTCGACGACCTCGTAAAGTCCTCGAACGCCGAATGGGTTTCCTCCGAGAAATCAATCGCTTATATCTACTGGCGTACCCCTGAGGATTTTGCTTCGCAGATATACTCATGGGTCGATGATACTGGCCAGAAGGGAACTGTACTGACGCTCTTAGAATTGACGGAGGGTGACAATACGACACAGCAGGAGTGGTATGGTATGGATCAGACGATGTTGGTTAAGTGTCTGAACGTGCTAGTGAAGAGGGGTCAGGCGCAGGTATTCAGTGTCGGCGATGATAAGGGTGTGAAGGTGTGGTAGTGGGCTTCGCGCCGTCCAGATTAGCTTTGACTATAACCCCGCGGCTAGATTACACCATGATATATGCAGCGGCGGTTTGGATATTGTGTGAGAATGGGTTGCTTGCATCCTTATGGAGTTGGTGTTTTGATTCCAGCATTTACTTCTTTCTTCTTTTATGTTTTCCAAGGTTCATATACCCGAATATGCATTTGCATCTTAGTATAATCTGGTTCCAGTGCCCGTTCTTGTTATAGTACATATTCTGAGTATACAGTAGTAACGCCATATAAGAAGACCTATCGCTGACAATCGCCACCATAAAATAAAACAAAAAAAAAAAAAAAAAAAAAAAAAAAACCCTCGCGGCTGGGTATACAAAGCCACCGCTTACCCAGGGGTGATAGCTGGCATGGAAGAAAGAAAGGGACGGGCGGCCACTCAGGCGGAAAGTTACCTACGGCGTAGATTCGTGTGTTATCCAAGACACTACTGTCCTGTCCTGAGGACGCACATATTTCCTCTACGATAGGTTAAACTTGTTACCCCATACCAGTTTCTGGGTCATGGCGGCGTCAAGAAGCCAGTCTGTACTATAGACTAAGGGATCCCACCCTGACTCTTTCGCCATCCTCTTGAACCCAGCCCACAACTTCTCGTCTTCCGATGCAGAGAGCAATACCAACTTCTTCGTTATCGATGACTCTTTATTTGGGGCGATTCCGCCTCTTTTAACAGCCTTAAACAATACCGCTGACCCGGCATTCGCTTCTACGATCTTTTTGAATGTTGCAAACCCTGGGCTAACATTTGGTGTGACGTAGACGGTCAAACCTTCCAGTAATTTCCCTTCATTCTCTCTAGCCCTCTCTAACGACTCCTTGAGGTTGATCTTTAACTTCTTCTCGCCTTCTGCGTCCTTGAGGAGATACGATTTCGTATCCACAATGGTTTTCTGTTTTAAGCATTCGTCAACCCAGCTGGAGTTGACGATAGTCGGTGCTCGAGCGAGCGCGCAGACGAATTTCTCCGTTCGAACGACACGAGGGGCGCAAACATGCGTGACATGGGCGTCCGGGTTCTCTATACACTGAATGCCGATTTCTCGGAGCGCCCTCTATATTTCCATATTAATACCAGCCCATAGAATAATCATTTCACGGGTATCAAACATACCTTCTCGGCCTCTTCCCTGCTTGGACGATCGACCCAAGCCTGGTGGGATGTCAAAAGCAGATACACCGAGATAACGACTTTCTCCATCGATTTCTTCTTCTGCTTCTTTGGCTTCTCGGGTTTCTCATCCTCATCCATAGGCTCAGGCTCCGTTTCTTCTGGGAGACTCCTCTTTTTCGGCCCCTTTACGGCCTCGACCTCCGGGGTATTACTCCGTCTACCACCATGTAAAACACCGCCCTTCCTCTTTTTCTCCTTCTCAAACTTCAATACATCTGGCATTATTTCGTGAAGTTTCTTTGTCGCGCTTTCCTTTGCCTTTCTACTCCCTGTTGAGAACGGTGGCGAGCTGCCCATAATTGTTGTTCTCGGTGTCTCCAATAGCGTAGATACCCGCTTATTACCCCTAGGTGTCTCGGCTGGTCCTTCGCTGAAAGTCGACTTCGATCCTTTGGGCCTACCGGCCTTCCTAGCCGGCTTCTTCTCAACTTCTTCCTCTTCTTCCTCCTCCTCTGATTCCTCCTTTGCTTTCCCTTTTCCCTTCGATTTCTTCTTTCGCTTAGTATCCACATCCGCATCAGCCATTTCTATATCCGTGTCATCTTTCTCTCCTTCCCCTTCGTCTTCGTCTTCCTCCTCTTGTTCTTCCTCTTCATCCAGCGGAAAGAAAACATGGGAAATTGCTTCCAAATCAATCCTCGTCTGCCCAACTATTTCCATAAGATTTGTACGCTTAGGGAATGTCGTATATTTCGGATTAGTAAGCGTTTGCATTTCCCATTTGGCATAACTCTCCTCAAGCCAAAGATGATTGACGATGTTTGTATTCCATTCTCTCGCGGCGTCGACTTTGTCGGAGTGGTCTCTCGCTGTGATAAGATGTGTATTTTCGGGCTTTAGGGCTCGAGTGAAAGTTGCCCCCGCGGCTTCTATCAGATTTTCAAGATACATACGGGCATCACCGTTGTAGTTTGAAACCGATATTATCTATAACAAGCTTATGTTAGCTGGGGAAAGGGACATATGAGAAGAATATTAACCCACCATCTCATCCATTCCAGGAATAGGAATCTTCGCTCTAGGGTAATGGAGTAAAAACTTCCTGGGTGCAACCCACTCCAGCCTCGTCGTCATCCAATACAGCCAGGTTAGATTTCCAACATCAATCCCCTTTCTGCTAGCATAGATGTAGTCATCTCCATGTCTGTAGTGACAAACTAATACATTGGCATCCTTAATATCATCAGCTAGCTTCCCACTACCTTGAACTACTATATCCGTAATGGTCTTCAGCAGCTTTTCATTCAACCCCAGCTCAGTGCTAAAGAAGAATGTTTTCCCCACAAAAATAGTAGTCTCGCGTCGCATGCACTTGGGGTCTGTTTCCAGTTTTTCTCGGTGGTCATGAGTGTGGGTAAGGTTGATGGTTGGATAAGGAAGAGGATCGGTTGCTTTCATGGTCATGATATCCGCATTGGGAAGTAGGTAGGGTGTCTCGTCGATTCTACGGTTCAATTTTAGACAATCATCGAACCTATATGCTGGTTAGCTTGATTTAATGTGATAGAATAGAGAGGAATAACCTACCAATGTGGCATCACAATCTTAGCACCCAATCCCTTCTCTAGAGCCATTTTGCAGATATCCTATAAAATCCGCCCGAGCTTTAGCACATATATCCCTGTTCTTAAGTATTAATTATTCCAATTTCTTACATTGTCCAGAGTGAGAGCGACTATATGCGTCGTCAGCTTTGATAAGCTTGTCTTATATAAGCCTCCCATCGCCAGAATCCCACCACAGATAGCCTCGCTATCACCTTCCGGTAGATCGGCAATAACAGCATCTATGCCGGAGAATATCATTCTGGGATCGGCGTTGTAGGCCCGTACATTCTGGGTTCTCTTCTTCGCAATAGAGTCGTATACCCAGGAAGGTTTCGTAACGGTAAGCATTCTCTGATCGATCTCGCCGGCAAGTCGGCGACGTTCAAGTTCAGAGAATTCGGAAAATTCGATATCTGGGGAGATGATATGGGTAGTGTCTTCGAGGTTGATGCTAGGAATTCCCTGCGTGCTGGGTTCAAGCTCAACTTCCACAGCGCCATGGTCGAGGAGATGCTGTCTGACCTAAAAAAAAAAAAAGAGCAAAGGTACGATGTTACTTTAGCTAAGGACCATTTAAATTTTTCGAATATGTATAGCATGTGCATCTAGAAGATTCATACATACTTTGTCATATTCTTCTCCAGAAAACTGTGGACCTCTGATTAAGGTGAAGTTGATATCATTGAACAGCGGCTTCTGCTTTGGAGCCGCCATCGTGAGAAACTGCCCACAAAGGTATGGTCCGGATAACCGATAGTATCCAGTAGCTGGTCACCGGAAGGATGAAAACTATACTATCGTAGAAGATAGCATATAGTCGAAAGGCAGGTAGAACGCGACCCTAAATCAGTGGCCTCTTTGGATCCCCAGAAAAGCAAGCCGAGAAGGTGTGAGAAGGAGAAGAGGGAGAAGAGGGAGGGAAGAGGCAAAGCTTGGGAAGGGTCCAAGGTTGTTATGGGGAAAAGGTCAAAACCGCACTATATTTTGTATGTTGATTGCGCGAAACCGCGTTTGTTAGCGAACTTCAATTAAACAAGTCGCGAAAGTCACCTGACCGCTCATTCTTTTCCTTTTCGGCCTAAATTTCGATATCGAGATATTCTTCTTGACCTCTGTTTTCACAGCACAGGGTACAACAATTGGTATATCGATCATGATATTACGGCCGACCTCAAGGACGCTGCTTCCTCAAGCTAGTGCAGCCAGTAGAATATGCTGGAAATGCACCAATCGACTTGCTATCCTCCCCAGTCGTCAATATGCCTCCAATGCGGCTCCTCAGTCCCCACCCTCATCGGGTACCCCTCCAACAAGCCCGCCACCTTCAGATAAAGGCATCAGTCGTCCGGCATACGAGACCGTAGCCCGGCCCAAAGCCATCAAGGAAAAAAATACAGTCGAAATCGTTCAATTGACCAGGCCGATCGGTCAATACGATCCTCCAAGTGCGGGTGAAAATCATGGAAAGGACCTTCGATCCATCAAGCAGAAGAAGGAGGATTTCCAGAACTACGATAGACATCTTAGAAGGCGGAAAGAACTGTAGGTCGTCTCTTTCAAATCTAAATCCTGATAGTTTTTCTAGTTTGTACATTTTTAGTCATTAACACTTCAATGTTACAATTCAGAGCCCAGGAATGGACGAAATCGTATTTCCAGGACTTCTCAGACATGCGCCATCAAAAGGGCAAACTATTTATATCCCCACCTCGTACCTTCAAAGCCGAGAAGTCTCTTTACTTCCCCAACTTCCGAGGTCGCACTCTCCTCACCCCAGATAAGGTCGACACTACAACGCTTTTTGAAGGACGGGTCTCCCTCGTCCAGCTATCTACCAATGTCTGGGCGGATGAACAGCTGAGGACCTGGATGAAAGACATGGATGATGACTTCGCAGGGTCAGAGCTACTAAAGGAACAATATATATCCACACCCGATGACCACATAAAGCGGTTGATGAGCGAACCGATGCCACCGCAAGATGGCGTCTGGCAGAGGGTCAACATTAACTTACAGGAGAACTTCTTAAAGGCATGGATCGTCCTCATGTCAATGGGAAACATCAAAAAACAACTTGGTGAGGAGCGTCATGCGAGGTATCTCTTTGTGAGAAAGGGAGTTTCAAACCAGGTTAAAGAGTCAGTGGCCATGTTGAACGAGAGGATCGGATTCGTCTATCTCGTCGACGCGATGTGCAGGATACGGTGGGCTGGATGTGCAGAGGCAAGCGATGAAGAGAGGACAGCAATGAAGAATAGCCTCGAAAAGTTGGTGCTTGAAGAGAAAGCGAGAAGGGAGGAGCTAAAAAGGAAAGAGGTAAAGGAATAGATCATTATAAGAGTATATGATCAGGATTTACGTACTTACGCCACTTATCTTTCACTGTATTACTATGTAAATAAGGATACCCGTATAAAAGTCACGAACACATCTTATATTGGACTTCAAATATTATGCCCCATGGCGACTCATGAGTAAGAATAAGTTGACTATTCTTTAGCCACCCGATTTTCCACTTCATCCATGAATATCGTACATTATCAGACAGTCTCGAGAAGCCGAAAAAAGCCTGCCGCAAAAGGCTCCGTCCTGCAATGTGCACAACCTATGACACACTATTTCTCGCCTTCCTCCTCAAGCCAAGCACCGAATTTATCCAATCTCGAGCTCTCTTCAGCATCAGTATCTTTGACTCTCTTTTTCTTAAAACGCTCTTGGCCGTCGTAGATATATGCCTCGACTTTCGAGCCCGCAAAATGGCGCCCATCCATCATCTACTCAGTACAAATTTATTAGTAATCAACCTCTTAAGCAACCTAGGAATATTATCACATACCCTAACGCAGGCAAGCGCACTAGCTTCATCTCCAAACTTGACACTCACAACCCCAGCCTCCTCATCGTCATACAAGGTCACATTTGTAACCTCTCCCAGCTTCGAACATTCTTCCCGAATATCTTCTTTGATGTCGAGTATAGCAGCCGGGTCCTCCTCCAGCTCCTTCAGCGTGAACATGTGCTTTAGAATCACCACCTTATCGAACCTCGATGACGTATTCACTGTCGCCGGATCATCGTCATCCCAGTCCGCCAGCTTGTTGTTCAATTTCTGACTCTTCGCAATGATCTTCTTCTTGTCCTTCGTCATCTTCTTATCCTGTGGCGCATCTTGCTGTGCTTTATAGCTATAATCTGCCGCCTGGACCTTAATCTTCCCGCCAGCATCCCCAACTCCGAACCTAAAATCCGTATCGTCAAGCATCTGGATCGCGAGATTAACACTCTCCGGTCGGAAGTATACGATCAGAGCATCGCCCTTCGGATTCCCGTTTTCGTCGGTGTATAGCTTCACCCGCTTCTTGCCGCTGTCAATTTCCTCCGCCAAAACACCGTATTTGGAGAATAGCTCTTCGACTTCTTGAGCGGTAGCATCAAGCGGGAGGTTTGTCACGTATACGGCCTTGTTGACACGCGGGGCAGGCTGGTCGGATTTTCCATTCTTTTTCGAACGTTTGGCAG
The DNA here is from genome assembly GCA_036872755.1 of Orbilia blumenaviensis. Classification (NCBI taxonomy): domain Eukaryota; kingdom Fungi; phylum Ascomycota; class Orbiliomycetes; order Orbiliales; family Orbiliaceae; genus Orbilia; species Orbilia blumenaviensis. The sequence continues at coordinate 3,724,580 of JAVHNS010000001.1, forward strand.
TATTGATCTCCGGTTGCTAAGATTTGGGAGTTAGTATAATACAGTAGGCCAATTGGTGCTATGGAAGTAACTAACTCACATTCGCTTCATTGTCGTGTTCGTTCTTGCGCTTTTTGTTTCGTGTATTCACTGATTCGGTGTCATCAACGGGGCCGTAAGCTTTGGATTGTTCTTCGGCCAGAGAATCATCAAGCTAGAGAGAAATAAAACACCAATGACGGTTGTTCAAAGGTCAAAATATTGAATTCCCGGTGCGGGTCTTTATTTTCCATTTTCATCTTGTTTCTTTCTTTCTTTTTTTACTTCAAACGCTCCAGAGAGAGTGTGTGTGTGGATGTGGAGGAAAAAAGGTCTTTTGGTGGTAGAAATAGAAAACATCAACGGAAATTTTCGTGGAGTATGGTTTTTGGGGGGGGATTGTGTATTTTGAATGGTGTTATAGAGGGGTATAGACGTACCACTTCATACCACCGCTTTAACTTCTCGTCGAACTCATATTCCGTGCCGTCTTCTTGTTCAAGGTTGTATTTCCCGGTGACTTTGGAGAAGGAGACGCGCTCGTCTTCGTTTATGCCGTCGATGGTAATAGGAAACCCTCGCGCGTCGAAAGGTGATTCAATAGGTACTGTTTCATCTGCCATGTTGTCGCTGGATGGTAGTGAGGTCGTGGTTGGGCGACTAAGGAGAGATGGTGAGTGTTCCGAGGCTCCAGAAGTGGTCTGTGCTGGGATGATGTTTTGATGCGGCCGCTCGTCATCGCCCTAGCTGGCTCTGGAGACGATCCAGCCACGCGGATTCCAATCCCAGCCACAGGCCCAAAGTATAATCCAACACCATAAACACACAGCCGTGTATGATATACGACGCACGACCGACCCTATAAATCAATTGTCAAAGCCAACTTGCTAAACATATACCTAGATACATCGAGACCTATTCGATGCTCAGTCAATGTGAAGATTTCCCAAAAACGACTTTGTCTTATATTAAGAAAAGAGGAAGAAAAACCCAGACTCTTACGCAACCTCAATGGTTTGCTAGGGTATCAGGCGGCCCTATTGGTCAGATGGCATTGCCAACATACTTAACAAAACAAAGCTGATGGTCTGCCTCTGTACTCATTAGCCTTGCTCTATGCAGTACCAGAAAGCCATGCCCCAAAGCCTACGTCGTGATCACAATCTCGAACAAAAATTTACGGAACAGTTGGGCATCAATCATCTAATAAAGGAACTGCTCGGGGTATGTATTAGATTGAGTGACAAGCAAAAAATTGAAACAATAAACAAGTTAACATAATCAGAGGCAATTTCTTGACTCGGGTCCATTAAACTATATTTCGAATATAGTTTGGCAATTTGGAAAACCTCTGTTATCTGTTTCCTATGTCGCAGCCTCCTCCCTGATGCAGTTTGATATGGAACTACCCCTTCATCTTTCTCGACCAATCCTTTATTTTCTAGAACAGACATCTTTATTCTCCGGTATGTAGAGCTACAAGGACCAGCATAGGCAAAATGAGCAGAAGGTATTCATTCCCAAGTAGCCTTGAGGCCTTTAGAGCCCACCCCCTATTTTTGTTCCATTGTTCCGTTGTTACACAGGAGGCCCTTCTATTCGCCGTTGATGGAGCCCATGCAGTTAGGATGTCGTGAAATGCAGCAAAAGTAGGCGATTCACTAATGAAGCTCACCTCATATCGGAAAGCTTCGAAGGACTTAGGTTCAACAGTCTTGTGTGTAACATAGACTGTGGTATCCCTGTCGGCGTGGACCAATAGTGCCCTGAACAGACATTGTGAAGTCGAATTGGGAAGTGCAACACTGACAACACATGGCCGCGATTTGTCTTCAGGGCGTGTGGTACGGACATGGCGCTAGCGAACGAATCGATCTGGTCGTGATAAAATAGAAGAGAATAAAGTTATTCCTTGCGACTATCATCCCAGAGGCCATATATAAACGGGGAATCTCTGGGTTCTATCTCGTCAGGGCATTCTCAAACCCACCCTTCAAGGTATGGGCTATCATCTGTCTTCGGTTGGTCCCCTGGCTCTTCACTTCCCCACCCCTCGTTCTTGATGTTGCTGTCTTTCAGACCCTCTTCACCTGGTCGCTCTCTATCAAGCGGTTTGGGGACGATATAGCCCCTCTTCATTCTATCAAGGAGGTTTTTGAGGTACCTCGCCTCACAGTCGACTTGCTCCGGCGTTCCAACTCTGGCAGAGTTGAAGTCGATGACCCAGTAGTGGTGACCATGCGAAACCAAAAAGTTCCGCAGGTCGATGTCGTTATGCACCACTTTGAGGCCATGAATCGCGCGGAATAGCTTTGGCGCCTGTTCGTAAAACTCTGGCGGTGGAGGCTCTGGGACTGGGTCCCCGCAGTGATCCATCGCTATGACACGATAAATCCCGTATAGGGTTCCGACCGCCCATACTTTTGGAACATGTGTCCCTTGGATGGGGGTCAAGGCAACATATCTAAAATAGTACGTTAGCATTAGAACTAAGTCAGTGGGGGGCAGATGGACAACTTACGCCTTCAGCTCGTCGTCACAGACGGCTGCGATTTCCGGTGTTGATAGGTCGTAGACTTTGAGGATCACATCCCTCCTAATCCGACCCACTTCCAGTACGCCCCTGAAAGTGGAAGCCAGGTTCCGGGATAAAAACTTCACGAACCGCACCTGAACCTTGAGTTGAGGGCCGCCACGTACCCGGCGAGCCCTCCCATCGAACCCTTCGAACGGCCGGGTTCTGGTATCACAAACTACCAGGTGCTGGGGAGCTGTGCCTGGACTAACGTCCAAGGAACGAAAACATGGACCAGGGGTTCCTAGGTTTGGTGCCCACAGTCCACCGCGAGACCCAATAACAGTGATCCCAACAAACGCGGCGACAAGGCTTCTCGCGCCCATATCAGTCTTGTTGATGATGGGTGAGACTAAGAACCGAGGAATCTGGTCCCCGTGACCGGTGTCGATTCGCTTGAAAAAGTATGTCGAATGGTATGTTGTAAGCACACCATATTCGACGTTGTTGGCATGCATGTGTGCGAACAGCTGGGATACTGCCCGTACCATTTCATGCTGGTACCTTTTTCTCCTTGGTTTCAATAGTATGGAATGTCGCTGCCGGTTGAAAGAGCCCCGGAGGTATGGGGGTAGGTATAGAACCCAGGAAGGCTTCACGTCGATGACCATCAAGGGTTTATTGGCTGATAGTGGTGACATATTTGTTTTCGTCTGTCTGCTAGGCACTTGTGTCAGACATAATACTCTGCTAGGATCGCCGATATGGCATGCTGATCGAGGTTCCTCAAACGCGGCATCTACAGTATAGACACAGCGGAGAATCTCCTCAACAGCATGCCCGACGTTCCGTTGCAGAAGGCTAGTGACATCAGCCTGTGACAGCAGCGGCTGTGGTTGCCGAGTCCGAGTCGGCATACCACTCCATCCCTTTGGACTCCCGTTCCCTGGATACCGTAGGGCGCGAAACTAAGGAAGCATTACCAGTTAGTATACTGCCTAGACCTAATATACCTGCCAATACGCAGCCATATTTTAGCTGTAAGAGTTTATATAATTTTAGCTCACCTCTTTGTGCCTGCATTCTCCTATCACCCGATGTATGTCGGCCCAAAACCCTGGCCACTCCTCTAGCTCAGGGCAGTGTTCAACGTCGGCTTCTCTAGTCGTACCATCCCAGCTTCTATTCTGCCCTAGGCCTGGGTAGAATGGCCGCAGAGCGTTTATATAATCCAGAAGATGCATAGCTAAATTTTCGAAATCTGTCGTGCTTTCTGGAGCCTTGTCAGCGATTAGGATATTGATTTCCTTCGAGTAAGTAGGTAGCCTTGCATACGTAGCCCGGAGGCCGGCAGCGTCCAAACCAGCCAAAACTCGGCGCAATAGGTATAATCGATATCCGAACCAATCTGAATTCAAATGGTTAGATATTCGGGGTGCTCGGCTCCTGGACGTACTGTAGGCCGTGCGTAAAGAGCCACTCCCGCTATTTCCCAGGATACCCTGTAATTACATTATCATGTGTCAGTAAGGCGTACAATATCAATAAGCATCACTAATGAGCAAAACTGATGAATGAAGTTAGGACTTACTTCTCAATGGAGATGTCAAGTTATATTTCCTCGTCCCAATCTTAGAAAAGATGGGAACCAACAAATTATCTCGGCCTAGCCGCTAGATAAGATGATAATAAAGCACAAAGGCCTCGCTGGCAACAAGTGCAGATGTAATGAATCGAAGTATGAACGTCTGTAGACGGACAAGCCCCGGGTCGAGGAGAGAGAGGAGTGGATACTGAGGGCGGAGAGATAATGACGAGTGAAAATATAGGAGGGAATATCTGGGTAGAAAAGAATATAATAAGCTTGTACGCGTATTAGCCAAAAGAATAGGCCTTTTATGAGGAAGCCGGGCATTGAGTAATACCTATTGCTGAGAGGAATAATATTTCGAACGAGCATATATATAAGATAGACGAGAGAGCAAAATGTGGGACTCGAATGAGAAAGCCAGGAGATTTCAGATAACCACTTGTTAAGTGGCATCTAGAGCTGAGACTATGAAGAAGTAAGAAGGAAAAGAGGAAGAGAACAGTGTCTTGAAGGTCTTTTTGTAGCCTCTCATCCCAGGGCCGAGGGAAAATACTTTCGAACTTTGCAATTGTCACATACCCTGAGGGAAAATATCGACCTCAATGTTTGTAGATTCCAACATTAAAGGCATTGTACGCTCTAGACTTACTAATAATAACCCTTTACCATGGTGACATACCAGCATGTACGTAATAGTGTAGAAGGAATTGCTATGCGATACTAGAGAAGTATTCGAATACTCACATCGAAGCCCGAAGCCTATATTGTGCCGGAATGATCGCAGATTCGATAGCAGGGGCCAAGGCACTATTGAAGAGCCAATCCAGGGCAAAATTGAATACAACCGGAGTTTCGAGTGAGCTCATGAGCTATGCATACATATACTCATGGGATATCGTCCTACACAACCACAATTCGATTTGTCTGAACGTAAGGATAAAATATTTACAAATAATTATAATGACGACCATACACCATACTTTCCAACAGATATAATCTCTCAAGAAGAACCATTATTTTATAGAGAGGGAAAATACTGAATACTAGGATAAATACTTAGACATACGCATGCAAGAACTTTGATATAGCGATAGGTGCGCGCGCGTGGGTAGCCTCAAGAACTGCGCTGAAGGCAAAGGATGCGTGGGGTTCTGGACGCACCAGGTACCACCGATGCACCCGTACGTACGATTATGATCATATGGTCGAATTACTCGATGTGTATTACCTGGCTGGACAGGTACTACTCCAACGAACAACTGGCACCTGGGTCGTCGGACCGAGAATAATGGTATATAAGAGTGATATCACTTTGGTTTCTATCCATTTCTAGCTTATAAATTCATTCTTAAATAAGTCTCAGAGTTTCCACCTAATCCACAGTTCAAATATAGGCAATAACCAATACTTCGATAAGGTTGACGGGGGAAATAAATCAACTGTACGTATCACACCACCCTCGAAAACTTTTAACTTCCCCGGGCTTGCATCGAATGACATTTAATCGAGCCTGATAAATATAAAATACCACCGTATTGCAGGCACAATTAAAACTAGATTTCTGGATCGATCTAGGCAAGGGAACAAACGACTTTCCGTTTGGGCGAGAAGGCCCTGCATTGCATCCACGTATACAGTTGGAACTCTCCGGAAACCCTAAGAATCCCGGCTGCAGTCGCTTGTCGACTGGTCAACCACATTGCATAACGGTGCACATGCACACATGCATAATGTGTTGCTTCGATTTATGAATAAAAGTTAAATGATTGATATACTTAATTTCCAGTTCGGGTCTTCATCAAACAGCGAATCCGCATTGGTTTCATGGTGTAGTTGGTTATCACGCGACCTTAACACGGTCGAGGTCTTGAGTTCGATCCTCAATGAAATCAGCGATTTATATTTTTGCCGTTCAGAAATTCTGAACCTTACCTAACGCATCGCTAAGGTAGTTTTTTGCTACCGAGGGCCCATTGAAAAGGGCTTTTGACAGGGTTCAAACAAGATTGTGGCCATGTGCCTGTATGCTGTGTATATCCGGCGAGAGAGAAAAAAGAACCGTTCTCTTTTTTGGTTTGCCGAACGGGAAGGAGGCCTGGGATTCTAGGCACGTCTCATCTGCAGCCAGGCTTCCAAGGTCGTATAATATTATCAAATCCTAAGCTTTGGTATGCACGACGTCGTCGTATCATTTCAGCGGCGTCTACCACGTTTTTTCGAATTCCGAGCGTGTGTTGCCAGGCTTCAACATTCAACACGACGATCCATCTCACGAGCTCACCGCCATGTTTCTTGTGCAACCGTCAGCAGTTGCATTGAATAGATTGAAAATGGTGGCACGCCCAAAAATGGCACTTCCCCTGCCCCGAGTTCTATGCTAAAAGGCCCGCTTCGCATCGAGACCCCATCCCCAAAAGCTTAAACTCTTCTTTTGGTTAGCTAGCATCATGATTAATCCGAGCCCCATGTCTATCTCGAACTTGGGATTCGGCGTTCTCGGGTTTCCACTCACCTAGATTTATTATGGATCTTGCTGATAGGGGGGATAAAATCCTGGGATGCGACCTGGCCCTGAGCGCCATCCCGAGGGCACTAGAAAAAAAGGTGAGGCTAATAACTGCAGTACTGGCCAAACGTTACGTAGTGAAGGCCTGTCAATCTATTTGCCCCGTTTTGGGCGTTCGCCGAAGTTGCAGATTTGAGAACTTAATACAATACTGGCCCGATAATATTGCAACGAAACAGTGTTTTCCCCCCTCTTCCCGATTTCTTCCCTCATCTTTCTCTTTCCCCCACGCACAGAGATGGAGAAGTGATTGGAAACTGCAAGGGATGCTGGAGTGAATCCAGATCTTTTCGCCCCCCTTGCATCGGATTGAGTTTCTCGAGGAAGTTTTTTTTGTCTCATTAAGTCGGGGAAGTTATTGGGCTGGGCAAGCATTAAATCCGGCAACCTAACCCATGGCACCTTGAATAACACATTTGGTATTAGCAGTATGTCATTGCAATGACTGCGCGAATCTAACGGATTACAACATTGGATATTGTAAGCAACGCAGCTATAGTACGAAAAAACATACTATTGAAACGGTGACCTTATAGGCGAATTTCCTAACCAATTGAGGGAACAATATATCAAAATCAAGCTAAAAATACACGAGGGTTCCTAGACTAGATCGCTACACGGAGTACTGAATTCAATATTGATGCGAAATCTGTGATATAACCCAACACTAATACATTACATATACAGCGACAAAACCTTGCTATTCAAACAAGCTTAAAGTTGACCCTTGAATATACAAGTTCCCAATCAACATTCCGAGCCCTGCTTTTGGGCAGTCTCAGCCTCCAATACTGGTCCCTGACCTCAGCTGTTAGGATTCTTTCCCGGGAGCCGTGGAGAAATACTCAAATAACATTGCTAGACAGTGCACAGCCATCGCTGGCCAGCTAGCCGAGAAACACATACTCACTCTGACAAGTCCTCAAAACCCTGTATCCCCATATACAAATACATTCCAGACAATGAAACCGGCTGTTTGCAGCAAGTTTAAGACATATATGCGCGGAGGCTAGGTCACTATTACTACCACCAATCCTTTTAGAAATTCACACAAGTAGCTGTCATATTTTACACATGTACCTGTACTTGTAAAAATATTGGTGTAACAGTGAGGATTACGCAAAGATGGCATTGCAGGAAAGGATTCTACAGCGGCTATACTATTCCTAGAAGCCTTTTTGTATTTATCCAGAAACATTTCCATTGGTGAACTGATAGGTTAATGGTAACGCCCAATCTCAAACGTTATGCCCGTCATAGTCGTACACACAAGGCTATGACGAGTTATTTTCCCGGATATACTTCGCTTCGTGCCGCAGAGTGTATAATTGTTATGTGTTATCAATAGTTATATGGCCATACATACGCGGCTTGTACCACTACGGTTGTTTTCCAATAGAAATTTCGGCGAGGGAGTGGGCTGTTGTTAACTTCTGATCGACCCCAGCTAAGGAAGTCTGGAATCATTATCGTTTGATTCGCTGTAGTGGTATCAAAGTTGTTAAATACAGTAGAAGGAAAACCGTTGCCGCTAAAAGTAAACGGTGACAGGGCACATTTATCAGACTGTTTGACGCCGAAGAGCAAGACAAAGGTACGCTTGCTTGAGAATACCGACACAATAACATGTTGGTTGTACACATGAATATATAAAAAGAACTTTAACAAAACCACAGGAAACTGAATAGCACTGTTTAGAGACAAGGAAACGTGAGGGCTAATATGGACAAAGAAGAAAGGCACTTTATTATTAAGCGAGGGGGGGTATGATTTTATCTGGATTCCGGCAGAATTAAAAGGATAAAGAAGCGGGGAGGAAGGATGGATATAGGTTTAGGGCTGCGGTTTGGTTATGTAGCAGCTGTCGTGGAGAGGGGTTATTATCATGACTGGTAAGTTTGATATATGAAGGAGAAAACGAAAGAACGCCGTTATAATGTTCCCTAGCAGAAAGACAAAAGGAAATTCATGCCCGCTTTAGGCTTTTAGGTGATGGTCCGCCAAAATGTGGTATTGGCAAGGTTCGCTCAATGTGTTTGTTGTCGTTGAATAGGTCGGAGGAGGTAATGAGTGTGTGGGTGTTTTGATGAGAGAGTGAGAAAGAGATCCTAGCCTTCGACTATTAAGATAGCCGCGAAACAGTTTGCGCGTTTCGTATCAGTGAAAGTTCGTGGTGGTCCGAAGACCTAGATAGTCATTTTTCTATGTAATGACCATGGTTCGGAGGGAGTTCGGAGGACAGCTTGTGAATACCTTCGGTGTCTGGCACGACCTCTCGTACCAGCTCAACGTAGTCGTACTGTAGCCGAAATTGTTAGTGATCGGTCTCAAAAATGAGGAAACAGATGTTTAACTTACGGCGAACTCTCCAAGTTCGGCATCATCTATACCAAGGACTTCGGCCTCTTCGCTGGCACGTAACGATAGTCCTGGGACAAGGTTCATGACGAATAGGATAATACAAGTTCCGCAGAACGAATAAGCGAAGCCGGCGACTGAGTCGGCAAGCTGGAACCCTATTTGAATCCAGTGACGGTCGAGCCATCCAAGCGGTGGGTTGCTGGTCCCGTCAAGATTTGCGACATAATGAGTAGCAAAAAAAGCGGTTAGAACATTCCCAACAAGGCCGCCGACACCATGGACCGCGAAGATATCTAATGCATCATCGACACCAATGACAAACTTGAGTTTGGTTGCATAATTGCATGCGGCACTACCCACGATGCCAAATATGACAGCCGACCAAGCTGGGCAGTAGCCGGAACCAGGAGTGATAGCAACAAGTCCAGCGATAACACCGGAACAGAAACCGACGGTAGACCATTTTCTCTCAAGACGATAATCGAGCAAGCACCACGTGATACCGCCAACGGAAGCCGACAGGTTGGTAACAACGCAGGCCATAACGGCGCGAAGGTTGGCACCCAAAGCAGAGCCACCATTGAAACCGAACTAATATATTGTCAATTAAATTTTAGGGATAACAGGGGATCAAATGTAAAGTTAACTTACCCATCCGACCCAGAGGAATACCGTACCAAGGACAATGTGAGTAACATTGTGTGGGCGGTAATTAAGCTCGTGAGTCCCATGTCCTCTACGTTTTCCCAACATCAACGAGTATGCAAGAGCTGCGGAACCGGAGGAAATATGGACGGGAGTGCCTCCGGCAAAATCGAGGCCACCCATCTTATAGGACCACCCGGTAGGGTTCCAAGTCCAACAAGCAATCGGATCATAGATAATTGTTGACCACACGACCATGAAAACGATGCAGGGGAGCATGCGTCCGCGTTCCGCAGCAGCACCAATGGCAAGCGCGACACTATTATGTAAAGATGTCGTTGTTTTAGCCTCATCCCAAGGTTGTTTTGTATTGCCCAATGGCTGTATTTCACTTACGTAATAGCCGAGAACATGCCCTGGTAGACTGCATAGAGCAAATCTGGAATGAATGTGCGTGGTGCTGCAATCACGTTTCGTAGTCCAATATGATTGAGATCACCAATGTATCTTCCAGATGTCTGGGAGAAAGCCAAAGAGTAGCCCCAGAAAAACCACTGAAACGAAACAACGGCTACTGACATCATGGAAAGCCAGATTAACGACAGTGCAGACTTTCGGCGAGCGAGACCTGAATAGAAAAACCCGACACCAGGAATCATCAAGAGAACGAAGGCAGTGGCGACGATAACCCAACCGACATTACCGGGCTATTCAAGTTAACTTCAGTATTGATACGTGAACCAAATTCGCTTCGATCGCTTCGATATCTGAGCCTCAAGGTCCGATAAACTTACGTTATAGCTAGCCGAAACGTTATCGGTATTCGTATCTCCGCCGTTTGGAAGAGGAATATCTGTTCTCCATGGAATCCCAAGAGGGACTGGAGTGAATTCCGCAGCCATATCTGAAAAAGGTAAATGTGCACGAGCGAGAGCCGCAGAGGTGAAGGAGCGAGAAGACGTTGGAGAGGCCAAGCCTGCCGGAATCAGTTATGCTATTACGTAAATGAATGGTCAGTCAGAACAGCAAATGCTGATGACGATGATAGCGATGCTGGTGATGATGATAACGATGAAGGAATGGATGAAGCGATGGGTAAGTGAGAGTGTGTGCGAGAGAGGACTGTAAGAACGGGATTGAGAGAGGGACAGAGCTGATGTCGCTGGAGCTAAACAACACGAGGGGACGGGCAGCTTGAACCTCGTGCTACCTATAAAGCCTCGGCGCCCAACTCGAGAGGATGAGCCGGATTTTAAATGGCGGGCAGAAGGGACTCCTACCTTCGTTCGTATGCAATGATGCAGAACTGACAGCCCAGGGGTGCGTATAAGGTCGTGATTGATGATACAGAAGGGAAAGGAAGGGAGGAAGGTGATTCTGCCTAGATGGAGAGAGGGTGGTGATGAGAAGAGAAGAAAAAAAAGAGAGAGACCCAGAAGATGTGGAAGCAACCAGTGCAGAAGAGCCGGCTGGAAGGGTTGGGGGGCTTCTACTATACCTAACCCACTACAAGAATTTCCAACTGCGAACTAGCAAACAAGCGGCTGCGTTGTTGCCTCACACCCACCAAATGTAATGCAGGTCCCGACCTATAAATTGGGTCCAAAAGATCCTCGATGTCGATGCAAGGGCCGCTGATATCTAGACTCTCAAGCCGGCCTAACAGATAAAAAAATTCGAATGTCTTCGGCAGTCAGGTGGTTGCAGCTTTGTTATATCTACTATCTAACTCCTAGGGACCGATTATCCCGAGACGAGTGCTGCGCTGCCTGCTTCGAGCGCTTCCAATAACTCGCCCGAATAGTACGCCGTATGCAAAAAAGCAATGCCGTATTTCCGTTCAGTCTGACAGGACCGTTTCCCCTCGCCCGCTAGTTTCGAACCAGTCTGTGCCTTTCCGACCGGTTTGTTTGAATTCTGAAGGTTGAAACAAGAATTTCTGAACGGTCTACCGTTCTTGTATACAGACTTGCAAGGCTCGGTGCGCTACAAGTGGAAAAGAAGGAAATGATATCCTTGAAAAGGTCGCCTCTAATCAATTATCGACTGACTGGTTGATGCCCTCGTCTATCCCTCAGGGCGGAATCTCAATGGTCGACTGATGCTATCGATATATCTCTCCCGAAAACAGAAAAAGAAAGAGAGGAGAAACAATCAGAAAATCTCATGCGAACGACAGGATTCCAGCCCTCATACATATATCTGCTTATTTACCTAGTTTATATTCCCGCGTGGAACGAAACCCCCAAATAGGCGAGAGGGGCTAGGTAGGCAGGGCAATTGCTTGGGTGGTCCAGTAATTGCTTGGGTGTGGATGGCGAGAAAAGAAAAGGTGCGAGCAACCCACTTTCATATGCACGACGATGCATGTCTTTACTGCTTGTTTTAATGTTTGGGGGGTTAAGGACTGGACCAGGATTGCTCACACGCCGATTCTCAAGTTCGATGCTTGGGTACGAAACTAACATAGAATTGTTTGCGTAGCCTTATCTGCTGGCGAGCACAAGGGGCGGTAATTCAAATAGACATCCTCGTCAAGTCCCTAGCTCTTAGTCTGAAGTCAACATTCCGCTGAGTGTCATGACATTTCATTCTTTAATCAAAGCCACCATGAGCAAGTACACCACTGTATGCATTGCCTCGTGTAAATAGGCACAGCTGTGCGACATGTCTTCAGCAAATATAAATGGGAGTAGATCAACCGTATGTACCGCCGTGGTGATGCCCTGTTACGACTCCTTGTTCTAGGTACACACTGGAACGAGCACCAAGCATGTACCGCGACATAAAGCACAAGTGCATGCGACCAAAAACCCACCGTGGGCGATTCTTTGGAGAAGGCTGCTGCTCTTTCCTTGCAGTCATGGGTGTTTCTCAAGGCAAGGACCAGATCCAGCCGATTCCCGGTTCTCGAGTTCTCCACGAACGACGGTTTGCCTCAAAGCCAAGGTCAGGTATCTATCAGACTATCGGCTGAGAAACTAGCTTTCGATTCTTCACCCATCCCATCCCAGCATCCCGCTCTAAAATGGTCGGTGCAAAAAAGGTGGACTGATCGATAGATAGGTATTTCCGGCACGTATCGATACAACCATGAACTGGTCGGGTTTTCACGTACTGTACATAGCGGACGGGAAACCCAAAGCACAGGTCAATGCAGCCACGAATATGCTTCCGAACTCACCTGCTCGTTGGATCTCATCCTCATTTGACCGCGGGTCTGGGTTAGGCCCCACCGTATCGTCAGGGTGTGGCCCGGTTGGAGGTCGTGCGCTAGTCTCGATTCGTTATCTAGAGGGTGGTTCCCCCACTCCTTCCTTCATGAAATTTCGAGTTCTTGGAAGCGCAAATCTTCTCCAACTTCAGTAGAGCCCGGACATGCTGCGAGGTACATAAGTACTTCATGGGAATGTGATCATGAGATCAGTACTGCAGCTCCCATAAATGTGCGAACCTGAACGGTTCTGAACTGACATTTTTATTTTAAAGTCCCCTTGGAAGCATTCGAGACACCTTCTCTTTGATCATTCTGACAATCTTTTCGGCGCATGCAAATTTCTCCCAAGTGCTCCGTACCCAGGTCTGATCATAGCGGAATATTCCTGACGGCGGATATATGCACTGGATATTATTGGGTACCATCAGAAACATCGCCGAAAATAAACGTTGTTTGACGGAGTATACTTTCTGATGTCAAAGCCAAGTCTCTTATCTCTGAACCCGTTCGCCGTTCCTGTTTAAAATGGGCAGATAAGGGTGTTGCAGTTTAATTGGCGTAATTATTTGGGTGCGCGGATGCTGTAGGCTAAATTCCCAACCATAGACGCCAGTTTTTCCCTTCCTTCCTTGCATGCATCAGCGAAAGGATTCTCCACTCTGTCGGCCCTTGAATTCGCATGATCATGCATGAGGCTGTCCGTCTAAATTTTCTTTCGTGCGGAATATATTTGAGATGGGGTGACGAACCACTCGCGTGGGTTGCCGCTAGGAAGGGAACCGTCTCCCCTCCTCGGGTATCAAAATCTTGTAATATCAAGCTTCTTTTAAGGTCAGCACCAAGGGTCGCATGTCGCGAATTGCCTCACTTTAGAAAACGAAATGAACCGGGGATCCTGTCCTTGATTTCTTGACATAGGCGTATTATCATTGTTCCAGGAAAAAATAAAAAAAAATGCAGATTCTGAGTAAGAGATAACGGCTGCCCGCTCGGCACGGCTTGAAAATTTCCCCAGGTGACACCCTGGACGTCGATATCGCACACCAGAAGTTGCTTCTCCTCCGCATCAGGTATCGTCTTGTACTCGTACAAGATCAACGATTTTTCAACCAAAACGGGACCAGAAATGGAGATTTCCTAACGAGCCTCTTAAGTATGGGACCGAGACTACCTTTTAAGCTCTTATCTCTAAAGTCCACATCCCTGAATTCGAATATCATAATTCTAGTTTTGTGAACATACGTTGTTAGCCCGTCACCACGCATAAGCCTCGAATTTGAGGAGTGTGAAAAACTTAGTCAGTATTTCCAAAAGATGCAGTGCACTGTGCAGCACCGCAAGCATATGTAACATAGTGCTTTTTCAGAGGAAGTATTTCCAATTTGTGGGATGAACTTGTTCCTTGCAGCATCGGCATTCCTTGTAGCCTTAAGCACCTACCTATTTTGAACATTGGTTCAAGTACCTTGCGTCTAACACTACCTGTAGCGACTCGCTTCCCATGCATCCCCAAGATTTAAGACCTACTACTAAGTACTAGCAAAACGTCCCTGAAAAGAAATGTTTAAGGCAACAGGTCTGATGATCTGGGGAGTAGATGTCAATATGCAAGTATAGCAGATTCCTGGTTGGTGCAAATTAATATATAGATGGACGGCGTAAGCATGAACTAATTACAATTTCCGAGACTGCAATATTGAAATGCACTTAATGGGTATACAAAAAGGAAAGGATGGGACGGCAGCGTTCGGGTTCGGCTGCATTTGTGGAATTATGGCCATGTAAGTCCGCGGGGTCTTCTTTCTCATGATCACCCCCTCTTCCTCCACCCCTTTTCACATGCGCATGTACCTTTACACACTACACTTGATATTTTTACTATCGTCTTCGAGGGACACTGTTCTGTTTAGTACTGGCCTTTAGTTGTTCCAGGCACAACCACATTTGTATTCAACAGCATTTGGGGGGCGAAGCTAAACAATCTACATAAATATTCAGAGCTGTCAGCGAGTTCATGGATACAAAGATATCAATTTACTTTCATAATCCAAATAAAATCTAGGCAAGGAACGATTCCCCGTTACTTGAATTAGACACACATCGACACAATGACCTCACAGGGATTTAATCGAGATCTTTCGAGTTCTCTCAGTGGTGTCGTTGGCCACCTCCGATCCATGACCTTATCAAGATTAATCATATTTATAATGCCGACTTACCAAGATAGTCCTGAAAAGCTGGGTTCTTAATACTACCTTGTAATGTATTATTGCAAGTCATTAACTTGGGGTTTGACTTCGAAGGCTTTCCACATCTAGGTTAAATTTAATAACCGTATACGGGCCCTTCGAACGTTCAAACAAAAGTATTCACTATCTTATCCCATTCTTTTCTTTGCCTTGATTGACAGAGCAATTAAGCACTTAGCCGATGCTACATACAACATCAGCTGCCGTTAGATCGCGAACTAGACACTTATTATCCATATATCTCCGCACTTCTCATTCTCCCACCCCTTAAAGGTACAAGAAGTTTTATTTTGATAGTAGTGTTTCTCTAATAAATGATAGTTCACTACGAGCATATATAACTATGGCGCCCGGAATATAACCGACAAAATAAAACCAGATAAGCTACTTCTAGTTCCTTACATAAGCCTATTTTCTAACCTGAAAGTGCCTACTAAGCTATTTCTGGGGGTCTTGGTCCTAGACTAGGGTATACTATGAATGGTAGTCTGATATATTGGGGGTATGGGTCCTAGGGACCACCTATTCCTGATCCAGATATCGCCCCCCGCAATTTTTGCAACGAGAATGCTTACTTCAAGATAGGATTGCGACTTAGGGCTAGTTACGTTTCAACAGTTAACACAGACATACCTGTTTTGTTTTTCTGTGAAAAATATTATTTACACCGGAGTTACCATGGGCTTTATACTCAATTGGAAAGAACTAAAAATAATTCATAGCCTCTTATTGATTGTTCTCCTGACTGTAGTTTTAAGTAAATTCGAAAGCAACCCCATGACCTCAAGTGTATTTCTCAATGACATAATTTTTCCCTCCATATTCCGTCGGGTTCTCTAATGTTGAGCAGTATTGCTTCAAGATCTTGAGCGTAATAATGTTCCCAAGGCACCTTTAATGCTAACCCAAAAAATAGTTGCTTCAGATAACGTACTGAATGACTATATAGGGTCTTCTCGGAACCCCCCATCTCGGAGGAAACATGTATGGGGAAGTGAACATGAAAAGAACGGTCAAAACGCATAGGTCAAAAAACATTCTGAATATGAGTCGACTCCAGAAAGCCAACTCGGTTATAAACTCGGTGAAGTTCATGGTGAGTGAATTCTTTGGGATCTGTTTAGGATTATTGTAGCGAATGTTAGGTCAGAATTACCCGTTGAGCAGTGAAGGTATCTCGCAACGTAGTTGGGATTCGTGAAGGCGGAGTTACCTGGTGATAGGACAAGATCGGTGTGTTTGGAGGAGGAGGGAGGAGGAGAAGAAGGGTGATTTTATGGTCCTCAAGGGCCAGTGTTTGGAGTTGAAGAAATGGGTTTCGTGGTAAAATTGAAAAGGATCTTGATATTGACGGTTCGACGAGTATTCAAGGTATCGAGATGCTTGACTTGCGTTGATACTTTGTTGGATTCTAGATGTTGGGATGATCCCAGCATTCTCACCATCTTGCTGATTCTTAAAAACCATAGATGCGCTCTAGCGAGCACGTTGATACATAGCTGTTAAATCAGGGTCCGAAAGGTTGGAAGTCATACGTTTCATTACTCCTCAAATCAAATATCACAAGTATCATGGCAGACTTCAGCAGTTACTTCAACCTGCCATGGCCGATTACCATTCACGCCGTTGCTCTCACAGCACTCGGTGTCGCTATGACATTCAGTCGAAAACCCGGAGTCTCACCAGAGCTTCGTGGTGCGAATTCCTTAATCGGTATCACAACGGCAACCATCGGTCTTGCATATCTGAGCACTTCATATGTGCCAATTGAGCAAAACCAGTTCCTGCATGCTAGTGTGCCAATTAGACTGGGAGTTGCAACTCTGCTCGCCACGTCGGCTGTAGTTAATCAAAAGGATATGGATGACAAGAGCTGGCGGACACATGTTGGGTTCGCGCTTTGGGATGGAATTGGCGCACTTTGGCTGGGATGGTATTTGGGTAGATGGGATGGACAGTGTTCTGCCCACTAATCTGGGGCTGAAGCGGCTTTCCAGGAACCCATATTAGCTGCCCTGGCCCTGCGGCACGGGTGAGGATTGCGAATATATCTGCGAGTGTATTACAACAGCTCTTCAAGCGGGCCTTCTCTATCTAATGGTTGTAATGCCATAATAGCCTCCAGATCTGGGAGTACTAAGCCTAACATTATGAGGTGGGGGTCGGGAATTTACACCTAAAAATATATATACTATGAGTTTTGGTTTTCAGTGCCTGGCACTAGCAGAGATTTAATTCGTATATCTCGACTTCACTGTCGATGGATAGGCAAAAATGGAAAATACTAAATGTTCTATTAATATTTGTTTAATACATTACTCATTGCTAGTTGATATTTTGCAAGTTTTGAAAATGATGAACTCCAAATGCCAAACCGAATGAACAAATATATATACAGTGCGAATCGTGCAATATGTATTACAAAGAAGATACCAGCTATCCTGGCCGAATATTGCCATCCTTACCCGACTTCATATACCTGTGTACATTTATTGTTAACTTTTCATTCCTAGACGCCAACGGCCACGAGAATCTTTTAAAACTTTTTCATCTCTGTGACCCGATCCAACTTTTATGTAACTGTGGCGTCGCGTGCCGTCGCTGAGGCCAAGAGCTACCCTACGAGGGAAAACTGCTTGCGATATCCTTTTCACAACCTTCCGCTTCCCAATCCTGAACCAGAGGCATTAGTATCTTGATCTCAGGACAATAGTCAAATATCTGCTCTCTCTGCTCCTTCTCCTTCCACACTTGAGACATGAGCAGCTTTCCACCCCATCCGGTATGATAACCCAGCGGGGTATCATAAGGCACTTTCTCAACAGAAAATGCAACCTCCTCTGTTCCATTTGCCATCTTCGCACTAGGCATGTGCCCGAGTCGATCAGTTAACCACCAGTCCTCGAGCGATTCCCCGTTGTGTCGGTTTTGGTGCCTTAGGACTTCTAGGAGGTGTGAAATGCGTCGTAGTGAGAAACCACCATTTCCTATTCCAAGGGGTTAAAGTATTAGAATATTCTTCCGGAAACCATAAGCCGAGCCGCATGAAATCTCTTACCTCCGAACTTTGTACTCTTTCCCCAGGAAGCCCCAACCCAAGAGAAACCCATCTCGACCCAATCATTCAAAGATGAACCCGAGTTCGCACATATGATACTATCAGTCTGGAAGATAAACAACCATTCCGCAGGCAGTAACCTTTCATAAAACCAGACATTTGTCATGGTCCTACTCAGTGTCTCTTGGCTATTCACAGTCATATTGTCCGGTATAACTTGTATTGACAGTTTGCCGTTCTTTTCGTATTCTCTGATCGGTGCGGACCTGTTGATATGTGCGATCGATTCGTTTGATCCCATGAATAAGAAAGGCCATTCCGGAGGCACAACTGATATAAAGTGGAGAAGCAACGGCGTTAAATGTGCTTGTGGTCGATTTTCTATTAAGAGTGCCAGTTTTGTATCATTGTAAGGTTTCGGAATATGGAGCTCTTGAAAAGGTCGACGGATATCGACCGATATTGTTCCCGGAAGTACACGAGATGGCTCAATGAATAAGAAGAGGGTAAGAGTTCCAAAGAAAATAATCGATAAGAGAGGACCGCAGCTTCGTGATAGCAGCATTTTGAATATCGATATGTATAAGTACGTATATATTAATACCTAGGTATATTAATAAAATGTTGGATCAATAGGTAGATGAAAGCTGTATATTGTTGGTTGAGTGATATAATCGAGCATCATACGATAAAAAGTCACACACAACGCGACGAGGAATATATATGAATAATAAATATGGAAAATAGTTTGTGGAACGTTCTAGGGGGTAGGAAGACTAAAGTATTAAAATACTCAATCGGCTCGGAAATAAGTTCCTAGTCCTGACGGAGTCTTGTAGATCAAATACAGATCGAAGTTTGTTTTTCGTACCCCGAGCGAGTGGATCCGTGGTCGAGGCAAGCGGAAAGCCTATCACCTAATAAACTTTTTGATAGAAAGGCATACGTACACCCTGATTGATGTAAACCATGTATTTACCTATCTTGAGGGGGGAAATGTGTGCTCCGTGTCTAGACGTCTTTCCTTTAACCACAATCCAACAAACAATTGATAGTTTCATCTACCTCTCTGTCCAAACAACTTCCATACTCAATATATGTCTCGTGTGTAAAGATTTGCCATTTTGCGGGCCACACGGGCAATATCTTCCAACAAATTCCGTTGACTTAAATGCTAGTTGTATGTTTTTTTTGCCCATTTACATCACCTATTTTCGCGATTCAACTGCGAAAAGCCTAACTTCAGGGCCCAGGTTTGGCCCCAAACCGCAGATTCTGAAACTCATCCTAAGCCCGCTATGGTTAGCCAGGCAAACCGACATATGTGTGTACTACAAGCATTGTTATATCTTCCATATTCTTGCGCCTGGATTAGTTCCCTCCCAGTTATTTCGATCAGCGTGTACCATCGCAACACGTGGTGGAAATTGGGCTCGGAAACTGTCTGAAAACGTGCCCGGAGTTTGATAATCCGTCAGAGAAACCGCCGAGTTTCGATGGAAGGAAAAGCTTAAGCTATAACTTTAATGCACTCTTTTGTTTGGCGTGGTGCGGAAAAAAAGGAGTTACATTGCATTGGAATGGCGTGTTCAGCTATGATATCCGTGTAGAACAGGATAGCTGGGGACCAGATTGTAATTGCATATCGATCGATACCACGCCGCAACTGGTATGTAAAGTACCAAGTACGAGTAGTCGAAGGCTTATATTGCATTGTCGGACTTGGTTAGCAACTAGCACCTCGGCACCCAGGTGGGTGGTTGACCATTTGTTAGTTTTGATATTGCGATTCGCCAGCCAGTGTATGATTAAAAAAAGGTTAGCAAGCGGGTTATACCGCGAAAGGCTTGTTCTAAGAACATCGAGAGACCCATCTCATCAATAAGCTGGCAGGCTGGCGCTGGCCCTCCGCGTCGGGGGGTATCCATTTAGGTACCTTACTTAGCTAGCATGTCCCGATACTGGCCGCGAAGCCGCGTGGGACGTGGGACAAACCTACGTGGAACCTACGTGGGATATGGATGTTGTGAGACCGAGTTCTCTCGCCTAATAATTCAAAAAAAAAAAAAAAAAAAAAAAAAAAAAAAAAATAGTTCAGGCGTGCGACACGAGACAAGCCAGGACGAGCCAGGACGAGCAGCTTAGCAAGCTCGATACCGCGCAGTGATTTCCGAATTGCACACAGAACAATCAATCTCGAATCCACTAGCCTCCAGCGAATGCTTGTCGATGCTCTAAAACGCCACCCTCAAAGTGGCTCATACATCAGGTCATAATCCAAAACCTTATTGCCAGTAGTTGAGGCGAGGTACATTCCATACTACCGGCAGCTGGCAGCAGAGGAGAGCATCCGCCATGGATGTTGCTTCCATGGCGCAGAAGGTCCACTTTACATCCAAGTCGAATGCAAATGGCGACGAACCCTCCACCGATCCTTCAACCACCCCCACTGCCGGGGCTCCTGCATTAGATTCCCAGAGTCGGTCCAGTTCTTACAACACCTCAAAATCAAGTTCGAATAATAGCTCTCGTCCGTCAGAGCACGGCAGTCCTGTAATCATGGAGGACGAGGACGAAGACGCTCTAGGCGAAATCATCAGAACACCAGCTGGCAGTGATATGACGCCGTCTAGCCATAGTGCCTATTCGACATGGTCTGGAGTTGCGAGACCTCGGGCCGGGAGTGATACAGCATACGCCCCATACGAGAACGGGAGGATGTCCCCAGATCCCACACAGCCTGGTGGCAGTATATCGTCTCTGACTAGCAGTATCAATCGATCGCGGCCTGCACCGACCAGGACACCATCGAACACGTATGCACCGGTCCGGCACCCCGCAAACCTACTGGATTCGCGTTCGTCGGGCCACCACGGTAGATCCGGCTCCGCTACTCGGTCGCGGAGGGACCCTGTATCACAGTACAGAGCTCAGGAACGAGCCTACGTTCAGCGATTACGGCAGGACCAGCAGCCAGAATACTTTGATCCGAATGCACTGTTCTACGAGATTCAATCCGAGGCAGACGAGGAGCCTTCGCCGTCAGAGGTTCCATATGATAGTGACCTATACGATGATGGATCTGTTTACCTGAGGGAAGACGAAATCGAATTTTCCGAGGAAGACCTGAAGAACCCGGCTAATCGGGAACGTTTGGAATGGCATACCATGCTTGCATCTGTTCTCACGGGAGACGTGGTTCGACAAGAAAAGAAGCGATTAATTGGAGGCTCGGTCGAAAAGGAGGGGGAGACCCTGAAGCAGGAGCTATGGCTGGGGTTGAGAGCAAAGACCACCGGTAGGGATCTTGCCTCGCAAAGGCAAGTCATCAACCAAGGCCGAGAACAAGTCAGTGCCGTGATCGACCAGGTCACGGAGTTTCAAGTCCAGGGTAGGGACGTCACCGAGAAGTCGCCCCGAGAGCAAGTCCAGGATATCATCAAAAAGGTGGAAAAGTGCGAACTGCTGTTTCCGACCCGGGCTGCGATGATAGCTGCGAAGCCGAATGCAGCATCTCCGATGTTCGTTGCCAGCTACGATGCATTATGCGCTTGGAACAATATCACGGAACTAATTAACACGGAGCTTACGATCCTCCAAAAATGGGTTGGGAACGAGGATTTGGATTTTAATCGGCCAAATGAAACCCCAAATAGTAGCGGTTTGGCGGATGAAACAACATTTCTCGATCGGCTACTACGAGAAGACGGCCTGAAGTCTTTGACACAGAAGCAAAACATGCTGGCTGGCATCGGCGACGTCATCAACAAGGCCAAAAAGACTCTTATTGAGAACGCCGAGGCATTCCAGAAACGGCATCTAACGCTTTATATCGAAGAACTTCTCTTGATCATCAACTTCCCTAGTCGCCTGATACAAGAAATTATTCGAGCGCGTGTCAAGTACGCCCGGAAGATCAAGGAGCCTACAATAGTTATGGTAGATCAGTTCTTGAAGCAGGTCCATATAGCTCTCAAACTGGCAGTCGAAACCAAACGAGAGTACGAGGAGATTTCTCATCAGGAACCCGGATGGGACTTGCCGAATTGTATGGACGAAAACTTTAACTCTGCTGTTTTGGATGGTCTCCGAACGTATTTCCGATTCTTGAATTTCAAGCTTAGTAGCAACAGGAATATCTTCAAAGAAGCTGAGATCCTTGAGTCCGAGTGGAGTTTTTGTAACCAGGTCGGCCAATGTGTAAAGGGAGGAGACGTCGAGGCTGCAGAGCAGTTTAGTTCGTTAACAAGCAAGTTGCTCGCCAGGTTAACGAACTCTTACGAGAAAGAGATACAACAGAAGTCACAGGAAATTCCTGGCGAGATCAGCAAAAGATATAAAGCATTACTGGAATCGATCCAGCTTCGACATAGACAGCTGCTACGTTTTACGCGTGTGCTTAGTCAAAGATTCGAGAATGCGACGGAATACCAAGTTACTGACGAATCGTTCCCCGATTTACTTAGCGCTTTAACTGATAGTGGTCATTTTTTGATTGAAACCACCATGGAACATGATGGTGTCTATCTCATTGCTGACCCCTCGCTTCGCGACAAACCCAAAGACATCCAATCTATTGTTCGTGCTTGTTTTCACGAGGTTGAGCTTCTACGGGATGAACATTCCTGCCCATACGTCTTAGTCATTTGCCCCCAACAAGAGTTCATGTGGGAAGGGCAATGCTTGAGTGTCGAAATCAAAGAGCCTTTCGCAGATATCAAACCCGGAAGACTTAGACTTGTTGCTGATGGCTCAGAACTAAGACTGCGGAAAGCCCGGGACGTCTTCGCAAATCTCACAAAGCACCATCTGGATATTATCCTCGATCAACGTGCCAATCTACCCAGAGTTCATTACGAATTGATGAAAATCAAAAAGACCATCTTCAAACTTTCAAATACAATTCTTGATAGTGTTGCTATAGTCAAAAGACAGTTGGCAGGTCTCGCGTGCCAGGAGATTGTCCAGGCATTCTTCCCATTCGCTACTGATGCAACGAAAAGATCACTTGCTTTTATGGACCACACCAGGAAGGTGATGACGAACCAAAAGACAGTACAGATTGCTATCGACTGGGTTGACTTCATCTGCGACGATTGCATATCCTATGATCGAAGGACATTCAGGTGGGCCGTCGCGGCTCTCGAGTTCGCAATGACAATGACGAGAGGGCAGAATATTCTTGCTCTTAATGACTCAGACTATACAAGACTTAGAGTCAAGGTTGCCGGCTGCATGTCGCTTTTGATATCGCATTTCGACATCATGGGAGCCAGATCAGCTGTCGCAGAACGCCAAAATGAAATCGCCAACCAGAAGATCCGGAAGATGAATGACAAGCGGGCTGAAGGCGACGATGAAGAGTACACTCGCCAAGTCAAAGGCGAATGGTTGAAGCAACTTGAAACTATGGAACAAGTCCGCGCCACAAAGGACGGTGATCGCCAACCTTCTGGTCGTGTCCTTGACGATAGCAGCCAAACCGATCGCTCCCTTACTTACCTCTCGAGTTCGCTTTCGAATGTTACACTACGATGGCAACAAGGAAACTATATCGGAGGTGGTAGTTTTGGGTCGGTATACGCTGCGCTTAATTTGGATGGTGGATATCTCATGGCGGTGAAGGAAATTCGACTCCAGGACCCACAACTCATACCTTCGATCGTTAGTGCCATCAAGGATGAAATGTCAGTCCTGGAGATGTTGGATCATCCGAACGTCGTCCAGTACTATGGTATCCAGGTCCATCGCGACAAGGTATACTTCTTCATGGAATACTGTCAAGGAGGATCGCTGGCTGCTTTGCTTGAGCACGGCCGGATCGAGGATGAAACAGTTATCATGATATATGCATTGCAGATGTTGGAAGGGCTTGCCTACTTACACGCCAACAACATTGTTCATCGAGACATCAAGCCAGAAAGTAAGTAGCTGTTTTCTTGACCTGGTGTTTCTCAGAGCAACCGCTAACAGATTTGCCATAGATATCCTGTTAGACCAGAATGGCGTTATAAAGTTCGTGGACTTTGGCGCGGCTAAGGTCATTGCCAAACAGGGCAAGACGAAGGTTGCTGCCACAAAACCAGGCATTAACAGCATGACTGGAACTCCCATGTACATGTCTCCAGAAGGTGTGTAAACATTACCCCTAATTTTGAGTGTAAGTAGACGGTATCTAACAAAAAACCCAACACAGTCATCAAAGGCGAGAACCAAGGCAAGCATGGCAGTGTCGATATCTGGTCCTTAGGGTGCGTTGTACTTGAGATGGCTACTGGAAGGCGGCCCTGGGCCAATCTCGACAATGAATGGGCCGTCATGTGGAATATCGCAGCCGGTAACCCTCCGCAGTTCCCTTCAAGCGACCAGTTAAGCGAACAAGGGATGGATTTCCTTCGACTTTGCTTCGAGAGAGATCCAAGGAAACGACCAACAGCCGCAGAGCTGCTACAAAATCCTTGGGTGAGCCTATTACAGTTTAAATGTCTATATCGGAGGATGTCCCAATGCTAACCAATTGATTCCTGGATAGATCTCTGTTATCCGAAACCAAGTAATCCCAAATACACCCTCTAGCGAGACTTCAACCTCCTCAAGCAGCAGTACCAGATAATTGTGACCAAACGCGAGGTTGATATCTATTTTATTTTGTTTCATTTCGGAAGCTTTATGTTGCATACGACTGCTGGCGTCCATTTACCAATTGTAGCATACATTACAATTATCGGGATATAAGCGTGTTAAACCCACTAATTTTTTTTGTTTTTTTTTGTGGGTGCAATTTTTTACCGATGATATCTGGACCTTTTCTTTCCTTTCCTCTCTCTATAGGGGCCCGTCCGAGTTATAACTCACGGCGACTCTAAGGTTTCGCAGTATAAAATAATATAAATATATGCAATACAATGGCACACACATTCACACACATACGGTATTCCCAACTGCTGCAGGCTCCGCTCCACAAGAGCAGGGATCCACTAATAGAGATGCGGCAGTGTGATGCGGCAGTACGCCCATTGGCTGAAGCCGTCCTCGTCCCAGACCTGTGGTTCGCTTAAAAGCGCAAAAGCTCTGGTGTCGCAGCACACCACGAAAGAAATAAAGAGACATGCCACCAATCCACCAGTATCTCCACGCTGTCGGACTTACACCCGGGACTCAATCAAGAAGCTTAAAAAGCAATACTATCGTATTTCCCTACTCTTCCTCTACCCGTATCTCAAATATGGCATTGAAATACCTTAGTGTGCTGTCTTTCTCTCAATCTCCGTATACCCACCTTCCACGGCCCTCGACAAAAGCTGTCAAAATTTACGCCTTAACAGAAACTCTGGTACCACGCCCCCCAAAAAGCATCCTATTTCCAACTTTCAGTCTCGTCAGGGCTGCCCATCTGTTGAGAGACAATCTGCAATTTTTACCGCCATAAGTCGTCAGCACACGGTTTCCGCGTCTTTCACATCGCTCGCGCATTACCTTTTCCTACGATATCAGATTAAAGGTTTCCGGGCCTATTTGCCTCGCAGGATCGTTTTTTTTTTTTTTGTCTCTCTGTTACCGAGCTGATCCCACGATCGTCGCGAACTCGACAACTACGTAGACGGGAGAAGGGAGCTTCATATACCTATCCCTTCCATCACACGCCCGGAGAGACGAAGGAGTGAACGAGTTAGGAATCCGGGAAGTTACATTACGGGCCAGTTAAACATATATACATACCGACACAATGCCGCCTCGAAAGTCAGACGTCGCCAAAGCTGCGGCTGCAGTATCGTCTGACCCGGCAAGTAGCGACGATGATAAGCCGAAGAGCAAAGGCAGGTCCAATGTCGATGTTAGTTATATTCCCATATTCCCGTTTTCCCGTTTTCCTCTCAGTTCGTTTGCTCTCCTTGTCATGTCACCATCTATCTCCCGTCATATCTCTCACACGCAGATGAAAAAGTCCCCGACATACCATTTCCAACAAAAATTCAGGCATCAAAATTTCGAACCCTCGGGTGCAGTTATTGTACACGATTGCTGACCACTTCCATTAGGACAACACACTGCCCAAAACTATCGTTACGAGGCTGGCGAAGGGTAATGTGCCGTCGAATACACAGATTCAGAAGGATGCGGTCACCGCGTTATCTAGAAGTGCCACCGTCTTTATCAATTACCTCGCGAGCATGTATGATGACATTGACGCCACCCTTTTTTTTTTTTTAATTTTGTTTTTTTTTCTCTTCTTTCCATCTTTCCAACATGTCAACATGTTGTCAAGTGAGATATAAGTCTTGATTATACTGACATTTTTTTATGTATACAGGGCGAATGATATTACCAAGATGAACAATAGGAAAACGATTATGCCGGATCATGTAATAGCGGCGATCGAGGAGATCGAATTCCCTGGGCTCAAGGAGCGACTGGAAGGCGAGCTAAAAGGTACCGTTTTTCTAAAATTTCATATTACGAACCCTTGAAATTCTGAAGTCGCCTTTATATTTACTTACCTATGCTAACAATTTATAAATATGGTGACAGCATTCAATGAAACCCAAGCTAATAAAAGGAAAAAGGCGAAGGATAAAAAGTTGGAAGATACTACAGCTGACCCAATGTCTGAGGATGAATCTGCGAGGCCGTCGAAAAGAATGCGAAAATCTGGAGCTAATGCGAAGGACGATGAGGATGACGGCGCAGCAACAGAGGGCAATATCCTTGAGGAGGGTAGTCAAGACGATGAAGACGAAGCAGGTGAAGAAGGTGAAGATGCGGAAGAAGAATCAAGTGAGGAGGATGGGGAAAGCGGAGACGAAGAGGCAGAAGATGGTATGGAGGATACGGTCGAAGACATAGACCGGGAGGGCGTTGAAGAAGAAGAGGAAGACGATGCTTTGGATAATGATAGTGATAGTGATTGAAGCTAGTGATGAAGTACTTCTGTACTGAGCAGTTGCTAGCTACACATAATCCCCTAGGATCCATTTCCCCAAGGAGCGGGGTTACTGGAACTTTAAGCATAGATTGTAAACTCATGCGTGCGTTTTAGCACCCTTATCCACTATTAGAATTTTATAAATTTGGAAACTCAAGACTCGGGCCGCTGAAATAGATTGTTCCGATCTCTTCGATTCTCGAGACCATTTCATTCTCTTTATTGTTTGGACAATTTCCCACCTTCCCGAAGGTCATGGGTCTGCAGAACATGCATGTCATAACTGCCAACCATAGCTTTCGGCTAGCTAGCTACTAGTTACTAGTATACAATTGCCCACAAAAACACCATTCCGTCATGACGCACCTCCACACGGTTTCACGAATCCATATCGAAACCCCCTTGTGATTGCTAAGAAAGTTCGTCGTTTGCAAAAGCGATCCCCATTACCAATATTACGGGAACAGCCCCTCTGAGAAATTCGCAAGTTTCATCACGCTGTATTGGATTTCATCACTTTCTAAGAATCTAAATACAGGCTGCTAATTTTGTTTGATTAAGCAAGCGTATGAATGAGGTTCATGGTGGCGGCGGTTGTGATGGATAATAGGAATTTTCGACGACGGATTTTTCTTGTCGGATTCAAGACCGGAGGGGGTATGTGTGGTAATATGAAGAGCGAGCTTATGAAGACAGAAACCACCGTCGTCGAGAGGCCGGGACATCTGTGATGGTAGAGGTCGTATGAATTCGTGACTGCAAAAGGGAGGATGCGGGAAAAAGAACAGTTGGGGTCCCCATGGTGTGAAATTATACACAAAAAGAGAAAAAAAAGGCCCGGTGAATAAAGAGGATGGATTATAAAAAGAGAAGCAATTGACGACGGAAAAAGCGTATATGGAAAAAACACCCCCGTATCAAAACTTTTCAAAGTTTAATACAGAAATTAACGGACTCCGAGAAAAATGCAAAGAGGAATTTAAGCCTACAGAAGAAGAGCCGGAGTTAGTACAGATGCAAGTAATTGAATATTACCGATCCCACAATGTGGGACGGTATCATTGGGCAGGGCAGCTCAGTCTTACCTTAATGGCATATATTCTCTGAGGGAAGTGCTTCTCCTTCTTCTTCTGCTTCTCAGTCTTTAACGAAGACTCGTGCTGGCTGAGGCGTCTTCGGATAGCCCTGGTCTGCTTTGGTCGAAGGTCCAATGGAACGTACTTCTTCTTTTCGTAGAAAAGGCGGAGCTGGTGTCTCTGGGTGGCATTGACGACGGTCATAACACGGGCGATCGACTTGCGAACATCATGACTATTGTGAGGGGGTAGAGAGTCAGCATCTCGACTCTATATAGGTAGTTGCATCCCGTTCCACATCCATCATCCACAAGTCCCCGCATATCCCATTCTTGAACATGATCCATATCTTAATTCGAATCGTATCTTGCGATATCGAAGTTGCTCCAATTCCGTAGTCGTTTGTTTCCAAATCCACCGTATAAACCTCCAACTTCTCCTCCAACAAAACGAAAAAACCACCAATCATTGAATCGAAGTTGTGCACGTACATCTTAGTAAGCTTCGAGCTGGCGCCACCGGCGATCTTCTGAACTTTGAGGGCAGCAAGCTCAGTCTTCAGCTCCTCGAGCTGCTTGGCCAAGTCGGCCTTGGACTTGCTCCAGAGTTGGGCGGTCTTGACACCAGGCTAGATATCATCACAAAACAACCCGTCAGCCGTCTCTGTTCCATCCTAACATAAAACCGACAGCACTGTCGAAAAGATAGTATCGTACCATTATGTCGGATTTGAAGGGGGATCGTGGGGTATACGGGAGGTCGGAGGTGGTCGAAAGGGCTGGTGTCGTGTGTCGTCGACGAATTCGATAATCGAGCAAAAAAAGTGGGAATTTTGAGGTTTAGTTTTGAAGATTCTGTAACCTTTTTTTCGATAGGCGGCACCCGCCCTGTTTGTCGTCGTGAAACTGCCTCTTTCAGAATCCACCTTAGGGCTTGACCTAACATAGCCAACGGATACTTGATCACATGATCAGGGTCCGGACGTCAGGTCAACACATCAACACAGTAACGCGGAGGGCTGGTCATCCCCTGTTTCAAGCGCCCGGGATACGCCGCCTCACATACCATCGCCTCGCCTCTCGTCTACGCACGTGGTTCAGCGTCGTCTTAAGAATAGCCTGCCCTCCTTTTTGGCTTGCAGCCCCCCGGATTATTACGTACTACTCTTCGTATTCTTCCCACCGGCGATACGAGACAACAGAACAGACCCTTAGACTTGTCGCGAGATCACCGACCTCATCTAATCCTTTTGAGCTGGACTTAACTTCCTGGATACCCTCTCCGCGACATTCTTAAGCTATGGCGACAGCCACCGGATGGGCACAGCTGCGGCAGCAGGCTAGGTCGCTAGAGACTCAAGTATGACAATCCTTACCTTACATGTTTGCCTTCGGAATCAGGCCGGTTGTGCTAACCCCTCTCCAGACCGACAACCTCTTCCAAACATATTCTTCATTTACTTCAAACCCATCAAAAAAGCCATCTGAAGATGAAATTCGGGTAGAAGCACAACTACAAGAACTTTTGACTAGGGTAATTCTCTCTATATGCTATTGTCGCTGAAATAACTAGTACTAATTCCATATAAATAGCGAGATGCCGTCGTCGCCTCACTCTCCCGAACTCTCGATTCGGACTCTGCCGCTGGCTCGTCTGCTACAAAGCTCCAAAATGTCCTCCGTCACAGAGAAATCCTTTCGGACCATCGTAAAGAATACCAGCGCCTAAAAGCGGCAATTACACAGGCTCGAAACCATACCAACCTTCTTAGCTCTGTCAGGGACGATATCAACCAGTACCGAACATCCACAAATGTCACAAACGAAGCAGAGTACCGTCTGGAGGAGCGCGATGCGATTGAAAGGTCGCATGGGATGGCAGATACAGTACTCGCTACGGCATATGCCGTCAACCAGGAGTTCGGACAGCAGCATTTACAACTAGCGAGCATAAACAGGAGAATCAAAGGAGCAGCCATGCAAATTCCCGGAATTAACACATTGATCGGAAGGATAAACACAAAAAAGAAGAGGGACAGCGTCATCCTAGCTTGCTTGATTTCGTTTTGCTTTTTGATGCTTCTTTGGCTACGGTAAATTAATTAAGATAGTGAGAGGCGAATTTTCGGGTGTAAAACAACAGGTAGGATATAAGTTAAAGTTATGGGCGGGTGTGAAATTTTACTCAAAAAGGTCATGGACGGGTTTGGGAATGATAGCCTTTTCTTTCTGGCTTTTGTCTGATATTTGAAGTTTACAACTGTTTTACTGTTTGGCTCTATTGAAGCTCTTGTTTTAATCGTTCACATATATCGCAAAATGCTGGCGTTAGGGCGGGGATTGTTAATTGAAGATCTCACATTCCATCTCTGTTCATGCTCTTCGTTCATAAGTTTTTTTAATATAATTAGTTTCGTCTGCGGGTTAAACCTTGCTCAAAAGAAAATTATAGTACATTGTTGTTCGCTGGCTCAACGTTTTATTAGGCATTATGCAGGTTATGTTTGTAGATTTAGAAAGCAGCTTTTTGTATGGGTATCCTCTCCTATAAAAGTCATCTCTCGTAACGCCGGTATAGCATGCAATGCTTTAATTGCGGAAAGACAGTATGGAAAGTCGAGCTCCTGCTAAAGGAGGAGATCGTAACGGTAGGTGCCATAGAAAACAAATAAACGGAAAGGTAGTATGCATATGAAGGGGGAAAGGGAAACGGTAAAGTCGAACGCCATGCATTAATTTGAGCATAATAGAATAAACGGAGCAGTGGGGTAAATAGGTGCTAGGGTAATAAAAGTTCAGTAGTCATTCCAACCCAGAGTTTTGTAAATATCCTCATCATCGGTTCCAAGCTCCTCTGCAATATTACGGGCAACAAGACGGCGGTTAGCCGGAGTTCCGGGTTTCGGTTTTTGGAGTGGGGGTGGGGTAATGATATCTCCCTCATCAATCTGCCGCAAGGTGGATCGAAGCTTGTTCGAAATGCTAGGTTTTTTGGGTGTTTCTGCGATCGAGCTTGGAGTGGTGAGAGAGTTCATAAAGCCTTTTGCTAAAGAAGTATCCGTAGAAGTTCTGAAGGGATTGCTCGGCGTATTCGAAATAAATAAGTTTGGTGTGCTATTTATTCCAGGATTGAGGCTTTCCATGAACGACCTCTTAGGGCGTACTGGGGTAGCGGAGACATAAAGCGGAGAGGATTGAAGAAGATTAAGACGTTGGGAGTCCTGTTGGTGGAGGGCAGTCCGGAAACTACTACCTGGACGCGGGGCCTTCGACGGCGTAGCTTGGACATCATCACGTTCTTGGTCCTTTCGTTTGATCGTGGATTGTGGAACGAACTGGCTCGAAGGTAGAATGGGGTCTTCCTCCTCCGTGATTGCTTTTGGTACATCGGGTTTCCTCTCGAGCAGCTTATGGGTCCTTGTATTCTTCCTTGGGGTGGCAGCGACTTGTACAGTGTTGGTAGCAACTGGGATCCGAATAGTCTTCTTTGGCTTCCTTCCTGTAATTTTCATCCGTTGGGCGCTTGCAGAGACCATCTCTTCAGCGACAGCCAAACGGTTTGGTTTCGCGATATTCTTAATAGCATCTTTGAGTTGAGATTCGTCGTCACCGTCAATTTTGCGTCTCTTTGTTCGTGGAGCCATTTCAACAACCCTCCTTTCTGCGGTTTTCTTCGTGTTGGTAATACCACCTCTAAAGGAGGTTTTCATAATTTCTTTATCTTGTGAAACCTGTGCCGCAAAATCGAAAGAATTATCCTGGCTATCCCCATGTAGGGAGAGAGAGAATGATGAATCCGCTCGTTCGAGATTAGGTCGGAGGGTCGGCACGGTCAACGATCGTGAAAATACCGGACGCTGACCGTAAACAGACTTTGAGAACAGAGACGAGTCTTCGGTGGCGTCTATCATTGCGTCTTGCGATTCAACTTGGCTAGTATCCACCAACGTCTCATCGTTTTCCATCCCAGCATCTAGTTCATTTTTCGACTGTTGTGCCTTCCCAGTGCACTTGCGTCGGATATCTTCGCTGAGGCTTGGGAGCCGCGCAGAATAACTGACCATCAAGTTAGTATAGCGTGAATGGAACCATTAGGGTAGCTACTACTTACTATGCCACGACAATCTCAATGCAAAAGTGCCTGAGGCGATCTTTCGCATCCTTCGGTTTCGGCTGGGAGCCTTTGGGTTCCTCGCCAGTTCCAATCGTGTTCCAGATGCAAAGTCGGTCGACGTGGACGTCTAGGAGATCCAAAAGGTCCCGCTTCTTCCTACGTTTCTTCTTGTCCTTGTCTTCTCCCCTTTCGGCCTTCTCCCGTCGCTTCCTTCTACGGTCCGCTGCCTTCTTCAATTTTTCATATTCTTTCATCTTTTCCTCAGAAAGAGATGCCTTGATGGCTAGGATTTCGAGGATGACGATAGTTTGCAATTCGGTTCTGATATTGACGTTAGTACACTGGTATAAAATTAATATGTAGGGCCCTTACTCGCGAGATCGAAGCTCCGTAATGCACTTTTGGAGATGAATATCCTCCTGCTCAAGAGAGCGAACTGGACCATCATCATCCGACAGAGATCTTAACCACTTAAGAACATATTTGATCTCATTGTCTCTTAAGCACTGCGGCGGAACGATTGTGGATTCAAGCTGATCATTAATCATTTGATCCGGGGCACGACCCTGCGCACGTCTCGCATCCGATACTTCGCGAATACCAGCCCGATATTTTTCGTCGCATTCTTCAACTGGTACCACCATGTTTTCTAAGCAGAGGAGCAGGTCAAGACGTGAAGCGGGTGATTCGCCATTCGTTGGGAAGAGGACACGGGCACGTGATAGGGAGGTCTTGGGGAAGTATTGGAGGGAGCTCTGTTTCAAAAGATTAGCTAGGTTTTATGACAGCTAGAGCTGGATGCCTTACCTTTGAAGTATACAATAGAGAATAGTACTGCTGTCTGAGTCGAGCAAGCCTGGACTCGGGTGTCGAATCGGTATCTGCGGGAGGAGCAGTGTCTGGCGGGGGAAGGGAGGATTTCGGCTTCGAGGCTGACTTGGTCTTATCAAGACTGGATATGGATGTCAGCAGAGGTATATACTACGCAAACAGATGTTACGACGTACGTCAGTAGCTTGGTAGCCATCATGAGCTTATCAAGATTGGCTTGCTTCGGCCCTGGAGTTACATGAACTCCTTGGAGAGCACTTGCAAGCATAGTCTGATCCATACTACAGCCATCCCACCATTCTTCCGCTTCTGATTGAAGTTCGGTTTCATCATCGTCATCATCTAGTTCGGCTGGTTTCCACCATTTCCCAACCTCCTTCTTCAGGCGGGTCCCTAGCGTTTTGACTGACCCTCCATTGACATGATTGGACAAGCGGAATAGAGTATAAACCCCACTCCTAGGACGGCCTATACGCGATATCGCTGCTAACTGACGGGCATTATCGTACTTAGCGATAAGAACGACGTCATTCGCATCGAGGGCGGGGATGTCGGCATTGAACAGTTGGGTATTGTTTTTCGCGCTAGCCCAGTCAACGGAAAGGCTGTCGCGTGGGAGTATGTCAATTGGCCTGATATGAACTTTTTCTCCGAACTCGGATTCAGACTACGAAGCTAGATTAGAATGGTGGTGATGATGATGCTATAGTGTCCATTGGAGAGACATACTTCAATTAAAAATGGAGCTGGGAGGGGAATTGCTAGTGTATCGTCTGCTTTTCGTCGTTTTCTAAGAGATGAGGCAGGAACACCAGGGCCCTTGTTAAGAAGCCTTGGAGTTGAGTCTGTGAGGGTTTCAATGAGGGGCACGCCGCTGCTTGGAGGGTCGTCCATCGATTCCTCCATCGCTGGAGCCATGGGACTCCTGGAGGATTTAAGTAGCAACGAAATTCTAGCGCTGTGTTGGAAGGAGTCTGTTGATGCCTTTGGAGCGTAGGCAGCGTGGTATCGGCGGCAATGGTAGCTGGATTGAAGAGCTGATCGGTAGCTGGGGTGGTGAGGTGATGAGTCGATGAGGTGATGTCGGGGTGCAGGACGCTGCTTGTGAGGTAGCTACAAGGGAGGGGCACAACAACGCGTGATTGCCGTTGAACGTTTAAAGTTTCTTGTGCGACACAACGCGTTGCCGCACCCCTGCATCGACACCCAAATCGGGAAACCACGCCTTTCGACGTTTTCCTAAATAGGACATTATCTGTCTACAAACATATTGGCAGATCTTGTCACAACACACCACTGGCGCCGAGCACAAGCAAACCTCGAACCGCCGAGCACAATTTTCGTGCGAATTACTCAGAATAGTAGTATGAATTGTACCACAAGCTACCTGCGTGAAATGACCCGGTGGATGTTCTAAGCAAATCGGAATGCACAAGCTTTCAACCAAGGTGTAAATGTCTTCTTCTTCTCACGCCACTCATGGATCAGGGCGGTTCCAACCCGAGTTTGTTGGTATGTACATACTAATTATATATGATGCGCACAAGCCAGGCGTGCTCGCTTCCAGAAGACGAGAAGAATTTGACGCCTGCGGCGGACACATGCAGTTCCTGTTTGACGATTGCACAGCCTGGCTGCAGCACCGAAGCCACGTTCGGATTTCGCGAAAGATGTCGGCTCGGCTCCCCTGAAAGCCCTTGTTCAACGGGAACACTATCACAGCAGGTTAAGTTTCAGAAAATGTGATAACGATCAAGGCCTGTGCATGCATATGAGCATGTTCCCCATCACAACATGCCATCCCATGCATGGGAATACGAAGAACAAGACGGTTGAAAGGGTGCAGCTGCGGCAGGCCAGGCGCTCTCGTTCGGGCACAGACCATCTTGTCGTTGACGGAACCGCGCAGTTCCATTTCTGCCGACTGGATTGCGTGCATCCCGAGCGCAAAGGACGATTGCTCACCAGACCCGCTATTATGTATTGTCGACTCCGTCTATTATACTTACTTATGCACGTCTATTAATGCGCCATAGATCGATTTGTTCCTCCGATGAGACAGTTTCTCGCCGTGTCTCGACTTCTAAATCGAAGATCGCAGCTCCATCGGTACTTCTTCAGACCCAACGAGCAAGTCTTTTGAGCTGACCCTGTCCATGATGCCGGTCAAGGACGCCTGGTGATTCGTCAGATTGAGGTAAGACCTCGAGGTCCAGGGTGTGTGCACCCTGCCAATCTTTGGAGCTTTCTCATTAGCGTGCTTAACCGCCAATCAAATATCCCCCTTTTTCTTCGGTATGCTTTGACATTCCCCCACAGAATTGTCTGCTCCACAGCGCTAGCCACTTCGAAGCCCAAGCCTTGTGCTCATTTCTAGACCTGCTCAACATTCCCTCTGCAGCTGGACAGATTGAGTAGGTACTTCCATACGGATATCGGGGAGCTATCCATTCTAACCGTTTCGTTTCATTCTTTTTTTTTGGCTCCCATTTTGTTGCTAAAAATTTCCCAAAAGGACTTATTTCCCTATTATCCCATTTCCCTTCCTTCTCTTCGCAATTGCAAACATTAGATAGCCCGATTCCTTGCCATCGATCTCTCGTTTAATTTTGATACGGTTTTTATTTTGTCCATTTTTATTTTCGCTTCAACTCAACGGAGCAGGTCTTGACAAACTTGCTGGACACTAGTTTGCTTGGTTTAGGCTCTTTTACTGCCTGTTCTGTATACGGAACTAATAGAAACTTTGATTGGGTGGCAGGCATCCACGCCAATATCCGGACTTCTAAACAAGGGCACCCTCTCCCAAACCCTCTCCTCTTCAACGGACTTCAAAGTCGAGTTTCTATCATCAAGCATCATTGTCGTCGTTTTAAGTTCAGTCTATCCTTTGTTAATTGCCTCTTATCTGTTTATTGGTTGGCTCGGACAACCACCCCTGGATCACGTTCGCGCCGCTGTCACATTTGAGACTGGGAGGGTCCACATCCATCCCATCTTCATCACCACCTATCTTTTTGTTTGGGGGTGTGTTTAATTTCCCAGAGGATTGGGAGTGAGAGTGCGTGAGCGATACGGCAAATTGGGACGAACTCCTTTTCAACCCAATCCGAACGAGACATCGCCTCTCTGCTTTCGATTGCCTGGCTTTAGCTCACTTTCACCTGCGTCTTCCCTCCAGTCATCCCACACTCTCAGATGCCAGTGTTGGTGTAAAGGCGTGGTGGGCGCCTAAACATCATTCGAATTGCAGTCTCTAGCGCTTTGCGCCCTGTCGGCCGTTTCGAGGAAGAGGGCAAATCGATTGAGTCTTCCAATTTCAGCAACAGGTTCAGGAGCAACCGGAACACCTTCATCTCATTGTTATCAGTATCAGAAAAGATATTCCGCCTCGGTAATCATGGAAAGCCCTTTGCGAAGATCGATTATTGATACTTCACTGTTCCCCCAACCCCCATCCAGGAATCGTCCTGCGATTGCTTCTTTTGGAACTTCTCCTGCTGGTGCTGGTGCTGGTGCTTCTGGCTATCGCACACCGACTCAGTCTTTCTTTCGTCAATCCACCTCCTCCACCTCTTCCTCTGCACCCTACAGCCCACCCCGTCATTCCAAAGACCGTTCATTCTCTACGGCCACAGGCCATTCTAAGACTTTATCGTCAGACTCTCGTTCACATTTGACGTCTCTTTCTTCTCGTTCTTCCCTCTATTCTGAAGATAACGACTTTGATTTAATTGATTCGAAGATCAAAACACCGTTAACACTTGCGACGACTATTACGACTTCTGCCGAAAGTCCAGTTGACCCTTACTTTAAGATTCATCATCATCATTCAGCTCCTCCGAAATCGCCTGTTCTCGATCTCTTCCGTAGTCAGTTAGCCGATAGGTGAGTTCGTTATTTATTCATATTCTGCTCTTCCCGGTTTGGTTGTTTGATGCATACCTATATATACATCTGTCGCTTCAAACACATTTTTGCTGTTATTTTATGCGCGGGTTCATATTTAATAGGCGCAATTAATGGGAGAAATATGTGAAGTAATCGGGTATCAACTTTACCGAACTTCGTTTCCTACTCTCCTTCGCCTATATATATAAATTTCTGTTGTATATTATATTTATGCGTATGCGTATGTTGTATATTTGGGGGCCCAGGAAGGGGGTGGGCGTGTTATTCGTTCAAGACGCTGCGTGTTTCCAGTGTGACGTTGGGCTGCATGTTGCGACATAACATGTCTGCTCTTCCAAAACATTTCTTCCTTGACATCTTCCCGTTGCCGACCTCATCGAAACTAACCAACACTTTAATTTGTTTGCAACATTACCAGATCTTCCGTCTCCAACAATCGCTGGAGCCTCGACCTGTTCAGCGGACCCTTGCATGCATCCAGGCCTGGTTCCCCACGGCGGCATCCTCTTCAAGAGAACCTGTCTAGCTCTGACATTGACATCGACACCTCCCGAAATAAGTCTGAAACAAGGAGGGGCTCGGCTGTGCCCACTAATGAAATAAATACTCGCTCCATCGAACAAAAGCATACGAGAGCTTATCCTTCCATATCAAGCCTCATAGAACAGCCTCTAGGCCGATTGTCAAGAGCTTTCACCATGCCTCATGTCATCACACAGCAGGCACCCGGCCTGCCCAATCAAAGCATGCTTAACAGAAGTAATTCCACAAATACAGAATCATCATTCATACCACGAACACCTGCCAGGACAAAAACAGGATTCGGAAGCCTGTTCGGATGGGGTGGGTCCGCCAATAACGATTCGCCGATAGAAAGGCCCATTTCGCTGGCCGAACAGAGGATGTCAAAGATCCCCAGCAACATCGATGTCACGCTGGCTAATTCCCAGCCATCGCACCCCAAGCGAACCGACTCTGGCATCTCACTACCACCAAGAACACCCATGACAATTGAAGAGACTCTGGAGGAGGAGTTACGTGCGCTTTCGATAGATTTAGCCTCTTCGATCCGAAGAGAGCTCGACCTCGAGGACTTGGTAGAGGCTCTCCAGGCTACTGCTGAGTCGCAAGGGAAATTGAGCCCTGGAGTTGGAAAAAGGACAAGCGACTACTTCTCGGACGCTGGAACAGGCTCTAATTACGATTTCGACATACCTCCAAAGGAACAGCTTGATTACGATCGTGTCGTTCGAAAGAGCGAACAAGTGCAGGCGCAGATCCGTCTCGAACTAACACAAAAGATTCAAGATGAACGCCAGCGACGAAAAGGCGTCGAACTACAAGTCAGAGAGCTGGAAGATAGAGTTGGAAATGTTGAAATCAGTGGCCTACGCCCGCCTTCGCCCGGTCGAGTCCGTGACCTCGAGCTCGCTCTCGATGATGCCAGGCGAAAATTGTCGGAAGAACGAAACCTCAAGGCCAACTTCGAAGATTTAGTGACAGCTATCAGGGATGAGTTACACGGATACCGTAATGAGCGCGATAACCTCCGCGACGAGATTGTGCCCCAGCTCAGAGCAAGAGTTGAGGGATTGGAGGCAGAGCTAGCTGAATCGCAAAAGAACCCATATGACGCGACCAAGATGCAGCAAGAAATCGACGATCTCCGTGGAAAATATACTGCTCTCGTAGAATCTAACCGTCAGGTCCAAGAAAAGCCACTGCCACTCGAACCATCCCTCAACACCCAACCCCCGCCCCAGCCCCAGCCTCAACCACAATCCGCGACACCTCTTTCTGCTACAATTAAGGACAAGGATTCTTTGGTGGAGCGAATTAAGGAAATTGAGCTTCAGCGAGATGCCCTACAAAACGGATTGAAAAATCTCCGTATGAGAAACGAATTGGAAAATAAGAAGGCACTTCATCGAATCCGTACCCTGGAATGGGAAAGAGACCGTGCCCTACGACCCAGCTACCGCAGGATGCGCAAGAACAAGGAAACGCTCGCCTTCAAGAGCCAGGTTGAGCGACTGAAGCACCGCGCTGAAAACGCTATTGATTCCAAGTATGTCTGTGAACGGAACCTTTCGTCTCTCAGACTGGACATGGACCGATTAGAGCAGGAGATGGAAGAACTTAGAGAACTCCTCAAAACCCAAGATTCCCTAGCACGTCAAGTTGAAGAACTACAGGAATCCTGCAAGCAGCTTCTCGCTGAGTGTGAAGGAGATGCTGAGGTTGAGCAGTTCGCAGCTGAACTGAGGACCCGGACCGTTAGCAACGCCATGCTCCGGAAACGTCTCGTCGACGCTATCGAAAGGGGAGACCAAGACCGCTTGATGGCAAATACTAAGATTAATGCCCTTTGCGAATTGCTCAAGTCGATGGAGGAGAAGATTGGTGAAGCCCAACAGGACCTCGAAGGTGTTGCTTCCGAACGCGAACAAGAGGCCAAGGATCTAAAAGACACTAAGGGCGTACCCCGACTTCGTCGAGTCGACGAACAGGCCGCCATGGATGCTCAGCCGGATTCTGCACTTATTGCCGCTAAGGAACCCAGAATCAATCGCGACAGTAGGGGCAAGGATACCCGGCTCTACGTCCTCCAACACCGCATTGAGCAACTTGAGAAGACAATCACGAACACGGATATCGAAATGGAAGATCTTGAGTCTCGTCTTAATATGACTTTACTAGAAGCATCCGAACTTCGAACCGAAACTGAGCAGTCTTCAGAGCATCTTGCAAATCTCAGATCCAAATTATCAAACTTCCAGTCCTATTAACTCAGCTCAGCTGTCGCTTTTCCACTATTGCTAATTAGCGAGTTTTGATTCCTTTTCAACATTTCGACTTTTTTTTTTTTTAACTTTATTTTACTTTTTCATTTACAGCGCTCTGAACCATGAGATTACGAATCTTCTTTGCTTCAATCGCCTAGCTGTCCACTCGTCCACCGCATCGCGAGCATTTCCCCAATCTTCTTTTATTTCGGTTGCATATTACAACTCACAACTTCAATGGCGGCTTCTGGCAAACTCCATGGTACCTCCCCATTACTTATCAGCACTTCGATAGCTGCCTCCGATTCTCAGCCATTCCTTTAACTCAGTATTATCAAGATACATTTCATACATTTTAATTTCTCTTGTTTTTATATTCTGCATTATGGGGAGTTTTTACCTTTTTCACTTTTCTTTTCTTCTTTACACTTTTTCATTTCTCTGTTCGATACCTTTATAGAACACTTTCTTCTTTTTTCTTCTTCTTCTACATTTCGGCTTGGTGCATTTGCTTGTTGGTTCACTTGCGTTTTACCCACCCACAACAGACTGTACGATATGGTGGACGTTTTGTTGATTTTCGCTGCACGGAATTCTCTCATCGATTCAAATGGGTCACGATGCATGCATATAAACTAACCAAATTGACACCTCTTCGAGGTTGCTCGATTTTGTATATTTCCCCAATCATCCGACATAGCTACTTCCTTGTCCTTTCTTTTTGCTTTTCGTCTTTTCTTTTTTCTCTCTCTTATAAATCTCTCTAGAAGTGTAATATTAGTCTAATAGTAGTAGATAGCAACCAAAAAGCCTCTCCGGTGGGAGATGGGGTTTTTGTTAGCATCGACTGCATAACAACCACAGGTATCCTCTTGATGCAAGGAGGCGCGAAGGCAATAGATTAGAATCAAATGAAATAAACAAATATTTTTTATCTATTTACTCAATAGCTGGAGCTATGTGGCCACATAAACAATAAACACCTTAACTACATAGCTTCTAAGTTACTCCGTTTTTTACAGCATATTTTTAGGACCCGGCCGAGGACATACGGGTGTTAAGAAACGCCTTTTCCTTGAGGCCTTCTCCGCGTGTGTTTGGAATGTTCGAGATTTTCCGATGGGGGGCTACGATCAGATCAGTTTTTTTTTTTTTTTTTTTTTTTAATAAAATGTAAAGATACAGCGAACTATGCACGTAAGGGGAAGTGTACCGCCGGAACGCCATTGTTCAAGCCAAGTAATCTTAACTGACTTTTTTGTGTACTTAGTATGGTATAATCGATATAAACCTCAAAAAGCTTGCCTTCGAAGCCGACCATTTCGTGTGGAGTCCAGTTACATACCATACCTCCTTAAGTTTTTGCTCAATATCATATCATATCATAGCATATCATATCAATCGGCGGCAGCTCATGTCCGACATCCGCGATATCGCGTGAAAGCACTGCCATCATTATCATCGAAATTTAATTTTGAAAGAAGGGTATCCACCACCCGGACTAAACCGTAACTGATCAGATATCTGATGGGAATGTATGCTCTTCCCCCCCACATGAGGTATGAAGGAAGCATACATACATACATATCCGACGTTAATCCGCGTATGCTCACCCCTCCCCTGAAAAAAAATGGGAATTTAAAAGATAGTAATTTTGGAGCCGAAGAATTTTTTTTGTTTCGGATCGCGAACCATGTATGCAATGTAAATGAATTCTCAGATGTTTAAATACCGAAAGCTACATAGATTATATCCAAGCCAACCGAACACCATCCATCCCCTTTGAACGTCACTAAATATGGACGGACAGGCCCCTCGAAAAAGAGAAAAAGAGGGGGGGGGACCAAAGCGTCACTTTTCTGTTTTAAACAATGAAGGGGGAAAAAAGCGCAAGATACTCGAATACTCGTGTATCTAACTGACATGCATAATAAAATAGAAAAAAAAGTCTGGGGGAGAAGGATGGGAAACACGGCAGGTGTTCCATCCATGTTTAATTTCGTTTAATTCCGCATCGCACATTACAACACCACACCCCATCCCCCCAAAAAAAGGGTTTTGGAGAGGGGGATCGGACGAAAAAATGCTTTGATGCTTTTTCCCCCTTCTTCAAACATTCAGCGAAATTACAATGCGATCGGCAGGGGAGGATAGCTTGCAGTGTGTGTGGGGTATTTTAGGTTATCATGTTTGGCATGTCCCGTGATCTTGACGTTCGAGTGAGTCGGATCTGCGGTACGTTTTTTTTGGTGATATTGGATAGCGGGGTTGTTAAAGCAAGGTTTCACAGCCTCACTGATATGAAACTGACAGGCAGGCCATACTTGTATTAATGTCGCTGTCTTAATACCTAGGTACCATACGAGAAGGAAGCGAAATTCCGACAGGCTACCTTCACAATCCATGATATCTCTGTGATATAATAGGAAGGACGGGATATTTTTATATTTGATAATAGACGTCCACTCCCTCATCGATTCTAGTGTAGTCTTTCTTCGTACCTTCTCTCCTTCCCTTCTATCCTCTCTATCGACTCTATGGAAGAAGTACGATAATAAGAAACCATATTACGAAATATGAAAACCCTCGAACAAAAAAAAAAAAAGAAAAGAAAACCATGAAGAAGATCCATCCCAGCATAACCCCATAGCATAGTATAAAAAACAATCGAGGAATGAAAAGAAGAAAAGAGAAGAAAAAGAAAACAGGGAGCATAAACCCCAGAGGATCAGGCGACGCAGCAAGTATAAAAAAAAGAAACGGAAAACCCTTCTAGTTTCTATACCGATGTATAAACATGATTATATAATTTACCGCGTTTCTTCGTTCACTTGACGTTCTCCTTGTTTTTTTTTTTTATATCTTTGATTCACGGGTTCGTGCTTCAAAGTACTGTGGGCTGATGGTCATGGTTGCCGGCCAGCGGTCTTTGAAGTCTTCGGTCTGCTTGCCCCAGATCTTGACTTGGCGGTAAAGATACTCAGACGCGAGTTCGGCTATTATAATAAAAATCAATCAGTCAGAAAAAAAAAAGAATTAACCAACGGTTTTAATGGGAGTAGGATGGTAACATACCGGCCTCCTTTGGCTTCTCCTGTGGGACTAAATGCCCACAGTCCTTGATGACATGCATCTCACAAGGTTCCGGCGTATTCTGCATCTTAAGTTCGTTGTTATTCCCCCAGTTAATAACACTCGTCTCGCCCTGGATATAGCAAACTGGAACCTTCAGCTGGTTCAACAACCCGAACATATCTTTAGGATCAGATCTGTCCTGCGCGCTGGTCCTCCAGAACGTAAAGACCTCTTGATGTTTTGTTGTCGTCAGAGTGACGGCATCGGCACCACCTTCGACTTTGGACGGGTCCGGGTAGATCGCGGTTGGGATCTTACGGAGGCCGTATTTCATGTGGATTTCCAGAACTCGGGGGTCCCAGGCTTGGTAGAACGGGCGGGATTTGAAGAATTTGGTGGCTTCTTCGAGGGACGGCCAGACATCGCGGCGTTTGGCGGACATGGCTGCTGGATTTGCGCTTGCAGGAAATGCTTGCCATGGGGAAATGGTTGGGTCTACACCGACGACGCAGGTGAACAATGTCGGATGCATAATCGATGCG
Source organism: Orbilia blumenaviensis (assembly GCA_036872755.1). Lineage (NCBI taxonomy): Eukaryota > Fungi > Ascomycota > Orbiliomycetes > Orbiliales > Orbiliaceae > Orbilia > Orbilia blumenaviensis. Next base: position 3,768,058 of record JAVHNS010000001.1, read on the forward strand.
CGGAACAGCTGGGTTCCTCCCATGGAGTGTCCGAGTGCGGCAATCGGGCGAACAATGTCGTTGGGGAAATGTGTGATCAACGATAGAATATCACGCGAGTGGTCGAACCAGCTTACTACATACCCATAAAGTTTTAGTATCATATGTCCACAACCTAAAATGGTATATGGAGGGTTTATATATATATGACTAACCATCACCTCCAAGTTTCCTCTCATTGAGAATTCCAGATTCACCCTGGTTATGAATATCCGCGATCCAAATGTTCCTTAACTTAGCTCCACGCTTCTCGTAGTCTTCAACCAAGTATTCAAAGAACGGCTCGTAAAGCTCCTATCCTCCTAGCATTAGCAAACTCCCATAAACCCAATATATATATGCAATATAAAAAAATAAATATAAATCCCACAAACCTTATGAAACCCATTAGCATGCGCCACAATAAGCGTCAAATCCCCCTCCTTCGGCTCCGGATTATTGACCGGTTTATACTGATTAACCGCCAGCTCCAACCTATCCCCATCATTCCAAGTACCCCTGGTATGCTCCCGGATAGGGTATGCGGGAACAACATGTTTTTCAACCTTAAACAATCCCTTAGCAGTCATATACGACCTGCGACTCATCAACAGATCCGACATCTTCGCGAAAGGTCGGTTTGTGTAGTAGCTAAGATATTGATTACAACACAGACGAGGGTGTTGGGTATTGTGGTATTTTCCAAAATGGATGAGTTTGGGTTTGGCAGTGGTCGTTGACTGGTGGATGCCTCGGATATTGTAGGTGATCAAAGCAGTAGCAGTAGCAGTAGCACGGCTCATACGCTGAATGCGACGGTGACGGGGTAGTTGGACAAGATTGTATACGTTGTCGGAGGGAGAGCAGGATGACCCCAGACGACTAGACGGACGAACGAGAAGGAATAATCGCCCAGCCGAAGAATGTGCCACTGAAGGTAAAAAGAATATTAGAAAAGAAAAAAAAAAAAGTAGAAGGGGAGATATATTTTAGTTATCTGTGATTCCAAGGGTCCAGTTTATACTAAAATTGTGAATTGCGAAAAGGCCAGGCGCTGTCGCTGCAGCTGTGGTAAACGTCCGTTGCCGACCAGTTCAGCCGAGGCATTTGCCTGAACTGGAAAGCCAACACGTCCCCGGCAAACTGAGCTAGCGAGCGGGAGGATGGGGATGGACTTACTTGAGGCAGTCGAGAATGGGTGGGATGCTTAGTAGCAGCTCGTATATAACTATGAGTAGGAGGAGATGATGATTGATTATGGTGATGATGTTGAGGTTAACAGGGAGATGGCGATGCTCAGCTTCGACAATGCATAGATCGACTAGTGGCTAGCTCAGCCTAGGAATTTGCAATTCGACACTCAGGAAACCAGTATAATCCAAGTTTATCACATTCTTATCTAACTACAATTTTATCCCAGCTCCATACGCTCATGACCAAGTACTGAAGTAGGTAAGTGATATCAAAACATAATACAATCGCTTGCTGCTGTAATTCTCTAGCTATGCACCGACAAAATATGCAAATGAGCTCGAAAACTCGAAGGAACAAAAAATGATAGCATCCAGATCAGAAACCATATTCAATTTTGCAACAGTACCGGTTTAAAAAGGCACATGCCAAAAATAAATCCAAGATAGACCAAAAAAATAAGAATCTTAAGCCCTCGTCTACCGCCTGTTTCTTGAGACCGGCACAGCCGTCTACAGCTGCGGCCCACCGGCATGCTTAAGCACATCCAATCCCATGGATGCCCGCAACCCGAGTCTAAATTCAACCACCATCACATCACAACTCCGAAATCAGCATCCGTTCCCATTTTTTGGAGAGATTACATAATACGGCCACACCAGTACACATCCCCGTCGGTCCGAGGTGTATCTTTTATTTATTGGAATCAAAGAGGGTTGGATTTTTCTTACCGGTTATCGAGTTCATATGATTCCCATGAAGCAGATTTTGTAAGATGTTCGTGTATTGTTTTTGATTCCTTGACGCCGTGTTCTTTCCATATGATCACTGCTATTTCATATTGTGTCGAGGGGACTACATTTGTTTATATATTAAGTGCATCAGCTAAAAAAAAACCCCTTTCCAGAAATATAAAAACGGATTGATTGCTCTTTTAACAGCAAAGGGGATGTTTTGTACTTACGGACCCAGTTCTCCTCCTTCAGCTTGAGTTTATCAACTGTGACTACCTCTTTTTCAAATATTTCTCTAGCCTTTGAGAATTCGCCTAGATGGCGTGCTAGGACCGCTTTTAAGAATGACTGTACGACCTTTTCGTCGAGTTCTGTTATGCATGACTTGGGGTTTTCTGCCTCTTCCGCGGGAGGCTGCCATTCTATACTTTTGATGGACTGTGCGATTAATTCGTCGTTCATGCGGGTGAACCCGTCTAGTCAATCAGTTCGTCAGCAGAAGAATGATTTAATTGGGGGAGTAAATATTGGGGTGGTGGTAAAAGAGCATACTCCACATATAAATCATCTCCTCCAACGGACTAACCCCCACCGCATCAACAAGCCTACACTTCCTCTCCTTCGCAAACCTCTGCCACTTCTTAACCTTTCTATCCGTAAACGTCTCCAATGGAAGAGTCCTAGCCATGAACTTCTTCTTCCCCAGATGAAGTGCGACTTTCGAAAACAGGTCTTCGGCCTTTTTAGCCCATTCTTCGGAATTTTTGGATGTTTGGCTGCCCGGGGTGGTGGATTGGCGGTAGAGTTCGACGTAGCAGCTGGCGGCTATGTAGTAGTACATTGCGTCGGACCAGCTGTTTAGATTGATCAGGTGGAGGAACGTTTGGGCGGCTTTTTCGTAGTTGTGGATGCACATGAAGTTTCTGTGGATACTTTTAGTATGCGTTTCCATGGTTCCCTGAGGAGAGAAGGGGGGGGTAGAAACATACAGTCCCTTTTCGAAGACACATATCGCCTCGATTTGCCTATATTTGCCCGATTAGCCTCCTCTTCCAACAAAAGGAAATTGGTATAAATACTAAACAAATAGCAGTGGGGGGATAAATGGATAATACATCATCTGCGGCTTCCTCTCAAACTCCAACAATTCAATCGCCTTCTCCACCTCCTTCTTCTGCGTGCACAACCTCGCCTCCTCCAGCACCCACAACGGACTATTCTTATACTTGTTGCGATATGCAAACAACAGATCCTCACATTTCTTCCGCGGCATCCCGCCCTTCGCTTCATCTGTTTCGATGATATCGCAGTACTGCATCATTTGGTAGTATACCAATACTAATAAGGCGGCGAGTGCGCCGTGGGAATTCATCATATTCGCGGACTCCCACAGGCATTCGACGCCTTTTTTTCGGTCTGGAAGTGATCACATACCGATTAGCATAAACTCCACCCGTAAAAAAAAAAAGCGTAATTCCCAGATAGATATAAGGTATAAGAACTGGGAGAAAGTAAAAGGATTATAATTACCGCCATGAAACCCCAGAATCGACAATAACCGCGACATAGACGGTGGAATCATCCCAATCAATAGTAATAGCGTGCCATAGCACAGATTCCCGCCACTCTCAACATACTCATCCACCGCATTCTTAAACTCTACTTCTTCTTTTCCACCGATACTACCCCCAGCATGCGCAGCAGGCACCAAAAGCCTGCTCTCATCACCAGTCACAGAACCTCCAACAGCAACACTACTACTATTCCCACTACCCCCCTCAGCAGCAGCAGCAGCGGCAGCAATCCTCTTAGCCTTAACCTCATCAATACTCCTACTGACCCCCTCAAGCGTTTTAAATGCCGTTCTCAACTTATAAAACGACTTCATAGCCTCAACTATAGATTCGGAAAGAAGACCGATTACAGCGGACATCAGCTGCGACTCTGCGCTTGCTAGGGCGAATTCGGTGCCGGCTGGGTAGGAGGATGTGCTGTGTGGGGAGCGGACGGCGTGGCGTTGGGCGGTGTAGGCAGCTGATTCGGCGGCACCGAGGGCGTCGGATGCTTCTTTCATGACGGATTGTTCGAAACCAGCGGCGGATCTTAAGAAGCCGGTTGCGCCCAGGCCTAGCTGTGGTAGTTCTTGATGTTTAGACCCATATTTTCAACTTTTTTTTTGGTACGTACATAGGTACCTGGGTATGGTATAAGGATATAAAAATGCAATTTTTGGAACGCGTACCTTATGCCAAACGGACCCTCCGGCCTCCAACTCTGCCTCTGCAGCTTCTAGATTATCGTCCATGACATGGTCCATCGCTATTAGAAGAAAGTTAAATCATATCAATCATATATTCTCTACCCTTTTTGTATATTCATGTTTTATAGTTACCTCTCATAACCTGAATAACTAACCATCCAGTCGAATAATATTAGCATCTAATTAATTCCAAAACATGTAATAAGAAACGAGATATATATTATGAAATACGTACTATCAGCTTGCTCATCTAGCCCGCTCAGAGATATCGAAGAGCCTGTGTCTTTCACTAATTGCGTCGGGGTAGGAGCGGGCGATGCCCCTCTGCTGCTTGAGAACCAGCCGCCTCTGAACATCTTTCCCTTCTTTCCCTTGTTCCTTTTAAGAGTAAAATCTTAGAAATAAGTCGTAATGGAAGGATAAATTTCTAGGTTTTGGTAAGTCGAAGGCTGGATTTACGCCGTGGATATATTAATTGAATGCTGTCGAAAAATAAAAAGAGCCAGGGAGTATCCAGATATCCAGATGTGGTTATGGCGAATTCGAATGTTTAAGTTGCCCAGTCCAGTCCAGTCTCCACTCTGTACTGTGCCTAGCTATAAACCCCGATCGATCCTTCCAAAAGGCCGGCTATAGCTAGTAAATTAAATCCAATCAGAAGGAAAGAAGGAAAGAAGGAAAGAAAGAAAGAAAGAAAAGGCTTCTCGGGATCCCGATTTTGATTCGATTCAAAAGCTGCCAGCCCGGCTGCAATACGTATCGCAGATAATCCCGGCCTTTCTAGACTGTCTGCAAGGCGCTCCCACCTTTTTTTTTTCGCTTTGGAACCCCCCCAAGTAGCCTTGTCCAGTAGTAGTTTTTTTTCAGCTTACTGGATATAGATCTTGACGTGTTGGATTTTTTTCGGTGGGTAGGTTTTGGCTTCTTGTAACTGCGAGTAACTTTTTTGGTTTTTTTCTTCTTGTTCGCGCTGATGTCATTAATCACCCAGATTGAACGGTGGACTTTCAGCTTGAACCTCCTGCCTTCCTTTTCGGACTGGAGGTTAGGTATTAAGCTGATATTCGAGTCAGAAAGGCCTCTCGGGGTCGTTATAGAAAGGATGATAGAATTAAATACTCCAGCAATGGAAAATGCTAACCTCTTATTAATTAAAAACAAAAGACCGAGACGTCGGTATTTAACCTCCCCGTCGGCGGCGGGCGGCGTGTGTCCAGGGTTCGATTCAAAATTAAGCTTAAAAAAAAAAAAAACCAAGAACCACTTGAATTCGAAAAAAAAAAAAGGTATTGATGGGGTTAAGTTACGTTCGGTACTTAAAAAGTACCATCCATACACACGTTACGTATACACACGCGGCGAACCGGCCGGGGCGGTTTGATAACCCCGTCCTGTTAACCTCCTACAGTTCAGAACAGTCCAGTTCGGCTGGTCAGTCTTCCAGTGCGCCTAGCTCCATGGATCGCCCGTATTCCCTTTCCACTTCCTTTCCGTGGGGAAAGTTAACTGTATAAGCCTCCTCGGGATTACATAATTCCCATATTATGTTTTTTTTTTTTTTTTGCAATTAGCTTGGGGAGGGTAATGGGATTGTGCAGATGTGGACTTTTCTTCTGGATTGGGAATTCAATATCGTGTCGGAGATTACTGGAGGAACAAGCTTAAGGAAATGGCTTACAATTATAACAACGGCCTCGTCAGCAGTGCACATCGGTGCATTTCAGTGGTTTTCTTGATATTGGATATCGTACTTCTGAGAAATTATTTTTGGAAGCACTAGGCTAGACTTCGTTCGATTTTTTTGTATTCTTTTGAGCTCCTAGGTCGAAATCGTAATTATGATCACGATCAGTTGATTTTGGCATTGCATTGGTGATAGGGAGCTTTGGTACGGATATAACAACTCCCACTTCGGAATCGATGCTGATACCTATTGGTATACTGTACCTTGGGTTAACTATCTTTTGTTTTGCGGACTAATTGGAAAATCGAGTAACTAGGTAGCTACCTGGAAGGTACATTCAAAAGAAATCAAAATACTCGACTGTTTCCACCAAAAAGGTTCATAAAACCCATTGTAGATATACAAGTTACCCTAGGAAGTCTAGGCTCCTGTATATAGATTCTAGCTGTCGTGTGCTGGTACAGCGAAGCTGGCCCGCTTAACACCGACCCACGCATCCCTTCTCCCAACCGGACATAACACAACCCGTCCAACCCCATCCAACCCGCCAAGAACAATCAATTAATCAGAGCCGACAGCTGTAGCTCACCCAAAGCTCCGTCCATATACCTATTCAATACCCTCACGCGTCCTTCCACCCGCCACCATCCCACTACGATCTATACAAGACCAAACCACCCACCATCGAAACCATAACCCCTCCTCCTCCTCCTCTCCCCTCCTCACGCGCGCACATACAAAAACACCAACCAACCATGTCATCCAAACCCACCGCCGCCGCCGCCGCCGCAAAACCCGAAGACACCAAAGATCCAAAAACTATCAAAAAGGTGTTAGACGAGGATGATGAATTTGAAGATTTCCCCGCTGAAGGTAGGCAGGCCCCCCCCCATTTCTTTTTTTCTTTCTCTTTTCTTAAGCATGTGGGAGCTAACTGTTTTTTTTTTTGGTAACGGATAGAATGGGAAGAAGACGAAACCGAAGTCCCCGGCGGCGGCAAGCCTAATCTATGGGAAGAGAGCTGGGATGATGATGATTTAAGTGAGGATTTTTCGAAGCAGTTGAAGTCAGCATTCCCCATTCCTTTACATATATATATATATATACGTCGATTACGATCGTACTAATGAATTTCCTTCGGGACATACAGGGAAGAGCTGAAAAAGGTGGATGCGCACAAAACAGGGTCTAGCTAAATCCCGTGCTCTTTGGAGGATTTTGCATGGGCCCCCTTCCTTCTTTTTTTGGAGACGTTATATACATACATACACGCATACGGGCGAATAATTCTATACATTACATGGCCCGGATAGGAACGGCTATGAGATGATTTTTTCTGGATATCGAGACCCTTGAAAGGCGGGGGTTGGTTGAGGCAGGTGTGGATGATGTATATTTACGAAACCAACAATCAATCAATCAAAAATATATCGATCAATCGATCGATCGACCAACCAAAACACCTAGGAGAAATACAATAGGCGGGACTTGGTATAACTGCGGTTCATATTTATATACCCCGCATGGAACAATACCTTCAAGCGGGTAGGTTTATACGATATACGTAATCTGCGACTGTACCACGATACGATATCGAAGCAAGAATAACATCATACCAATGATCCAATTAATTCATTATTAGCTTTTATTAGCTAAAAGTCGGACCGATACTACTAAAAGTCCACCGCTTAAGAAAAAGAAGGACCAGATCCTCTCCTTTCTTCTTTCTCCAAAAAAGAAAGCCATCCACCATTTTTTTTATCTTTGAGAAAAAAAATGAGGGTACTACAGCTATAAAAAGCCTATGTATCTACAAAAAGAAAAAAAGACCTCCAAACCGGACCAAAAAAAAAAGGTAAAAAGTCCGTTGGTGATGCTCCCCAAAAGAAAAAAAAGAGCGAGGTAGAGGTTTTATTAAGCTTCCAGACCCGGCTTCCAATGTATATTGATTTGAAGCGGTGTGGGGGATTTAAGCCTTCTCCTGTAGTTTTTGATTATATTGTTAGCAATGCTGTTGTAATCTCTCTAATATATGGGAAATAGAGACTTACGGAGAGGGCAACGACACCAGGGAGCTCCTTTCCTTCGAGCAATTCCAGGGAACTAATTTCAATGTCAGCATCTGAATATCCTTATGATATGTATATAATATGGAGGGCTACTTACGCGCCACCACCGGTCGAGACGTGGCTGAGCTTGTCCTCGACACCGTACTTGGCAGCAACGGTAGCGGTATCACCACCACCGATGATGACAATCTTGCCGTTCTGGGCTCCTTCGACAACGGCGTCCAAACTAGTCACACACACACACAAGACATATTAGTTATATGTTGGGCTCAAAATGGTTCGAATGGGGGGTTTGACTCACGTAGCCTTGGTTCCAGCAGCGAACTTCTCGAACTCAAAGACACCGGCGGGTCTATATATTGTTCACCTCGTTAGTTGGATACTTCATGCCTTCCAGGAATTTATTTCAGTTTACGTGGAAATGCATACCCGTTCCACAGGATGGTCTTGGAATCAGCGATAGCTGCAGTGAACAACTTGACAGACTCAGGACCACAGTCCAAACCCATCCACTCATCCGGAATGCCATCGGCATCTTTGGCATATCCCGTCTCAGCGTCCTTGTCAAACTTATCGGCAGTAACAAAGTCAACGGGCAAGACAACATCAACATTGTTAGCCTTAGCCTTATCAACCAACTCCTGAACCTTTTCAGAACCAGCCTGGTCGAACAGCGACTTTCCGATCTTAACGCCATCCAGGACCTTCTTGAAGGTGAAAGCCATGCCACCGCAGATGATGAGCTTGTTGACCTTGGGGATCAGGTTATCGATCAGCTGGATCTTGTCGGAGACTTTGGCACCACCGAGGATGGCGAGGAAAGGTCTCTCTGGGTTCTCGAGGGCTTTGGCGAAGTATTCGAGTTCCTTCTTGACGAGGAAGCCGGAGGCCTTCTGGGGGAGGTCGACGCCGACCATGGAGCTGTGGGCGCGGTGGGCGGTGCCGAAGGCGTCGTCTGCGTTCATTTTAAATCAAATATCAGTCACGTAGTCTTTATAAATGTATATATGTGATAGGGTGAAACACACTGATGTAGACGTCTCCGAGAGCGGTGAGGCCCTTTCGGAACTCCTTGACCTTCTCCTTATCGGCCTTGACCTTCTCACCGGCCTCGTTGACGCCCTTTCCTTCTTCCTCGATGTGGAATCGCAAGTTCTCGAGGAGGAAGATAGCACCTAAATTAAACCCCCATTCCAAATCAGCAATTGCCTCTTAAAACTATACCCATATGCATATGCATAACACAATATACACATAGATATATATGTGTATATATATTTTTTAGTAAAAGGGAAAAAGAGGGGGTTAAAAATACCATCACTGCCACCATTAACCGCCTCCTCAACCTCCTTGCCGACGGAGTCAGGCAAGAAAGTCACCTTCTTCTCCAGCAGCTTGCTAAGCTCCTCGGCGACCGGAGCGAGGGAGTACTTCTGCTTGACGAGACCATCGGGACGGCCGAGGTGGGACATGAGAACGACGGCTTTGGCACCCTGGTCGAGGGCATATTTAATGGTGGGGAGGGCGCCGACGATGCGCTGGTTGTTAGTGATCTTCTTGTCGGCATCGAGGGGGACGTTGAAGTCCACCTGTATTTATTATCATTCATTTATTCTCGTTAGTATGTGCTTCTATTATATATATGTGTGTGTGTGTAGAAGTCGTTTTGGTGTCAATTGAGGAGTGGGGAGTGGGAGAGGTTCATACACGGATGAGGACCCGCTTGTCCTTGAGGTCGACCTCGGTGATGGAGAGCTTGTTGCTGAGCGACATTGCGAACTTGCTTCTTTTTAAAGAATTAAAATTTTTATTTGTAGATACCAGGTACTTAGTTATGGTAGTAGTGTTAGTATTATTTTAATTGGTGAATGTAATTGATTGTGGTGAGGCTCTTTGGGATGAACGAGATGCAATGTAATGAGGGGCAGAGCTGAGGAGGGGGGAATGATATCAATGCTCGTGGAGGGGTTCGGGTGGGATGCCCGCTATATTTATACGGTATCATAGAATGATACCGGCCTCTTCCCGTAACTAACAAAAAAAAAAAAAGAGATAATCCGAGAAGAACGATCCTTGTACTTACATATGTAATTCCTAGGTAGTCTTCCTCTCACCTATTCAATTTTTCTTGAGAAGAAGAAGCAGGAGATGTAAAGGCAATGCAATGCGTGATATAACGAATATGAAAGATTCCTGCTTCCGAGGCGGGGCAGACTAGAACAGAACACACCACGCCCAGGCAAGTAACCACCCCAAAAAAATAGACGAGAGAATTTACTTGACCGGGTTCGGGTTGTTCTGATAATATAATTCATTGCGTAATACGTAATAACAGTTAAATCCTATGCCACTCGCTCTGCACACTCTCGACTTGAGCTCTGTTCGGTCTGAACCTGTCCACCGAGCACGGGCCATTTCTGTTCCATTGATCCTCACTGCATCCATTCATTCATTCCTCACGCCACAACCACATTCCCTGGCCATTGCAACCCACTCCTCAAAGAAAGTACCCTGCAGTATACATCCCTACTAGGGTACCGACGTACTCAAATGTATGTATTTCGTAGATATAGGTAGTATGTCTGGCTTTGGCCGTTTGGGGCACTCCCTGCCGACGCCGACAGCTCCGATCTATCCAAGCTAGCTCTGTCTGTCTCTGTCTCTCTTTTCTCACTGCCATTACTTAATCGGCTGGCCATTGGCTGGCAGGTAATTATGCACGTAACTTAGGAAGCTGCCCGTTAAACTCCCTCTAAAAAATAAATTCAAGTCTCACGCGTCGGAGTTTCTTTCTCCTTCTCTTGGCTTTATCATTCCATTCCCTCCCTCTCCCTCTCCCTTCTAGCTTTCTGAATAAAATAAAATAAAATAAAATATTTAAAATAAAAGTAATAAACCCGCAACCAGCCGGCTTCGACACTCTCCTTCAGCACTCCTATTTATCTACCTACTACCTAGGTAGATACCAACCTAGCCTACCAGCTCTAAGCTATCAGCTATAAGCTTCCCTCCTAGCTATCCAATCCAAACCCCAGACCCTCAGTCACTTACAACCCCCCATCACAAAAAATAAATAATAAAATAATAAAATAAAATAAAATAAATAACAATAATAAGAAAAGATGTCGTCCACGCCAACCCGCGAGTATCTCAACGCCACAACGCTCAAGTCCGAAATGGCATCCTTTTCCTCGCCGGCCGAAAACCCAGAGCTCTCACCGGTCCCCAAGGTCGGCGACCACTTCCCAGAATCCGACCAGCTGCCCCAGCTCTCCTCGCTCGGCGACAAACCCGTCATCATTGCGTTTCTGAGGCATTGCGGATGTCCTTGTTCGTCTACCCTTCCCTCCTTCCCCTTCCCTTTTTTTGTATTCTTTAGATAGAGCTGCTTAAAGAGCTCAGATATGGAGACTATGCGAATATGCTAACAAGATACCTTATTATATTGTATTATATTATATGACATACAGTCGCAGAAAAGACATTCCAAACCTTCCGCGCCCTCTCCGACAAACACCCAGACACAACCTTCATCGCAATCTCCCACTCCTCACAATCCGACACCGAAGAATGGGTGGTCTCGGTAGGCGGCACGGGCGACGTGGAGGTAGTAGTCGACCCGGCGAGAACTTTGTATGCGAAATGGGGACTGGGGTTTTCGTCTTACTGGGCCAACGTGGGCCCGGTTACTATGTGGAAGGCGCTGAAGTTGGGGAGTGAGGAGTTGATTTATAATAGACCGACGAAAAGTGGGTTTAGATGGCAGACGGCTGGGGGGTTTGCGGTTGATAAGGATGGGACGGTTAGGTGGGTTTATGTTAGTAGGAATGCACCGGATATTCCGGAGTTTGAGGAGGGGTTGAGGGCTGTTGGGAAGGGGAAGAAGGAGAGGAGGAGGAGGAGTCATGTTGTGGAGAAGGTGGGGGAGGGGGAGAGCTCGAGTGGCGCTGCTCCCGAGGCTAGTTCTTCTACTTGAGGTGAGATAATGGTGGTGGTGGTGGTTTACGAATTTATGAATGTTATGTGTACCGACCTCTTGTCAGCGTCTGTCTATCTGTCTGGGGGAGTTCTTGTGCGAATTTTTATATACGATGATAATGGATAATATATACCGTAGGGGGTTTGGGTACTTTTCTGGGACTGCTTCCGAAGATTAAAACATTTTAAAAAGAAAGCAAGCCTTCTTATTCCTTTTCAAATTGTTATTTATACTGTTTTAAGTTCCCTTTTGGCTATAAGCCGTCTTGAGAAACCAACCAAAACCCCGTACGGTACTTTTACTTTATCTTTCTATCTATATGGTATCGTATAATGGCTGCAGTGCTGTTGACCTGTAGGCACCCAAGCGATCCTCTAGATCTAACCTCTTCCTCTATATCATGATCTAATGGATATCTTCAGCAAATCCGGTGCTCCGGCGGACGGTACGGGACTCCTAATATCTCGAATATCCTCTGCCACACATCTAGTTAGCGTTTCTATAATATACCCCAGAATCGATAATAGGAGGGGGAGGAGTTACCTTCTCGTCTTTACTCTCCAACAACGTCCCCTCACTTATCTTCTCTCTATTCTTCCCCCTCATAACATCCTTATACAACCCCCTCTGATTCAACCTCATCCCCTTCCTCGACGCCAGCAGCCTCATACTGCGATTAAACACATCATTCCCCGTAAAATACAAAAACGCCGCTCCGATCTCCTCCCCCGGCACCACCAAAAAGTCAATCCTCCTCCACGGTCCCTCAACCTCCCCAGGAAGTTTAGAAGCACCGTGCCATTTAGTTCCATCATCATGACGCGCGATAGCAAGTCCACACATCAAAAACCTTATCTCAAAAAGGTATTTCACCAGCTTTTCTAGGACTTCGTGCAGTTCTTCTACTTTCGAGGAAGGTTTTGTGAGGATTATATCTATATCTCCACAGTCTTTCGCTCCACGTCTGTAACTACCCATTATATGGCTTTCTACTTTTTCATCTATCATTTTTAACGCTTCAGAGACGATCTCACCGTGGCGTGCTACTTCTTCACGGGGGATACGTTGTTTGAAATCATAATATCTTTCGATGCCGATACGTTGGGGTTCCGTTAGTGTTGCGTGTGTCTTTAGGTCTTCGAGTGTGGTATACCCCGCCGCGACGAATTTACGGGCCTGAACCAGTCCTACACCGTAGATTCCATGGAAGAGACTTAAAAGCTGATCCTGCGGGTCTAGCTTTGCGTATTCGAGCCGCTGGAGACGGTCGGTTGTTGCTATTTCTACGATTTTCTGGGCGAGCCGGGAGCCGATTCCTGGAAGGGAGATGGCGGATTCGTAGGTTGTTATGTGGGTCGTTGTGGTTTTTTTGAGGGTGGTTATTGCGGTTCGGTAGGAACGGGTGCGCCATTGGTCGTTTAGGGATGAGTAGATTTGCATCATTTGGGTTAGGATTTGGATTGTTCTTGTGTTAGGGTTTTGGGAGCCTTCGAGGCCGTCGTGTTTGTGCATGCATTGGAAGTGGGATTGCCAGTCTTCTTTGGATTTTGAGGTTGAAGCGGAGAAGGAGGAGGAGGAGGTTGTTTTGGAGCGGCGGGTGGATCTTTTAGGGGAGGATGGTTGTGAGGAAGGGGGAGAGGGGGATTCGGTGTCGGATGAGCTCATGAGGTCGGTGAGGTTCATAGGGGGGGAGGCGAGGCATTCTTCGATTGCTTCGTCGAGGGCATCTTTATGAATTGGTGATGATGATGGGAGTTGGCCAGGTGGAGTTGAAGGCCGTCTGTTGGATGTTGGGCGGGGTTGGACTTGGAGCGAGGATGAAGGAGATGATTCTGGTTGTAATGGTGGTGGCGATAGTGTTGATATAGCCGGAGCTGCCTGCAGCTGGCTCTCGGTAGGACATCCAGGTACTTGATACCAGAAGTCCGCGGGATCAAGTAGTTGTAAATGCTTAATACAGTCTCCAGCCCACCTTGGATTCGTAACGGCAATTCCAGCGGGAACACTGTCCGTTTCTAAAAATGTGAGGACGTCTTGGTATTTTAGGTCGCTGTCCACGATTATGTGTGTTACCTCTTTTGAGAGTTCGAAGACGACGGTAGCACCATATTCTTTGGCCTTTTCAATGCGCATTTTACGCTCTGGTCTTTTTTCGGAGGGTTTTATGAAGAAGAATGTTAGAGAGGAGAAGATTCGCCGGGAGGCCGGTTGGAGAGCGGATGCTTTAGATTTTGAGGACCGAGTTGTGGTTTTGGGACGTTTCGCGGTGGTGCTGCTTGTGGCAGATGATGCCGGTGGTTCTGTGGTTTTTCTTTTCGGCATTGCAATGCTATATTCTGGTATATCTGACGTAGTATATATGTTGTTGCTCACAGATCTCGAAGGTTGTCTGCTCCGAGTTCTATCTCTATTGGTGGTCGTGGTGTTGATATCGATATTCGCGGTTGCAATTGGGTTGAGAGTGTGTTGTGGAGTGTTGGAATGCGGTTGCAAGGCGCGGTTTCTGGCCCTGCGATTGGCCGAAAATAGTTCGGCGAGGCGCTGGTCTTCAGGCGACGGTTCGTCGTCTGTATTGCAGAACGAGTCGGTGGAATACTTGATCAGCGTGTCGAAAAACTCCCTTTTTTCGTCCGTGCTCATTGTCGTCTGAGATCGACCCTTTTTTCCCAGAGAAGAATGGTGGGATGGGAGGGGATGTTATATATATATAAATCCTGATTATCATTAGTACGACTAAGAAGGAGTATAAATTTGGAAACGAGGTGGGCTAAAAAGTGCGCACTTTGTACGCAATTTTGGCGCAACGAAAATAACGTTTTTAATCCTTTCTTTTCTTTTCTTATCTTAGATGTTCCTTTTTTTTTTTCAAATGGGAGATTGACAGGTCGATGCGGGAGGGTGCATTTTTGGCCTGGTTCATTGGTCTGGGGGTGTGTACGACAGGGTCACTGGCGGGATCGGGTGTACAATGTCCCCAGGTAGCAGGCAGTTACGAGACTGGCGACACGAGATCACGAGGGCTATTTTACTCATGGGATTGTTGGAGTCAGTTGGCATGATTCATATTATGGCGGTGTACATATTCATACCTGCTACCATATGTAGTAGCAAACTGGGACAGGGAATAATTTAATGTTCAAATACCTGGACGAGACAGAGGGAAAGAAGAGGGTGTGTGGATGGATGCAGGTCTTCCTTTTCGGAACGACTGGATTGTAATTGGAACAGAACCAGAGGCTGGAAGACTGCGTGTGCATGAGGCGACATGTGGAACCCAACGACCGGACGTTGCAGTACATGTAACTTCCTCTTTCTCTTCAGCCGGTTGGATACGATTTCTTGTTTTTTTCTTTTTGGTCGATATCGATAAAATGGAATGGAAGGATATCGATGTGCGATCGAGATCTCTGGTTTCTCTCTCTGCACACACCCACCCACACACAGACTTCCCGTCCGTCGGGTTGATTCCAGATCTTGCTGCAACTGCAGGGCCTTGTAGATGTGTATATATACCGTCAGTTAGTATGTGTTTATATATATATTTTTAATTTTGTACTTACTGAGAAATAATACTACTTCTCTCGAGTGAAGTTATATAAGATCCAGCGTGGTGATGATGGTGATGAGTGGTGGGAGTAGTTTGGTGTTAGTTGGGAAGTGTGCAGGTGTTGTATACGGGATGGAGCATCTACGGCCTCACCGAATCCGAAACGGGACTGACCGCCCTGGGCTGTATTGACAGTGAAATAGTCCCAAAGGGCGTGAATGTGTGGGTGTTGTGTGTTGTGTGGATGCGCAGATCCCGACGAGCACACGACTCCCTTCATCCTCTGCTTCACCTTCCTGCGCTGCCCATATTCTTCTTTCTGCTGCTTCTGCTGCGTCTTCTGGACCACTGTTGTGTCTGTCCTATTTGGATTCCCTCCTACACACCCTCTCATCCAGGCAGCCTCACCTCTTCACACCTTCACATCTTCTTCTTTCCCTTCATCACCATCACCACCATCATCACCCCAGCTCACCATCATCATCATCGAACGACGACCACCATATATCATCCTTCCCGATCACGGTAAGCCATTCGTTTTTCTTCTGCTTCCTTTGCTGTGTGCTGCTTTCCTGCTTCCTCTCTATAATCTTCTTATTGCTCTTCTTCTTCTCTTCTGGTATCATCATATATAAAATATATTCCCTCCCATCGCTGGCCCTTTGCACTTGTTGCTTGTTGCTAGTGCTGTTATATACACCCATCTATTCATTCCTCCTACGCATTGGGTTTATACACACAGTTGCTGGCCTGGCATGTATTATACCTACCCAGTATAGCACTATTCTATGGGCGTATAGTATTAAACGGCCAGACCAGAATAGACATACAGATAGACAGACCAGACGCCGCCGATTCTGGGGGAAGACTGTCTGTTGCTGGGGCTTTTTTTTTTTTTTTTTTTTTTTTTTTCTGCTTGCTGGCCTGCTTTGCTTGCTTGCTGGCTGGCTGGCTGGGCCGGAAACTTGAGGGCCAGGTCCAGTCTCCGTCGTCCCAGCTGCTGCTTCTTCCCATTCCCTTTTTTCCGCCCCGTTTCAAACAGAATTTCTTCCCTAATCACTTTCTTCCCCCCCAACACACTCACCTGTACCTGCCATCTCTCTTCTCCCCCCCATCAGTTCCACCCCCCAAGGTCATCACCATCCGACGACCTGGACTCTCCGAATTCTCACTGTATGTCCTTCATCTCCTGCTTCCATTGTTTCTGCTCCTTCTGCTCCTGTTGCTGTCTGTTCTTCGCCCTTTATTTTGGTTGCTGCTGCGAGACACGCTCGGAGGATTCCCTACCAAAAAATTATATGGAGAAATCGGTATATAACCCACAGAAAATATATCGAGTCCTCTCCGGGCTGGTCGTCCGCCACACCATCCCTCCTCATCGAATATCATCTTCCAAGGTGATTTTCGGGTCTTCAGCTGTTATTTTCACTCCTTATCGTCCTCATATCCCTCCCGAACTCGTCCCTTCAATCCTCAGTTCGCTGCTGTAAAAATTGGCCCTAGAATCCTGTCCGTCGTCGTCGTCCCTCCACTGTACCCTGCCTCTTCGATCTGGAGGCTTCGAGACCCCGGGCTACCTTCTGATGCCTGTAACCGGTCTTGAATCGGTCTTTCTATCGGTCGCTCATCGTCCATTTGGGTCGCCTCCTCCGGGGCTCTCGGGGGATTGGCTTCTTGCTGCTATTTTGTTCTTCAATTGCTTTCATCTTCACCTGCTAACATTCTCGTCCCTTCTCGTCGATCTGCTCATCTAGTTTCAAGATGACGTCCGCCACTGTGTCGGACGTCTCGCGTCTGCCACCCATACACAGCACCTACACCCCCGACGTCTCCGTAGAGGGCAACTCCCCCGTCGAGAAGTCAGATTCGCCCTCGGCCAGCGATCTGACGGACCTCGGGGTCGCAGCGGTGGTCTACTCCTCGTCTGCTTCGGCGAGCGAGGAGGAAGACTCGCCAATGGACCACGAGGAGCCGCAGATGACCGAGTCCAGCTCCGACGGGGAGCAGAGCGACAATGGCGACGGCGACTTCGACGACGATGCCGGCGAGAATGCATCTGAGGATGCAGAAGGAGAGGAGGAGGAGGACGTGCTGGAGATAATCAGCAGTCCAGAGCCGGCCGGGAGGCGGCTCTCTAAAGTCAAGAAGTCCAAGGACTCTGCTGCCGAGGACTATTCACAGAACCCAGAGCTCTGGGGTCTGCGTCGGAGTGTATGCACCCTTCCCACCGAATGCTCCCTCCTATGTCACCTATCCTAGTATCTCGCCTTTACTGACCTTTTCTCTTGAATAGTCCCGTCCCGTCGCACGTAATAAGAGGATCGTATGTTTCTTCCTCCCTCCCATACCCCCTTACTTCCGTCCTCTATACACCATTGGTACATTCGAAGCTAACAGTAGTCCTGCAGATCGAATCCTCTGACGAGGACGAGGAGGACGATGAAGATGACGATGTCGTGAGCGACGACTCCGACGTAAAGCCTCGAAAGAGGTCAAAGGCAAAGTCGTCGCGGCCGACTAAAAGTCAGTGTTTCCACCCTCTATCTCTCCCTTTCCTCAATTGATTTGACAATATACTTTCCACCTCTTCCTTATAACCTGCTAATGTCTCCTTTCATATTAGCTGCCGCCGCCTCCAAGGTCAACACCCCCCGTGTCTCGACCGAGTCGAGTGAAGACGGAGATGACTCCGACTTCTACTCCAACAAGAAGGCTGCCAGGAGGAAGAAGCGACGACTGAACCCTGTCGTCGAACACGAGGTTCGCGTGCCAACGAGGGCCGCAACCAAAGTCACCAACTACAATGTTGATGACGATTCGGACGAGTTTCTCGAGTCCGACTACGACCAGGGCCAGGCTGTGGAGTGGGTCGAGGATACCTCTCCTGGTATCGATGCGATCTTGGACCATCGTGTCAGGGAGGGGTTAGACCCCGAGGAATATGCAGACAGCAGGGAGCATCTGGAATTCCTCGTATGTCTTCTCCGTCCTCTCTATCTCACATATACGTCAATGCCTAACGTCAATCCTTTTTTATTTCTAGATCAAATGGACGGAACAAGCCCACGTCCATGCAACCTGGGAGCAGTCATCCGACCTCAGCCAGCGGAAGGGCTTCCGCAAGCTGAATAACTACATGAACAAGGTCAAGTTAGACATCGAGAGGCGCACTGACCCAGAAACGACGAAGGAGGACCTCGAGCGTTGGAACCTGGAGCGAGAACGTCTGGTCGAAGCTGTCCTCGAAGCTAGGGAGGTCGAACGTGTCGTCGCCTCCAGAAATGAGGGTGACGGCCTCGAATACCTCGTAAAGTGTATGTACCACCTCTCACCCCCCCTCCATAACATATGTTTCGTTTTGCTCACAATCTATGTAGGGCGAAGCTTGACATACGAGAAGTGCACGTGGGAAGCGGAGTCGTTCTTGCAGACTCTTGCAGCCACGGAGATTTCACAGTTCCGCAAGCGATACAAGTCGGCCCGTTCCTACGCGATCACTCCTCTCAGAAAGCGAGAGAAGTGCAAGTTATGGTCCAAGCAGCCGGAGTACATCCAGTTCGGTGAGCTCCGTGACTTTCAGTTGAAGGGTGTTAACTGGCTCCGATACAATTGGTCCGTCCACAGGAATAGTATCCTGGCGGATGAAATGGGTTTGGGCAAGACTGTTCAGACCGTCGCGTTCCTGAGTTGGTTGAAGAACACCATGGAGATAGATGGGCCGTTTCTTGTCGTTGTCCCACTGTCTACGGTCCCTGCTTGGTGCGACACTTTTGTGAAGTGGGCGCCTGATCTTAACTTCATCGTATACAACGGTCCTACCAAAGCCCGCGCTGTCATCCAGGAGCACGAGATGTTCCAAGATGCCACCCGTAAGAAGACCAAGTTCCATGTGATGATCACCACATACGAATACGTCAACCATGACGCCCAGCTCCTGCAGTCCATTCGATGGAACTACCTTGCCGTCGATGAAGCCCATCGCTTGAAGAACGTCGAATCACGATTGTACGAATCCCTCAAACAGTTCAAGGTCGAAGACCGACTGTTGATCACCGGTACTCCGCTGCAAAACAATCTTAGCGAGCTTGTTGCGCTGCTTGAGTTCCTGGATCCCGGCAATATTGACATTGACCGCAACATCGATTTACAGAGTGATCAGGCTGAACAGGAGATTAAGAAACTCCAGGAGACTTTGCAGCCGTATATCCTCCGTCGTGTTAAGAAGGATGTGGAAGCGTCCTTGCCCCAGAAGACTGAAAAGATCATTCGTGTCGAACTATCAGATATCCAAACCGAATGGTATAAGAACATCTATACCCGTAATTACTCTGCCCTCAACGCAAAGAGCAAGGCAAAGGTCTCGTTGTTAAACATTGTCATGGAACTGAAGAAAATCAGCAACCATCCGTTCTTGTTCCCGTCTGCCGAGGAAGATATTATGAAAGGTTTGGAGAGTAAGGCGGACCGATTGAACGCGATGATCATGTGTAGCGGCAAAATGGTATGCACTTTAACTTTCTATATCAGGGGACCAACGTTGTTCTAACATTCTTCGTCTAGGTTCTGATGGATCGATTCCTCACAAAGATGAAAGCCGACGGTCATCGTGTCCTTATCTTCAGTCAGATGGTGAACATGCTTGACCTTCTTCAGGAATACCTCACTCTTCGTGGGTTTGCATATCAGCGCATTGACGGAACTGTCACCGCTAGCAATCGTAAGATCGCCATTGATCGGTATAACGCACCTGGAAGTGAAGACTTCTGCTTCTTGCTCAGTACACGTGCCGGAGGTTTAGGTATTAACCTTACCACCGCTGATACTGTCATTATCTTCGACTCCGACTGGAACCCGCAAGCCGATCTTCAGGCTATGGCGCGTGCTCATCGTATCGGTCAAAAGAACCATGTCATGATCTATCGGTTTGTGTCGAAAGATACCATTGAAGAAGAAGTTCTCGAGCGTGCTCGTGTCAAGTTGCTCATGGAATATGCTGTGTACATGGGTATCACCGATTCTACCCTTACAGATAAGGTGAAGAAGAACGCGAAGACTCTTTCGCAGGCAGAACTCGCGAACGTTCTCGCCGCTCGTGCTCATAAGATCTTCGAAGGTGATAAGGAAAAGCAAAATCAGAAGAAGCTTGAGACTCTTGATATTGAGGACTACTTGCAGCATGCTGAGGATCATGACACCGACGCGCAAGGTGCATCTTTGATCAGGAATGAGGGTGGAGAGGCCTTCCAAGAGCTTCTCAAACAGTTCGAGGTTACAGATATTGATGTCGATTGGGACAGTGTTCTCCCGCCAGAACAGCTTGAATCCCTTCGAGCAGCAGACAAGTTGAAGCAAGACGAGGAATTCTTACAGGAACAAATCCAGGCGAACGCGAAGAGAGTGCGTCGACCGATGAATGGTATCAATGATTCCGATAGCAGTGGATCTGAGAAAACTCCCGCTCGCGGTAGACGTGGTCCTCCCAAGAAACGTCGTCCTGAGCCCAGACGTCGCGATGATAGTTCCGATGAGGAAGGCGAGATTCCAGATCCTTCCCGTCCACTCACCGACCGTGAAGTTCGAAACCTTTACAATTCGTTTGTTAGGTACGGTCTTGTCGATGACAGATATGTCGAGATCGTTAGGGATGCGAAGCTTCAAGACCGAGACCGCGAGGTCATTGTGTCGACGATCAAGGATATAGTTCGTCTTAGTGAGGAAGCTATTAAATCCCATGAAGCGGCACAAAAGGAAGAAGGTATCACGCGCAAGGACAAGAAAGCCATCTTATTCGAATACAAAGGCGTCAAGGATATTAATGCTGAGAAAGTCACTCAGATTCCTGATTTCTTACGCGTTTTGAGGACTGCAATCTCGGGTTGTCCGAACGCTCTCGAATTTAGAATTGCCACAGCTAAGGTGAAGACTGAGAAGTGGAGCTGCGAATGGGGTGCTAAGGAAGATGGTATGCTTTGTCTTGGTATCGATCGACACGGGTACAAAAACTGGGTACCGATCAGAGACGACCCCGAACTTGGTTTGAAAGACAAAATGTTCTTGGAGGAGCATAGAGTTGACAAGAAGGCGGAACGTGTCAAGGGTGGTGCAGCAAAATTATCTCCCGGCGCAGAACATCTGAGTCGAAGGGCCAACTACCTGCTAGGGCTTCTGAAGGATCAGCAAGAGAAAGCCGCTCAACAGCAAGCTGCTGCTACAGCCCGCTACCAGAGAGGAAACCGAAATAGTAACTCGGCATCCCCGATTCCTGGAAAGGGTCGTAAAGGAGTTAAGCCTGTTGGTGCTATCTCGAAGAAGCGTCCGATGACAGATCGCGATGGCGGCGATGAGTCCCCTTCGAAGCGGCCGAAGAACGGCAAGAATGACAAGAAGGAGGTGCAGAAGAATGGTATTCTCAACTATTACGGAAAGAAGGAGAACACCGGTTCATCTCTGAAGAAGCATCGCCGTGAGTCCGACGTCTCTAAGGATGACGCGGCTCCTCATAAGAAGCGACGCGATGATGAGAAGCGAGTTTCTTCGCACGGGGACAAGCATTCTAAAGACCATCACCACCATGGAGACAAGCATTCTAGAGACCATCACGGGGATAGACACTCCAAGGATCACCATCATAAGGCTAACGGGGCTGTGAAGAACGGTGTCAAGCGCAAGTCTCATGAACGCGATGAGCCTAATGGGTCAGCGTCGAAGGGATCACATGGTGCGAGCGGCTCCCCAACAAAATCCGGAGGAACCACGACGCGTGCTGAAGTAAGTTCATTCCAAGCAGATACATATTGTATATTCACGTTTACTAACCCTGTTATAGGATTTCATGTGGGGCATAAGAGACGACTTGAAAAAGCTGCACGCGCTCGACAAGGAGGAGCAAGAGCATCGAAACTATGCGCTTTCTATAAGAAAGGGGCTAATGGACGCTGGCGAACACATAAAGGACGTGCTTGAAGTTAATGCCCGAGCTCCCGGTCCAGCCAGAGACACTCTTGAGTTAGAACTCTGGGAAGTTGTTGCCCGCCATTGGCCACATCGCGAACCACGAATGCCAGGAAAGACGTACTTACGCATGTACAAAAAGTACCAGGAGCGTATTAATCAGATGAAGGCAAAGGACGGTCAGGGCTCGGAAAGCGCGACCCCATCCGCCTCCGTCTCGAAATAACCGCAATACACCATTCTCTTCTTCCGCCTCCGCCCTTCCTCCTACTCTCTCCTCTCTTCTCTCTTGCCCGGTTTCTTTTTTCTTCCTTTTATCACAAAAAACACTATGACAAAGGAACATTTTGAGCGTTCTGTTATTTCACAACAGGTGCATACGGGGACTGGCGTTAAAAATTTTCACGTTCGACGTCTGGCTATGAAGCATTTAGGCCAGCAATTCCTATTTTTTTTACTTTTTTCGATTTTTACTTTTTACTGCACTGATCATGGTTTGTTATTATACACGGGAGTCTATGCTTTGTCTTTCATCTTTGCCCTTCATATTACGTCGGGTTTCTCTACCTGCCATCTGTGGCACAGGAACTTTCCTACTCCTAGTGTCCATTGTCTCTCCGCTTTTTTCAGTTTCGTTCGTCGAACATCACTTAACGGCATCAAGATGGGATACTACACTGCATAGCCTACTTATTAGTAATAACGTTATTCTAACGCGTCCACGAAGAACCAAAAAATCTGCTGTTTTTTGCACCTCTTTCGTCTTCTCTTCTTCTTTTTCATTAACGTTTCTTTCTTCGGTACTGTCAACTGAATTATGGGGACCTGTTTCTTCTATCTTTTTTTTTTGCCAGTTGATAAGCACTGTTTTTTCTTGCAACTGCATATAGACGTTTCCCGCCATTTGCTCCACAAGGCTTCCCCCCATCTGCGCTCCCGACCTCCGACATCTCCATGTACACACATACATACCTCCTTCATAGCCTCAGACGACGACGACAGATGGAGGCGAACGGGAAGCAGATTATGATGGAGGGACAAAAAAGTTGATCGCCAGTATTGTTGCCCTGATACATACCTTAGTTCTTTACTAATTACTCTGAAAACATTAACATTTTCTTCTTCTACTGTATATTAGTTTTTCTTCTTTAGTTTATGTTATCAAATGGGCTGGGTGTTTCTACTTTTTTAACGCTTTTATGTGGCTTTCCTTTTCTCTTACCGTTACCTATCGAAGCACTTTTACTAACGCAACCTCAATCACCATCCTCTCCCACCTCTTTCCCCCTTCCCCCGCCTCTTCGTCGGCTGCTTTTGGGTGGTCGTTTTTTTATCTTCTTTCTTTCTAAGTTTTTCTTGTTTATTATACCCTATTATATAATATTATAGAAGAGAGAGAAAAACACAGAAGGAGTGCGGAGTGTGGATGGGCGGTATATTGTGTGGGAAATATATATCATACTCATTTTTTTGTTATCTGTGACAAAAGACATATCCTCTTTCAGTATACGTAAGATAGATAGGCGTAGATTTGATACTCACTGGTGGGCTGGGTGTTTTGCGAAGTCGGATTTTTGGTGAGGGTAAAAATACAACAGGTTGCAACACTGCCCTGCTCGGGATCTTAAAGGGTCTTGAGATGATTTTATTCACAGATTCACGAAAAAAAATATACATATACACAAGGAAACCTATAGATATAAGAAAAACCAATTCTATATATAACATCCACCGAGTTCTACCGACCCCCATTCTGTCTACAAACAAGATAAGCCGCAACCCAGGGCATCTCAAAACTGAAAAAGATAATAGCTACAAGTATGAGGCCCCATATACAACCCACCCAGGGTCTTATACCCAATTCGACGGTGATGCAGGCGACTTGTCGACGAGACCAGTAGCGGTCTATTATTCTTGAGTTTTTGAGGATGTCCGAGGTTAGTTCTAGTGGGAGGCGGGGGGGTTGCCAGTGTGCCGGGTTGGATAACTATTTTTTGGTTTTTGGTCACGATGTTGGTTAACTGCTTTTTTTTACATTGGTATCTTGTATGGTGAGGAGGGACATACGACAATAGAACACCCCCTTATCTGGAAGAATAGGAATATACTTCGATGTCTAGTTCTTATTTGGGATAGGTACTCGTGATCTGGTGGGTTGTAGATTATTCTATCTAGGATGGTTTCTTTGTTTCTTTTGAAGAAGATCATGAGTGGCACTGTGCTGGGTCTTATTGGGATCGTGAGGGTTGCGGCTAGGTTCGCCGTCGAGGGGACCGGTGCTGGGTTTGCGGCCGCCATTCTCTCCCCCACTTTTTTCCTGCTTCTCCTCCTTCTAATTTTTTGTTGTTTGTCTTCTTTTAGTTTTATGGATTTTAGGTTATTGGGGGGAATATTTTGGGGGTACGTATAGGTTTTGTTTAGGGGCAGAATGCTATGGTTATATGATACTGAGTGGGTTTTGTGTAGTTTAGGCCTCAAAAGTCAGGTTAAGTTAGTTTCCAGACAACTCAAAGTTGCTGATAATGTATAATATATAATATACTGCTCAAAATTTTCCGGGTCTTATAGGGCTGAATTAGATGTTCTAGTAGTACGTGCTTCAGGGAATTATAGATTGTCTCGTGCTTAGACATCGAAACTACAAAGAGTAGATTATATACTTAAGCATGTTCTTTTTGGGTTTATTTAAAAAGTGTTACCTACGTTCGTGGGTTTGCTTTGTGTTCTTAAGGGTATATAAACATACGAATTTCACGGTCTAACTTTTGACACCTTTTTTTGAGCCCGCTAATGGGGTGTATATATGTATATATATATCGATATAAGAATATATGCAAGAATGCGCTTCGCTATATGTACAATGAAACCTTCCAACCAAAGTCAATATTAACTCAAACTCATGCAAAAAAAACTCCAAAAGAAATGGGTATTTTTGGTTATAAATCTATCGATCGATCGAGTCTTTCTTTTTGGTCTCTTTTATGCCACCAAAATCGGTTTTTTTTTTTTGTGTTTACAAGCACTGGGAGTACCAGTCGTTGGACTTGGTGCAGGTTCCCTGGGCGCAGGTTGTGGGACCGGTCCATCCTTGGCCACCGCACTGTTTGGGAAAAAGGGTTATGTTAGTGATATTGTTTTATTGGGGGGGTTAGAACCGGGAGGTTATGGGATTTATTTACCTGTCCGTAGAGTGGAGCACCGCTGCCGGAAGAGCCGGTTGTAGCGGCCCTTGTGGTGGTAGTCGCGGTGGTGGTAGTCCTGACAGCGGTAGTGGTAGCAGCGGTAGTCCTGACAGTGGTAGTGGTGGCAGCAGCGGTAGTAGTCCTGACAGCGGTAGTAGTAGCCAAAGTAGTTGGCTGTGGGCCACTACCACCAGCACAAGTAGCAACAGCAGGTCCAGGAGCGCTATAAGTCTCTGGCACGAATCCGAAATAAAAGTCCGAGATATAAATATTGTTATCGGTAGCCTTATACGCGCCCGGAAGCTTATACTTCGGCGAACAGTTACCACCCGGTCCGGTAATCTTGAGCTGCATGCAACCGATGTAGAACTGTGCACCTTCGACGGTCTGGGAAGCGTGCAGGGCGAGCATTTCGGAACGGAGGAGGTATTCACCGCTGGCGAGGTTGGCGGGGAGCTTGAAGGAGTATTTTCCGGCGTTGGCCATCATGACTTCGTTCGCCCATTTGCCGTTTACGTAGTTGAGTTCTTGGATTTTGAACCAGTCACCTACTCCCGAGGCGGATTTGGCGGAGGCGACGGGGCCGTGGAGGGAGTGGACGATTGGGCCTGGGTGGCCGGATGTGTCCCATTGAACTTCGATTGTGCTGGAATTGAATCAATTGTGTTAGTAACCGTGGTACTATTTTTTTTGTGATACTTTATAATATAGAGGGTGGGCTAAACATACTCTCCGGCATTGGCGTTCACGACAGCAACATTGGCGCCGTTGGAGCCGTTGACGTTGCAAACGATGTCATTGCTGTTAACGTCGGTGACCGGGCTGTTCGAAGGTGGCTATATATATTCAAAATCATACATTAGCATTTCTTCCATAATATACCTTTCGGTTTTAAAAAAATATATATCTTTTTTAGAGAATGAGATAGAGACAGAGATATTATAACATACCATACGGATACCAACTTGATAACCCTGCGACACGCCATTAACCCAGAATTGATGCAGATTCTGATGCGCGAGAGCCTGCGCGACGATCATCAAAGATGGGAGAATGAATTTGGAGAACATCTTTGCTTATATATATATTCGTTATATGTATAAGGCGAATATCAAATTCCCTGGGATATATATGTATATATATACGGTAGATATGTATGTATATATGGAAAAATAAAATCTCAAATCAATCGAGATTTTTTGTAAAAAATTAGATATTAGAAAATACAAGAGAATGGAAGGAGTATATGGTTTGAAATTATTAGTTTAATTTGGAGAAGGAAAGAATTGTATTCGATACTGGGAGGTTTGGGTCTATTTATATTAGGGATCTATGTAAGTTATCTGTAAGGGGGTCGAATATACAGCTAATGAGGATGATGAGGTGGAGCGGTCCTTCACTCGTCTGGATTTCACTGTCCCGGTCTGACAACAGCCGAATGGCAAGCTTGGATGATGCATGGCTTGCAGGGTTTCGATAACCCAGTGGACCGTGCCTTGTCATGTCTATAGAGGAAGAAAAGTAAAAAAAAGAGCCCAGAAGGATTAGGAGGAAGTGGTTGAAACGTGCCGTGGGAAATAGAATCCCCACAGAGTTTCTGGCCATAGGCGGTGGGTTAGCCTAACCTTGCTTTTCGATAGAAAAAAGGCGAGGATATCTTCGTTAACTGTTAACGGGGAAAAAAGCAATTGAGGAGAGCGCACGCACCAGGTTCTCCATCAAGGTCTTAGCATTTCCGAACCTTAAAAAAGTATATATATGGAGGAAAAAAAAGTAGAAAGACAGCGGTTCCTGTCATCCGTTAATCTCTGGTGTGGGCCGTGTGGACCGTTTGTCCCATGGTAAAAGGGCGACTCTTGAGACGGTTTCAGTGGTGGAGTTTCTTTTGACCCAATTGCCCGATTCATACAGTACGGCGGCCATTTCTCTTAATGTGGTTTTTTTGCGTTGCGGCTAGCAGCATTGGCGTTGGATATAATCCCTGTCGGATGTGTATCAGAGGAGTGGAAGCGACATCGTGTCAGGCAGGGATCTTTGGCATCACGGCCCTGAATTCCTGCGTGCTGTAAAGAATCCCGGGCCGGTTGGGTGTTGTTCCACAATTAGGGGGGGCCTTTTTTTTCGTTCTGATTGCATGCCATTGCATTGCATTGATTTCTATTCTTTTTCTATTCCTTTTCGGTTTATTCGGTGCATGGTTTGCCCTTGTGACTGAAATTTACAATATTTGGAGTCGATATGATATTTTCCTGGCCTGGATGGTCCGTTCCATGGTTCAATCGAGGGGTGATTCAATGGGTCTGTAGAATGTGCTATATCTGCATAGTCACACATAGATCCAGCGGAATTAGATCCCTGGTATGTACATCTATCAAGGTACATACGCGGATGGGATGGAATGGGAAGTTTGTTGCCGTACGTCTCGTGGCTTCTATACGCAGATAGCTTTAGGAAATGATCGGTACAGAATCCGACGGGAGATCTTGGGAAGTCTTGGTATGCTCTGCCTTCCTTGCATTTGCATTTTTAATTTGGGCCGATAGGTAGCATATACCTATTACTAAAGCCTTAGCAATTGTACTGGAACTGAGGGAGTGTTATCCAGTTGAAGATTTGGGTGCCGTTTTACTTGGTTGGATATACTCGAGAAAGGCTGTCTATTCGGGATGGGTCTGAGATTCACGGACATTATAGATCTTACTCTCCGATAGAATACTATAGGCTCTGAATTCAAAAACTGATTAACAAACATATCATCATCACTATCATATACGATCACAGATTATGCGTAAGCACTAGACGTCGACGTTATGCGGAATGTGTTGTCGGTGTCGTTGTTTTCTCCATGTCTGTCCCAAAAGAGAAAGTTTCGTAGCAGTTAGCTTGCATCCTTCCTTATCAACCTTTTCCTTCTCTTTCTTTTTTCTAGACCTAGCATCTTTCATCCAGACTAGAATCCAGTCATCCGGATCCCCATCTTTTCGACTCGACAAACGGCTGAATCCATCCATCTACGCCAAAGCCCCCACTTTTCGGAGATCGTAGCCGTTCGGACCTTTTCACGCCGTAAAAACCATCTGCGCCTCGCTTGTCCAGCATTCTACTACATTTTACATACTTTCTAGACCGATTACAAACCCTAAAAAAGCCCCGACTGGTCACGAGAGGAGAGGAAGGAAGGGAAAAAATCGTTGAGGATGTCGAATCGCTTCGGACTCCTGGTCCTGGGACCTGCAGGCTGTGGTAAAGTACGGATTACCCTGATTTCCTGCTGTTCACTGTCGAGGTTGTCTCCCTCTCCTACCTGTCTTCCATTTTGTTCCCGAATTCCGTAGCTTTGGCTACCTGGAAGGATCACAAGCGCGCTTTTGCACCACCGCCACCACTATTATCTCTAAAAACCCGTTTTCGGCAAAAATATGGTTGTTAACAGTATGGTATTGGTTAGACGACTTTTTGTTCAGCCTTAATATCGTACCTACGGGATTCGAAACGAGCTTGCAAATACGTCAATCTTGATCCGGCGGCTGAGGATTTTGAGTATGAGCCAGATGTGGATATTAAAGATTTGATCAGTTTGGATGATGTGATGGAAGAGATGAGCCTAGGTCCTAACGGTGGACTGGTAGCATGCTTTGAGTAAGATAAGACCGCCTTATGTTCGTGGAGGAGAATGATGTAAGATGCTCATGAATGGATCCTTATAGGTTTCTACTGGATAATCTGGACTGGCTGGATGAGGAGCTTGGAGAGGGAGACGAGGAGTCGTTAGTGGTCTTCGATTGCCCTGGACAGATCGAACTATATTCGCATATACCGGTACTACCGACATTAACAAAGCACCTGCAACAGCATCACTCCTTCTCGCTGTGTGCAACATACCTGATCGAATCAACTTTCGTCGTGGACCGAGCAAAGTTTTTCGCGGGAACACTGTCGGCCATGTCGGCCATGATCATGCTGGAAATCCCCCATATTAACATCCTCTCGAAGATGGACCTAGTCAAAAAGCAGATTACAAAACGGGAGATGAAGAGATTCGTCGATCCGGATCCGAATTTATTGCTAGAAGATGCGAGGAAGGATACGAATCAGAAGTTTTGGAAGTTGAATGAGAAGGTGGTGGATTTGATTGAGGATTTCAGTATGGTTAGCTATTTGAAGCTGGAGGCGGGGGATGAGGATAGTGTGGCGGCGATATTGAGTTATATTGATGACTGTCTCCAGTGGAGTGAGCATCAGGAGCCGAGAATGAAGGATGATGATGAGGGAGTGAGGGATGAGGAGCTGGAGGGGTAGGTTGGTCGCATTTATTACATCTACACAGCTTTAATGGAAAGTCAGATAGAGGTTTTGATCAAACACCTTCCGACGGGATAATACTCAAGCGTACTTTTTAGACAGCCCGAAGACGGCTGATTGAAATATTAGGATATAAGGATACCTGGGTGGAGAAGATAGCTGCTGATGACGACAGAATATCATGACAATGGCGTTATAATATTATGTAAGGCGTTTATTTATTTTTCTTTTATTACCAGACATAATTTGGTCACATCTTATTCTTGGAGGATCCAATCAGATAAACGATTAGATCGGCCTACCCGAATATCAAGCTTGTGTGTAATGTACATACGTAGATTCGATACAAGGTTACATTTGCCTCCTAAATACCTGCCGAGGCACGAACCGAGCGGGTTGATGGACCTAATCGAATTCAAGTCCAAGTTACCTAAATTTAAGAATAAAATTCAGGCTCTATCTCAAAAAGAATGGAAAATAAAATAACAAAAAACAAAGATACGAAGTTGAATAACTGGATATAAAGAAGTGGCGGATCGGTAGACGGGTGAGATGGACTGCGACAGGGGAGGGGTTACTTGACATGAGCTTGAATTGAGCTTGACGTATTTTTTGAAGCCGCAGGCCTGTGACGTCTTGTGAGATGATTGGCGGGGAACTAGCTATTTTGGGCGAGTGCGGCATGCAACCGATTGGCGACAGGCTTGGCATTTCGCAACACAAACACATTCGAGAAGCCCCGGGTTTTTTCAATGGTATCGGTAGCTGCCAGGGGGACCTCTTTTTGTGTTTTGTGCAGTTCAGATTTATTAAAAATAAAATAAAAGGAGTTCATACGTGTCTATATACACTCGTTAAGCCCTAGGTACCTCGGTATCTAGGTAGATAGAATGAATAATAAAATAAACGATACTTATGATTTATATAGAGGTTGCAACGGGGCTACATGTTTATATATATATCAGACATGGGTAGAGACTGCGGGGTTCCGGCTAAGATGTTCTCGAAAACATCTAAACTCCCAGCCATTCAGTTAACGTATCTCATTTCGAGTTTAACAACTGAGAGAGAAAGGACCCCCCCGGATGTGCCTCAATCGTCCGGTTCTTCTCGCTTGTCTTTTTGTTTTATTTCACCAAACAGCACACACAATTGCGATTGCACATGAATCGCTAAAAAAAGGAACCCGTTTGAATTCTCAGAGCTACGAGGGGGACTGCCCATAATCTGGCCCTATGTAATTAGGTATTCTTCCAGTTCTAAATCAAACTAATCAATCAATCAATCAATCCGAACCTAACCTAACCTAAACAACCAACAGACAAGCAAAGACAGGCAAATACAAGCAAGACAGACAGACAGACACAGACACAGACAGGAAGGAAGGAAGGAATTCAGGGAAAGCAGGAAAACAAAAGGTCAAGTTTAATTTAGGGCCTGTCTAAGCGCAACACTGGTCCCAGCTTGAGCACTTGAGCAGGTACCTCTTTCTTCGTATTTAAATAAATTCTCGGGAAAATTAGGCTGGGATATTTTATTGCTACTTAAGTACGGAGTACTCATTACTTACTTGACATACTGGCCCCCGTCCTTCCAGTCCAGTCCTGTCATGTCGCGGGCCCTGTGAATCTTGATCACCTGCTCTCTTTCTCCATCTCACTCTTTTATTTCTCCATCTTTCCCTTTTTCTCCTTCCACATAATCTTCACACCCTCCTCCCCCCCAAAAAAAAACATCGACCTCATCATCGATCATCAGCATCTTCCATCCATCTATCACCATCGGCATCCCTTAACCCCTCCAGAATGGATTCTCACGAACCTCCGTCCAAGCGACGGAAGCTGTCGCACTCGCCTGAGCCCGAGACCGCGTCTGTCCTGCCGTCGTCGCAGCCGGCCTCTTCCACGACCACCACGACCACCACCACCAAGCCGTTGACAACCTTCGCTGTCGAAATTGTAGTCGGTAGTGATGGTGGCTCGACCGGCCACCCGTCTGCAACGACAACGACAAAACATAAACAACCCAGCTCGGGCAACACCTCCACCACACCCAAAGAGCGGGTGACCGAACGGATCGACCTCAACCGCGGGATTTCCCAACTTGTCGAAAAGCAATTGTCTGTTTGGAATGATATTCTAAACAAGAAAAAGAAAATAATTGTCATTGCGGGAGCCGGAATCTCTGTCTGTGCTGGCAGTATGTCCCCTTCTCCTACCTCCTATCTATTTCATTTTTATTTGCTTTTCCTTTTTTTCCGTTTATTTTATTTTTTTGTGCTTGCGCTTGTCGTTCTTGATGCCGTGATGTCCTCTTTTTTGTTGTTTTTGTTTTGGTGCAACGCCACAACAACGCAACATTATAGGGAAATACCACGCATAGCAACACAAGCTTTCCAATTCAAATCTCATTCATCAGTAACTTGGTCGTAGCTACTAACCGCGCTTGATGACTTTTTCTTTTAGTCCCTGATTTCCGGAGCTCGAACGGCCTGTTCGCATCCGTCAAAAGCGACTACAAACTAAAGGCTTCGGGGAAGCAATTGTTCGATGCTTCAGTATACAGGGATGACCAGTCGACATCGGATTTCCACGACATGGTCCGGAACCTCCACGCAATGGCAGATGTTGCCGAGGCCACGGCCTTTCATCACTTGCTGGCCTCCCTGGCTGCTTCTGGGAAGCTATTACGACTGTACACCCAGAATGTCGATTGCATTGAAACTGGCCTGTCACCGCTTGCGACGACAACTCCTCTGAACGGGAAGGGACCTTGGCCGAAGACCGTCCAGCTCCATGGCGGTCTGGATAAAATGAACTGCACGAAATGCCGAGTGATCAAGGACTTCAAGCCGGAGATTTTTGTTGGACCAAAACCGCCAGATTGCCCGGATTGTGTTGACTGGGAAGCCGCGAGAGGCGCGTCCGGAAAGCGGTCTCAGGGGATTGGGAAACTTCGACCCAGGATGGTTCTATACAACGAGCACAACCCGGACGAGGATGCTATCGGCGCTGTTTCGACTGCAGATTTGAAGGCCCGGCCTGATTGCTTGATTGTCGTAGGGACGAGCTTGAAGATTCCTGGCGTGCAAAGATTGGTTCGAGAATTGTGTGCTAGTATTCGCGACTTCCGTGGAGGAAAGACGGTCTGGATCAACCGCGACGATCCACCTGCAACTGGCCAATTGAAGGGACTTTTCGATTTAATTATTAAGGGAGATTGTGAGAAGCTGGCCAAGTTTTCCAATGTTAAGCGTCACGATCAATTTACGCCCGAGACCGACTTGAAGAAGATCACTGGAACCGGGATGGAGTTGGGTGTTTCAACGCCTGTTTCTATGGATAGCGAGTCCGATAGTCCTTTGAGTTCGCCGGTTTCCTACGCTAGTTCCGAGGAGATTTGGGAGAAGATGAAGAATAACAGACCGGTTGATATCCCATGGCCACCACCGAAGGTTGTTATCCCGACCAGACCGCTGAGTCCGTCCGCATCGCCGCATCCGAAAAAGGCAACCATGTCCAAGGCCGAGTCTAAGCCAACTAAGGCGCCGACAACACCAACGAAATCGAAATCTGTCAAGCGAATCAAGTTGGTCGTTAAGGATTCCGAGGATACTAAGGATACTAAGGATACTAAGGAACCTACAAAGTTGAGAAAGAAACCTGGACCGAAACCGGGCTGGAAGAAACTCAAGGCTCAAAAGGAGGCCGAGAACGCGCAGAAAGGATCCCTCACTAAGGCATTCAAGGCGGTCAAGACACAATCCGTTAAGGTTAAAGTTAAGAAAGAGGTCGAGACACAACCGACAACCGAGATCATACCACCACCATTGGCTATGTCGACTCCGCCGCAAGCTCCCAGGATTAAACTCAAGGTTTCACGAGTAAATGTTATGACTCTCAAGCGAGGAGCGAATGGAACATGGGTTAAGCCTTCTTCACCAGTGGAAAGCCCTAAGATAGTTTTACACGGGTCGGATACGAGCTTCAGCAGCTTAGCAGATGTAAGCTCGTCAGATGTTAGTCTCCAATCGCCCTCACTTCTTGATCCGAAAAGAGGGATGCGGATTCAAGACCTTTTATTATAATAATCTTGGATCGGCCATGTATTCTTTTTTCTTTTCGGAGCTTGCGAGTGGTCGCTCTTGTTCCCAGAGAAGCATTTGCCTACTAACAACAGATGAATAGGAAGGGCTGCCAAATGTAGCTATTTAATGTTTAGCAATCCCTTTGACTTATGGGTGTTTTATGCCTGATCATGGATGGGGCAGATATGTTTAAACCCTTAATGGACTGGAGCCTGAAGCTTCCTCCATTTCTTACCCTTTTTTTCGGAGTTCTTCAGTGTTTCCATTCTTTTAATCGTCACTTTACTGGACTTTCTTTCATATGTACAATATTCCCCCTTCTTTTTCTTGCTGTATCATAGACACGGCGTTTATGTCGGGGATGGCTCTGCTGCCACTTTTTCTTCTTCTTTTTTATTACTTTCAATTTTCCTTCGGGCACGGGACATAATTTATAGACGGTATGCACTGCTGGTTTTTACGTCTTTTTTTTATATCATGTCCGGGAGTGGGCGTCATGCCTTAATTTTGTTTTCCTATGGATGGATTAACAATAACACGAATTATCCTCGATTTGAAATGAGAGTCAAGAATGAAAGATATCGAAAGTTCTCCTATGAAAGCCACGGATAAATAAATAATATAGTATATATAATACAGTTCGCAAACGGAAAAAAACGCTACCGACAGGACTATGAACCAACTAATAGAAGAAACCCCTGTGTATGTCTACCCAACGTGTGTGTGTGTGTGTGTGTGTGTGTATGAAATGTGGGTTACTCTATAGCTTAGAAGAAGGAACGATAAACTCGTTCTGTTTCCTGATAGCCTCCTCACCTTCCTTCTCGATTCTCTTAAGCAGTTCATCGCAGGATGGGATATCATGGATCAGACCCATACAAGGACCGGCAGTCCAAACACCGGCATCGACATCACCGTCGATAAAAACGTTTCTTCCACGCTTACCGCTGACCAAATGGGCAACTTCCTCGAATTTTCCAGTCGTGCTGGTAGATTCGATCTGCTTGGCCTCAACGGCGACTTTGTTCTTGAACAACCTGCTGGTGTTCCTCCATCTTCTCAACAGGAGCTCTGTATCATCTTCTGAAGCTTTAACGATTGCCTCCTTAACCTTCTGATGGATCGGAGCTTCCTTGGTAGCCATAAACCTAGTTCCCATATTGATACCACAAGCTCCCAGGGCCAAAGCACCAGCGAGACCCTGTCCATCCGCAAACCCTCCAGAAGCGATAAACGGCACGGTTAACTCCTGCGCCGCCCTCCTCAACAGAACAAAATTGGTAATATCATGCTCTCCAACATGACCGGCGCATTCAAAGCCATCGATGGATAAAAAGTCAACACCGAGCTTTTGGGCTGATAAAGCGTGGCGGATCGTGGTGCATTTGTGGAGGACGATTATGTTCGCGGCTTTTAGCTTTTTGATTATGGGCGCGGGGTTGTTGCCGGCCGTTTCGACGATTTTGATGCCTTCTTGGATTATTACGTCGGCGTAGGCGCCGTAGTCTGGGGGGACGAGAGCGGGGAGGAGGGTTAGGTTGACGGCGAACTAATAAAAAAAAAAAAAAAAAAAAAGGAATATGGTTAGTCAAATGGTTATAGTATGATATAATATTATAAAGGTGTAAGGTATTATAGTAAGTGATTAGGTGTCATGTCAGCTTACAGGCTTAGTAGTCATGGTCTTGCATCGTCGGATCTCCTTGCGCAGGTCTTCGGGTGTCGGCTGGGTTAGGGCGGTCAACTGCATGCATGCATTACAATCCCGTTAGCGATACCCAATACTATTTTCCCGTATATACCGAAAAAAAAAAAAAAGGTTATTGAGAAAATACTTACGATACCGAGACCGCCGGCGTTTGAGACGGCAGATGCGAGTTCGGCATATCCAACCCACTGCATTCCTCCCTGAACGACTGGGACGGCGATGCCCAGGGCTTTGGTGAGCGCTGTTTGGAAAGGCATGGTTGTTGTTTTGTGTATATATTTTATGCCGAGTCTAAGTAGGGCTGGGGGTCTATAGATCTAGAAATCTCTATAACTATACTACGTGATGATATGTATAGATCTAGATGTCGGAGGAAAAGCACAGCGGCAGCAGCGATGGTTTACAACAGTAGTATTAATATAAAGAAAGGGACAAAAAAATGGGATTCTCGAGAAAGAAAGAGAAAAAGAAGAAGAGGAAGAAGACCTCGAGACCGCGGAAACTAACACGCTTTAACAGTACTTTCAAAATAGACCGGGGCAACCGAGCTTACCTACCTTTTTGCATGTGCCTAGGCTATTCGAGGTTCGCAGCTTCCCCGCGTTCGCTTTGGTTTGGGGTACCTTCTCTCTGTTTTGTCAAACCCCAAGGTTAGGTGAAACCTGCGTTCCTTCTTTTTTTTCAACCTGCTTGCGGTAAGCCGAGGCTGAAAAATATGCAAACTAGCTCTCGTTAGTGTTTTTGGTCAACAGGAACTTTTTAAAACGAGGGACGGAAGACCTTCCTTTCTATGCTTCGGCACAGCCGATGATGCGAAGAGCGGCAGCGGCAGCGGCAATACGACGGACGACGAAAACGACGACAACAGCAGTACGGCTAGCTAGTAGTAGTAGTAGCTTAAGGCCGTCATTACTACGCGGCAAAAATGGAGTTTTATGCGGCCTCGATACTACCGCCGCTACTTCCTACCGTCGAGATGCATTCAATCGATATGAATTCGAACATGGACATGTTCTTAAACTACAGACCTGCCGTTTCATACACACCACCAATCCCAACTACCGTGATCATGAAGGCAGTGTACCACGGGGATATTCTGGGCGCGAGAAACACTGGGAGGTGCACAGGATGAAAATGGAACAGAGGAAGGTAGTAAAGCGTCGGCAGGAGGAGTTAAAACGGAGGTGTGTTGACGTTGCGAAGCGCCCTCGTGACGACCTTGAGGACCAGAGGAACGAGAAGTCTGAGAAGAAACGGGAAGAATGGCTTGTAATTCTGGCTACGATCACTGATCCTGCGGAGAGGATTTTGTCTATACGGACTTTTCAGTTTATATCCTTTGCGTTTAGGAAGCTTCAGGTGCATGAGCTTGCGGTGATGATATCGATCTCACTTGAGAAGGAAGACCTGAACGAAACCCTGCCGGAACATCTGAAGAATGATTTCTTCAAGGGGAATATCAAGCGTGGGATATTGAAGGTCGATGAACATGGCTACATCGATTTCACGAGCAAATACATCAAGCAGATGTTGTGTGCGACTAGGATGCAGGCCACCGAGCCAGAGGCCGCCTGCTTCCACACCAAGGAGACAGCTTCTCAAGCCGAGCTCACCCGCGTTTTGCTCATATACATGGGGACATATGGAAAATCCGGTCCGTGCCAGCTTCAGTCGCAACGGGTGAAGCGGGAGGCCGCCTATCCGCTTCTTAGATACGCCGCGTTATACTGGCCCGATCACGTCAAAGCGGTGGGTACTGATGCTAGCAAGAGCTTCGCTAGATATGCTTCGCCGTTTTGGACATCCGATGAAAGGTCTTACTATGGCGCTTGGATGCAGGCTCACCACTGGTACCGTCCAGTAAAAGAAGGAGACGACAATACCACGACCTGGAATTACCTTGATTCGCTGGTTCCCTCTCTCGAACAACTCGTCGCATGGGGCCTGCATGGATTCGTTGAATTAGCACTTCGAAGCCCTCAATCTGGTTATAACAAGCACAGGGCATTCTCCGCAGCCCTAAAATCCGGGCGCCCTGATATTGCTCAGTCTATAATGCCGTATGGCATCGATATCAAAGCTGCCAGGTGGAATATGTACGGGAGCTACCTCGCCACTGCCCTTCTATTCGATGCGTCGACCAAGTCACTCGATTTCTTGCTCACTCTGCCAGAGACCCAGAATCTGATGGAAAGGGTTGGTTACGACGGCGCGACACCGCTCCGTCTGGCTGTGAAAAGAGGTAGATTAGAGCATGTCAAAACTCTGGTACAAATAGGAGCCGATGTCAATTGTCCCGGCGATCTGGGAGAGACTGCCCTTCACGATACTGTTAATAATGGTCTTGAGGATATTGTACATATCCTGCTGCACGCGAATGCGAATGCCAATGGTATCCGCCCGCTGAGGAATCCACTACACATTTCACCTTGTACACGAGACCCGCATCACACCGCTAGGCTGCCAATAGAGAGGGTGATACGACATTTACTTGCATGCGGTGCCGATCCCGCACAGGAGGATGGAGATGGGTTTACACCGTTACATACTGCGACGATAAAGGGGGAGTATAAATTGGTCAGAGATCTGTGCAATCTTTACTATCCCAGGAGTAATACAACCTCGAAAATAAGTGTTGGAGACCAAAGGGGTTCTATAGATACAGTTGCACGACTTAGTGTGCTGGGACAATCGACGGCGCTTACCACGGCAATAGTATACCCATCTCAACCAGCCCTGATCAATGAGTTGATAAGTCATGGGGCACAGGGCCCTCCGGCAACTGGTGAAAACAACGTCATAGCTACCTTGGTTAAACACTGCAGCGGATTGACCGCTGCGGTTGTAAAGCTGGTTCTTTCAAATTTCGATGACAGTGTCAGAGAATATGAAGCCGCTACGGGAAAGACGGTTTTGGAGGCGATGTTACTGACCAAGCCCCCGCCTGCCCGGGGTGTGATCACTGGTTTACTAGAAATATACCCGAATTGGTGGGATAAAATACTGAATAGTTGTGAACCTTACGCCGGATCTCTTCTTGAAGGGTTCATTCGCACCGGGAATACCCATGAAGTCTTAGAATACGCTGAAGCCAACCCTTCTGAATCTAAAAGGCTGCCTTGGAAAGACATCTTGGGAACTATTTCCGCCATGCCAGTTCCCTCTAAAGTTGCTAAAAGCACTATTACACGGCTTCTAGAGTTTCGACCGGAATTGAACACCGCGGAGCACCTTTTGCCTTGCATTAGAAACACCCTTGCGCTAGGCGGGGAACGCGAACTCACCCCTCTATTTTACATGGAGTTGGTAGAGAAGCTTCCTGGAACGCCGTTGTCGGATTATATCAACGAAGAGACTGGAGAGACGCTATTACACATCGCCTGCGATTGGGCTCAAAGCAAGTGCGTTGACCGACTTATAGACGTCCATGGTGTGGATCTCAACATTCAGGATAAGGAGGGACGTACACCGTTGATGCGGTGTTTTGAACGGGACCCTATCAATGCTACCCAGCGGGGGATACCCCAAAAGCTGATGGAATGCGGCGCAGATCCTGCGATTATGGATAACAACAAACGGTCTGCGCTCACGCATGTGCTTATGAGTAAAATTTGGAGAGGCTCGAGGGGCCATCGGGTCGCTCTGCCGCTGTTCTTGAACCATCCAAATATGACGAAGAAAGTGGTGGAAACATATGATTCCGCGGGACTACGACCGATGGATTACGCATGTCGACAGAACTTCTACGTAGCAACCAGAGAACTCACTGGTGCTGGTTCAAAAATGGTATTAAAAGACAAGCAAGGATTCGAAACACTGTCAAATGTCTCACTCCACGGAAGTGGGCGGGTTGCCTCACTCGCTGAGGAGCTGTTAACCATGGGTGCAGATATCTACGCTCTAAACCAAGACGGAAAATGCTTTGTACAAGAATGTATTGATTCCAGTTGGGCTCATGCATGGAGACCACCTTACGAGACTACCTCCTACGAACATGTCGAGGTTCTTCGTTATATTCTCGACGATCCGAGATTTGATCCCACGGCACCATTCCCCAAGCGGAAGGGGGATACTACACCGCTTGAGTTGCCGTTTCATTATGCTATTAAACAGAATCGTGCGAAGGCCTTTATTTTACTGAATTCGGTTTCACCGGCTCAGCGGGAGAGATTGGTGCATGATAGAAGTCTTGATGGAGAGGACAGTACCGCGTTACATATTGCTACAAAAGTCGGTTCCGTAGCGCTGGTTAGGTATCTTATCCAGTATGGAGCGGACATCAACGCCGTGGATGCCCACGGCTGCACTCCACTGTTTTACATGAATAGGCGAGGACCCTTGCCATTATCAGAAGGACCTAGTACAGAGTCTGTAACCTGCGGATATTGGTTATTACAGGCTGGCGCGGACTCGAGCTTTAAGAATACTAAAACAGGGAAGTCTGTTTATGATAGTATTATGGAGTATAAAGGGGTTGGTCTTAAGAAACCAGCTTTGGAACTGTTGAGGATGTTCGAGGCGAGAGAACCCGGTCAAAAGTATGGTCGGGGTGATCGTGAGGGGGAAGATTTTTTATAAGGGTTTTCCTATAAGATTTGTGGACGACGATTCTGTTAAGGATGAGATGTCGGTATCACGATAATTGCACGGTATGACGTGCATGTGTTTTTTATATATTTAGATAACATTCCCTGCTTTTTGTTTTTTGTGGGAAGGTTTTAAGTCTGGTGACGAGACTGGGGTTTTATATGCACATAGCTAAAAAGAGATACCCTAATATAGAAGTTCTGGCTCAAGAAAGGCGCCTTTACGGTTGGTGGGGCAAATCGGATATGATTTTATTGATTACCTAGGTATATATGATCATGAATATATATATATATATATTATAACTATGGCTACTCCCGGCTGTTTGGCTGTCTGGCTGTCTGGCTTTTCTTCAGCTCCTGACTAGACAGGTGGGCAAGCTGGTGAGGCTAGTGGCCGAACATAATTGTGAAAAATTAACACACTTATGCCTCGCTTAAGTTGTTATATATATTTTGCGAAGTTGTAATATATATTTTTGCACGGTTTTGTATTATACATCCTTTTGACACATTTTTGCCACCATAATATAGTAATAGGGATACAGAAGATTCGTTTATACATCTAAGATCCGTCCAATCCTAGTGATAAACCCCCAAACCCCATTGCAGCGTGCGCCCTAAACCGCAGCGACGCACCTAAAGCTGCTAATCATGTCATTCCTGTTAAGGTTGCCCTCAACATATCGAAGGTCGAGGTACTGAGCGCCATTTGGAGCCGGCAAGATGGGTGTGTCGCAGCCCCAGTTCCTATGGTGTAAGAATATTCGTTCGTTAGTTTTATACGTTCTGGCTAGGGTATTTGCTTTGCAAAAAAAAAAAACTTACAAGTAGAATTGACACCCACCCCAACCAGGGGTAGTTCCGATTTTCAAGCTGCTGATGGAGTCATTCCAGACGCCTTGGAAGTTAACTATTTTTTTTTGCATTATAATTTTAGCTACTGCTACTTATGTTTTAGGGTATACATATATAGACATACTGCACTGATTAACCTGAGCGCCAGTAACATCCAATCCAACACAAGGTTGGGCACCATTGATGTTCTGGCAGACGATGACCGTGAGAGTGTTCAAGGCCCGTTTTTCAAGGTTTACGGCATCG
The DNA here is from genome assembly GCA_036872755.1 of Orbilia blumenaviensis. Taxonomy (NCBI): domain Eukaryota; kingdom Fungi; phylum Ascomycota; class Orbiliomycetes; order Orbiliales; family Orbiliaceae; genus Orbilia; species Orbilia blumenaviensis. The sequence goes on from JAVHNS010000001.1 coordinate 3,809,460, forward strand.
CTGGTTGGTAGAGCTAGTGTTTCGGAGTAGAAAAATGGAGTGGTTTTGCCGACGGCGGGGGCTGCTAATGCCGAGGAAGAGAAGAGGAGAGAGGTGAGGAATGTGAGGGCTAGCTGGGTGGTCTTCATTCTTTGAGGATTTTGGGGGAAATTATTTTTGAAAGGTTCTATAGATATTCGAATATACATGTATTGTGGGTATCAGGATAGTATTGTGAAAAGCCGCTGCTTGGCTTTCTACTGGAGGTATAGGGCTCCATGAGGGAAACTGTCTTCACTTTATATATTTAAGTCACTGATACAGATATCAAGTCTAACCTTTGAGGTATCAGTCTCTCTTTTGCAATCTTAGAATCTATGAATACTCGATCTGTAACATTAGCGTCGGCAGTTACGAAAGGATAACTCTGTATGTGTTGTTAATGTTGCATATTTTTGCCTACAAAAGTGGGCCTGATGAGTAAACACCCAAGATTGAAGATCCGGAACCCATGCAGTGCAACATTCACAAGGTTTCCGGGAGTCGGGAGCTCAATTGGCAAAAACGAGCGCAGGGGACGGAGGTACGGGAGGTACGGGAGGCGCTTCAAGGATCTCGAACTTAGTATCGCAATTTTGTGCGAGATTTTGAAGTTTCAGTTTTTTTTTCTCCGTATAATTATCGCTTTCACGAAGCTAGAAGCTTAGTTATATATGTAGCTAGGTCCATGTTATTTTAAGTCTATAATAAGTGCAATTAATGATAATGATGCTTCTCTGCAGCTCTGAGCTCCTTTCACGTGGAAGGGGGCCCCTCTACGATACGACCTGAGGCTCTCCGCTTTAGTCTCCCATCCCCTTTTGTTTTCGGATTTATGCGTGTTTACTAAACAGCCTTATACACTATGGACCTGTGATCCTTTGACTAATCCACCTCGTACTTCTTCCCGGAAAAACGTATTTCCAAGGTCCGATGCTGCGTATACAAGCTATGTATATATGTCGTGGGATAAAAATAAACTTAGTATATGTGTACAATTAATTATCTATCTGTTTTATGAGCTCAAGAGAGAGGGGATATTACAAATCTGGTGGACTCCTGGCTAGCTAGGGTGGCTTGAAAATAAACCTATCAAGAACGCTTCATCTTCGTATTCTAGTATCTGACTTCCTTGCCAATAGGATTCGACACCGAATATTTCTATTTACCCTTCGCAATTTAGTCTATGCATATGTTTGTGAATAACTTCACATATTTTCTAGGCTTTCATATGTCTGTTCAATTTAAACCGCGGTTTCTGTTTGATGCATTTCGCCGACGTTGGTCTGGCACGGGTTTTTCCCAGTAGTCGAGCCGCCGGACTTCCTCTTCCTCTTCCTCTTCTACTTCCTCAGGTGAGGCGTCTTCTATCACGTTATTCATATTTATTTGTTCTCCCTTTCTCCTGTTCCTCCCTCCCCCGGGTATCCACCTTGGGGTGAATGTTGGTTCGAATCTTTGGACTGTAGGTGGTGGGGGCTTACGGCCGCCGTAGCGAGTATTTCGCCGTGGTGCTGGTTCTTCTTCCTGGAATTGTCTTTGTAGCTCTTCTAAGACCTGACTAGCGGGGCGGCCGCCGAGAAGTTCTTCAGCGGTATCGATTAGTGGCTCTGTTGTGATTCTTTCGGGCTCACCTGTAGCTGGTATGGCTTCTGTTTCTATTAATGCTGCTGCTGCTGGTTCTTCCTCTTCCTCTGGCCGTTCGTCTTCTTCTTCTTCTTCTTCTTCTACCACTATTTGCTCTATATCTACTGCTTGTCTTACTGCTTCTTGAGCGAGTTCTTGTGCTTCCTCTTCTGCTGTTGGTCTTGGTAACTCTTCTTCTACAATTATTCTTGATGCCTCTTCTCTCGCTACTCCTACTCCCATTTCTTCCGCTACCTCTGCTGCTATTTCCTCCTGTATCTCTTCTACCATTGCTTGCTGTGCTACTTGCCGAGCTGCCGCCTCTGCCACGCCTCCTGCTAAGTCTGTGTCCCTCCCTTCTTCTTCCTCTTCTTCTATGCTTATCGTCCCAGACGGCGTCATCAAAACCGACGATGAACTCGGTGAATCCCCGCCCCGCGCAGGAGGCGGGCGATACCTCTCCCCAAGATCCGGAAGTCCCAAAACTCCTCGTGGATCCCTTCGAATATTCTCTATTAAACGTGGGTTAAAGTGTAAAATATCCTGAAAAGCCACGCTTTCTGGGTCAAAGAATGAATCAAAGTTCTTTATCATGTAAGGGTTATTCGGGTCTAGTCCCTGGGTTTGGAAACGGAGTACGCTTCTGGGGGCTGCAGGTTGGAAATTCTGCGATTGGCTGTACTGCTCGGTGTTCGGTGGGTTGGTAGGGTATCTTATTACATCTGATTCAAGGCCTAATGCTGATAGGTCTGGGTTTAGAGAATCTAGGAGTTCGGGGACTACGTCGTCTGATCTTATGAATGTTGGGGAGTGTGGGAAGAAGGCGTCGGTGTTATCACTGACTCCGGCGAAGTAGCTGTCGACGTTGTCGATAGGGAGGTAGTTTTCGACGTCCGTTTCGTCAACTACTGTTGCTGATTCAGACATGACGTCAACGGCTTCGGGTCCGTAGCCTTCGATTGCGGCGTATTGTTCGTCTTGTTCTAGAATCATGGCGTCGGGGTTACCTCCTGGAGGGTAGTATATATCTCCATTTGACGGTGAAATTTCATCAATTTCAATTTCTGGTGATGGGATGGAATCGTCGTTGTCATCACCAGCGTTTTCGCTAGACGTTCCGCTACCCTGGTAAGCCCTTATTGAATTTTCGGACACCGCCCAGTCATTATAAAGCTGTCTTGCCACCTTTAGAGCCCGCATATTCCATTTCTGACGGGACTCCATGAGTTTATACCATAGTGTCTTATCCGGTGCTTGTTGGAATATCTCCCATAGTTCAGGGTGTATAGACGCAGTATCTATGTTACTACTTATCCAGGCATTTGGTCTAGTAAGTGTTCCCGGTGGGAGTCCTTGTCTTTTTTCTTCATATTCAGTGTACCAATCCTTTACAAGGAGGAGGACTCGTATGTTCTCTCTTTCCCGGTTTTCGATGTTTTGGAGCCATTTTCTTTTATCTGGGGCGGCGTTGAAGGCTTCTGTTAGCTTGTCGATGGGGATGGGTAAGCCGGCGATTATTGCTGTGGAATCATGGGCTTCGACTTCTTGTTCGACTTGTCTTAACGCCTTTCGTAGGAACTCTGGGATATTTGGTTGGTTTTCGAAGAGGGAGTCATTATCGACTTCCGTGCTGGGGATTTCTTGTACGATAAGTTGGTCAGATGCTGAATCCTGTGGCTGTTGGGGTATCGGTGCTTGGTTTTCTAGGCCCGGGACGATATTCACACTCGAGGACTGTTCTATGGCCGCAGGAGCTTCAGGGGATTCAGGAATGACGGTTACTAAAACCAGTCCGTGGTTAGTACCAGAGGATAATATCCTTGGTACACCATCTTGCGATACTTCGACTTCAAACTCTTGAATCGGCTGTCCATAGTCATCATCCGTCTCATCATTAAGTGAAAAATCCATACTCGGGTCCGGAGGGGGTAGTTGAAGCTCCATATTCCGCTTATCCGAAAAATCCCCCAGTCCCGCAAGTTCATTAAGACTGAACATCAAAACCTGAGAATTACCCCGCGGAGTATCAGCATCGGCGTTTACAACCCGTTCTATAACCTCTCTAAGAAGCTTATGGACTGATTTTGCTTCTCTGAGCGGCTCGTAGAGTATTCCGTTTGCCCAGCTGATACTGTTTCGAAGAATGTGTCTTTTGTCTTCTGTATCCCAGTAGATTAATGAGTTTGGAAGCTCTCTCGCCGGGATTCCATAAAGAAAGCCTCCTTGCTTCACTTCTTCCGAGACTTTTATAGCTTGCACGGACGCCGTTCTTTTCTGCGCCATAAGCGCCGGCGGCGACTTGCCCTCCAGCGGTAAGAAATTAGCCATATGCAACCCCCGTGCCCGTTTCTTATCCAGTATCATAACCGCCATCGGCCTTCCTTTATTAACCGCAAACGTTGATTTTCCACACATGGTATCAGCATAAAACGCCAACGCCAGCGTAGCAGGTTCATTCGGACGATTCCAAACGATAGCACCGTCGAGCACTGGATCGTTGAATTTTCGAGTATTCGAGGTATGACATTCGTACAGGTCGGTGGATCCGTCCTTTTGAATGTTTCCGGTGGATTGGTGTCCACGGCCGAACCATTTTCCGCTGCCGAAGGCGAAGTTATCCCAGAATGCTTGCGTGAAGGGGAGGAATTGGATGATAAAGATCACGGCGAGGTATCGTCCCGACGCTCGGGTTGGCACCATTGTGAAGTGTTTTTCTTTTTCGCACTTTGGAGAATGTTATTTTTCGAGGTTTTAATGGAATACAGATCTCCATGGATGTAAATTCCTGGTAGGTATTTGTGAACCCTGTGAGGATATAGGGCATATGGTGGGACATGCTTTCACATGTGCTCCCACTCAACATGCATGCATAGGGCATTCATACTTTACCTCTAATATTCTCAATATCTCGTCGACTTGAAGTGTTCTGGTGTGGCTATAAGGTTAAAATCGAGCTCCTTCTATCTCATTAGTGTATTCCCTAAGCATTAACACAAACTTAGCCTTATGATTAATGCATTTAAACATGAGGGAATTCCTGCTTTCTGATAGTTAGCCTGTATATACTCCCAAGATAATGGTTGATTCGTTGTATTTGTTGCATTTTTTGTTACATTTCGCTCCTACTACAGCAAGTAGACATGCGGCCATGGAAATGATATCGATTCGATTGCAAAGTAGGTATCTATCACTTTTAACACGAAGGGGGTAAAGGACTAAAGAGAAATTAGATTACATAGAGAAAGAAAAAAAAAATAGAGGTAAAGCATTGAATGAGATGTTTTTTTGAACCGAGACCAGAAGCGAAACATCCCAGGCTGCCAACCCCCCCCTTTCCCCCCAACCTTCTCGTGAACAGTTATTCGTCAACAAGGTCTCTCTTATCGTGATGAATCAGCGTCCCAAGAATTCTTTTACAAAGCTCAGGGAAGTTCCATCGAGAGTGGTCGGGTCGAGAACTGTTTCATCGGATAATGTATTAGAAGAGATCATTTATACTCTCAATGGGTATTATACGTACTTTGCAATTATGCATTCTCGCTTGAAGTAGGTAGTATGAGAGAAGGAGGCCCTTAAGAAGACTCCTCGAGGAAGAACTGTCGAGAAAATGTTGTTAGTAACGTGAGTTGTCAAGTTAGTTGATATATATGACTTACATAGTTTCCGGCAAGCTTCTGTTCCTGATCAAGCTGACTGTTCAACTTGTTGATACGTGGACGGTAAGAAACGGGGTCACGACGGAAACTAAATTCCCATTAGCTATGATCGAGAAACCGAGGGAAATGGGGGATACATACGTGACATCCAATGACTTCAAGAACTGATTGCAACCAGTGAGAAGAGACTGTGGCTTGGTAGCCTTAGCCTTAACTGAAGGCTGACCCTCAAAGACAATAACACGATCCGCCAAGTAAGTAGCCATGATGAAATCGTGCTCGACGATGAAGGCGGTCTTCTTAGCGTGCATGATAAATCTCTTGATAACTCTGGCAGCAATGATACGCTGTTCGGAATCGAGGTAGGCAGAAGGCTCGTCGATGACGTAGATATCGGCAGGTTTACCCAAGCTGAGAACGATAGCGACTCTTTGAAGTTCACCACCGGAAAGGTTCTGGACTTCCTGGTCGATAAAGTCATCGATCTTGAGTGGCTTGTAGACGTCGGTCTGGAACTGAGGGTTCAAGAAAGCGGCCTTGATCTTCTTGAAGAAAAGTTGTCGAACAGTGCCTGGGAATTTACCGGTGATAGTCTGTGGCTTGAGCGATATCGACATCTGTGGGACCTTGCTAGATTCAGAATCTGGTTGGTCGAGACCAGCGAGAAGTTTACAGAATGTAGTCTTTCCGGTTCCGTTTTCACCCATCATGACAATAATTTCAGAGTCGGTGAATTCACCGGCATCAATGGTCAGCGAGAAATCACCCTGTGTCTTCTTCATAGCAGGGTATTTGAACGCTCTACTCCTGTCAACTGCAAATTCGTCCGTAGCCTCCGCTATTCTGAATTGAAGGGACTCTTCTCTGAAACGCAAGTTCTCAGTAGGAATGTTACCGTCCAAGAAGATGTTGATACCTTCTCTGACCGAGGCTGGGAGCGTGACGACACCATAGACAGCGGGCTGACCGTAAAGAACGCAAATAAAGTCGGAAAGATAGTCGAGAACTGACAAATCGTGCTCTACCACAATGACGTATCCCTGGTCGTTTTCTTTGACGATTTCACGAATGGTGTTAGCAGCCTTAAGACGCTGCTTAATATCCAAGAAAGAAGACGGCTCGTCGAACATGTAAACATCGGCCCTTTGGACGACAGCCATTCCGATAGCGAAACGCTGCAATTCTCCACCGGACAAAAGGTTGACCTCACGATCAACAACCTGCTTGAGTTCTATTCCCGCATCATCCGTCAGTGATATAAAATTACACCGATTTTCAATATACTGATCTTATACGCACCCAAAATTTCCAAAGCGTGGTCGAGGACATCTCTATCATTCTTGCTCCTTAAAAGACCACCCACAGTAGTATCCAACTTGGGGTTCCTCGCCTTCTCCCTGACCATAGCCTTTGGAAGCTGATCAACATACTGGGGTTTGATAATAGCCTTCAAATGGTCTTCCAACAGTCTCAAAAAGTAATTTTGCAATTCACTTCCACGGAAATACTTGAGAATCTCTTCCCACGTTGGCGGGTTATCATATCGTCCCAAATTAGGATCCAATTTTCCCGCCAAAATCTTCAAAGCGGTACTCTTTCCGATACCGTTGGTTCCGACCAATCCCAACACCTGTCCTGGACGTGGAGTCGGTAATCTGTGAAGCTTGAACGAGTTTGCAGAGTATCGGTGGGTGACTTGGGTTTCGAGATTTGTGGGCAAGTTGATGATGTGGATGGCGCCGAAGGGGCACTTTTTAGGACAGATACCGCAACCGATACATAGCCTTTCGGAGATGAAGGCGATTTTGGACTCCGGGGTAACTTCGATACAGAGCTTTCCTGTTCTAACGACCGGGCAGGACTTTCTGCATTCTTGTCGGCATTTCTATGGGCGACAATGAAGAGAGGAGGGGAAATTTTTTTTTAGCGTCCAGAAAAATCGCGGGGTATTTTTTTTTGTGTGTGATATTATGACGGTATATTGGGGGGAGCGACAAATGATACCTTTGGTTTGCACTATAGAAAGGAAAGATTAGATGTTAGCAGAGGTCTTGGAGGTATTTGATAGATGAATCTGGTGAATGGCATACCTTATCGCTGCTAACAATAGCGATACTGTGGAACACTGAGCATTAGTATAGTCATAAGCACAATGGGTTGAAGCCTCATCATAGTCATACCGAGTGAGCTTGTCCGCCATAGTGAAGAAAACCGTCGCACCACTGAACGGTGGTCTGTAACTACTTGCTACTACTAGGACGATAGAAGAAAGGAGAAGTGGTGAGAGGTCTCGAAGACAGAAAAATCCTGGGGGGGAATTAGGAAGAATGCTAAAAGGGAAAGCAGAGGTGCAGGTGGCCAGGACAAGAAAACGAGCTCGTCTAACATATTTTTACTTTTAGGCCCAGCTTCTTCCCAAAAGTACATGTTTTGTTGTTGCTGAGCTGTTGTCTTTTTTTTCTCTGTGGAATTTTTTGTGGCTCGCCCCGGCTGGATCGGGAAGGTTTGCCTGGTCTGACGGCTGAATCTGTCACTGGCGAATGAGAGGGAGTGTAATTCCAAAACCTGTTCGAACCTCTAATTAGTTAACAGCTTTTGCTTAAGCTTTAATTTGCACGGGCCAGCTAGCCTTGATCAGGGGTGGTCCGATGTGATGTAGCTTGCATACTTGCAGACTAACCAGCTCGGTCTTTTTTGCGGAGGGAAGTCAAGCTACCTGCTACGGGGGTTGGAAGGTCATACGTGCATGAAAAATTATGTACGTCCATGATTCACTGCTGATTGGCTAAGAATCATTCGAGCAAACTGGGGCATCAAACCTGTCCGCTCTGATGTTGGTTATGCCTGATATGTAACTACAGCTAGATGTAGTATGCAGTCGGGTCTCATAGGGGGTCTATCCTGGGGTATACGTTTGAGTGGTGTATATGACATATTCGGGGCATTAGAGCCATCTTGCAGTGTATACATATTGTAGTAGATTAGGTATCTACTATTGGATAGCAGATACCATTAACAGAGAGAAGTTTAAGCCTAATCAGAAGTCATGAGGAACCGCCGGTCGTTGAGTAGCAGTGCTCGCTTTACATTGGCTTTTTGCGTGATAGGCTCAAGCAGTCGAAGAAAAACCCACTTCGAAAAATAGCATATACAACGTGATAGAGCTGTGAAGAAAATCAATTGCGAGAGTCAGGAGAACTCAGGCATGTGCTAAGACTCGAGGTATAAATATACTCACCAGTTGTGTCAAAAATTACGTCCATAAAAAAGAACAGAGGAAAGAAGGTTAAATAAAAAAAGAGAAATTCTATTTCGCTGTATTTGATAGTACGATGGTTAGTAATTAACGGGGAGCATAACGTACACGCCTTCTTCATCATGTTTCTGCCTTCTTCATCATGATGCATCATGGTAAAAAGTTTATGCCCATCAAAAACATCGTAGTCCTCTGAGGCGGAAAAAAAATAGGCGACGTCGTAGAGCTTGCTGTTCCACCTACATCAACAGTATCCATACCATCATTGCAAGGGAAAGAAATTCATAGACTACGCACCACGTTGGTCCAGGCGTATACCCCCCTTTTCGATTCCCACCAGCCCTTCAAACCGACAGTAAAAAAAGAATAGAAGAAGAATTAAGATATTCCACTGCGATATAAAAGAAGAATGGGAAGACGAAAAAAAAAATTAGAATACAATGAAAAATAAACAGATGTTTAAGATACCTCCAGTTTCGAGTCTTTCGGTTCTTTTTCCACAGGCATAAGATATATCACGTACGATTTTCTTGGTTTTTTTTTCAAGCATCCTATTCGGAGATTTCCCCTTCCTCGCTGGCATTGTCACCAACTGCAGCAGGGGTGCGGGTACGGGTAGGAGCTGGAGTGGGAGCTGGAGCCGGGTCGTCGCCGTAATTAAGGTTGACGGCCTTTCCGAGTTCCTTAGGCGTCGGTTTATCGAAGTGCTCCTCTCGAGTTGGCGGCCTATCTAGTGGGAGGCGCTCAAAAGATCCTCGTTCGTGCCTCGATCGCTATTTTCGATACTGTTAGTATGACATTACTGTTTCGCGAGGTTGATTCAATGGAGGGGTCTGCATACCTTTGAGTCCCTCCTGCCATGGTCACTTTCCTCCCCAGGACTCAACCTACGACGTCTGGAGACGCTATTCCCATCGTCACGGTCTCGGGTCCTGAAGGATCTCTCACGTTCCTCTTCTCGCTCACGTCTTTCCCTTTCATAGATACTCACAGAATGACGAGCTTCCCTTTCACGTTCTCTATCCTCACGCTCTCTATCCCAATATGCATCACGCTCGCGGTCTCTCTCAAACCTATCCCTATCCCTTTCCCTTTCCCGATCTCGATCCCGATCCCTCTCACGGTCGCTCCTACTAACTGGGAAGGAACTCCCGGATTTCAAATGTTGTCTCTCACGTTCGCCAGCCGCACGTCGACGTTCAGCTTCATATGCATCCGGTTCTGGGGTACGATGCGGAGTTCGATGGCCGCCGCGATGTCCGTTCCGCTCCCTATCGCGGTCCTTCTCACGCTCACGGTCCCGATCACCGCGATGACGATCCCTACTATCGTGTTCACGAGGTGTACGAGCCCTTTCACGGTCGCGATCTCCCTTGTCAGTGCGTTCGGCCCCACGGCTGCCCTTACGTTCTTTACGATCTGGTTCACGGTCATCATCCAATTTTTCTTTCAAACGACGGATAAACTTGTCAAATGCAGACTGGCGCATGTCTTCGGAATCCAACACTTTGAATTCTTCCAGTTTTAGTAAACGAGGGCGGACTTTTTCCCAGGTGTCGTTGATAGAAACCGGGGGTTCCAGGTGCTTGATGGCAGAACGTAATGCGTCAACCCGACGGCGTTGCTGTCGGTCCGCTTGGTGTCGGTCCTCCTCACTTCGTTTAACTGATTTTTCGTGGATCTAGTGGTATCATTAGCCTGGAACATCCAGGAGATTGGAGCATCGCAATATACCTTATCGAACACTGTAACAAAATCATCATGTGACCATTGAGCAGTACGCGAGTCTGAACGCAATATACGGATAAACTCTTCGATGTGAGTCTTGGGCGATACCTGAAACCTTTCTCCCTATATATTCCATCTATATTAGCACCAGGACAAGATTGTTGTGATCAGGAGAATGATTACCTCTAGGATATCCATGACAATATTCTTCTTGCTCCGGACCTCCCTTTCGATTTCTTCGACCTTATCCCAGAAGAGATCAAGAGGAGTGGAGCCGGACTGGCCAAGCATATTTTCATAGCGCTCGTCGTCCTTAATCAATGGATGTACTTCCTTCCATTTGCTACCAGATCGGATTTTGCCTTTCGCTTGGAGTTCGTCGAGCAGGGTCTGTGATCACGTCAGTAAAAAAATAATACGAAGTATTCCCAGCTCAAGACACCCCAGCACTTACAGCAAAGGCCTCACGGTTCTTTCGCTCCTTTCTTTGCTTATTCTGCTTTTGCTTCTGTCGCTTGTCGTTCAAGCTCCGTTCCAAGAATTTGATATGGCTCTCAAACATGTTCAAAATGTCCAGCTTAGAAAGCGCCTGGTATTTCGGTTCAGACTTGAAGCTATCACTTTCCCTTATGAGAGTTTGGGCTTCTGACCAGCGAGTATACGGCTCAAGATTCAGAGACTTGAGGAGAGTCGTCATGTCTTCCAGAGCTTGTCTTCTTTCGTTTGCTTCTCGTTCTTGTTCCTCTTTGCGTAGTTCGAGGATGTATTCCTCAAACAAGGAGCGGCGTTCGCTATCGTCGGCGGCCGAGCGGAAGATAGTCTCACCCTCGATGTACTTGCGGGCAGTTCTAAAACTCCTAGTTAGAAAACCAGACATTGATAGTAGAAGTGGAGAAGAACATCGTGCATACCTCCATCGTGTATAATACTTGATCTCAGGGTGACTCTTCAACATAGTCGTGAAATCTTGACGCAGTTTGGTCATTCGATCCTTTTGTTTCTCAAGATCTTGCATACGAAGCTCGGCGGTATACTTCTCAAAGGCAATTTTACGGTCCCTTGGGTCCTTAATGGCCCGATATGGTGCCTCTTTAATCACGAGCTTCAAGGCCTGCTCCCAAGTAGAGTCAGGACCAATGTTGTTCTTCTTGAGCAACTTGAAGAAAGCCGCTTCGGCGTCGGCGTAGTTTTGGTATTGTGATTCGTTCTTGTCAGGGACGATAGCACGTGCTGCATTGATACTATCATTTGCAGCGGATGATCGTTCGATTGGCGTATGGTCATCTCGGTCTCTATCACCTCTGTCTCCTCGATCTCGGTCACCTCGGTCCCGATCTCTATGCGGGCCTAGCTGGTAGTTCGAATTGAAGTTGGCGGTACCCCCCGCTACAAACTGCGGCGCTTGTGGGAGGTTCGGGAGCTTCTGGGCGGAATCGACGGCTGCTTTGAACGACTCTGGCATATCCCAGACACTCTGCTTAGTTTCGATATGGGACCAGTACTTCTTCCCTTCCGGCGTGGTATACTCTCGCCAAGGTTGCCCAGCAATCGCTCGCTATGATGGTTCCGGACGATTAGCATATATTCAAGGCCTGTTCCAGTCTATCTGCTACCTGATGGACATACCTCCAAGGGAGCCATCATATCTAACGGCTTGTGCCATTGTGTCGCCTTCGTCTGACTGTTGTAGTAATAGACCCTGCCGTCTGGGGCACGGGCTTCCTGCCACAAAGACGACATGTCTACGGGCGCGTCTGAGAAAAACGGAGTAGTCGCGTTAAAAGGATCGTGGGGGCGCAAGGCAGGCAAGTTATCGAAGTATCGGCTTTCGACGTCGCGACTAGTGTAGTCAGGCTGTCCCTCCTCGATGTTTGGTGGTCGTGGGTTTGTCGATGGTGGGTCGGAGTGAAAAAAAGAAGGTTGAGAGAACAAGAAAGTGGATTTGGCCTGTTTTCGATGCTTCCAAGACAGCACGAACCAACCAGGTCTCTACAACACCACAACCAAGCTTCCCGGCTCTTTTCGATAGCTGTCCGGAACAACCAATCCCAGGTATCAGCAACGACGACTAATAAAAGAGATAACCGGGTTTTTTGAGGAGGCTATCGAGTGTCGGAGTGAGCTGGGGTCCGTGTCGATGATTCTGCTTGGACTCGAATGGCCAGTCCAGGGAGCATCGGTCCTTCACGTGGCCGTGGCCATCGACGGACGATAAGTACCGACATCGTCGAGAAAGCCCGCCTCGAAGTATTTGTCGCCGAAGATAGTAGCTTGGATATCGAAGAGTTCCTAAATAATAGACCGAGACCGACGCATCTCAGTGTTATAAATCCACATGACTTGCTACATCCGGTTCCAGCGCTGTCTAGCTTAGCGCAGAGGCAGCATCTTTACTTCGGTTCGTGCATTCTTTAATTTTAATTGTTCATTTGTGCAGAATATCTAACAATGAATTTGAGTACATAGACGAGGATGTTCCCGTCTTCATAGCACTACAAATATTCGGTATCAACGATGACTCCGTCTATAAATCATATAGCTCGCGGTTGGCAGTCTCGTTAGAAGTCACTGCCGTCGAGAACCAAACTCAGAGGCGACCAGATGGCAGCAGACCCCCGGACGGCCCGATATTGCTCTACCAAAAGACCATACAGGACAAAGATGGAGAGAAGATATTATGGCGAGACGGCGATACGCGATTGGCAATTTGGAAGATCACGGTTCCTCTAGGACACCCAAAAGCCCGGCCAAGTAACCCAAGGGTCGTATTCTCAGCCTCAGCTACCCTCAAGCTGTTAAATCAAAACACAAGGTTACCGGCGAATGAATATCTTTCAGGCCGACAAGCTTTGAACGTCAATATCCTTGAGTCATTCGGTGCAGAAACACCTGAGAAGCTACCTTACCTATCCGCTCTTCGAGTATCTAGAGTGATCCCAACTCAACCTGCACCAAAGGAATCATTCAGCCCGCTGGGATATTCATCAAAGAAGACCTTTCCGATAGTCCCAGGACTTAACTTCAAGTTACGGGGGAATAAGACACCTCGGAAAGCGAATACGGAAAATCTCTTCGCACATCTTACACTTGAAGTCACACCACAGCTCGGGTGCAACTTCGAAATCCGAGATGTGATCTTAGAATGTGGTGGAGTTTCTATCGCTTCGATGGAAGCATCAGAGAAGATGTTTCCGACACTGTTGCAAGTGATGGACGAGATAACATTTCTCTTCCGAATCCCGAACAAGAGCAGCCCTTCTCAACCACCAAATCTGCTAAAGCAAATCGTCGTAAAGCTAAAGGGACAGGCAATGGTGTCCGATGTTTGTAAGCCATTGATTAGTACGCACTGGGAAACAAACATCGACTTCTCATCCCGCCACGACTCCCTATCAGCGTCGACCCATGGCAACCCACCATCCCTACGCCTGGGAGGACGCCCGCTATCATCCCAATCAAACGTTACCACAAGCCTAGTAGAACCCTCAGGGTTAACAATAACATTCACGGCGATGTCACTCAACGTTCACCCAGGTGATATATTCTCTTGGCGAGTCTTTGTTATGAACAAGAGTAGCCGCGCACGTCGTCTCGCTCTACTGGTTCCGCCGAAGCGCCGCAAGGGTGAGGGTAAGATCCTCCCTAGCATACCGCATAATATGACGGAACCGGTAGTCGAAGACGCAGCGCTGTTTTCATCGTACAAGAGCCAGCATCTGGAGGCCGTTGAGCTGATACCTCTCGTTAACGACGTGAGGATCGGGTGAGTAGCGTCATTCAATTTGTAATTCAGAGGGATTTTGAAAAAAAAAAAAACTAATACTTTCATGATATACAGACCGTTGGCCCCGAATGCCTGCCATACGGCGGAATTAAGGTTTATTGCGCTAGCGACTGGAGTTTTGACGATTGAAGGGGTCAGGGTAGTGGACCTGATGACCAACGATATAACTGAATGCAGGGAGCTACCAACCGTCGTCTGTACATGAGAACGACGGGATTCCCTTTCCTACTAAGCTAGGTAGTTTTGATCGATGATCTTGTTCGAGATAGATAGATGATACCCCGAATTTCTTTCTCTCTCTCTCTATGTTTTAAGCCACGACCAAAAAAAAAAAAAAAATGAAAATAAAAGGGTACAAACAGCGGGTTTCTTCCCCCATGTGACAGGTGCCTGTTGTCTTGAACATGCCTACAAGTCTCGTGGGGCATCTAGCGGACAGTGCTTCGAGAAGCGAAGAAAAGAAAGGGCAAACACTCCAGACATCGTGAAAGGATGCTAGAAAATACGTAAATCGATTTGCCAATCGCACAGGCCTCGTCAACGGGATGTCATCGTTAGCGAAACCTCAGCGCTGGTACCGATAAGCAGATGCATCTACGGCGCTAGGACAATATTAAATTCGTTATCAGGAATTTCTATCAGCTTGAGGAGCTCGAAGCTCGAAGCCGTGCGATGCCCATCGATGGATGTGTCGATAGCCGGTTGCAAGTTACTAACTGGGAGCTTGGACTCGATGTTTATCAGTACAGGACAAGGGGCCCTGGATAGTTCCGAACTAGCTTCCGGGGCTTATAAACGGGTCGTGTAAGAAGGGTGGCAGTTGCAGCCTCGCCACCAAGCTGGCTAACACTAAACTGCATTATATTGCATTAGCATTAACATCAACGTCAAAACTGCGACAGAGATTGCGAGTTTTTTGCAGTTGATAGTTTCACAAGGTTGTAGACTTCACGTTGGTTTACAAATATTGAACAAATAAAATTTAAAAAGCCGCAAAGTTGTGCCACTGGTAGATCGTGGTACGTTATAATCGCATCGTGAACCGCATGCATGCATAATATACATTAGGATCGAAACTGGAATCGGTTTCAGGCCAGTCAGTCAGTCAGTCAGTCCAGCGTGGGGATCGTTGTTTTCAACAGTTAATAGAATGGTTGGCAGGCTGACGTTGTCGCATGAATCAATGGCGCGGCTACCAAGAATAACCCTGCGAAGGGAATTGGATTATGAGAGCGGAAATGCTGATGCTCATCTTCTCCCACCCAAGAATAAAACACAGCCCGCCCACCGAGTTCCGTTCTTCAAGTTGCCGTGAGCGTCCGATTCCATCTCGTTCGCCCTCCCACAAAGTAAAACAAGCAAAGGACAGAAAATCGATCCTCCGTCTCATCGAAAACAATCAACATAAGCACAACTCGATTAAATTTAAGTCCGTAGCTCAAGAGATAACGGACGGGCAGGATCGATCATTTTCGAGGAGGACAAATCGACATCTTCAATCAACTTCGAGTGTCAATACTATTATTATTATCGTCCCGACCGAAACCCCACGCCCGGCTCTGGTGACTTGGGATTCTCTCTCCCCCCCTTGACCCGCTAGTTTAGCTCTGGAAGCTCCATCCAGGTCACTACCCAATAGCACCCACTGAAGCCCCCCGTTTTCCATCATCCGATATCAAACGCCGGACGCCACCAGATACGATACACATACACAGAGTATCTACTTACCTACTAAGTGGTAGGTGGTATCCATCGACAGTATCATCGCTACCACAGATACGCATACCGAAGGGAAAAGCAAAACGTACATACATCCCGCTCCGTCGCTTGGGCCTCGAGATCAAAAGGAAGGGGATATAGACATATCTATATATATATACTCTCAAGCAGTCATCCCGTTGAAGGGTTCCCCTTCTTTTTTCAGGATGCCATCTCTACGGGTGAGAGCGAAGAGGACGATGCGGCACCTTCAGTCAGTTTACCTATGGGACAGGATAGTAAGTTGTTGGCCCCCCTGCTTTATTATCTGTCTGCTATCTATCGATTTAATCAATCTATCGAATGTTCTATTTTCTTGCTTCCATTCTTCCTTGCTATTATCAACAGCCCTATAATCATGCATAAGGAATTCAAATATACTTTTTTTTTACTACTTGACTACTATCTGGTGGTAATCAAGTGTGCCCTTTAACCTTTATTTTTATTTCTTTGGTGCAGTTTCTGGGCCTGTTTCCCGTTCAAGACCAAAATCAAGAGGCGTCGGAAGCGGGATGAGGTCATGGTATCGTCAAACGCCCCGGCCTCACCTTACCTCACACCTCACCTTACCTGACCTTTACCTTGTCTCCCATGCAAAGACAACCTGTCTTCCCTTTCTATTATTTCTTTTTCAGCACCTGTCAAAGAAAAGAAAGAAAATATTCACTGCAACTCCAATCAGATCCAATCCAATCCTGTAGTTTCATATACCCTTTATTAGAGCCATAGACCCATTACTCTCTGTTCATCCATTCAAGCAATCTCTTTTTATCCAAAGCCTCAAACCATCCGTTTATCTCAAAAAAATCTATGACGGCCACAACACGAACTTAAGCTAACGAATAAATTTACTTTTCCTTTTATCAACATCTACAGCCCCTCGTCCCAACCGTCGTCTTCATAATAGAGCTTCTCATCATGGCAAGATTCATTGCCGTCTTCAACGAGTCCTTTGAAAAGCGACCAATCCTGACAATGATGATATCCAATGCCGTAAGCACCCCCACGGCACGCTCCAAACTACCCCGAATTCGGACCCGCCGCCAAAATTCCAACAACTAACACAATTTATTTATTTATCATTTTCATGAAATAGGTTCTAAACAGCATAGCAGACACCGTCGCTCAAACAATAACAATAGTTCGCGAACGAGCCCTTAGAAAACCCAGTGGTCCGGAACTACCACAGGACCGGGTAGCCATTGAAATCGGTGAACTCGACAATAAAGTCCCAGACTCGCTGCACAAAGGCGAATTGATACCTCGAACGGACTTTCTCCCTCCTCCGTTCGAATTCGAACGACTTGCGAGATTCGCCTTTTGGGGTTTTGCAATGGCACCGGCGCAATTCACATGGTTCAAATTCCTGGGCAAGACTTTTCCAATCCCACCGAATTCAACGGCTATGGTGCCGGCTTTGAAAAGAGTGGCGTGTGACCAACTCATGTTCGCCCCAGTGGGGTTGGCGGG